>CM070546.1:8896466-9587786 GCA_036346405.1 Phyllostachys edulis | reverse complement strand
CTAAACTTATCTAACTTTGACTAATAATATATGAAAAACTATTTAGATTGATCATGAGTGAATAGTATCATTAGATTTGTCATGATAAATATTTTCATAATATAATAATTTTGTAATTTTTTACTAACAAAATCATATGAAAAGTAATGGTCAAAGTTATATAAGTTTGATCACGACGCTAGTCAAACGTCATGTATTAAAAAAATGTATGGAGTAACATATAATGTGGGTCTAAACATAACATCGGGTTAACCCATTTACATAGTGATGACGAAAGTATAAGTGAGGTGTTATGCATAATGGATGGGCATTGAGTAATTTGTGGGCTCAACACATTATAGATGGTATCAGAACACTGAAATTGGGGAATTTAGGCTAATAGGCCAGACGACTAGCCGATCCAAATTGGTCCACCGAGAGCACAATAAGATATATAATTGTCTTCTCACCTCTTTAAACCCTAGCCGCTGCCACTCCATCCCCAAACGCACCTTACCTATTCCGCCGCCCCAAAGCGGCGCAACTATTGATGCCGCCACCTTGGTCATCGCCGTGTCCTCGCTGTCACTTTTATCGCAGTCGCCCTGCAATTGCTGATCACCTTCATCTAGCGTCGTAGGAACGGTTCTTCCTAATTGCCAGCCGACATGCCCTTGCCACCTCGTCATCAACCACCGCTCACTGTCGGATTGTCTTTGCCTAGTAAAATACAGGATTTGCATCAATCAGAGGAATAACTTGTAGGTATGATCCGTTGACCCATTGAAAATTGTTTTTAGGAGAAAATATAGCAATACATAACAAACATCCCTTCTATGAATTTTTTTCTACTTTTTGTTTGACATTGATGCATGGATGGATCTACCAAACGAGATCTGTTTAGATTTTTAAAACTTTAGATTTTCTAATCTAGTCTATTATATTATCAAAAGAAACCATCATCTTCGCTCTCAAGAACAAGAAATTATCACGTTAATTGAAGAGAAAAAAAAAGAAAGATTTACATCTTCTATTGTGATGGGTTCAGATTACAACGATCGAGATCGATAAGATATATTTTAGGGCTATTATGGTTGTATAATAAATACAATTGTATTTTTAATCACATATATTAGAGTTATCTAACAAATACAACTCTATTTCCAAATATAACTATATGTATTACAGGTATTGGCCGCAGTTGAGTGGGGAATTGCTAGTTCGGTTAAAAAGCCTGTGTACAATTAGCCTATTTCTTTTGGGGTTTTCACAAACAAAGTTTTGACCTTTTTGTTTAAGTGCAAAAGCTGAATCCCATTTCATTTTCTGTGGTTGTTTAATTTGTGAATCAGGTCCACTATTTGCAACTTCGGGATGTCACCACCGAGGCATCAAAAGCGCTTGTGTTGGCGGCGTGCCATGATCAGTAAGCGTTGCCGCCTCAGGGCCTCGAATGCTAGCATGGTGCAGTCCACCTGGGCGTCGCTAAACGAGGAATTGGTTCCGTTGATCGCGCATCGCGTGCTGGCGGCGACTATGCGTACTACGTCCGCTTCCGCGTCGCCTGTCGCCACTGGCAGTCGAGCACCGACTGACCGCGTGGTTGTCGGAAAATTTTTGCCCTTTGCTCTGTCTCTGCTCGGTCCAAAACAATTGCTCCGTTCAGTTGCTGCTTTGTCGATGCGACTCTTTTTCTCCTTGGGTCCACGACGTGACTTCCTGTCCTGCTTGATGTGACACGCCTGAAGCTGCATCTCGCTGTCTTGTCTGACTTCACTTGAAGATGCAAGCAGCACCTTGCTCTCCACCCTCTACGTGATAGCTAGCACTTTGACAAAGCAACACCTATGTGTCTTAACGTGAAACTGCAACTGCCCCCCCAGCGCCTTGTACAGCTGCACCTCTCACCCCTCGACTTTTCTTTCTACTGTAGCGAGACAAAGCGGAACAACACCGCGAACACAAGCGAAGTTCTTTCCGGGAGCAGAGCTCCTCTTTTTTCTTTGGAAAACGTTTCGATACATACGTACGACGTATTGAAAACAATCGGACGCTTCAGAATAAAGAATGCAACGTTACGTTCCGGTCTGACCCTGCCACCGTGTGCACGGAAGTTAATCCATCGCCGTTCATCTGCTCGCTCTAACTACTACCGCCAGTCCCCAATATTTTGAGCTGACAATCATGTAGATAGTTTGCTGTATGCTCACAACTAGCAGTCTAGCACTAAGAGAGAGAAAACGAGCTGTTAGACCAGGTGTCAGGATAATGTCTTGTGGAGACTACAATATAAGGATTGTATGCATTTTTGCTTAAATTAAAATATCATTTTGTAGTTGAGGTTTTGTTCACCTTTTAAATTTCAAGTTCAAACTCAATGTATGTTAGAAGAAACAAAAAGAGAAATTCACTGTGAATAGTATGGAAAGAGGAAAGAGAAAACAGAAATGTTACTATTCACAGTGAATTTCTTTTTGTTTCTTCTAACATACATTGAGTTTGAACTTGAAATTTTAAAGGGTGGAACAAAACACCATCAACTACATCTAGAATTTTTTTTCAGAATTTTGTATGCTTGTTTGATACCCAAACAAAAAGTTTGTGCATATGTGCACCAATGCACTATGTGCACTAGATATGCACCCCAAAATATGATGCTCTAATGCAAACGATAAATTTTTTCAATGTGTTTTTTTCTTCAGATACTTTGTTTTTGATTTACGATGTTGTAATCAAGTATCCGTGGTTGTTGCAAATTAAACGCAGATGGATGGATGGTCAAAGAAGAAGCAAAGAACAAGAGTAAAACAAGCAAAGCAGCCTATTTGTAGGATAAGCTACCATAAGTTTCGCTTAGTCAATAAATTTCTATAGATACGAAGTTATCTTGTGCTGCAAGATGCCTAGGGCGCCCGCCAGAATTGACCATACTATATAGCTCTAACTAGATGGACCATCTGAGCATCAAGCGCGCCAACAAGCTACATACATGTAGAGGAAAGAAGACACACTCCATCGTATGGGTGGGTCCTTTAAGACCGCTAGCCATCACCATTACTTTCTTTCATGCCATCTAGTCTAGTAGGCAAGAATTAGGACGATCGCGCTTGTTTCTCCTTTGTCCTTGTGACATCGACATCGCTTTATCTCGGGTCTCCATCGATCGTATTCTACTTATACCTAGCAGAGGGTCACAATCAAGAATAGCTCCATTTAATCCAATCTGTTGTTTAAACCAGACGATAAAACGCCGCCGCCTGACGCATTTGAGCCTTAGCACCGCCTCTTTTCTTTTCTATTTCTTCTCAACTCCACACTCGCTCAACTTTACAAAGAAAGGTCCGCTTATATACACACGCGACTCAAATCCTTACTCAATTCTATGTCCAAACAGACTAGGATACTAAAACAACCAAAAACTAAACTAAGAAATACTAAAACAAGATTAAATCCAACATTGGTCGCAGAGAGTGATTCTATGCATCAGTGTTTTAATGCGTAGATGCTACAATGTACGACGGAGTTAGGACCGATCTTTATCGCCCAAATTAAAAGCGAGATCGAGATCGACAGGCATAGCATCACTACAAGAATTTCGTCACTTGCTACAATGTTTTTGCTGCAATAATACGGTTTCATTGTTCGACAAAGGTCATCTCGCTATCGCAGAGGATCCAAACCCCGTGGTCACACATGTCGACCCATGCTTCCACCCACGCCGCTGATGATGTCGCCGAGGGTCACGGCTTGCACCGACCATGCCAAGCTCGCTGCTGCACGCCCGCTTCATCAACCTTGCCTCGAGCCTTCGCCAGTCCGCCTCCTACTCTTCATGAGCATCCGTGTCCTTGACTCGTTGATGGCCGCCTTCTGCAAATAATGATTTACACGGTCATTCACCTCCTCCACTCTTCACCGAGACATCACCAAGCTCCCGCCACTCGCCACCGTAATGCCACAACTGTTAGTGATATTTCCTAAGAGGCAATTATGAAGATTATTGTACCACATCTATGTTTATAAATTATAGAATAAATGTTATTATCTTTCTTAGAATAAATGTTTACCAGCTGTTAGTGATAATGTTCCTTTCTGTCACTGTTCAGCACTTCAGTAGGAAAATAAATAAATAAATAAAAATAGTGAAAAGAGAGAGGAAACAGAAAATGATAGGGAAGCGCTGAACTCATTTCTTCCACCATGTGCGCCTTTTGCACCTAGATTTATATTTATCTTGCATTGCTTGAACTGTGCTTCTTCTGTATAGTTGTCCTTTTGGGCGATCACTTCAATGCCTTGCTTCCTGATGCACACATGGCGTGTGGATCTTGTTAAACGGACTTAATCAAGCAGTGCCGCAGCTCATTTTGTGCAATGACTTCGGTCTTTGTTATTTAGCAGTGAGTTCTTGATTTTTTTTATTTTGGCCCTCCGACGCTACTTAATTGCAAAATAACTTTCGTGATAATTTTATTTGCAATCTAGCCCCCTCTCTCCTTCGCAATGAAGAGTAGGGAAGGTGACCTTCTGCGTCGGGGAGCGAGGAAAGGACGGCACATGCACGAAAGGTCGCCCGACAAGGAGCAACGTGTTGCCATGCGAAAGGGCGAGCCGCCACTTGCCGCAGCGTCTCGAGCGCTGAAGGGCCTTACGAGTGGCCGAGCTGAAAGTCCCTCGGCCCACCTCCTTCATGGGTCGCCATTCATTCCCACGTGAAGAATCTCCGCTGGTCGAGAGAGAAGGACTAGATTTGCAAATAAAACAACAGAGAAGCTATTTTTGCAATTGAGGGCGCCAGAGGCCAAAATAAATAAAAATTTTAGTTCTCATGTCTGTCACGTGGGTGACCGAGCTTGCTCTATACATTGACTTCTAAGTGCGCATCATTTTTGGCTGAAAATCTATCTTCCCTTGTGCAATCCGATAACAAGGATTTCATCTGTGCCCTTGCACAAATCCATCTTCCAAAGCGTGTGTTCATTTCCCCCTCCTTGATATCAACACTATTCTCTAATGGCCTTTTTGACAATACTTACAAAATTTTGGGGTGGATCCTTATTTGACTTAGCAATATCTAGATTCCAGATTTGCCATTTCCTTGATTTACCTTACCAAACCCCACATACAGCCCCCACAAATACTTGTAGATGTAAGGAAATCTTGGCCTTTTGGAAGTGAGGATCACCCAAGCGCTTAAGAGAAATTATGGATTTTGATGAGGTTTGACGAGGATTAAATTCCTAAACATTAATTAAAAACTACATAGCTTATGTGGTCGAGACTTTAAGGCTAACGACAGATCCCAACGGTTGTCTGATGGGTAACCTGGCTGAGGGGGTCCTCACACTGCTGTTCGACCGATGATTGCTCGAGAAGCTTTGAACCCACACTTGAACTCAGGCCCAAGTACATCCTTTCCGTGAAGAATGGAACATGTGTCTTAATTGCTTGTCTTAATTGCTTCAAACTACATGATGTTTCGACCCTAAGTCACCGATAATAACCACTATATGGCTTTGTCTCCCATCGACATCAACCGCCGATCGCTTGACGCTTTCACTAACTACCATCGTTCCTCCGACAAGATGCGATACTTCCAAAGGGTATTCTTTCAGAGTAATTGCCACCACTTCATCAGCTTATTTAAAGGAGAATACAAACGACAGAAGGACATCTCGAACAATCGCTTCAAGGCAATCCGGAGACAACCAGAGAGAACAACCGCAATACATCCGATATTTCGTATTATTATATTCAAGTGTAACTAGGGCTAGTCTAGCACCTTATTCAAGGCACCTCAGAAATATCCAGCCTCATTGCAATAAAGAGAAATCACATTCTCATCTAAGAACTCTTAGCCATTTTTCTTACTTTTATTTTGTAAGATTGTCGACTCAATCGTTGATAAGGTTGTTGACAAGGATCTAATAATCCTCAATTAATTAAATTATTTATTTATAATGTTTATTATAGATAATAACATCTTTATACAACCATCGAGATAAGGGAGATTACAATTACCTAGTGGTCGAAGATTTCATAATTACCATATGGTCGTAAGCTATTCTACTTCCACCACCATATGGTCGTAAGATCTTCTACAACCACCTTATATCGTAATGTTTACTATGATCATGTCATAGTCGTAATACTTTCACGATCGATCAACCACGATCGCTCTATGATCGATAGAATCCATAGACATATGGACCCAATCGACTAGGACTCGGTATACTGTGGTTCATTTAAACGCAGAGTTAAACATGTGTCATTATTCTCCGACATAACCGCACGTAATTATCTCTATCTTTGGCATAACTACATGACGTAACGTGGGGAGCATGTTTCTATGACAATAATCGCCTCAAACGCAAGTAATTAACCAACCGCTGAGGCTCCTCCTAGCACATGACAACCGCCATACCCTTAGAAGCTATATAATGGATAAAGCCGTGACACACACACACACACAGAGAGAGAGAGAGAGAGAGAGAGTAACACTCAATTTTTCTCAACCTTTTGAAAATTTTCAAAATAAAAGAACCATTTGGTTTTAATGAGAGTTCAAAGCTTAACTTGAGATTTTCGAGTTCGAAAGTGTTTAAAATGACGAAATCAAACTTCAACTAATCCTAAAGCTTGGTTTATTTGGAGTTGTTCGAGCTCCGAGTAGTCTCTCCTTCTCTCGCTTTGTTCCGCTTCTCCCTTGCCCACCTCTTATGCCTAGACCTCCTTTGCGCTAAGACTTCTTGTGGTATAAACCTCTTTGGTTTAGACCTCCTCTTGTTGGTTTGATCTCTCCGGGTTTAGACCTCCTTTCGTCCAAACCTCCTTCTTCACTTGAACCCCCTGTTCTTTCGGACCTCCCCAGTCCGTCAGATCTCCTCAATGGCCCAGACTCTCCTTCGCTTGATCCGAGGGCCTGCACCTTCCCGAGGGTTAGACCTCCTTTCACCAGACGGACGATTCGATCTTGTTGGCACGCTCGGCCGACTCGAACGCCCCATCCCTTTGAGACCTCCTTGATCTCATCTCGACCGCTAGACTCTCTCGAGTTGATCCGACCGCCAGACCTCTCTCGAGTTGATCTGACCGCCGAACCTCCCTTGAGTTGATCTTGACCTTAAGGTCCTCTCCTCGGTCCTTGGCAAAGACCACCTTTGGGTCGACCACCCCTTATGGTCTGATCTCGTGGTCTTTGCAAAGACCACCCTTATGGTCTTTTTTTACGAGGACCACCTCCGTGGTCTTTTTTGCAAAGACCACCCGCCTTGGTCTTTTTGCAAAGACCACCTTTGTGGTCAAGATCCTCGGGTCACACCTCCTCTTTAGTCATGACCTCCTTGGGCCGTGACCACCTCTTGACTAGATCTGTTTTCCATGTTGACCGGTCCCACTTGCCGCCTTTGCTTATCTTTATCTTTCTCCGCCACCTAAGTACCTTGTGCATTTAATGTCCTTGTGTCATATTAAATGCGCCATATACATGGTTACTTACATGAATATGGTCACTTACGTGGCACCTTATTTTCTCCCTTGTCCCCTTCCTTCACAAAGAAACCTTGTTCTATTATTTCTTCTCTAAGATTGGCCGCACTCGCCTTATCCATCACCTACCTTTGACCTATCTTTTTACACTTACCCTTGACACGTATGCTCCGTGTCTTCCAAAGGTCTTTATGCATCTTTGGCTATAATTAGCCCAAAGTAGTTCTCGCCTCATCACCTTTTTCATACTTAGCACTTTTGCCCTTGCCTAGTTGCACGGTGTGAAGCTCACATCAAGAACTCCGCTGAAGTTTATGCCGCCAAGATCACCATCGGCGATTCCATCGAGCTTTACGGCGCCCTCGCCACCGCCACTGGATTACCGCTCAGCTATTGGACTAGCTCTTTCATCTTGTCCTCCAACTCGTTTTCGCTTTGGTAAGTTCCTTCGCACTTTGTTCTTTCTTTTATTTCTACGATCGCAGCTGTAGTCAGATCCTCCTCATAATCATCGATGATCTTTTCGCAAAGATCACCTCTCGATCAGGCGCAAAGACCACCTCCTAGTCTTTTGTATAGATCACCTCTTTGATCTTTTTGCAAAGACGATCATCGGGGTCCTCCTCGACCTCCTCTTTAGAGACCTCCTTTGCTCTCTCTGACCTTCTCAGACCTCTCTCTGAAAAGACCACCTCTTGGTCTTTACTCCTTTTTGGTCTTTTGCAAAGACCACCTCTCCAGAGAACTTTCCCAACTCGATCGTTGGACCTCCTTCAACCGCTTGACCTCCTCCCGAGAGCCCTTTCTTAGTTCGCTTGTTCCGCTTTTTGCTATTTGGGTTTGTTTGGAGTTCATTTGGATCTTGTTGGCTGTTATTTGATTTTGTTTTGCTTTTGTCTCGTAGATTATACTCTTCTGGGAGCCCGAAGTTCTCTCAATTAGTTCCTCCAGCTTTCGCCAGTAAGTTACACTTTGATCATATTGCGCCAAGATCTCAAATTATTTAAGATCTGTTTCAAAATTATCTGATGCTTATTTATACTCCGTGATTTCAATAATTGCCTTTAAAATTTATAGTTATATCGAATTTTTGTATGGCCATTATTGATATTGATTCCACCCTGTTGTTGACATAGATAAAACCTGGTTGATGCGATAGTGTGAACTGGGATCATTTGCAAAATCTGTGCTTAGCCAAGCGTAGACCAAAAATCTTGTTTTGGGAGTTTTACTACCAAAAGACCAATGTTGTCTAAATATTTTAATCCATGACATTGGGTTGTCGTGGTAGTTTGCAAAATATCTTTGAAAAGCAAAGAAAAGAAAAATTGGTTTGGACTTGGGTGAAATAGTTGTTTGGTTGGTGCATGTCTATGCACGGGATCGTGACATTTTCATGATCGATGCCCAGGGTCTGTGGTGGTCGCCTGTGCCGCTTAAGGACCGGCTTTTGAGCCGCATCTTGCTATGCCTATAATGGGCTATGCCTCACCGTGCAACCACATGTCCCGAGTATGGGTAAGGGACCCGGCCGACTAATTTGCAAAGTTCTATCATGTCGGTCTCAAGGAAGCGGTAGTCTTTTATGGTCGGGTCATGTTAGGACCTTGTTATTCCCATTGCTCAAGAGGGGTTTTCAAGGGTTTCTATCCAAAGGGGCTAAACCTTAGTAGGGGTGGATCATGTGGAATGATGTATTGTAAAGGCCTTATCATGAGCTCTAGACCACTTACCTTCTGAAGTGAGTGGTGGCATTGTCGGTCGCCAAACAAACTAGAGAAATCATGTCATGTGGGTAAAGTGTACAACCTCTGCAGAATGTAAATATATTCGAATAGTCGTGTCCACTGGTCATGGACATGCTAGCAAAGCCACTCAAAGTTAGACTTGGTTTTATTTTCAAAGGTTTGATAAAATGGTTTGGGATTTCTATCCCATTGGGTTCAAAGAGGAGCCTTGTGATAGGAGGGTATCATTCACCACTTGTTGATGAATGTTATCCAACTGTAAAATTGATTTGAGAAAATGAATTTTAGTTATTGTATAACCGCCTTTGGAACTTAGTACTTGTATTTGAAATAAACTTGGCTTTATGCAGATCAACCATATTATGCCTTCCTTGAGATATCCATTTATGCATGTCATTCTGCTTTTTTGATCGGTGTAACTTAAGAGCACCTGTTGTTGTGCTCACTCTGCTTGATGCTATTTTTAGCAAGGGAAGAGAGCTTTGAGGTGGTTCACAAGAAGGACCAAGAGGTCCTGGTCAACTAGGATGCGCTGCCCAAACCGATTGCCTATGGTGTATCGGTGACTCCGCTTATTTATTTTCTTCCACAGATTTTGTTTGCCACCTTGTAAGCCCTCTTGTAATCAACTCCTTTGTTATTAATAAAGTTCACGCTTGATGTTGGTTACCACTGCAGTATGTCAGGCGAAGCTAACCATTGATCCTTATGACTAGTTCGGGTTACATGAAGACTTGGAGTCATTCCAAGTCTCATGACCTCTCGAGTGTGGTCTCGACCACCCCGGTTCGGGTCATGGCACTTGGGATCACCTCGTGTCCCACGCCCACCTTCTGACCTCTCGGGTGGTCTTGAAGGACCTCCCGGTGGTCTTGGGGACCTTGATGGTCCTGACCTCCCAAGTCCGGGCAGGATCGGGACCCCTAGGTCTTGTTGTGGCTAGGTCCGAGACCTCTTGGTTAGGGCGCTATGAGAGAGAGGACAAGAGACAGAGGTCATTAGCCTTAGCTTTTGGTGACTTCTTCTTGTCAGAAACACAATCATAACTAAACACGTGAGTAGGGTTATTATTCTTGAGGAGAGGGCCTGAACTCTGTCTAAAACTTCCTAAGTCTCCTCTTGCATAGTCTCGATCAAGAAGCCCCCAATGTTCATTTCATAAGTTTGATATTAAAACATCAACAATTGGCGCCGGCTCAGGGGATCTTTTTGGCAAGTTTTCTTTGTTCCCACTCGATGCTTCCATGGCAGGAAGTGGGATGAGGAGAATTGGTTTGATCTCGCAGACCACGAGATTCTCAACATGGATGCTTGCTACGACTCACGAGCCAAGCATCATTTCGCTCGATGACAATGCCGGTTCCAGGATCTTTCACTGCACTCCATGAGATCGTGATCCTGGATAAGGTTGATGAGGAACCTTTCCCCACAACTTTACGCCTGTAAGAGGAGCCAAAATCCTCACAGGAAAGGATCCAAGTGACCATGATCGAGTCGCCCCATGACAAGTCTTGAACACAACGAGGATTCTCGCTCGAAACATTCAAGTCCGCTCGAGGTCAGTCTCGATCTAACGCCAAGTCCTAGAATCCATGATTACAGGCTTGACCGTCACCTACTAACAAGCATTCTTCGACACCCCCCACCTGTGTTATGGTTGAGCCTACTACAGCCACGATTCACCATATATCGGAGAATTCACCTTCAACCGGAGACATTTAGAACCTGCACTCTCATTCCAGAGGGGATTGCTCCAAGTCATGAGGCATTGTCTTTCGACTACTCATCAAGTCGAGGACTCAACCGTGAGTGGGGATAACAACACCCAAGAGATCTTTGTCCTCCCCGCAGATCCCGACCACTCGAGAAATAGGATCGGGCTATTTCATCACGACACGCTTTGGGCTCTCGTGGCAATGGTGAGAACAACTTCGACGATTTACAAAGATCTCAACCTTGATGAGTGTGGCCGACATCCTCGGTGATCGTGACTCCACTAAGGAATCCTTCGCTAACTCAGATGTTGATGATCCCGATACCATCCGGAGAAGAAAGATTGCAGCCCAAAGAACATTACGTATGGCGGATCCAAAGATTAGCCTGAAACTACTCGAGAGTCAGAATAAATCAATGATCTGATCGAAAACCCGAATCAAGAGCTTAGACGTAAAGTCGCGACCTCTTCCCAAGAGATCACTCAAAGACTTCGGGACACTATGACTAGGGTTGAGCAGAACCGACAACAATGTCCCGTAGTCATACTAGGAAAACTCCATTGAATGTCAACTGCTCAAAAATTCTCCTCATGGAGAGCTAGAAGATCCCAGATCTCGTGAATCTCCCAACCACGATGTTGGTCGAAGAAGAAATCAACAACACCTCCAATGGCAGGTGATCGATAGACTCCTAGGAAAGGTGGTCATTCGCCACTCCTTCGAAGAAATATGCGTCAGTAGATGGAGCACAAGGAGTGTTACCCTCGTAGGGCTGAGATCTACGACAGATCAGGTTCATTTACCACCGAGTATCGTCGAGTACGATCATCCGAGATGTTAACCCTTCTTGCCCGCAAAGAAGGCATTATGATATCATTACGGTTGTTCGGGTATTCTCGACCGATCCTCGAGTAGTTCGCCGCCGCCTAGATTTCGATAGTTAACATGGAGAAGTTTGATGTGACTCAAAACCCCATCAAATTTCTTCAAATTTATACCACTATAGTCCAAGCCGAGGAGGAGGTGAACACGCTTATTGCAAATTACCTTCCAACAAAGGTTCAAGCCTCGCCGATCGTGGTTGTTGAACCAACGCACTGAGAGTCAATCTACTCGTGGCACCCTTATATGCGATCTCAAGCATTAGCAAACTTTCAGGAACATACAACCGCCTCTAGAAAGAAGGACGACCTACACCTAATGCAACATGATTCTCATGAGATTTTAAGCCAATTAATTAAATTATTTATCCGTAATAGTTATTATAGATGGTAATATCTCTTGTACAACCTTTAAGGGTACCTCAATATTAACAATGAGGATATTATGAACACCTAGCAAATAGAAGTTATTCTACGATCACCGTGATATGGTCGTAAGTCCTACTATGGTCACTTCATGGTCGTAAGTTCTTCTACCACCACCTATTGATCGTAACTCCTACTACAATCACCTCACTGCTTGTAAGCTTTACTACTTACCAAGTCATTTATTTATCAATTCTATAGTCGATAAGAACCACAAATATGTGGGCAATCGACTAGGAACATTTATATGTGTTTAATACACGCAATAGTTAATATATGTTGTTATTTCCTAAGATAACTGCATGTATTAAACTTCTGTATCTGATATAACTACAAGGCAACGTGAGGAGGATATCTCTAACAATAACTACCATTGAACGTGTGCATTGCATCAAACATTAAGGCACCTCTTGACATGGACAACTGTCACCCCTTCATGCACTATATAAGGAGTAAAGTCGGTGGACAGAGGAAAAGAAGAGATTCGACAAGTACAACGAGAGACAGAAGTCATCAAACCCTAGTTTTAGTGACTTCTCCTCAAGTAAACAAAATCAATACAACAACACGTAAATATAGTTATTATTCTCTCAGAGAAGACTCAACTCAGATAAAATTTATGTATCATTTTCAGGTGGTTTCGCCTAGAGAGCCCCAACATTCATTCATAAGATCGATACTAAATCATCGACACGTAGTACTAGTACTGTGCTCACTGCTTGTGGCGTAGCAGCTAGATACAATAATAGTGGTTCACCTGGTTTTGAAGAAACCAAAACTGAAGCACTCGTAAGGTACCTCTTGACATCCTCGAAGGCTTTGTTTGCCTCTTAAGACCACTCAAAACCTTCATGCTTCCTAAGAAGTTTAAAGAAAGGAATTTATTTTTCTCCCAATCGCATTTATGAAACGACTTAAAACCGCCATACATCCCGTGAGTTTTGGACTTCGACTTTGTGGCCTGAGGGCACAATTGTTCAATGGTCACTATCTTTTATGATTTGCTTTGATTCCTCAAGCGTAAACAAGGAATCCAAACAACTTTTCAAAGAGACTAACACACTTTTCAGATTGAGTTTCAACCGGTGTTTTCGAGGTTGTCGAATGATTCTTGCAAGTCGAAAATATGATTAAGATGTTGTATGCTTTTTACGACCAGGTCATCAACATAAACTTTCAAATTTCGGTTTAGTTGAGGAAGAAAGGTCTTTTGCATCAAACGTTGGAAGGAAGCACTAGAATTTTAGACCAAATGGCATTTTGACATAGCAAAATATTCCAAATGGAGTAATAAATGCAATTTTTTCTCCATCATCTAAACATATACTAATACGATGATAACTAGAATATGTATCTAGGAACTCAACATTTCACAACCAAAGAATGGAATCAACTAATTGATCAATTCGAGGACCGAAAAATCATCGTCGGACAAGCTTTATTTAAGTAAGTAAAATCTACACACATTCTTCACTTACCATTAGATTTCCTAACCATTACATGATTAGTCAACCACTCTAGGTGGTCGACCGCTATGAAACCCGCCTTAAGTAGCTTGTCGAGTTTTGATTGATATCCTCTCGCCGATCAGTGCAAATCGCTGTAATTTTTGCTTTATGGGCTTTTTGTCAAGCCGTAGATGTAGCTTCGCCGATCACCTCCCCGAGTGCTTCGCCTTGGAGGGTTCTCATCAGATTTAGTGGAATATCTTTGACTTGATCGCTCGGCTTTGGTGCGATCGTTGGCATCGAGTGCTTCACGAAAGTGTTGCACATTGTTTGCTTCTTGAGTGTGTATTTGACCAATCATCTCGAGGACTTATGATCGCATGTAAACACCATATTCTTATCACAAATAACTGTAATGACTCCTTTGAAACATGATATCTTTATATATTGGTAACCATAATGAGTAGCCATTAGGAATAGTGCTAGAGTTGATCGACCAAGAATGACATTATATGTTGTATCGAATCCACCATATCAAAAGAGATTGTCTCTATCCTAAAATTATTTGGTGTCCCAAACGTAACAGAAGGGAAACTTGGCTAATAGGTTTGGTCAAGACCCTGCACACTACCAAGGAATGAGTATCGCACTAGTCTTATCTTTGTACTAGGAACTTGCATTCCATCCAAATAAGACTTGTAAAGAGTATATTCAAGAACTACCACCATCAACTAATGCTCTATTAACTTAGCAATTGTTGATGGTAGACTCACCACGATCGAAAAATGACTATGCCTAGTATAAGAGATCTGACAACACCCTTTTCAAAAGAAATGGCGACCTCCTACATTTTACTAATTTATTGACGCATGAGGGTCGATAGAATTTACCTCACGCTCGATAGCCTCGATCGCTTATTTATCGCTTGCCTATCCTACTTCCTCAAGGGTAGAAAGTGGTCCTTTGCTAGAGTAATAGTCTTCAGTTTTTGTTGAAAACCCAAAGAATTAAGTGAGGCCATGACCTTCCTTTTAATAGAAAAGCACCACCTTGGCTTATCTCGCTCGCTCGGGTGTTTTCTTTGCCCCTGGCCGAGTACCGCTTGGAGCTTCAAGACTCCTTGTTGCTCACGACTAAGACCACCTTAGAGATTTTGGTCCGTGGTTTTTGCTATTAGACTTGCTCTTGGATTTCCTAGCCTGCTTGTCTTTCTTATTGCTATTCTCACCCACTCCTCAAGTGTCCTTGTCGCCACGACGATCGTAATTCTACTCGACAGCTTCGACAGTAGTCACGTAGCGGTCGGCCATCTCGAAGAGTTCAACGACGGTAGCCGGGGGATTCAGAGCAATGTCTTCGGTGAACCTCCGATTTTGGACTCCCTATTTGAATGTCAGAATGAAGAAGCGCCAGGACTTCTGTGAATCGATACAAACCTAATCAAAACATATTATAAACCGACACAAAGTCTCATGAGAATCTTGTCGATTCATTTCGCCCTCCTTTCTAGGGTGGTTGTATATGCCCGTAAAGTTTGCTAGTAGCAGATCGTAGAGATGCCGCACGAGTAGATTGACTCGTGGTTGGTTTAGAAACTATGATCAAGCATCCTTCGAAACCAAGTGAAGGTAATTTGTCGTGATGTGCCCAACTCGCCCTATGGCTTGACTACAAGGGTGTAAATTTGAATAAATTCGACAGCAGCTGGGCTAGGGCGCTCGTGTCATTACCCCCTGGTAATCACACTTAGACACCACATTATTATTCGCCTACCCAATAGGACACCGCCTAACTAATAATAAGCCTTACTAAAGTTAACGAAAGCGTAACAATAAAATAGAAACTGCATTTATTACATCGTAGCCACGCAAGGTTAAGGTCTTTAATACAAGTATTTAATTACATCTGCAAAAGGGACAGATCCCCTCGCTTTCCTGCCCTATGTAGGATCATAATGGCAATCAGAAGGGGGGGGTTGAATGATTGCAACGAATTGAAACCCTAATTTCAACTTCTTCTTGTGTGCAAGAATTTCAAAGAACTTCTCGTTGACACTTGAAGAGCTTCACAACCGAGACCACCTCAACGCACAGAAGAACACCAAATTAAGAAATAAAGTAGAACGAATCAACTTTATATATCAAACTTGATTTAGGTTCTACAAAGTGCTCAAGAAGCACCCTCAAAGCCCCAATTCAAGGACCTCTAAACCGCAAAGAACACAAAGAAGAAGGCTACGGTCCAAAAACCCTATTATCGGCTCATCCATTCTCCAACGAGCTCTCCTCTATTTATCTCCTTGAGTCTGACCGATCCAAAACGAATACGAGTACCGACTCTATCTCTACGAAAAATCAAGGGACCAAACCCTTACCAACACTAAGTTATTCCAAATCTCTATGACTTTCCAAAACCAAAACTTCCATATCTGCTTTCTTAAAGTGAAGCCTCCAGACTCCTCCTAGAGCTCCTTTACGATTTCAACAATCACCTTCAATCTCCATGTGCTCCAAACAGAATCCCAACCATCTCATGACATCCATGACCTCCTAGACCTCAGATCTCCCCATCCTAGTCCGAGTCCTCATCGTCACGACCATGATTGTCTCCACGCCATCTTGCACATGCAAAGATCGAGAAATCAATTCTGGCACAAGTTCTCCAACTTGACCATCCATTAGCACACACACATACACCAATAAACACTATCATGCATCATGCAACAAGATAAGGCTTACGAAAACAACAAACCCTAAGTCAAAACCCCAAAGCGCAACTTTCAGAGTATAATCAGATTACCGCCATTGTACGTCCGCAGATTATCGCAAATGCGGTCGCATCGCCAATACATCATGGAACTACCGCCATCGAAATCTCAAGATCTTCCAAAACATGCTCGAATTTCCATACCGCAACCTTGCGGTCATACTTTGTGCGGTACTACCGACGCTCAAAGTGCAAATATACCGCCACCGTCGCTCCGCCCAAGACTCCAGATCATCCGATTTTCATTTAATCAGAGTCGCCGGCTCTCGAAGAAAGTAATCATGTACTACTACCGCAAACCCACTCAGATTATCGCTTCCACAAAAACAAAGAAAGTCCTCGTAACAACGCCCTTGCCACGTGGACGCTTCCAGATCCATGGGCCGATCGACCATGGGTCTCAAATGCTGATTTAGAAAGCACCGCCGCAAGTCCGAACGCCCACTTGATTTCATCCGTTAGATTTCAATCCAAAGACTCACAATCCTTGAAGAGTTCGACGGTCCGAACGCTCCTCTCAATATGAGCCGTTAGATCAGATCTAATAGTTCGAGCAAAACACCGCTCAGACTTCAAGGACTTGCGGTACTACCACTAGACACCCGCTGTCATATACTCAAGACCTGTAGTTCCAAGACAAACAAAGCCTGTGACTACCGATAATCCTCGACATAAGCTAATTTTCAATGTAACTTAACAGAGCTCTCAACCAAGTCACCACAAAGAAGTCTTTAGGACAAGGTATTCAACATTAAGTGCCGAGACTAAGTCTAACTTATTGTCAATGTGTTTGTCATCAAATATCATGACCAAAAACCTCTTGGTCTAACAATCTCCCCTTGATGAATACATTGACAACACTTTCAAAAAACCAGAGATGAGTGAGTGAAAGGAAGTGACAAAGAGTCAAAGTCGCAGCAAAGTGAACTCTGCAATTAAAAACTTCCTCTAACACTAGAAAATCAAATTTGTGCAGAATTTTTGCATTTTCTCTAGTTTTCTCCCCTTTGGCAATGTGATCATCAAGAGCGTAAAGAGAAGGAGTATGAAGAGTAAAAGTCCGTGCTTTGCAAGTCAATTTATCGGATTAGCCAAGCCAATTTGGTTGAGTAGAGCTAACAAGATCATATAAATGTATATACCATATAGCAATGTCTAGACAAGTATGTAACTATGATGAGTCAATTTTAATGTCATGACAAGCATTTCACACAAGGACTAAAAAGATTATAAGACCACAAAAGAAGTCACCAAAAAGTGAAAGCAAAACAAAGGAGACAAATCAGAACTGGATGAGCTACACCTCATGAAACATCCTCTTGCTTTACTTTCAATTTTCATTTGCATGTGGCATGCTTGTAGCATACTTTTTTCCAAAAGTTATGGCGGAAATATCGCACCTTTGACGGGTCGACGACGGGAGCATTGCTGTGCATGCCAATTTCTAAGGATAAATCAATAGTGGACCTACAATTGAGTAGGAAAACTTATTCTCTTGCTTTCGGATATTTCCGCATAATTCTTGAAAAAAGGAAAGTCAAGAGATAAGGAATTTGGGAGATTTTATATTTGCCACGCCAACAAACGGTATAGAATCTGCCATCATCTTGCAACATGATTTTCACGACTATAACGGCTTCAAATGGAAAAAAACTCATCACTATAAAGTTGTAGATCTCTTCACGTAGTGTAATTTAGAGTCCTCATTGACCTAATTTGGAGTTCTGACGTATGAGATAGGGACCCCGCAAGACAAGCTGCCCAAAGAATCAAAGTCCCCGATAGATTCAATTTTCAAGTCAAATTTGGCAATGAAGACGGTGTTTTCAGAACACCTCCATAAATATAAAGTTGAAGTCCTCTTTGTTAGCTAAATAGGGACAAAATCACTCAATTTCAAGTTCAAGAGAGAAAGTTGTAGCCTCGTGAAGGTTCACGCACGTATGAAAGCCAAAACCGACACAAATTCAAAGTGTACTCTAAATCAAATTCAATGCCGGTTGTTTCCATCTCTTCCACGTCTAATCCACGACCCTCCAACTCCTTTACCTTTAAATAGGATCCTGTGATGCCGCCCAAAGCATCCAATCTTCGAAGTTCTTCCCTTGCCGCTTATGCAGGCTCGAGCAATGTTCCACTATGTAATTAGATCAAGATTAGGATTAGAGATTAGATATGGCTCTAATTAGCCTATATAATTAGGGTTCTAAACTTCTAATTAGCCTCTCTAATTAGAGGGCTCTAATTAGGATGGTTCTAATTATAGCTAAGATCCAGAGTGTTTACGCCTAAAAGCTATCTGAGTTTGTAGCTTCGTAATCTTCTCGTTGTAAGCATTCCTCCAGACTTCCTTTGCTTTCATGCTTTGCTACGATGGTCGTTATGTTTTTGCATCTTTGATCATCCTATTATGCGGTCTTCTTTATATCATGCTTGTTTCTCACCAAGAAGATCGATTTAGTTATTGATTGTTTAGCACTAGGTTTAGACGTGGTATTTAGATCTAGTGAGCGAAACTATATCAGGTTGTACAGGACTTGCTACGCTAAGATTAGCCTTATCACTTGATAGGTGAACCGGTGAACAATGTGGTATTGGACTGTAGGGTGAGAGCCACCTTACTGATTGATACATCATCTTATTTTTCCATCAATTTAGCATTACAACTTTTGATCCTAGTTCTCCTGACTTTATCCTAGTTTGACCGTTCTAGCTTTTAAGCTTATTGCCCTGTGCCTAGCTATCTGCACGTGTCTATGTATGGCAATATACCGTGACATGCAACAACAAATATATATCATTCAAAGATCATCATGTACTAATTTTAAGACTCTCGTAATCACTTGGACCATCTCCAATGTTGTATTTTAGCCGGTTCAAATGAAAAGAGAAGGCATTGAATCGATTCAATACATTGGAGAGGTCGATTCCAACAAAAAAAATACGTAGAACCAGACTCTACTTAGGAGTCAATTCAAAGCATTAAATAACTCATATGAGCATTAAACAACTACATAAGAGAGAGTGCGGTTGAGAGAAGATATTATTATTTTGTGGTTTTTTAATGTAACGCGGGTCCCAGTTATTAGTAGGAATTATTCAATACATTAGAGAAAAAAGCTTGGGCCTGTAATACTTATATACGACATAACTTCAATCGACGCCTACCAATACACTAAAGATGCTCTTATCTGTACTTGCGTAAATTAATCCGGGCTTTCGTAGTTGTTTAATTAACTACTCCCCTGTTCCTTTCTAGCTAGTACATGCCACTGTTGACCTTTTGTAGTATCGAAGATGCAGTTTTAACAGCTAGTTTTTTCTCCATATTTAATTTTGTAACAGTGATAAAAATTAATGTCATAAGGCCAGAGTACTCCTAACGACACTCATTTTTTGGGCACAATTTATGCCATTTTCGTGTATCCAATGCACACATTTCTACGAAAGTTACTGCTCGCACTTAAAAAAGTTGAGTGTGACTTCTCACGGTGATTCTTCTAGGAGACTAGGGGTACAGATAAAAGAAGTTACAGTGCCTAGTGATAAGTCTATAGCAAGCACGTGCATCTTTAAACTAGGTTACATTACAGCCGCGTCAGTTCTATCACATCCCGTCTCTCTTTTTGTTCTGGAACAGTTCTGTCACATCTTCGATGTTGTGTACGCGTTTAGAAAAAGACACGCACCAAAGAAAAACGAGATAACACATACTTAAAAAGTCATTTAACAAAAAAAAGGTCTAGCCTGCTTTAGGCTTGTTTAGAACACAAGAATTGCACATGAATTTCATGGCGTTTTGCAGAACTCATTACAATTATGCCTCCAATATTCCTATAAAATTCTTCCTCCAGCCAAACAGCACCATGTAATGGATGACTTGCTAGACACAACTAGCCCAAATCATTTGATTTTATTAAAACAAGCGACGAACATACTTCTTATGGAAATCAAAGTCCCTCAACGACATTATTGGTTCGTTTTATTGAAACGGGAAATGGCTGGTTCATATGCATGGGAGGCTCATATGTGGAGGCTCATATGTGGAGGGTCAAGTAAACGGAAGAACCTTCGAAAAAGAAAAGGTAAACGGAAGAAAAAATCAAGTGGTCCCAGTTAATAGCAGAACGTTGGCACGCAAGGAAGAATCTTTTCTATTACTCATTCAAGAATATATGACTTTTGATACCGGCATGGTCTCTACCAGTGGCGGAACCAGAAATTCAAAAGACCCGGTGGACTTATACTTCAAAAAATACCAAGGCACAATATGGTTCAATAATCAATATAACTAACGATGTCAAATACATTCAAATTGTCAAGATCTAACCGATACAACCAAACAAACATAGATCTAATTGATACAACCAAACAAACATAGAATACAATATTAAGAGCTCATATAAAGTACTAACAAATGCTCCCGATGCGTGTACATCGATGGATGACACAAGATATCCAAAACACCCAAGACTCCAACAGCTACCTACAACATGTAAACACAACAAAATTTATAAGAACTTAAATTCAATGCAAGTGCAATAATAATTTGAAACTCAAGATAGGAAAAGAATTACACCACTAAGTTAAACGAGGTACACGAGGTAAGTGGTTTCTACGCTTCTTCATAGCTTGATAGCGTCGCATAATCTTGTTGTCATCAATTGCCGCAAATATCTACAATAAATTTACTATAATAAATCTTGAACTGGGAATTGTCATCTACTATTGCGGTTCTAAAATAAGTCTCAGATGATTTCATTTTGTTGTAGAATTCCTACAATAAATTTTTAGTCAGTACAGAAGCAATAAATCTACTAAACGTAAAACGTCTAAACGTCCAAACTCAATTAAATGGACAGAAGTGACATAATTGAAAATGGAACTATCAACTATGGAATCAACAATCAAGCAATCAAGCATTGTCAATTTGTCATCTACTAAGCATAAGCATTCAAGCAAATGAAGCAATCAAGCATAGGGCATAGTAGTAGCATTTGTTGATCTGTTGTCGCTGCCTCGCCTCGCACCTCCTCGCCGCCACCGACTCACCTCCGTGACTCGTCCTGCGGATCGTGGCTCGTGGCAGGCAGGGCTGAGTGGCTGCCGCTCACTGCTGTTTGTGCCGCCTCATACCATGCCCGCCTCGGCTCGGCGGCGGCTTCGCTCACGGCAGCTGCTGCTGCCTCATGCGCAAGGCCACAGCACTGCAGCTCGAAAGCACTGGTCCGCTGGCGCTGCTCATACAGCCATTGGCAGATGCAGACCCAGCCACATGGCTGCAAGGCTCAAGGCTGGCATGGCTTACGCCAGCCTCGACCGCCTCGCCTGACGCGAGGATCGAGGAGGAGGAAGAAACCAAGAAGAGATTGGGGAAGAAATCATAAATGCCAAATGTGGATTTGGGGATTAGGTTTAGCTTTGCTTCTTTAGCCGGGTTTTGGCTTGGGCCTTGGGCCGCCGCCTGCTTCACCCGCCCACGACGCTCAAGGCCAGACTTGCTCAAGCCGCCAAGAATGGAGATGGGAGGTTTGGCGGGCTGCCGGCGGCACAAGGCGCCAGGGGTTTTGGAGACCAGGTAAGGCCGCCTGCTTGTTCTCTTGGTTCCGATTTTACTCGCAATTTTATTTAAGTATATCGATTTTATCCTCGACACGTGTCAACCCTCCTTCTCGCACGGCCCTCTCGTGGCCACCTTTCTAACCGCTCTGTGATATTACTACCAAATCTCGCAGCTTGTTTTACTCATCCCAATTGTGTGTCTCTAACACGGCTCTTTATTAGATTTTGATACTAACTTACTAACAAATATTCTATTAGTGTTCGTGGAAAGATAATTACTCCCGACCGTATGTATATCTAGGGTGTATTGTAATGGTGGAGCTCTAACACAAGTGGAACTTCCTAGTAAGGCAAATGTATATTGACCCAAGAATTTTCTTTTGCAATAGCCTCAAGTTGGATTTATCTATGTGATAAATTTTCTAATTACATCTATATTAGACTTTATATCATACAAACCGTCTAACTCCAACGTGAATCGCATCAAGATTCGTGATAGATGCAACCGAGTTTCATTCCCGGTATTAACCTAAGTAACACTAGACTGCATCAGCATTCCTATAGAGAAAACAATGTGTCTAGAAAACGCGGAATGTTGGAAGAAATGAAGGTGCTACTGGCTTGAAGAGACTGCTATATGATGATCTTTGTTTATTTATTGGTTTAATGGTGGATGATGTTCTTTAATAATGTACAATATGTTGCTTTTTGCAGACGTGCAAGGCATATTAGGGTTTGCAATGAATTAGGGTTTGCAATAAAGTTGCAATGTACGTTTTCATATAGATAATTGTCGATATTTCAAGCGCTATAAGCATTACATGAAACACGCGCATGTTTATTACAATCGGGATGTAGGAGGGTATTATCACATGTAACCCGATCAATATGATACTTTTGTTTATTTATCGGTTTAATGGGATAATGTTCTTATCATCGATTGTACAACAAAGCTAGATAGTTAGATGAACCAACCGAGAAATATGTGGCATGCAGATCATATAACGATGTATCGCAACCTCCGACTCGTGTGTGTTTCGAAGGTGCTATGGTACATCGTTATAAGATCTACACGCCACGCATTTCTCTCAGTTGGTTCATGCGTAATGTTATCTAGCCTGTGGTACAATACAATATTAAAGAATATCATCCACAGAAAACTAATAAATTAACAAAGAGCATCCTATAGCATAGAAAAATAGGTGTGTGCAACTAGTCTCCGCGGCAATCTCTTTTCTTGCCGAGCTCACCTCATCACATAGTAGCACATTCGATGCATGTTCAGGGCACAAAACATGTCCATTATCCTATAGCACAAAAAAGGCATGTTAGAACATTACAAGAGTGATGAGAAATAGGAATTTTGAAGCACGGTTGATTTCGACTCTAAGTTCATAACAAGAAGAACTAAGAAGACTTGAACAGATCACCGACTTGATAGATGCAAATGATTTGATTGTATTACTCGATCGATTCTAAATGAATGGCAAAAGGCACATTCATCTTCAAATAAGTTGATTGGTATTTGCGGTCTCTTCAAGCCAAGAGCACCTTTGTTGTCTTCCGCGACATAACAAAAATGTAGCAAGGATGTCAACAAGATCGCATGCTGAAGAACGTGAGTAAGGATGCAAATTATGCATAACTCGCATAAATTTCACAGACATAAGAAAACAAGGCTGAGAAAACATTACATTATGACAACGAATAATGACCGCATAAGCTCTCTGCTTGGGACAATCCTTCACCGAATGACCAGGGTCTTGCATATCCTCGTGACTTGCTTGTGTGGATAATATCGCACGCTATCGGTATCCATGTCATTCGAAGCGCCGCTGGCCGCCACACCCTTCGTTGTTGTCTTCAAGTCCTTGTTCGACTCCATTACACCATATCCGCCAAAGATCCTTGTACTTTATTTCCGTGACGACGAGTGAAACTCCACACTCCATGTAATCGAAAAGATGTCGCGTCTCGTAGTGCTCAAGATGTACGACGACACATCCGCCATTCGCCTCATTTGCGCACACGCCTTGTACACGCAAGCATGGCTTATGCAGAGCTTCGCTTGTTGCAAGTGCATATCGCCACATCACCCGTGGTGCATGCCCTGCTTCTTTCCTCCGCATGATCGTGATGTGTTTCTATCAAGCTTGATCACGCATTTCCTCCCGAGGCCATCAATCACCCGGATGTCGCATCCGGCCTTCTCCATCTTCTTGTCTATGTGCTCGCATGTTCTCGACCACTGCTTGCCTTCCTCCAAATGTCACTTAGTCATGGTGGCTCTATTGACAAAATAACCAACAAAGGCGAGTCTATGTCTCCTCGACTATTGCGGTGATAGGGATGCACCGCACACCTTTGAGGACATTGTTGTACACCTCGGACATGTTGGTCGCCATAATCCCTGCACCTCGCACCGCTTGTGTCATGCGTATGGGTCATTTCTCCAATTCAAGAGCGTGGCCATTAATCCACCCGAGAAACTTATGACAATATGGGGTTGTTTCACCTCTAGTACCTCCTGAGTGGACTCCCTTGTATGCCTCATAGTCCGGCGTTCGAGGTCTCCCCAGATGGAGTCAAACTTTTGCCTTTGGTTCTACAAACACAATGCCTTGAACATCTTCATGACATCCTGATGGCGAAACCGCTTGAACAAGTTAGATGTAAGATGCCTCATACACTACTTGGATTACACGTAGTTCCACTGGTAGGGGGGGTGTCCCGTGCTGCATGGTGTTGATGGCCTCCAACAACCCAACATTTGCGGTCTGTGATAAGGCACACGTTAGGCCGGTCTCCCACCACCGCCGTCTTCATGTTTGATAGGAACCATAGCCAACTGAATGTGTTCTCACAATGTCACAGGGAGAAGTTGGTCATTTGTGTCGACCGCCATCCGCGTGAGGATCGTGTCCTTGTACCTCCCTCGTGAGGAAAGTGCCATCCATCGTCATCACGGACTACGTAATCGAAGCCCTTGATGGCTCGAGCAAAAGCCTAGAACATCCGATCCAAGATGAAGCGGTTGGGCCTTTTCAAGATTTTCACGCCAAGCTTGTTTATGTACGCGTCGGGTTTGATTCAAAGAACTGGTGAAGCAATCTCGCACAAGGTTGTACACCTCTTCAGTATGTCCCGTGACATGAACTCGATGACCTTCGCTTGGCTCGCGGATCTTGCCATAGCCGATCGATAGCCAACCCGACGGCGATTTTCGACATCGCCAGCTTTAGGGAAGATGGACACGCCCACCGCAACTAGGTGCTTGATGAGGTTCGCCACATATACGTAAGTCACGCTCCGACAGCTTAGCAGGGCTCGCTAAGCTCGCAAGTGTGGTCGGTCACAGCCTTGACCGTGAATACCAAGACGAAGATCTTTCCTCGGTGAGCGCTGACCTTGCTAGGGCAACCTTCCACTACGCACCTCACTGTGTAATGTCTGGGGTTCGACCGGTGCACTTGGTACACACGACTGATGGACAAGGCGTACCGTGCTATAGCTTATTGCACGACCTCCTTGCTAGGGAAGTGTTGCCCTACTAAGAGGGTCTCAACATCAAACCCCCAGTGGGAGCCTTCTTCTTACGGCAGCACGAATGAACGCACTGTGACATTATCAAGTCTCGATGCCACGTAAGGCACCTCCGATGACACAATTTCCTGCTGGACCACCGCCCGGTGTGCGTCATCATCGCTACCATTCGAGCTTGAGTCATCGTCCTCGTCGGACTCTAATGTGAGAGCCTGGTCCGGTAGATACTCGTGGCTGTCAATACGGGCCGACCACCACGATTTCACCCCCTCATTTTGTACAAAATTATACGCGGGACAATCCTCCAAGGTAGCATATTCTGTGTTGCCGTCTTCAGGCTCGAGCTGCGCTTGCCCACTTGTAGAGTCCCCATCATCATCAAGGTGGCCCAACGCCCTGGGTATGAAATTCACGTACACCATCGGCCTTCCAGAAATGATCGCCGGCCGGAGGCATCTGCATGTAATCGCTCTATACTACGCTTCTAGCCATCTTGACGAGCTCCCACACATCATTCGCAAGCGAGATCCTCTCAATCACAATTTTCTTCCGCTGTTCTATGACTAACTCCTCCAGATGCAACTCAAGCTCGTGAATATTCATCGATCGAGCCCTCCACCGACCACCTTGTATCGCATCTCGACAGTCCAACCTGTCGGGTCCTACCTGCAGGAGACCATCGCCATAAAAACATACAAGTCTTGCATGTTCAATATTACCTAAAGCCACAACAACCCTATCCGCGTACATTTGTGTAATTAGATACGATAAATTGCATGCAAGTAATGGATTACATATGTGTAATTAGATATAACTAATTATTCACCACTAAACTAATTAACAGAGACTAAACTAACTAATTACGATTATTTAATTACCACTAAACTAACTAATTGCAATCGATTAATTACCACTACATAAATTACGAGTAGTTTATTCAAGACTAATTTAATATGCGGATCGATAACCATTAAGCTAATTTCGACTAATTAATTAATTACGAGCTTAACTAACTAATCACCTCTAAACTAATTAATTACCAAGAACTAACTAATTAATAAATCAAAGGCACTAACTAATTACGGTAATAACGATAAAAGCATCTCGATAAATTACCTACCTTTCGTAGTAAGTTATCAAAAACCGAAATGACAAGCGACGAAAGAAGAAAATACTTGATCTCTAAAAAATTAATTATGTTAAGTTCTCCGAGTTCTCAAATGACGAGTGCCGAATGAGAAGCTTAAACGCAATTGGGATGAGCGAAGAGCGATCATGAGATTTCGTGATTTATAGCCGAAGCGAAAGAGGAGCTCTCTCATATATGCTGGGAATTTCACATACGTTGTTCACGCCAGTAGCACTGGCAAGGGGGATAGCCGCGATGAGTCGACAGATGGACAAAGGAGGAGGACGGATGGATTTGTTAGAAAGGTGGCCACGGAGAAGGCCATGCATGTGAGAATGAGTGGAGGGTTGATACGTGTTTCGGGATAAAATCAAGATACTTAAATGAAATTGTGAGATAAAATCGAACGAGAAGAATTATAGAAAAATTACACAAGAAAGTACACCGTGTTACGAGCATTCACGTAAAATTTTATAATTTTAAGAACTAATTTGCTATATTTTTAAAATACTACTTAAATTCATGGATTATCGGTCGAAACCCTACCTAACCCTAAGCCTAACACGCAAAACCCTAACCTAACACGTGGTGGTCGGGTGACCGCATGTGTGGCGGGCTGAGGCGACAGACGGCGGTCGCACGTTAGGGTGTTAATTTTGCCAAAAAGTTTAAGCCCATTATTTTTATAAATACAAGACGAAATCACGTTAATACGAGCAAAAATTCTAAGAAAGTTCCGCCCCAACTGAATTGAGAAGGCTGCGAAAGGCTAGCTTTTTAATTCATGGTTATGGAGTAATTAATAAAGCTGGTTACCGTGAAGTGTTGAAACAAGTCAACGTGCATGCGAAAGCACTACGAAAACGAAGTTAAATACGGGCTACTGCTAACTCAAGACCGACTAGGTAAACACTGGATCTGTTCATGGGTTGCCTGATCCGGCGGTCCAACCTGAATTTTACAGACTCAAGCCTTAATTTTCGGACCGAAGCTCAAAAAGCCTGGCATTAAAAATAATAAAATTATTTTTATTTTCGAAATAAAGTAAATATTAATTTTATCCAAAAGTAACTAATAATAATATTATTTTATTGAAAACACATTTCTCAGGTCAAACCTGACCTGCCTATTCAAGGACGCGATTTTCTCTCTCTCTCTTTCCCTTAGACGATTTCTCCGCAGAAATAAAATACTGATGGTTGCTTGTTTATTGACCCATTCTTTCTATTCATTGTTGCAAATGGTCAGTGTCACCGCGCACACGGCCGATAAATATCCTGTAGCCTTGCTTAGAGAGCTAGCTTGGTTGGGTTTTAATTAGGCCTTCGACCAGTCCAAAAGCGAGGCAGGCTTGTTTCTCTCGGAAACCATCTCGGTCAGCAGATCGATCGATCGATCGATCAGTTAATTAAGGGCGTCTGCTAGCTGCCTACAAGTTCTCTTCAGTGAGTTAAATTAAGGCACATACATATACATGCAGCGCCATTATAGTTCTCAAACATTGCTTGCTAGTAGTCTGATGATGATATGTGTACAATTAAATTAATGATGGAGATATCTGTTTGCAAGATGACCACCTTGCCCAGGAGCTCTTCCTTAAGGACCACCACGAGCATCAGCTCACATGGGTGGGCAAGGCCGAGTCGTTCGGCGCAGCGGCTGCAAAGAGGATGGCTACGACGTCAGGTACGCGTGCAGGAGCCGACCATGTAGCAGCCGCCCATTCCATCTCCACGAGGCGTGCGCCAAGGAGTTTGGGAGCAGTCTCCGCATCCTTTGAAGCGCGGCAACCTGCTCTTCAGTAGATCGCCGAGCTAACCCGAACATCCGTGCCGTGGATGTGGAGGTAAGGTAAGAAGATGCTATCTTCTCTCAATCTCGCTCGATTTCATGTATGCGTGCTTTTTTGTTGCGCATGCTTGTGCATATGCTAGCTATAGTATCTCTCTACAAAGTGTTGATGTAGCATGCGCATGCCCTTTAAAAAATAGTTTTGCTATTTCTAAGCAGCCTGATTATGCCCTTTTTTTAAAAAAAAAATAGTTTTGCTATTTCTAAGCAGCCTGATTCTACTCGATTTTTCTTTCTGGCCTTTGGATTATGTTTTAAGAATGTCTAGACCACATGCATGTCATAATTTCTAAGTATATATGATAAACAAGCCGTAAATCCCGCATTAGAATCTGCAAAATAGCTATAATACCTATGATTAAAAACATAGTTAATTAGATGCTACCCACCATATAAGCATAATAGATATTTCTTTTTTCCTCCAATGTGGGAATTTCCAACCTACTTTTAAAGTGGACTTAGTGGCTCCTTTTACCATCATTTTCATTATTATCTAATAGATAGATAGACTGTCTGCGGTTATATTTTTACCTTCTTCTTTTTCTTTTTGGAACAAGGGGCAAGAGCTCTGCTAACACATTTATCTACCTATCATGTTATTAATATGATAGAAAAAGTCATCATGTTCACTCTTAAGAGCTTAAAATTACCACTTTAGTTTGAGGAAAAAGATAAACATCTATGCCATCAGTTTTGGTAGTGTCGATGATCGAGACCTAGGGTCTGTTATCGAGCCTACCAGGAAAATAATATGAGAGCGTAATCGAAGTATAGAGACTTTGATAGATCATAATTGATTCCAGAGATTGTGGGTATGAGATATTATTTAGAGCGTATTTGTAATTACACGGCTACCCCTTTATAGCTATTGAAGGGGTGGCAGTTAATGTCGCTAAAGGTGTCTTATGTCTTCACACACGCTCTCGCTGAGTCTTGAGCTATCACGCCTTTTAGTCCAACTCTCACATTAGTAACGAAGAAATCGTTATGTCCCCCCACCGCTTTGATGGTCGGGGATGGTCCAAACCATATAGTTGGTCGTATAGTGTCCATGACTGGCCGTCTCATGACTCAAACTGGTCTGCGGCCAGTTTGGCCGTAATAAAAGGGATTAAACTTTTTTTTTAATATTGGTCGTAGGTTCTTAACTGTTATAAAGTGGGTTCTTAATATGTGGGTCTACTTTCACAGAGACTCTGATTTTGACCGAAAAATGTTAACTTGGCCAAGAATCCTCGTCAGGTAGGCCTAGATTATAACGATACATATTAATCAAATATAGATTCGAGAGTTGTTACAGTTGTATAAAGAATACAACTATAAATTATCATATGCTAGCATTAGAGTTGTATAACAAGTACAATTCTATTTTTTTCAATATAAACATATCCATTATAGTATCTAGTAGCACAATTACGGGAAAGAAGTCGGTTAGGAGACCAAAGCCAAACAAACAACTCGCGATTAACACCAAAACATATGAAAAGAAAAAGAGTAATATTCCATTGTAGTAGAACTAACAGGAGAAATGAGGCGTTAGTTTATCAATTAAGTGTGCTAAGTTTCAGGATGAAGACACTTATTAATTTTGTCATAGCAAGCGGTAGTAGCAAACCTGTTGTAAAATTAACGGTTTTAGTAAATATTCAGAAATAATTCCAGCAGCAATTATCATAATTAAAGCATATTTTTAGCAGCATATAAATGACAAAAATGACATATAAACATGTAATTTCTTCATATCAATTAAACATGATAATATGCTCAAAAGATAGGAGTCAAAAAACATACAAAATCAAGTAATGCTATATTTAAATGTTTGTTTATTTGCTCTCGATGTCGAGCTGCTCAAGATGAAATCTTGGTCTCCTCACCACTTTTGTCAATATTATTCAATAATTAAATATGATAACAATAAATCATACTTTGAGCTCAAATTAATGCTTTACTAATGTATCAAGAATTATCTCATAAATAGCAATTTATATTTTCATCAACAGAGGATCATTTGTTTAACAAAGGCAAAGAGATCACAGATTTCAACACTTAACCCTATCGGCCAATGTAAGATCAACAAGATCACAGAACAAAATGATCAAGTTCAATTAGTCACAACCTAACTACGTAAAGTATCATAACCGAATCTGTTAGAGATAAACCGATAACAAGAAGCAACACAATTAACTCAAGTCCGATCTAGTTATCAATTCAATTTCATTATATGACAATTATCCGCATTGAGCATTAAACCGATTCCACAATCATCACTTAGCAAAGTCTCCTAGTACTAGGCAAAAATTACAGGATGTAATTTAACTAGCACAACACACAATGCAAAGTAATGCAAAAACTAAAAGATCAAACTCACAAAGGCGGATGGCACTCAAAGCCACCGAGTCGAATCCGCAAGGCACGCTAAATGCACTGCCTCGTAAAACCAATCGCCTGGCAGTGCCGCAAAAAATAAACAAGGTTGACAGAGATACAATGCCAATTTACAAACCGGACACACCAAAAAGCGGTCGAGGTACGTAAAATGCCGCACGAGATCCAACCAGATGCACCGGTCAAATGCAACACTTGAGCATCGAACACCAAGAACCAAGCCCTTCTTCCACACAAGATTAAGCCAAAGCCGGTCGGTTCCCACCTCCAATCGACGAAAGTCCAAGCCCTCACTGCACCTCAATAAAGAAGAGGAAGCAAGAGGAAAACCGAGATACGCAAAGAGGAGGAGGAGGGGTCCAGTCCTCACCGCCGATGGTACCGGGTCCAACCACGATGGTGCAGCGGTTCTCAAAACCCCAAAATTCGAAGCCAAATCGAGAAAGACGAAGAACCAAAACTGAGGAGAAAGCTCACTGTTTCCGGGTGAAAAAAAGAGAGAGGAGCCACCTTAAGAAAAGGATCGAGGAAGAGGGGGTTGAAGGGCTGCTGCCAACGGCCGGCGCCCGAGGCACTCGAGCCGCTCACGAGTTCACCTCCCAGGCCGGCACACGAGGATAGGGTTGGAGGCTGAGTCTCCAACCTCAGTCTCCAACCTTATCCCAACCCTTTCTCTCACCAATATATGGCCCCGCCTCCTTTTATTTTCTTTTTCCATTTTTTCTTTCTTAATTGAGAAAATTACCAAATGACCCTTTAAAATACAATTTGACCCTGGTTGCATCGTCAGTCAGTTTCTGCGTTCATCCTTTTGCATACAGGTGACAGGTTACGCCTACGTGCGCGAGCGCCGCTTGTTCGGCTGCATCCTGGGCGCGGCACAGTCCTGCACCCTGCTGCGCCGCGCTCCTGACCTCGATCGAGCAAGCAGCTCCCCTGATTCCTGTCAAGCTGGAACCAAGCGAAAGCTCAAGTCCCCTGCTGCAGCTGCGGGCGCGTCAGGTTCGAAGGCAAGCGGCGCACCTGGGGCTACGTCTCCGCCGATAAGGTGGTGCAGATACACGTCGCCTGCGCGAACAGGATGTTCCGCCAGATGTACGAGAACGCGCGCCTGCGGAAGCCATCCATGGTGTCGAGGTTCATCGCGCGTTTAATGAGGACGCTGAGCAGCTCGAATGAACGGCCGGGGACGGGGAAACTGGAAGCGATAGCGCCGGTGTTGGCGCGGTCTCCGTCCCCGAGATTGAGATCATCGGCGTGCCAGAGGAGAAGTCGAGGAAGGAGGGGTCATGCGAGCCGTGTGGTCGGCTATCTGCACCGTTGGTGCCGTCATCATCGGCACCGACAACGCTGTTGAATGATCTCATCACTGATGGATGTTACATCTACCAGTGAGTGATGGCTAGCTAGGTACTGTTGGTTAATTACGTACCAGGTTTCTTCGTTAATTATCTATGTGTGCAGTTCTTAATTACTGAACGTCTGGTACGTCTAGTACAATCCCGGTGCTTCGGTAGCGACTAGGGAATACTTAGTCGGAGGGGGAGTATCTTCAATCTAGTGAATTGTTAAGTGGTCTTTAGTGATTTGGATTGCTCTCATGCTATGTTTGCGATCTAATTTCGATCGTGGTTTTTACATACAGGACGGTGTTCATGCTTGCTCGTAACATTTTTTTTCTCTATTAATGAAATTAAATGCAGCTATCCGGCATTTCGTTCAAAAAAGACTGTCTAGTGTAGGAGTACAATTTGTTTTTTTAAGGAGTATATTTTTTTTTACTAATTTATAGTTGTGGATGTTCATTTGATTAAACATGTTTTTTTTAATCCAATCTACGTTAGTGTGTTTCTACTTTCTAGTACTAGTATACAAAACTAGCCGAATTCTCCACGCAAATGCGCGAATAGCTGTTGCAATACCTCTAAAAATAATGTTGTATTTGTTATCCTACTATAATACTTATATATGACAAAATACAATAATATTTTATACTACTTTAATAGCTCTCATATACATCTGATTAATCTGCATCATTATAATATGAACCCATCACGATCGACGATGAAGATTTTTCACTTTTTTCTCCTATTAACGTAGTATTTTCTAGCCCTTGAGAGTTAATATGGTGGCTTTTTTCCTCTATCTTAATAATATAACTAGCAAGATGGCCCACGATTTATGCGGCAGATTTGTTATAGATATTTTAGTATATAACTTAGGCGGTTTAGGATTTTTTTAATGTAATATGTGGGATATATAGGTATTTTAAGATGAACATTTGAAATAATAATAAAATTTTAAAGCCAAACCACATCTTGAGGAAACGTAACTGGATCATTAAAAAAGAAATGTAATTGAATCGCAATACTTTATTGATAAAATTAGTTTAAGCTTAATACGCTGTATGGGCCCTTAAAAATGGTATTCAAATGTGCCTTCCATGGAAAAATAACTAGACTCGCACCTATAAGCTCGATATTGGTCACGAGCAATCTCTGCAGTACCTCCTACTCAATCAGCTACTCTAGACGCTGACTAGACAACTGATAAACATAATGAAAAATAACAGTTCTCGCATATCGCTCTCTCCTTTTTGAAATCCAGTGGGACGTGAGAAATCCACCCCCCCCCCCCCCGCGTCGATCTTGTTTTGTTATATACTCTTCCGTAAGTGCATAGGAAATGTTGCGATAACTTTAAATTCAGACCTGTTTGGAATACGGGAATTTCATATTTTCTATTGGATTTATATTGTTTTCTGCAAATTTCTGCAAAATCCGTACGTTCTAAGCTGGCCCTCAGCTCCGCTTGAATTCACTTCGGATGTGCATGACATCTGCAATCTCAAAGATCTCTTCGCGATCCAGCAAATTAAGTTGAACCGCGTGCTGTCTTTTGATCAAATTCTTCCTTTGCTTCATATCTACATAATGTATGATTCCACCACTTCATGGTGTGCATGCGTGTCAAGTTTCTACCAATTGGCCTTTTTTCTTCCAAACCGTAGCAAATTAGTTCTTGTCGACGTCTGGGACCTTTGTCACAGAACGGACAAATAAGAATATAAAGAAAAAAAATGGAGATTACTATCTATTCGCTAAAGAATTCAAAACGGTGATGTATATTGCAAAGGGTATGCTCTGATTACTATCTATTCGCCAAAGAACTCAAAACGGTGATGTATATTGCAAAGGGTATGCTCTGATTACAGGAAGAATGATTGTGAATAAACGTGGATTAGGGTCTGGATTACAAAGGCACTTAGGTCGGGTCCTTATAGTCTACAAAACGCCAGCCTTATTGTAGTAGTGCCTTCGCTACCAATGGTTGCTTCCTTCGTTAATCGCTATGCCCTTCGTGATGACCGTTATATCTCGAATATAACAGCCAATATCTTCTCTCCACGTAGTTATCATTAACCACGCGGGGTTACTTGCCAAGACCTTCTCTCGCGAGGGAGAGGTCTTGGAGTAGTCCCGAGTGGTCCAAGAAACTCAGAGAGAAGGTCTAATTGGACGCCCGTATGGTCTTGAGAATGGTAAAAAAAGACTTTCGTGACTACCTTCGATCGCTTAATTGATATTGGGCCTAGAAAGCTAATTTGGGCCTCAGTAGAAAACCTAGCTTATTTATAAATAAACAAATAAAGATATACTCGGATAATTGACTGGTCAACAATGCTTGTAAGCTAGCCCCTCAACTTCAAGTGGAAATAACTACTTGAAGGGTTTTTGATCGGAACTAGACTTGGTCAAGAAGATAGTTTCACTTGAGTTGTAAATAACTATTTTCCTTAAGAAGCAGGAGCGTGAGTCGTGTACATTTATAAGAACAATTCCCGAAGGACGATTATATTTTGGTCTTCAACGATTTATTAGGAAATGATTATGATAAAATCATAGACTTTCGTCTGGGTTTATTTAATTCTACCGCAAGTTACCGATCTATAAATAACCACCCGAACGGGGAAAGAATCATTCCTTCGTAAATTCTCCATCTTCCTCGTTTCACAATTTCTTATACCCTCATCTTTAGACTTTTATGATCCGAATAGATGATGAACTCGTAATTGATGAGAGAGAGATGAGATTTTCTATCCTCAAAGTTTTTCACAAGTATGGACTCATATTGCTTTGACACTTCTCCTATGGTTGGAGCATACATCAGATGACATCCATGGATTAATTGACTTTTCGACAACCTTTATCTAAGGTGGTCGAACAAATGGCTTTGCTCTATGGATTAAAGTCTCCAAGGATTGGTTAGAAAAATTCGATAATCAAGTTAACTTTTCTCGAAGCGTATATCAAGGTAATTTCTATGTTGAGCGGTTTCGTACTTTTCTACCTACGATGGTTACGGGATGAAGATAACTTTGGGAAAAGAGAACAAACTTTTCAACTGCTTTTTACATCGCCTCTAACGCTGAACAACCTCCTTGACCAGACGTGAGTTGTCATATCACCACTGGTCGAGGTGCAGTTGTTACGTCTTGAAAGTAGTGTGTTTTAAATGTACCAAGGGTATATATATGGATGTTTTACTTCTCCTTGGGCACGTTTTTTACCCTAGTTGTTTTCACTTTCCCCATTCACCGAGAGCCTTTCGTCCCCCACAAACCTTCGAAAGGGAGAATTCCTCAGTCCACCATTGAACTGAGATAATGGTTGGATGGAAATCGTCAATGTTGTCCGCAGAGGAGCTCAAAAGATTGGAGCAAGACAGGCATATGCCAGAGAAGGCTCTTATCGAGTGGCGTGCGCTGGGAAGGGAGATTGAGCCATGCCATCCGGTCGGTTTCACGGTACTCTTTGTGCCTTATCTCCTGGCAGACCTTCGTTTACCTAATAGTGATTTCTTGATTGAAGTTCTTAATCATTATGGAATAGAATTAGTTCATCTTGTACCGAATTCAGTTCTGGTACTTAGCATCTTTGCCCACATGTTAGAGGCGTTTTTAGGAATAGCCTCTAGTCTGCATCTGTTTAGGTTTTATTACCAAATCATTCGCAACAATAAAGGTGTTGGTGCCTTGGGCTCTTTTTACTTTAAACTTTAAGATGCCAACAAGAGGGTGTTTCCCTTCTTGGCTACCAAATATACCAGCCAAACATGGAACAAAGAATGGTTTTATTCTACTGTTCTGAATGAGAGTAGGATTACTTACAGTCGAAATGCACCACCAGAGTGGTCCTCAAAAAGCCGAGTTGCTAACAAGGAGATCAAGCTTTTCGATGATGAGAAGAGTGTGGTCCTAATGATCAACAACCTGGTAGGGAGATGTCTAACTGGACGAAAGGTCGTCCATGACTTCCTTAAGAATAAGATCTTTCCCCTCCAAAAGAGAGAAATATTATCTTGTGATTATGACATCCTAGAAAATGGTAACAATCCATTTACCTTTTTATTCGAACTGAATTTCATAGTTGAAGTAAAGTAATCTTTTCATTATATTGCAGCTTTTTCGGATGATGATGTCCTTGCTAGCGCCTCAGTCCTATTAAAGGATCGGGTTTTAGAAAAGGAACCGATCAATTTAAAAGCGCAGCCCCCAAGCTTGATTGGGGATGCCTTATCACTTAGGAAAATCACAAAGTGGTAAGTATTCACAAGAATAGCCAGACATAAGAAGTAATTTTACTTATGTCTAACTTATGTTTTCTCAATGCATTTATATTGAAGAAGCCTCCTATCTCAGATGTTGGTGCAAGTTGTGCCCCCTCCTTTGGCAAAGAATGCAAGGATAAGTTCCAAGCCTCCTGTTGCGCCAAAGAAAACAAAACCTGCACCTGCTTTGATCTCGATTCCGCAAAAGCCTCCAACTTCAACTCCAACTCCAATTCTTTCGAGACCTCCTACCCGCGAGGTATTAAAAACCAAAGTTAAGACTTTAGTTTCTCGATATGTTTCTAACCCTAGACAATATCTGCTACATCAATTTTTGTGGCTAGGGTGGTCCAGGGCGAACGATCATCAGAGGAGTCCAAAGAGAAAATTCCACTTCAATGGGCTCCAAGGTCAAGGACCTCCTTGGCCTTGGTTCCTTGTTTGTCAGAACCAGTTGGACAACCCACTTTCACTGTTAATGAGAACTTCATGGCGCCCTTTAGCGAAAGTGGTTTCGAGATCGAGTAAGTTTTTCGATAATAACTTTATAATTTTGGCTTATAATGACCAATCCTCTCTTTTCTTTTAGCCTTTCTTTGCCGTCGGACCGAGAAGGGGACAATTGACAGCTCAAGAACAAACTTCACCACCAATTGTACCAGGAACAAAGGAATCCCCTTCAGAAGAGATTCTGCAAATGAAAATACCTCCTAGGACCACTGAGAAAGTGGTCCAGGATGTTCTGACAATGACTACTAGGACATCCAAGGAGATACCACAGACATAGAGGTTCAAACAGAAAGGACCTCCCAAGAGGATCAGAAGGAAGAGGTGATCCGTGGGTCCACTACAATAGGAGTAGATCATGAGACCACACGGTCAGAGGAGGTGGTCCATGAGACCATTGAAACTCAAGACGAAGATGATCATATCTTGGTAAACTTTTTATCTTGGTAATTTTACTTTGAATATACCAATATAGACCTGATTTATAGAATGTCTTAGGAGTTGCAAGATACCGGGTCTGATCCAACCAGAGGAGTTTTTCATTTGGTTCAATTGGATCAATCCGAGAATGAAGTTCCTCTTGAAAGTTCTCCTTCCAGCACCGAAAAGAAGGACCTCCAAGACCTCATGACGTCTGTCAAAAGGTGTTGGAAAGTCAATATTGACATGATTGGGGAGATCAAAACTTTCACAGAGGAGAAAGAGAAGTAAGTACATAAAGTTATTATTCAATCATAAGATTCTGATTAAATAATTTACTTACGCTCTTATTTACACTATAGGGAGTTGGCTCAGACTTCACGCTCTCAGATTAAAATTGTTTGAGTCGGAGAAAAGATCTGAGAAGAGCTCGGTGGCCATAGCAGAGAAGAACAAAGAGATCCGTCTCTTGACTCAGAAGAATGAAAAGTTACAAGAGATCTTGGGCAGACAATCTGAAGAAAGCCACAACCTCTTTGAACAGAATAAGGTGCTCATTAAGGAGAATAAAGGTAAAGAATCTCTCTTTGTTTCTTACAGGGCATTTGACCTTGTCATTATTTGCAATGTGTGAATTCTATTCTCTTTTTTCGTCCTTTCTTAGAACTAGAAAAGGCAAAAGAGGATCTTCACAAGACCTCTTCTAACAAAGATCTTCAGATTCAAAACTTGAAGGAAGTGGAAACACGGAGTCGCACTGCTGTGCAAGAACTTGAAAAGAAGGTGGATACCTTGATGAAGGCCGGCACAATCGAACGACCGAGAACAAAAGAAACTAGGACCGGATGACCGACGAAAAACAACCGATGTGGAGTCCCGACGATCAAGTAGCCCACCCATATCGCCATTAAACGCTGCATGAGCCGAGATATCAACACGAGCCGGTAGGAAACCAAAGATTCGAAAGATCGTCCTACCGACGGACGATTTAACATCAAACAAGCAAAATCCAACGATGCCACCTCGCGACACTAGCATACGAGAACGAAACAACGATCGGAGCTGGGCACTAATTGCGGCACAATAGACGAGACATGAAAACAGATGGGCAGTGAAACCAGCATTCGAGCGCATCGCTCGGACGATCAGACACTGCACATGAACCAAACAAAATCCAATGATGGCAGCTGACGACAACGACCTGCGAGACCGAAAGAACGATCGGACGGCGCGCAACAAATTAGTACGAAATCGAACGAACAGGAAAAAAACAGTGACGTAGCCATCCTGAGTAGCCTCCTTTTATATAGAGAGATTTGGCGTGATTAGAAGCGATATGGCCGAAGGCTCTCGACATGGCCTGCCAAAAATGACTAGTAGCTCTCGCATAGCCTGCATACAACGGCAGCGGACGGTGATTAAAGTGTGCAAAAGCTCGAGTAATGGCCTGTCGGAAATGAGTTTTTGGTTCGTTTCGTATTTACAAAAATAACATCAGCGAATTTTTTTTTGTAAAATTAGCACCCCGATCACATGGCGCGCGCGACGGCCGCCGCCAACCGCCACACACCGCTCCAAGACGGCCACTGTGGTGGTGGCGTTGTCAAGACGGTCTGTCAGGCGGTGGGCTGTCACGACGGTCACGTGGTAAGGTCGCCCACCCACCACCACGCGCCCTCCCCTGTTAGGGTTTCACGCCCCCCGGGTTAGGGTTTCATGGATTAGGTTTCTCCTGTGTTCGCTCAATTTTTAAAATATAGCAAATGACTTCAAAAAATATATGAAATTTTATGTGAATGCTCTCGATACTTGGGTACTTTCTTGTGTAATTTTCACATAATTTTACGTGTTCGATTTTACCTCGCACTTCACTTAAGTGTATCGATTTTATCCCCAAGACGCGTGTCAACCCATTCCTCCCGATGCATGGCCCCCTCTCGCCAAATTTCTACTCCCTCCCGCTTCTCCTTCCCTCAAGACGGCCCTTCTTGGCCACCTTTTCAACCGCCCATTCCTCCTCCGACATCTGCCGACTCGTCGTTGTCCCTTTGCTCATGAGCAGGTTGCGTGACAACGATCCGGTAATCTCGGCGCCTAACGCAATGCCTTTACTTCCGCTTATAAATACCAAAATCTCGCAAATCACTCTTTGCACATCCCAATTGTGTGTCTCTAACACGGCTCTTTGTTAGATTCCGATACTAACACACCAACAAATATTCTGTTAGTGTTCATCAAAGATAATTACTCCTGATCTGTATGTATATCCAGGCTGCATTGTAATGGTGGAGCTCTAACACAATTGGAACTTCCTAGTAAGGCAAGTGTGTATTAGCCCAAGAATTTTCTTTGCAATAACCTCGAGTCGAATTTATCTATGTGATAAAATTTCTAATTACATCTATATTGGACTTTATATCATGCGGCCCGTCTAACTCCAACATGGATCGTGATCAAGATTCAGATAGATGCAACCAAGTTTCATTTCGGTATTAACTCTAAGTAACACCGATCGCATCAAGATTCCTCAGAGAGAAAGAAATGTGTCTAGAAAACGTAGAATGTTGGAAGACAACGAAGGTGCTACTAGCTTGAAGAGACTTCTATATGACGATCTTTGTTTATTTATCGGTTTAATGGTAGATGATGCTCTGTAGTAATATATTATACGACAAGCTAGGTAAGCTTGTGCATGAACCAATTGAGGGAAATGCGTGGCGTGTAGATCATATAACGATGTACTGTAATGTCCAGATGGAGTCAAACTTTCACCCCTTGTTCAAGGCATTGTGTCTACAGAACCAGAGGCGGAAGTTTGACTCTATCTAGAGAGACATCGAACACCGAACTACGAGGCATACAAGGGAGTCCACTCCGGAGGTACTGAAGGGAGAGCAACCTCATAGTGCCATAAGTTTCTCCGAGTGGATTAATGGTCCCGCCTCCCTAATTGAGAAATGGTCCTTCAGATGACACAGACGGTGCGAGGTATGGGATTATAACGATCAACATGTCTGAGGTGTACAACAGCGTCCTCAAAGGTGTGCGGTGCCTCCCTATCACCGCAATCGTCGAGGAGATATGGACTCGCACTGTTGGTTATTTCGTCAATAGAACCACCACAGCCAAGCGACAGATGGAGGAAGGTAAGTAGTGGTCCGAGAATATGCAGAGGCACATGGACAATAAGATGGAGAAGGCCCGGATGCACGACATCCGGGTGATCGATGGCCTCAGGAGGAAGTACGAGATCAAGCTTCGACAGAAACACGTCAATAGTCATGCCAGAGGGGAAAGGAAACAAGCATGCACCCTGAGTGATGTGGTGATATGCACCTGCAATAAGTCAAGCTTCGCACAAGCCATGCTCAAGACGCGGTACAAGGCGTAGGCAAGAATGAGGCAGATGTGTACATCGTACATCTCTGAGTACTACGACATACAACACCTTTTCGGCACATGGAGTGCGGAGTTTCACTCGTACGGCCTGAAAATAAGGTACAAGGATCTTTGGCCGGACATGGTGCAATGGGATCCGAACAAGGACTTGAAGACAAGAGCGAAGTGGCGACGGTAGACGCGACGCTTTCAGAATGACATAGATGCCAGCCAACGTAATAAAGATAGCCGCACAAGCAAGTACAGATATGCAAGACCTCGGCACTCAATAAGGATTGTCCTAATGCATCGAGCTCGCCACGTCATTATTCGGTGTCGTAATGTAATGTTTTCTCCGTCTTGTTTTCTTATGCACAGCAAAACTTGTACGAGTTATGCATAATTTGCATCCTTGCTACGTTCTTCAGTGTACGGTGTACTGACATCCTTGCTACGTTTTTGTATTGTCGTAGGAGGGACTGCAAACACCAATCAACTTATTTGAAGATGAATGTGCTTTTTGCCATTCATTTAGAATCAGTCAGGTATCAAATCATTTGCATCTATCAAGTCAGAGGTGATCTGTTGAAGTCTTCTTAGTTCTTACTGTTATGAACTTACAGTTAGAAATCAATCGTGCTTCAAAATTGCCTATTTCTCATCACTATTATAATATTCTAACATGCATATTTTTTTATGCTATACGATAATGGTCATGTTTTGTGCCCTAAACATGCATCGAAGGTGCTACTATGTGATGAGGTGAGCTCAGCAAGAAAAGAGATTGCCGCGGAGACCAGTTGCACACACCTATTTTTTATGCTATAGGACACCCTTACTATGGACGTCTCCAAAAAGCAACATATTGTATATCGATGTCTCTAACGGAGTTGCAATGCAGCTTCTCAATATGCATTGCATCTAAATTATGGCGTACTAGAAGAGTTTCCCAATAAGGTAATTGAAAGAAACAACTTCTTTTCTTCCATTTGGGCTCTAATTTTTTATACTCACTACTATTCTTCTTTGTAGGTTCCTTTGCTACAGTCTTTCCAAAAATGGTGTGCAAATCTTTTGTTTGGTTTGACACATCATATCCAGATAGAGAGATAGGTGCCTCTCTTAGCTCTTGAGTACCATCAAATGCATGTGCTTTGAATATAAACTTATGGTCATGGGGAAGAAATCTACGATGGCCCATGTAGCATGTTTTGTGACCACGCTTTAAATATAGGGAGCAGGTCCCAAGATAGCAATTAGCGCAACCAACTTCCACGTTTGTTTTCCTTCCAAACAAATATGCATGACCTGGGTAGTCAGTAATTGTCCCAAAAAGTGCAGCATGTAGTTGGAACCACTCTGCACGAGATGCATCATATGTTCTAACTCCTTTGTGCCAAAATTCTATATTATCATCAATAGTCAGTTGTAAATAAACATCAATATTATTTTTAGGAGAGCTTGGACCAGGGATAAGTATAGAGAAAATGAAATTTGATTGCTTCATGCGCTCCCATGGGGGGACATTATATGAGGCCATGTGCTATGAGAGACACTTAATGTTCGGAATGGGCTGAAGCCATCAGTTGCCAAAGCAAGCCTAATGTTGCGACATTCCGAACTAAACTCCGGAAACCTAAAGTCAAAGGCCTTCCATGCAGTAGGGTTCGCTGGATGTCGCAGTAACTAGGGATGGCAATCAGGTGCGGTGGGCACGGGTAGTGCTCGCTCATACCTATGCCCGTGATCCTAATTTTCTCCCATGGGCATGGCCACGAAGGACAACGGGCGAAGAACCTTGCCCATGCCCATCGCCCGTAAGCACGCCCGTGTACCCACCACATGGTTTGTGACTGTGACATGCAAGTTCAACGACTAATCAAGTTCATCAATCATCACACATCAAGTTCAACAATTAATCAAGTTCATCACACATCAAGTTCAACAAATAAAATGGAAATACAAACTAAAATGGAAATATGAGAGTAGAACACAGATCAAAAGTAACAGGAGGATGGGGATGAGGAGGGCCGACCGAGGGCGTGAGGAGGCCGGGCTTGCGGTGTCCGGGCTTTGAGGAGGGGGCGGTGGCTAGAAGGGAGGAGGCTAGGCGTGCGGCAGTCGGGCATTGAGGGAGCGATGGCCGGGCGGGAGGAGGCCGAGCGGGAGGAGGCCGGGTATACGGTGGCTGGGTGTTGAGGAGGGGGGCAGCGTTCGGGCGTTGAGGAGAGGGGGCGGCCGAGCAGGAGGAGGCTGAGCGTTGAGGAGGGGGCGGCGTGGCCGAGCATGAGGAGGGGGCGATGTTGCCGGGTGGGAGGATGGGGGAGGTGGCCGGCCAGGAGGACAAGGGCAACGGCCGGGCGAGACCACGGGAGGACCGGAGGAGTGACCGAGTGAGGATTGGATCTGGATCTGGCCATGAGGAGAGGGGCGTGAGGAGTGACCGAGTGAGGAGCGGGCAGCGACCAGGCGTGAGGAGGGAGATCCAGGGGCGACGTCTGGTCGTGAGGGAGAGCCAGGCGTGAGGAGGGGGCGACCGGGCTTGAGGGCAGCGGCCGAGCGTGCGGGAATGGGATCTGGATTGGATTCTAGAGGATGGGAGGATGGGATTAGGGAGGAATAGGATTGGAGAGGGGCGGGCCGGTGCGTGACACATGAAGTAACTTGAGGCCCACCTATCAATACATTCTCACGGGTAATCGGGCGAAACAAGCACGTGTGGGCGTTACCCATGCCCATGCCCGTTTACCCACCGGGCAGAGATTTGTACCCATGAATGTACTCGTGGATAGAAAAATAGGAACATACCCACCTCTATTAGGGTTTTTACCCACAGGTAATAGGGTAAATGGGCGAAACTGCCATCCCTAGCAGTAACCCATCCTTGGTGCGACCTTCACTATGCCACCTCTGGTTGGCTGCTGTTTTCGAAGACATGAATGTTAGATGTAGTCTTTGAAGCTTTCTTTTAAGTGGAAAATGGTGAACAATTTTCACAGGAACTCTACGAACGCGCTGCGCTTTCCATCAAAACTTACTTTCTCTGACTTCCACCTAGCAGCACGACAACTTGAGCAAGAGGTAGAATTGACATATTCTTTCCTATACAATATGCAATCATTTATGCATGCGTCAATGTTCTCATAGCCAATACCAACATCTCTAACAAACTTTCTAGCCCTATGATAGTTTTTTAGGCAAATTTTCACCTTCAGGTAGTGCTTCCTTTAAAAATACAAGTAGTTCATCAAAGCAAGCATTACTCATATTCTATAAATTCTTTATGTTCAAGAGTCTCACAATGAATTGTAGCCTAGAGAACCTTTGACAACCTAGGTATAACTCTTGGCTAGCTTCATTAGCTAATTTGTAGTATGTTTCAGCATCTACATCATTGTCTTCCTCATCATCACTACCGGTTACATCTATATTGACATCATAAAAAACCGAAGTTCCTCTCTCAACATAGGATCTATTTCATCTGCTTGACCATTATGAATATGTGGAGTTGCATTACTAGTTGTCAAAGAAATCCAATCCTCACCATGATAAATCCATGTAGTATATCTAGGCATAAACCCATCATAAGTTAAGTGATCATACACAATATTTTTCTATAACCAGTACTGGTTCACACATTTTCTACATGGACAAAGGATTGTGTTGCTCCTTGCTGATTTTGAGAAATCAAACTCCATAAAATTCTTAAGACCATTTTGGTAGTCATCTGTGTACCTATAGTAGGACATATAAATAGTTACACCTCACAGGCTAGAATTGACTAATTTTTGAGCTTTGAATTTTGATATAATTACCTAGGTGAACGCATCCACTCCTTGTCCATGCTTGGTAATCAGTAGCTACTATTAAGAAATGATGAACATGAACCATTCAAAATTACTAACAAATCTTCAAGTAAACTCAACTACGATATGTATTAAATTCAAACGTGAGTGAACTCAGCTTGTAGCTCACCTGAAAGCAGAGGACAGCAGGGCAACGATGAGGGGGCATGGGATGGTGGTAGTCAAGAATCAAAGGAGGCCAATGGGGCCAGATATTAACACCAAGAAGTATCCATCCTTAGTTGTTGACAACTACATAAAACAAGAAGGATATGCAGGCCAGTCATGCTCGGGATGCAACAGGGATAAATAGGTCTGGGAGTGAAACACATGCTCATGTTGTAACAATACCAAAATGATATAAAATATGATTTACATTTTCCTTCCTCTTTATATCCAGGTCAAGGTTGTACCCAAATTTATTATGTGGAAGTTTACAAGAAAGCGGATTTAGTGGTAATGAATTTCTTTCCATATTTACTCTACAAACCAGAAAATTAGCTTTGGTGAATTTAAGCAATCACAAGCTGTCGAACTAATGGAACAAGCTGCGAGCAATCCATTTACCAAAGCACTTTTCATGGCATCACATCTACCAGATGAACATCATAGCCCATAAAACACTCAACAATTCTACCGCTATTGAACCAACTAGGAGTCCGCCAAACTTCTTTGGGTGACATACTAGGCTCCAATTGACCCAACATTTACCTCCATAGCATGAGACATCATTTTAGGCCCAAAACCACGCCTCTCCGCGTTTATCAATTTGTTTCAATACCCGGCGGGTAGCTCTGTGGTATAGATGATAGGTGAGTAAAATTTGAAATGACCGCATTGAGCACCACGAGTCTCCACTTCGTGAAAACAAGTTTCTTTGTATGCGCACAAACTAGAATCCACCTTTTCGAGAATGGGTTGGAACAACGCCTTCCTGAGCCTATTGCTTGAGAGCGTAATCCCAGATATTTGATTGGCGAGTGCATTGGTTGGCTGGGAAATTTTGCGAATATCATCAAGATCTAGCGAGTGGCATTGGATTGGTATAACGCACTTTTGGCGATATTTATGCTAAGCCGAAGTGACCTCTCCAAATACCCAGTGAGGATCTCTTTAATATTATCAACATCCTCCTTTATTGGTAGCGGAGATATCATAGGACAAGATTTTTGACAGCTTTGTCGATATAAAGATTGAGCCCCTTATGTTCCGAATAGATATATACTACTCACATAGTTGCATGCTATATTTCAACAAACAAGAACTACAAAATCATTACCAATGATAAAGCACCTAAAAAACTTGTAGGGCAACTCATTACCAATGACAAAGCACCTAAAAAACTTGTAGGGCAACAGGTTGGGAAACTCCAAATCAAAGTGAGATCGGGGTGATAGAGGGGGCGGTAGGAAGGGAGAGAGCAGAGGTATCTCAAAATTGGAACTAGAGGGCCATGCCTAGCCTTTAATTGGGGGAGAATGGGAGAGCAGGGGCTAGCTGCTCATCTCTCTACTAGGCTGGCCTCATCCTCTATGGCTAGCTACTTATGCATCCATTCTTGGGGTGTGGCTGCTAGATTTGGAGCTTCTTTGGTTAGATTAGATGAGGGAGAGATGTGGACAAGTAAGTGTTGGAGGGAGCAAGAAAGAGGAGCTACTAGTTTGGGAATTGAGAGGAGGAAGAAAGAGATAGAGGCTTCTGGCTTTGGGAGGATGGAGGGAGAGATGTGGACGAGTGAGTACAGGAGGAGGGAGCATAAAGAGGAGCTGCTGATTTGGAAATTGAGAGGAGCAAGAAAGAGATAGAAACCAGATGGAGGCTTCTAGCTTTGGGAGGATGGAGGGGGTGCCTATCCAATTTGGCGTTGGAACTTTCGGGTCCGCCCAAAAAAACGCGCGCGTACTTTTGTTGTTCCTGCGCCTTTCATCCAAACGCTCCAATTGCTCATCTCCGGCGTATATAAATGCCATCTTAGACCGAATTTTCTCCGGCGCTTATAAACGCCATGGTAGAAGCTAACAAAGGCATTTATAAATGCCCTAGTTTGACCAACGGTCCTTGGCATATATAAATGCCGCGGTAGAGTCTAACCCGGTGTTTATAAACACCCAAGTTGTTCCTACTAGGCCGGTGTATATATGCGCCATGGTACACTCTAAACCGGCGTATATATGCGCCATAGAAATTAAACGCCCTGGAATACCGTTAAACGCCGGCTAAGGCAAGTTTTGAGGGCGTTTATGCTATACGCCGGGTTAAATATAAACGCCGACAAATCTAGAATATCTTGTAGTGGGTGCAGGGCCCCTCCCTCCCAGTCTTGGTCTCTTTCCCTTTTTCTTCCCCAGATGAAGTAGCCATGAGAGATTGGAAGATAGCAACAACCTTCTTTGAGATCTTCTCGATGGTAGCGCCTCTCTTAATCCCCTATCTTCACCAAGGATTCGTCAGAGCAGCGTCCGATAACATATTGGTGTTAGGGAGGAAGATGGAGAGGGGAGGCGACGATGAGTGGAAGAGGCCAGCAATGAGGGGCTAATTTTCTCTTTAAAAAGATATGAGGGTATTGCGACCTACGAGCGAGATGAGACTCGAGAGCGAGTGGGATGAGACTCGAGAGCGAGTGGGATGTCACTGACCATTGACCTCTTGGGCCCACATATCGGCGTGGGGGACAGGGAAGGGCAGACGAGCCTCAGAAATTTATCATGCTCACGAAAATTCTAAAATTTCTATACTTTTCCCTTTTCTTTATTTCCCCCTTCTTTCTTTTCCTCTCCTCCCTTTTCTTTTTCCTCTCCCTCCTTTATGTTTCCTTTTCCCACATGATTCCTTGACTGGTTCCTCTCTCCTGCGTGCAGTCGGCCCTATCGCCTCGTCTCTCTCTCCTCTACCCCCTCTCTCAACGCCCTAGCGCCGTTGTCACCTAGCTTTGGTCTCCTTGGTCGGGCGGTGGTGCATCGTCACGGGGACCAGCGGTGTGGTGGTGGCAACCGGGGAGGCGTCCGGATCCTCCATCTTCCTTCCCTTCGATGACTAGATCTGTCGGATCGGTTGTCTCCCTCCCCTCCGGTGGCGCACATTCCAAATCAGGCCATGCGACACCACACCTAGAAAGGGAAGGAGCACGGGGAACTCCTGTCACTTCCTGTCCGAGGGAGCATGTGGTGGAACATCCTTGGTGTGCGTCGTCCTCAGACCAAAACCTTGTTGTTGTTTTGGATTGGCATATAGTCACAACCTTGACCAGCCATTGGATTGTTGAAATTTTGTTTTGGACGAGGGCTAACTATCCTCAGATTGCTTTTGATGCATGTCTACGCGCTCGCTTTGCCTTTTTTTTTTTTTTTTCTTTTTCCACGAAGCTTGTCACGCATGTCAGCCCAAAGACAACTCCACCGAAGGGAATCCAAGGCTACTGTGCTATCTTCTCTCTATTTCCTTTGCTTTGACCGAACACATCCATTCCCCATTCAGCTGAAGCACCCACTGGCTTCCTTCTTCATTTTCTATCTCTCTCTCCCCTTTGTGCTTTCTCCTGATGCTTGGCCTCCGCCGATTGAAGCTCCAAGGTGCTTTTCCTCCCACGACCACCTCCTCCCTGTTGCCGCCACCTCGCCCATCTTGCCCACATGGCCACACAGGCGCCAGTTCCGTGTAGCCCCTAGTGCCTGCCCCATGGCCATGGCGCCAGTGCTCACTCGCCTTATGTGGCGCCAAGATCGGGATGGGCCCGCTGGTGGCTCGGTGGTTGGCGGGTTGCAGAATCGACACACAAGGCGACCAAGACTGGATGGGCCCACACCTTTCGCCAGCTTGCCTCGCTAGCTTTGTTTCGCTTGAGCTCCAGGCCGCCGCCTGCTGTCGACCACGCCCTTCTTGCTCGGCGCCCCGACCCCGACGGGCCGCCAGGTGCCTCCCAAGATCACCCGCTCGCCTCGGCCGGCCGTGGAAGATGATTTGGTCGCCGCTTAGGGCACGAGAGCCATCGCTCGGCGCTGGGTGGTGCCGCAGTAGGCATGGGCACTATCGCTGTGGTGCTCCATCGATATGGAGTTGGTTTTATCGCTTGTCGCCAGGCGCTGGCACCATCGCTAGGGCGTGCTCGCCGATGGGCGCCATCGCCGTGTCGCCCATCGATGGGCGCCATCGCCAGGCGCCGCCTCGCCAGTATGCTCCACCGATGGGCGCCATCGTCATCGCCAGGCTTAGTTCGCCAGTATGCTCCACCGATGGGCGCCATCGCCAGCATACGAAATGATAAGGTGTTCTTGTGCAGTATGCTGGTGCTGTGGCGCTTGTGCAGTGGTGTCGGTGCTGTATGCTTTGCTTGGTGCCGTATGCTTGTGCAGCAGTATGCTTGTCGATAGGGTAAGGAACCCGGACGCTTCCAAGTTCAATATGTTTTGCTTTTTCCATATGAGTACACCGGCTATTGCTTTTGCTTTTGCCATGTGAGTGTTGTGGTTCTCACGAATGCAAAGAAGAAATTTCCACTCTCTTTTTTCTTTCCACTCACAACCGAACAACCGTGCTCTCATCTTCTTGCTTCTTCGTGACCGTGAGGCATAGTGTTGGGCAACCAGAGGTGCGCCGCCAGCAGAGGCGGGCGGCGAAGGCCGAGGACGGCCCACGCGGCGCCGCAACCCCGAGTCCATCGCGCCACCATAATCTACATGATCGTGACAGGTGTCGTTGCAAGAAGTCCGTCCGGACGTGTCCATGGCCACCGATCGCCGCCGAGGGCACCATCAAGGAGGCGACAAGGACTCGACCAAGACGCCGAAATGCTTCACCGAGGGACGACGCCAAGACATGATGCGCTTCTTGACTCTTGGCGGTTGTCCAAAGGTTCTTCTTGATTCTTTTATAGCGCTTGGCATGCCGTGTTCTTAACCACTATCTTGGACATGCATGTGTAGTTTGTGATGGACTTTGTTTCTGGCATCGATCATTCGTGAATCAGGTTGATTCGCAGTGATGTTGCAAGGAGCCGCGCCAGTATACTGGCATCCTGCTCGCCAGTATGCAGGAGGAGTTTTCGTGTGTTTGTGTCAAGCATCCACCGCCAGAGCGCTTAGGCGCGGCGTGGCCGCCAGGCTTGCCAGGCGGTCGGCCAAGGCGCGGGTAAAGTGTGCACGCATGTGTAGGCGCTGGCCTTAGCAGTGGGTTTGGAGTGTAATAGTAGTAGCATTGGGACCACCTTTTTGTACAGCTAGCTACATCCCAAGTATGCAGGCACACCCACCATTTTATGTTCTGTGCTAAAGTTTGATTTGCGGTACTAGTTGTTCATGTATAAATGCTGTGTTTGCTAGTTGATGGTGAACAATAAGGCTCAGGCGCAAGAGGGCACGCAAAGGCGCGTGAGGGTACGTGAGGGCGCGCGAGGCGCACAGGACACGTGGGGTGCGCGGGGCACGTGGGCACACAAGGGAGCGAGGGCACCACGAAGGCACGCGAGGCCGTGAGGGCGTGCGAGGGTGCGAAGCCTCGAGGCCCCAAGGACGCGAGGGCATGAAGGCACCGCAAGGGCACGAGAGCACGAGGCCACCGCAGGGGCGTGAGGGAGCAAGGGCGCAAGGACAAGAGGCCATCGCAGGGGCACGAGGGTACCGAGAGGCCGCGAGGCACTGAGGGTGCGAGGGCACGAGAGCACCGTAGGGGCGTGAGGGCGCAGCGAGGGCGCCAGAGACGCAGGCCGTCACACAGGCACGAGGGCACCGCGAGGCACGTAGGCTGCAGGCCCCGACGCCATGAGGGCATGAGGGCACCGCGAGGGCGCAGAGGACGCGAGGCCATTACGGGGGCACAAGAGCACCGAGAGGTCCCGAGGCCGCGAGGGCGCGAGAGCACGAGGCCACCGCGGGGGCATTGAGGGTGCGAGAGCACCGCGAGGCGCGAGAGCACGAGGCCACCGCGGGGCGTGAGGGTGCCGCGAGAGCGCAAGGACGCCGGGCCATCACAGGGGCACGAGGGCACCGCGAGGCCCCGAGGCCGCGATGCCGGAAGCCCCGAGGCCGCGAGGCCCCGAGGGTGCGAGGGCACCGCGAAGCGCCGAGTCCACCGCGGGGTGATGGCGCCGCAGGACGCGATCCCGCCGCAGGGCACGAGGGCACCGCAAGGCCCCAAGGCCGCGATGCCACGGCCCCGAGGCCGTGAGGCCCCGAGGCCCCGAGGGTGCGAGGGCACCGCGAAAGCGCGAGTCCACCGCGGGTGTGAAGGCGACACGAGGCTGCGAGGACGCGATCCCGCCGCGGGGCACGAGGGCACGAGGGCACCGAGGGCGCAAGGCCCCGAGGCCGCGAGGGCACGAGGCCACCGCGGAGGTGCGAGGGCACCGCGAGGGCACGAGGACGCGATCCCGCCGCGGGTTATGAGAGGCACCGCGAGGGCACAGAGGCGCAAGGCCCCGACGCCGCTGAGGGCACGAGGGCACCATGAGGGCGCAGAGGACGCGAGGCCCCGACGCCCGAGGCCCCGAGGGTGCGAGGGCACCACGAGAGCTGAGGCCACCGCTGGGCGCCAAGACGTGCCGAGCTGGGCTCGCCGAGTTGGAGGCAGAGCAGCGAGGCGGTGGCCCTTCGCTGGTCAGATGGAGTCACTCCTGAGGGATTGGAGCCACGCGCTTTCTCCGAAGGTGTCACCATCCCATGCCATGGGACGAGCCAGAGGGTGCTTCGCCAAAGGTAGGCTTTGGCAGGGTGATTTGATATCAAGGCCGTAAAAAACACTTCTCTGCTCGGGTATTCTTCGTGTATGAAAGTGCTTATGAATACCATGTGTGAGTTGTTCTGTTCTTCTGAACTTCTCTCGTCGCTTCAATTGCTTTGACGACTCACTATAACCTGCATTTAAACGATTATGAAGTCCGAACTTCTCTCTAGTTCAAGCAGGCTCATAGTCGCGAGGCTCGGGCTTGACCTGAGGCGTGTGGTAGGATTCCTTAACACTACTAGCCCCTATGTCCCTTGGGTGCTTGCAAGAGCGCCCGAGGGGTAAAGAAGAGTGCTGAGGTCTTGTATCCCGTTGAATATCCTTTTTGATGTGCACTTAGCAGGGCATTTTTCTAGGGCACCAAAGACTTGGCCAAATTCCGGCTTGACGGGAATAGATGCTCGAGATTTAGCCAAATTCTGGATCGACGCAACGCGAGGCACGTGGTCGAGAATACATCCTAAAGACTTGTGCTCAATCCCACTTTGCAGTAGCTTCACCAGACCGAGGCATAGTGCTATGTCCACTAGGCTATCTTCATTTTGTGCTTCATATAGCGTGAGTGCTTCACGAAGGGCTGCACCGATTGCTACTGCTGGCCCTTCGTGTGGGGTGGTTTTGTTGCTCCACCCCAAAGGTGAAGCATCAATGTAGGCCATCCCACCGAGGTACAAAGCCTTCAAGGCGGGCACACGGTCGAGCTAAGCCTCAGAGGGCGGTTGTGGACACGAGGTCGCTGAGCCGAGGCATAGCTCTCGAGGCGACGGCAAGGCCGGAGCGAAGCTCAGAGGTGAAGTCGCATGCGCCTGGGCCGCCCTGCCGAGGCATAGCTTTCGAGGCGCATTTGACGCGCTGGAGAAAAGCCCATGTAGGCTAATTGTGGACGCGAGGCCGCCCCTTCGAGACGGCGATGAGTCGAGCGAAGCCTCAGAGGCGAAGTCATCCTCCTCTTGCTCTCGGGCTTGATGAGAGTTGTCAAGCAGAACTCCTCGTAATCGCCACAGCTCAATCTAGAAACGCGAGGTGACAGTAGATAACACGAGCTGCCTCTCATGGAAAGAGAGAATGATCAACACTTATTTCTTGTAGCAAGATAACATTCGCTCGACATGAGCATTGATCAAGTCGCTGTCATGGGGACAAGTAGAGTCCCATCACTTTAGATACTAAGATCTCGAGGTGATAGCCTTATGCAGCATGATGGTCCTGATCAATATTCGAGCCAGTCGATCAGTAGATGATTTGAGCTGCCTATGAAATTGAGTCATGGACATATTCGGAAGGGTGCCCATGAGGCTAAGTCGTAAGCATCGAACCACTAGGGGTTGTAACCCCTGATTTGGAGGTGCCCATGAGGCTAACTCATGGGCACTTTGGATATGTGCCTCAACAAGAAGTCACAGTGCATAAGCCAAGGGCACCCACGAGGCTAAGTCAGGCATCAATGACCACTAGGGGTTGTAGCCCCCAAGGATTTGGAGGTGCCCATGAGGCTAACTCATGGGCATTCTGATGTGTGCCCCCACAACAAGTCACGGGCACACCGGTGGCGCCCACGAGGCTAAGTCGCGGCATCAATGGCCACTAGGGTTGTAACCCCAATGATTTGGAGGTGCCCATGAGGCTAACTCATGGGCACCTTGGATGTGTTCCTCAACAAGAAGTCACAGCATTGCACGGTGGCACCCACGAGGCTAAGTCGAGGCATCAATGACCACTAGGGTTGTAGCCCCAAGGATGATGGAAGTGCCCATGAGGCTAACTCATGGGCATTCTTGTGTGTGCCCTCGACAATAAGTCACGGCACATCCCAGTGACGCCCACGAGGCTAAGTCACAGCACCGAATGGCCACTAGGGTTGTAGCCCCTGTGGACTTGGAGGTGCCCATGAGGCTAACTCATGGGCACCATGGATGTGTGCCTCGACAGTAAGTTACGGGCACATCGATGGTGCCCACGGGCTAAATCGTGGGCACCTAACTATGAGGGCGATGGAGCCCTTTACCCCATAGGTGGGTTTTTGTGGTGATCGAAATGCATGAGAATGGTTAACCCTCATGGCAATGGAGCTATGCATGCGGGGACTGGAGGTCGCTCGCACGCATGGCCCGGAGTCTAAGGGACGAGTCCTCAAGACATCCATCAACTTGGTATCACAAAGTTGTCGCCATGCCCTAGGTCTAGTAGACGAGCCACCATGGTGGAGGCGATGCACGCCAAGCCACCATGGACTTTTTGCTAGGGAGACCAAGGAGGTCATACACCCCACGCACTCACGAGGGTGGTTGCTCATGCCCTAGGCCCAAGAGGACACTAATCGCCATGGTGGAGGCGACGAACGCCCAAGCTACCATGGACTTTTGTTAGGGGAGACTGCGGAGGTCATACGCCCTACGCACCATGAGGGTGGTCGCTCATGCCCTAGGTCTAGTAGGACACGAGCTGCCATGGTAGAGGTGACGGACGCCCAAGCCACCATGGGATTTTGTTAGGGAGACCATGGAGGTCGTGACACCCTACGCACCACGAGGGTGGTCGCCATGCCCTAGGTCCAAGAGGACACGAGCCGCCATGGTGGAGGCGACGGGACGCCCAAGCCACCATAGACTTTGTTAGGGAGACCGTGGAGGTCGTGACGCCCCACGCACCACGAGGGTGGTCGCCATGCCCTAGGTCCATTAGGACACGAGCTACCATGGTGGAGGCGACGAACGCCAAGCCACCATGGACTTTGTTAGGGAGACCATGGAGGAGACCGCGAGGTCGTGACGCCCCACGCACCACGACGGTGGTCGCCATGCCCTAGGTCCAAGAGATGATTTAGCCGCCATGGTGGAGGCGATTTGACGCCCAAGCCACCATGGACTTTTGTTAGGGAGACCGCGGAGGTCATACGCCCCACGCACCACGAGGTGAAATCTCTTGGATGGAAAGTATCTTGAGAGCCCATACGAGATTTATATGTCGGACTGCCCCTTAACAAGAGCACGTTAGGGGCGCTCTTGTAGCGAAGCCTTCATCGCCATGCCGATGGACGCTATGCATCCCGAGGGTGATGGTTGGCCTCGTAATCCTTAGCCTTACGGGCCGCGAGGGTGTTTTGAATCGCCGCTTGGCCGGGCCTCGCATCGACTCACACAAGGGAGGAGGACGCGCATGGGAGCCCCAGGGCATGTAGGACGCTGCCATCCCGAGGTGGATGGCCCCGATCTCCACGAGGGTGCTCTACCGGGCTCCTTCAAAGAGCGGATGGGTCATCCACGAGATCATTGCCCTCTGGAGCCGGAGGAGATTTCGTGGACTTGGAGGTGTTTTTTGGTAGGACACATAGCCTTTCATTGATTAGCTACGTCCCCACGGTCGGCGCCAATGTTGTAGGTGTAAAAACCAAACATGAGTGAGGGGGTGGACGTCGGCCGTCTAACGGGCCATCGTCCACGAGGGTAAAAATGACACGAGGATTTATACAGTTCGGGGTCCGAGAGGATCGCCTACTCTGCTCAGTGAGCCAACGGGGTTACCTTGGAGAGGGAGCCCCTGAGGGCTCACCAGTTTGAACATACTTCTTTATTGCTCAAGAGAGCCATCCCCTTGAAAGGAGGGATACATGGGGCATTTATAGGCTCCCAAGCCTGTACAAATAACGGAAATACCCTTCAACGAGATATCTAGTCTATAAGTACAAGCAAGGGGTATTACAGTCTTTTATGAGTACAACAGTATTTCTTGGGTCTGTACGCTATCGTCTGAAAGGTGGGCCCTGCCAGTGTGATTGAATTATTCTTACAACACTATTATCAATGACTTTGCATCTAGAAATGTTAGAAGTATGATCATTGTATTCACAACTCACTTGCTTGTTCAGCAGGTGATAGATGATGGCTCATGGCTCTCCCTTAGTGTGCTTGGCCTAATGTAGTCTTCTCCTAAATTGTTTTGTCCATAGTAGTGTGTTATAGTTTTTTGAGACTTATTCATAATATTAATGTGTTGGTGGATTGTTGCCAATTAGTACTTTGTATTTTTGTGATGTACTAAGTCTAATGGCTACTGGATTGAACTTTAGCTTTTGCAATTGAAATAAAAGGTATTGTTACATATTTATGTTAGAATGAAGGGCCTCCACTTTTGTCACGCCCCAGGGCCTCCAAAATATCAGGAACGGCCCTGCTTAGTACATGGGGAAGAAGCAAAAGAAACTACCGATGGCAATGCGATCGTGTGGAAAGGATATTTGGGGTGGACATGTTTTTTTTTCAATCTGATTTTTTTGGGACGTGGGAGGAGAAGAAGAGGATCAGGTTTTCTTGGGCGCACATACGAAACCGGGTCAGTGTGTGTTCAGGAGTTGGGGAGGACGACGGACAAACTCCCCCTTTATAGTTCAATGCCCCCGTGTTGCTAATAAAAATCATATTTATCCTATCACCTTAAGCTATCGCCGAGCTCGCCCCACACCATACCCTCGGCTTCACTATGCCACCTGAACGAGCTCTGCCCCGGACAGTGTTGGGCCACTGCCGCTGTGCTCCACCTAAACTCTGCCCTTGGCTCCTCCTGCATGACCTGTGATGCGCCTCCGTCACCATCATTGATCTCCCCAACAGTTATATAGTTAAAATCAACACAATGGTGCTAAAAGTACTAACATAAAAAATTCCATTACAAACATACATCTATGTGAGAGCAAGCCGGTTGTTCTATTGTCAATGGAATCAATTCTAGCCACCAATTTGAAGCCATTTCCATCTCAAACAAAGGAAATGCACTGGTTCAAATCCATGTCCAATTCAATAAAAAAAATTGTTTAGACACATTTATATTTTGAAAAAAAAAATCCATCAAAGCAGTCAATTATCTAATCCAGTTCAACTATAACCAGCAATTAAAATATAGGTGTGTTTTCTATAGTTTTTGTATGGGAAAGGCACTATATGAGTTTACAATTGTTCAAGTGGACTCGTGGACTCGTCGGGAGAGAATGGAGAAGCAGTACCGACCGAACATCAAACCAACTAAATTCCGAAGACATTAATCCAACCAAAACATGGGAGAGAGAGCATTGTTCAGCTCTTAAAACTTGTTGTCCTTGGCATTCTGTCGAGCACCTTGTAGACAGCAGTAATGCCAATGCTTGGATGTCCACCTCATGGGCATTTCGTTGGGTGTAATAAATTCTCTCACGATCGACATTTATAAGTTCAGTAAACTTGTACTGAATTCACCTCATTATATGCAAATATGGAGAAACAAACACACAAATCAAGCTAAAATGTGATCGTTTTCGACCAAAATCTAAACTCCCAACAAATCACCAAAGAAAACCACCTTTCCCTCTACCAATTGACTGCTAAAGGAGAAGGAAAAGCATACCAAGAGAAAACCGTACCTCTTGTTGATCGCTAGTAGTCGTAGCATTGTGGGAAGCCTCCTCCTGTGTTCAATGGATCAAGCAGCCATAAATCGTAGCACTCATCATTGAAATCCCGAGACACCTTAGCATGCATGTGCATGGGAACTAGACCCAAGCATCTCACAATTCCACTCTAGAGCTTCGATCCATCTCCGAAGCTGCCGCACCGCACCAGTGAGGTCGTCCCACGGGTCGCATTTGAGGCTACCGTTGACATCGCTTATGCCCTCCCTGAATCATGCAACGCCCAGCACGTCGGCCGCCCTCTTCGACCTATCGTCCAAACAACTGTGGCTTCCCATCAAGCCTCCTTCGCTTCGCCTCTTTGCCTCCATATTCATTGTGTGTCACCGCCTCACTCCCAAATCGGGAGGTGTGACAATCTCGAGAGTGGCCTTATCATGATGGATCAAAAGGGTGGTGAAGGGGAGCGGCGGCATAGTTCAGCCATGTGTGGATGGCGAGGACGCTATTGCTCTTTCCCTCAAGCCCCCTTTTACACCACCACCAAATCAGGATGGGAGTTTGCGGGAAGAAGGCGCCATTGCGAGAGGAATTGTGTGAGTGCCTGAGTTTATGGGCTCACATGCCAAGTCCAAGCGCTTCCTTTAAGTAGTAGAGAAATGTTAATCTGGATCCATCACAGTCAATGATGTATATTTTTCTCTATTTCAACGTGAACATTTCTAGTCCTAAGAGAAAACGTTGTGACATTTTTCCCCTAACATTTTAATATTTCTAGAAATAGATAGATATTGTGCGGGTCGTAGACGTAGGTGAGTCCGTGAGTATACGCTTGGGCCAGGTCCAAGACAGAAGTAGCAGCGTAGTCTCGGGTGATTAGGCTTTGTGGGCGGAATGTGATTGAGCCTGGTCTTAATGATTTTCTGGCAGAATCGGGCACAGGCGGAGGCGGCGGAAACTTCAGCAACAGGAGTCGGGGGCTAAAATGATATGTTTTTTAAACAAAATAAGCAAAACTAGCCCACAAGTCCAAAATAACAAAAATGATATTTTTACCGTCCAATTTTGTCACAACAGGTCACGTGTTACGATTTCAGATCACGGCAGGTAACCTGCTGCGCACCCATACTACGGCACGACACCTGCCGCACTGCGGCAAGTGGCATACACACGCTCCTGCCACATCTGTCTGTTCGTCCTGTCGTGGTGTAGACGCGCGATAGGTGACCTGCCGTGGTATGGGTGTGCGACAGGTCGCCAGTCGCAATCTGGGATAGCGACACGTGATATGTCGCGGCAAAATCGCGAGGTACAGATGCCACTTTTGCCATTTCAACCGCTAGTCTAGTTTTGCTATTGTGTTTTTGAAAAGATGCTAAATCAACCAAAAACTCTGGCAACAGATGCAAACGGAGCATCAGCTTCTAGCTTTACAACATTCCTCGGCCACGAAAAACTGCGCCTCGATTTATCCTCTGCCTCGCCCTGGCCTGCTGATGTTGCTGCTATTATCCGTGATGACTGTGCATTCTTCTACCTTTGCGTCGCGATCGTAGCGGCACGGTGATATCTGACATTTTCCGAGAATATCTCGGGCGCTGTCCATCGTTTTTCCAAACGAGAAGCAAGCCGAGCCACAAAAATTGTCCAAGATCTACAAGCTGCAGTTTGACGAAGGAAATTCAGCCGGCAAGGCACCGGTAGAATTCGAACAACGTGGAGATACTGTCAGACTGTAGTGCAATCGTGAGTTTGGCTTTTTGCGAGAGAAAAAAAATCATTGATATCTTTTCGTGTGATACTGATTCTTTGGAGAGACTGAACATTTGGGACACTTATTTGTTCACTGCAGACTGTCCTGGATTCCACCTGGGAAAAAAGACTGTCATAAATTACAGTACATCATGGAAGTACTTCACGCACAACGCAAATTCAACTCTTTACACATTTCCATGCAGCCTACATGTAGAACTGATTTCTCCGGAAAGCTCCTCGCACAATAGCCCGGGACCATGTCGAAGGTTGAGAAAACACGAGAGAAGACGTTACTCCGAGCAGCACCGTCAAATCCAATCACTACTACCTTCTGTATCAGCCCTCTGTTAAAGAGCTCTTGAGGACTTTTACTGACAGTCGATCATAGGTGTAGCCGTCTTATTTATTTCAAGATAAAAGTCACGATATAGCACTGAATAACTATATAATTCATAATATACCACGTATTATGATGCTGACATGTGGACTCAGGACCCATATATCAATGAGACACTAATAGTATATTGTAAAGATTTTATTTCAATCAAAAAAAAGGAAAGGTAAAGGATCTATGATGTTGATTCCATGTTACACTCATCCTGAGGCCTCTTGTTTTTTTGACTAGTAACAGTTACTAGTACAAAAGACAAATGTATCCCCGACCTATAGGCTCATGCTATCCGGAGCGCACCACTTGCTGATACAAAAGTGACAAAACTCGTATACAAATGTTGAATTTTTTTATTTAATTTTAAAGTTAATCCTCGCTAACTTTATTTTCAATTCCGATCTTTTTAGTCACGCCACCACCAGTAACATGACAAAATAACATTATCACATCAGTCCATATCTTGTCAAACTCTTATCATACCACTACTAGTAGCATGACTGGCATGACAATGTTATTTAATCACACCATCACTAATGATGTAACAAAAAATATTGTTTTAACAAACTTATCATATAACGTGATAATATTGTTTTGTCACGCTATAAGTGGTGGCGTGATTAAAAGGGTCAGAAATAAAGTTCGTGAGAGGTTAACTTTAAAACAAATTTTTAAAAAAGATTAATTAATAAAAAAATCCACAAATGTGACACAAATTCTCTCCTCCATGAAACTTGAGAGCCGAGTAGGGCACCACACAATCCGATCCTCTAAGATACCGAAAATGTCCTCACCACAGAAAGCTACGGGATGCAGCGTCACCACAAAAGTGCACAAATTGCCGGGGGTAGCCATGTCATTCCCCAAAAGAAACTATCTCTCATCGAAGGCCGATAAATACCACCAAGAACCAAGCTTCCCAGGATTTCCCTTCAAGCTCACCCACTCATCTGTCGCCGCTGCTGCTGAAAAACAACCCTCCTATCACCAACCCACCACCCGTTAGGCCATTACCTTCCAAAACTCTACCAACCAATGGCGATACGCCTCTCCATTTCCTCGTCTCACGGGCCGGCCTCCTCGCCGGCCATCTCCACATGCCGGCCCGCGCCTGCGGCCGCTTCCCGGCCTTTCTCGGCAGCACGGCAGCTTCTCAGAAGAGGAGCCTGACGGTGATGTCTGGCTCTGAGATCAGGGGAGTGACCCCGGTGAAGTCAAGCAGCCTGGAGACGGCCACGGTGGGATCCGACGTGGTGGCGGTGACTGGACAGGTGACGGAGGTGACCAAGGAAACCTTCTGGCCAATTGTCAAGGCGGCAGGGCCGAAGATAATCGTCCTCGACATGTACACCCAATGGTACTGCACAAACTAAATCCATCTCATCGTTTCAGCTTTTCACCATTGTTGAACTCTGATCTCGTCTCACATCGTCCGGCAAACGAACTAGATCAGATCGTTTAGAGATGCATGAAAAATCAAGAGATATCTCTCGTCCCACTGCACAGTGTAATGACTGCCTGATTTACAGGTGCGGCCCTTGCAAGGTGATGGCACCCAAATTCCAGGAGATGTCCGAGAAGAACCTCGACATCGTGTTCCTCAAGCTCGATTGCAATCAAGACAACAAGGTCAGTTGGTATTACTCTCCTGTCTCTTGTGTATATACTTATTTTGTTGAATAGATCTTGCTAAGCTTCTTGGGGCTTGTTAATTGCAGCCTCTTGCAAAGGAGCTGGGCATAAGAGTTGTACCAACGTTCAAGATTCTCAAGGATGGGAAGGTGGTCAAGGAGGTCACTGGTGCGAAGATTGATGAATTAGCCCACGCGATCGAGACAGTGAAGTCAAGCTGAGCAATGCCCTGAAAAATTGCACCAATTAGCATGCTATCACTAGTGTACACTACGGGTTGAACCACCCTTTGTGGAACTGGATAATCAACATGGATAAAAACAGTTATTCTAGTTCTACTTATGATGATTTACAAGCGTTCAGAATAATATACACTCATCCATGTGGAGTGCATGATGTAAATAGTCATTTCATACTTCATGAGGATAACGTTGCTTTCTAATCTTACTAATTTGCAAATGACCCTAGTCTTGCATACTGAATATGTTTTAAAACTATATAAAAAAATTCTCTTTCTGAACCCTTACAAGTATTAAGATGTGGAGTTCAGATTGCCTTAGTTGGGTCCATTCCTATGATATTCCGTCAACCATATCTTAGAATCTCTTGCTAATATACTTGTCTAAGATGTAGAGCTTGAACCTTGAAGTGCAAGTGTTAGGTGTTATGCTCTCCTACATCAATTCGTTAGGAGATTACCAAACTTGCTATAGAAAAGCAACTTGATGGGTAACTATACATGGGTAACCATACAAAATCAAAATACTTTACCTAAGTTTCAGATATAACATGAACTGTGAACTGTGAAGAAGTAAAGGTACCTTAAAGGCATATTGATCCGTAGCTTCTGCGTTCCTGACAGTTCAATTAACTCTGTTTTATGCCTGCCTAGCTTGCAACATCTCAAAATAATTCACGTATAACAAAGGGAGATGTTTGTGCTGCTTTTCAGTTCCTCGTAGACATCCTGCCACGCTCCCTCTGTCGATCCTCAACCCAACTAGAACCTGGCTGTTTGAAGGGCAATTTTGTTCTCATCAGCGACCTAATTCTTTCTGCCTCCTCCCATTGTTCTTTCCCAGCATATATATTCGACAGCAGTATATAGTTCCCAGTGTTCCGTGGTTCCAATTCAAAAAGCTTGTTTGCGACAATTTCTGCTATCTCAACATTGTCGTGTGTCTTGCAAGCACTCAGCAGTGCACCAAGAGCCCCTGGGTGGGGCCCCATCGGCATTGTTTGCACCATCTCATAAGCCTCCTCAAGCCTCCCTGCTCGGCCAAGCATGTCAACAACACAGGCATAGTGATCTGCACGGCGCTCCATCCCATAATCCTGCACCATCGCCTCCCAGTACTCCAATCCTTTATCAACAAGCCCTGTATGGCTGCACGCAGTAAGCACACCGACAAAAGTGATTGGATCAGGCCTGACTTCCTGAGCTTGCATTCTTTCAAACACTTGAAGTGCCAGCTTTGCATGCCCATGAGTCGCCAGCCCGCTAATAAGTGCAGTATAAGGGTATGCATCTGGCTGTGCAATTTCCCGAAAAGCACTGAGAGCCTGCTCAACATTTCCGCACTTGGCGTGCATATCTACGAGTGCTGTAAGAACCTTCTCATTCCTTTCAATCCTCTTCCTGTCAACATAAGTTCCAACCCACCCAGCCAACTCCGTGCTGCCAATCTGTGCGGCAGCAGAAATAACCCCAACCATGGTGGCTGCATCAGGCTCAATCCCAGCAGCCTCCATTTCCCTAAACAGCGCAAGTGATGCCTTTGGCCGCCCACTCTGCGCATACCCATTAATCATTGCTGTCCACGCCACAAGATTCTTTGCCGGCATTTTATCAAACAGCTCGCGCGCGCTCCGCATCGATCCGCGCTTGCAGTACCCTACAATCAGCACCGACCACGAGGCCGAGTCCCTGGTAGGCATTTCATCGAACACGCGGCGAGCGGAAGTGACGTCGCTGGCACTGACGTACACAACCACCATGGCGTTCCAGGAGACCTGGGTTCTGGAGGGCATGGAGGCAAAGAGGGACTCGGCGACGGGCACGGAGGCGAGGCGGGCGTGTGCGCAGAGGAGCGAGTTGAACGAGACGGCGTCGGGGACCGGGATGTCGGCGAGCGCGGCGTGGGCGGCAGGGAGGTCGTTGCACTTGGCGTAGAGGTCGACGAGGGCGTTGGCGACGGGGAGGCGGGCGGGGAGGAGCGCGAGGCGGAGCGCGAGGGCGTGAAAGGAGGCGCCGAGGGTGAGGAGGCGGAGCGACGCGGCGGCATTGAGCGCGAAGGGGAGGGAGAAGTGGTCGGGGGAGACTGGCAGGCGCGGCATGAGGAGGAGCAGGCGGAGCGCGGCGTGAGGGCGCGGCTTGGAGAGGCGGCGGAGGGCGCGGTTGAGGATCGAGCGGAGGAAAGCGGGAGGGGTGGCGGCGTGCGCGCGGAGGAGGTGCGCGTGGAGGGCGGCGACCGGCGCGGGCGGGTTATCGGAGGTGAGGACGCGGTCGAGGCGGGCGCTGCCGCTGGGTTGGGCCGCCATGGGGGTGGAGGGAGAGGGAAGGGAACCAACTGTTCGACTCTGGTGGAGTTGGCCTTGGGGTCGGGGCATTTTAAATCCTGGAGCTTTGAACTTGAGGGCTGGGCTTTGTTTGCACTCTGGGCTGAGTTTGACGGCCTAGTTCTTTAGTTGGCACTTCTCTCTCCATTTTTCTTTCCACCCCCCCTAGTCTGCCACTCCTCTGCATGAAGAGATGCCATGGCATGGCACGCCTGGTTGCCTCTGACTGCAAAAGGCGGGTGTTTTGGTAAAAAGAATATTTTTAGAGATTAATACAGCTTCCAAGAATAAAGACCAAAAGGAAATCAAGGATGAAGCCTTACAAGAAGTTAGCAAACCGGCACTCCAGTTGATCTGGCACTTGGCTGTCTCACGAGTCACGACCGAGGGAGTGAATGGCAAGATGTAAAGTTTCAAGTGTCGCCAACTACAAATTATATCGATTAATACTGTATAGCTAGTGTTTAGCGATGTGACCTCTTCTCAGTTCCCACTACGCCTTTCAGCTTCCAAGCAAATCCCAAAATCCACCTTGATGGCTGATCAAGCTTCAGATATTTCTATTCGGATCAAGTCTAAGCAAAAAATCTCATCGACGAGAATTGAAGTAGGCACACAAGGGGTGGTCACATCCTTCTCCACGCCCCGTTTTGTGTACAACGGATTGACGTCGCCACATCCACATGTCATCAATCCAAACCACCTCGACACCATGTAAGCTGAGCCCCAGGCTCACTCAAGAGCCAAGACTCCTGCTTGTCTTCATCCCTATCCAGATCACCTATAACTCGCTAACCGGAACCAACAAGGCTGGCTGAGTAAGACACCCAGCCCAGGTGCCTCCTCTGTACCAAATTTACACCTAGCCCGCCACCTACTACACCAATCCAACAGCTACAGGCATGCGCTGCAGTTGGTACGCTTGTCTCTTTCCCATGAGCACGCACATGGCCGGATGGCCCTGCCCTGCTTACCCCCTAATTGCATCCTATCACCTTGCTGTTTACCTGGCCCTCCCCCCACAAGAGCACTGACACGTAGGACTATACATCTCGTTACGAACAGTTGCCGACACAGGGGAGTCCAATCGAGTACCTGGACATACATGTCAGTGACTAATTACAAAGATTTTTTATAAGATTTGTTTGTACACGTAGCACCGTGGACCATTCCCGGGGATCCAGATGTTGCTGAGCTGTTTGCCGATTGGGGGATCCTAGAAGGAGCCAGGGTCTCCATCCGGGCCAATAATTCCACGTCACCCCCCCTGTCCATTTGTGGCAACCCTGTATCGGGCAGCAAATTATTGTCCAGGCCGGACTCCCAACATGTGTACCAGACCCACTTAATAACTCCAAGCAAGGGGAGTTGTTATCCATGTGGTTTCAGGGCTGCACAAAACGGTACACCGCTCCGATCATCGTAGACGGATTGCATATGACACCGGATTCAATTTTATTTTACCCTATCTGAGCCGCAGTATACATATATGTATACCCTGTAACATAATCTTTGTAACTTCATACACATGTTATAATATGTATGAAGACATCTAATTATTTTTCTTTTAGATGTGCCAGTCGGTCACACGTATCACCCGCTAATCGCTTCGCTGGATAAAAGCATGGCAGAAAGTGGTTGCTTCCTAAGGAGAAAACTGCACGGATCATAAAGCAGTACAACGATTAAGGTGCTAACACTAACTCTTGTCGAACCGTCAGCAACTAGTAGTGGTACATTTCTTATGGCACCCGAGAAGGCATTTTCAGACAGAAATGGTCACCATGGCCACCACCGGCACACAGCAGTCAACAATGCTACCGCTATGCTCACTGGTGTGGTGACCGGTCCAATCTCCCAAAGGGAGGTCACTTTTGGCGAGACGGATCAGAGATGAGCCTATGGCGAGAGGAGAGAGCCGCAGGCTAGGTCACAGCCGCAATTGCAAAAATTGTACTCTCGTCCGCACAACTACGTGTCTTTTCATGGTTTGTCCGCATCGTGACCGTAAGAATGATGCGTCACATGTCATCTCGTGGCTTGTGCGCACTGTGACCGTGAGGACGAGACGCCATGTGTCCTCCCATGACGCATTGTTCGCACCATGGCTGTGCGGACAAAAATGTTTTTTTTTGCAATTGCGACTGTGAAAACGTCATTTTCGCTAATACCGCTTCAAGTAGTACCATCTAGGCCAAAAAAATCTGGATAAGGCACGAACCACAAGGCTCGTCATTCTACCCTCCCTGCCCAGGCCGGATTCCTTGGGAACGTCTTGTCAGTTTCGCGGTGGCTAATCGAAACGGATGCATTCTCCCTCAGATTCAGCGCACGATGTCACATTGCCATTACTCTGAAGATTCCCTTGGATGCCAAGATGGCTCGGACAGAGACGGCCTCGCCACGCAAACCCATAGAGAAACAGATGGATCAAAAAATGCCGGAGGCATCGCATCGGTACTGAGAGACAACGACGCTGCTCCCCTCTGCAACGCCAAGAATGCGCATTGCCGAATGCCGATCACCAGGCGTTGGATTGGACGGGAGGAAGCGTAAATGCATTTGCCCGAATTCGACCCAGATATGACGCGAGTTCACGACCCCAAGAAACATATAAACATTGACAGCTTGAAATATACACGAGCCATCCATTACCGCGAAAAATATCGCCACCAGACGACAACGGCGACGGCAGAAGTACACGGAAATAAATTCTACGGGAGAGGGCCGGGCCTGTGAGGTCCTTCTCTAGACCTCTCTATAGCACGCCTCCACACAAGCGTATTCCTGGTGATCAGACGGCTGTGGGAGGAGCTCCCCTATAGAATTTATTTCCGAAGTACACGCAGGCAGCGCAAGCGAGCATCCCCGTACGTCGCTGTCTGCCGGATCGGCAGCTTCGAACCTCCCTGCCGCCGTGGCTGTAGCTTTCGCCCGCACCGGACACGGACAAGAACGACAACAAGAACAGAGTGATGAGGTGATGAGGACTGGTTACTAGCTAGTAGCAAAGAAAATGAATGCCCACTCTATCTATCTACACAGACGCCGGCCAGCCTCCGCAGCAACCCGCCGGCGACCGACCGACGGATCACTTGCTTGTCTCAAAACTGCCCTTCTGGCTCTGGCTCGCGGATACCATCATCAAATCCGTCTTCCATCATTGTAGCGCCGCGCCGCCGGCCACCGATCCATCCACGTCGCCGTCATCCCGCCTCTGCCGCGCCCAAGAACACGAATTCAGAACAGTTCGAGGTTGCAAACGAACTAATGGAGTGTTGACAGGAAAGATCCATTTTTGGTTGTTGCTTGGTGGTATTTACCTGTTGGGACGTGAGGAGGAACGGGTCGGGGGTGCAGGGCGGCGGGGCCTCGAAGGCGGCGAGGGGAAAGTGCTTGAAGACGACGCCGACGTCGAAGTAGATGACGCCGGAGGAGGGGACGTCGACGCGGATGCCGCGGACCGGGAACCAGAGGAAGAGGTCCTTGGCGGAGACCCCGGAGAGCGCGGCGATCCGACCGTAGCTGATGACCCCGGCCACGGTGGCGTTGTACCGCAGGCCGACCTCGAACCGCGCCGTGCACGCCGCCTCCAGCGCCGCCTCGAACCGCCCGCTTCCCGCGTCGTGCCGGAACTGCGCGATCCCCGCCGGCAGCAGCCCCCGCGGCAGCCCGTGCGCCCGCAGCACCTCGTGCGCCGTCTCCGCCGCCGCCTCACCGCACCAGCACCCACGCCCCGCCACAGCCACCGCCACCACCAGCGTCCACAACGCGGCTGCCATTATCGACGCGGGACGAACGGGAGCCGGCGATGCGGCGGGGGCGCGAGGGTGCGGGGATGCGTGGCGTGGGATGGAATGGGAAGGAGGGGAGGGAGGCAATAATTGAGGGCGGGGGGTGATTGGAATGGAATGCGGGGAGAGGGGGGAATGGAAGCGGATGGACGCCGGGGGTGGGGCCGACCTGCCCGTGACCGGAAAGCGTTTAATTTAGGGGGCTCGGCTCGGTTTGGTCCGCGTAAAGTGCTTTCTCGCGGGGCGCTTCAATTATGTTTAGCGTGTAACAGTACGGCTGCAAACGAAAGGGGTAATTTTCGACTAATCAAAAACTTGCGGAGCGAATATAGAAGGGATAAATGGTTATCTGGTACTATTTATGTCCGACTACGACTCTAAAAAAAATACGAAATAGAATACGAGATGAATTATATCCGCCCGTATGTATCCGTATAATAGTGGTACCAGGAAAATCTGTTGTGATTTCACTTAGGAATATGATAATAGATAGGTGGGTTGTTGTATTTAAGCAGGTATGAGATATTGAGTGTGTTTTCTTCGACATATCAGCGATTAGTCTCTCTATGTTCACTCTGATTGCATCTCTACGGTCTAATGTCATTTATAAGTGTGCAAAAGAAACAGATAATATCTATCCGACCGACCGAAGGCTCGTAAAGCGAATATAGGATAGAGAAATATGTATCCGACACTATATGTGTTAGATTCCAACTATTAAAAAAAATACGAAATATGATACGGATTAACGACATTCGACCGAATCCGCTCGGATCGCAGCACATCATCAGCGTTCCTTCGGCAGCGCCGTGAGGTGAGCTGGTTTCGCCGCTGTTGCGATCGAGGCGCGACGCCAGCACTGCGCGCGATTGGCTGCGTGTTTCCTGGTCTTTTGGTGCGCATTTTAGGTTAGCCTACCTGTTTCCGTTGTCATGCCTCGAGTGTTTCTCGCTGCCTTTTCTGCCTTGTTTTGAGTTTGGCACAGCATCAGCATGTGACCAAATCCTAAGGTGAGCGACATGAAACGAGATTGTGATCATGTAAGTCACTCAAAACGGGACGGTTATCATTGAATCAATGGTAAGCCAGGTGCCTCACCTGTTGGATTATTATTTATTACCAAGGGTGTATCCGTGTATGTGATTATGTGAACGTGCCATTGGCTCGTGGCGGTGGGGAGGAATTCCGCCCAAAATATGGGAATTGAAGGAGGAAGGGGGGAGAAGCAATCCTGTACCAGTACTGTTGCGCATGGGAGGAGCATGTGACGTGGGCACAGAGGAGTAACTTGTCATTGCTCGGTTGACGGCGAGGTCAAACAAGGGGAAACGGAAGGAACCCGAGGACGAGGACGAGATTGCCGGGCGTCCGTGGAGCGCCAGTGTTTGGTGCTGGCATGTGGGCCCGGGCTCCACTCACAGTGGCGCAAGTTTTGTTTCTTCTTTGCAGCATCGGTTTCCTCGCCGAGCAGATTGCACTGTACGTAACACAATCCTACAGGCTACAGGGAAGTCGATCGTAGTAGCCGGGGTACAGCCTACGTCAATTTGTTTTGCACCATGTGAACACACCATTTCAGATAATTTGAGTTGTTTTACGACATTACATGATTTGCAAAATTAAAAATGCATGAGACCAACAAGGATATCAAACCTGGTAAACCAGCAAACCTCATAAGAGTAAAAACATAAATGTTAGTTTGAATGTCCGCAACATTTCATATGAACATCTTCTGTTTCCGCACATACAGATACAAAACCAAGTATATTCTAACACATGCAAATTTGTAAAACTTGCACACTCATTACTATAAAATTGCATATCCATCACAGCTGCAACATTAGTACATATGATTTGCAATTTTTCGATAACAACAAATTATTTAAAAATTCGTAGATGTCCACCTATGCAGGTCAAATGGATTCTTCTGACCAAGTTTTCACTCAACAAATGTTAGGTATTTAGTGAACTGGTTCATCGAAAGAAAAAGAAAAATAGTATAGAACCACAAGCACATACTTATTCTTTAGGGCTTAGGCACAACACAAATATAGCACAGTTATCAACTCTTCGTGCACACTCCAATCAGTTCCCAAGAGAATTTTTGGCCGTATTGACACCTTTTTGCCACGTATTTTTTTTTCAAATATAGCCCCTGTCGCACGGCCACCATGCGGTGTCCTCCACCCTAATCTGGGACAAAACCCTAATCCACGTGATGGGCGGTGGGGGACACCACACGGCCACCGTGCGGCAACGCCACCGCATGGTGGCCGTGCGGAGAGGGGCGCATGGCGAGCGGGGAGGGGCTATCGCACGGTGGTCGTGCGGCAGGGAGCTATATTTGCAAAAGAAAATTTGGAAACGGTCATTCACGTAAATACGAGATAAAAAGATGCCAACCAAAAATTCTTTCCAAGAGACCAGTACCTGTTAACACCGTACTCTCTACAAAAAGGACAGAGTCACATGGAAATGGATAAAAAGTAAGACAAAGGGAAACCGCTAAAGAAAAATCATATACCATTGTGCTACAGGAACCAAAAAAAACTATAATCACATATCAACTTAGTACGCTTGGAGGGAGGCAATCACATAACAATTAGTTAGCTACTCAACTACTGAATTATAGAGTTCAGATACAAATGAACTATGGACACGATGCTTTACATGCAGCCATCAATAGTGTTTCGAACTTCATGATAATACTATTATCTACACATGAACCTAACAAAATGTCAAGAGAGAACGAGAGCACCAGCATTCCACTAGAGCAGCAGAAGCAGAGGATGAACTTCAACAGAGACCTAATATATTCCTTTAAAATCTCAGCTGAGTTCATAGGTTCACTAGCATATGAACGGATGCATTCATTGTGAACTACAAAATCAGTTCTAGATGATCATAGTGAACATTTTTGGTTTAGCTTGATCATAAATACTACCAGCCTCTAGAAGCATAACATGTGAAATGGGATAATTAGCTCGGTATCACCTTTTGCTCACTAGCAACTAGTCCAAGGTCCCCAATTGTCAGCATCACAAGTCAACCATTTTGCAACCGCAGGGGCATAACACATTATATCTGACACACTGCAGAGATACACCACCTAAATACTAACCATAAAATTAAACCGAATCAACTAACCAACTAAGTAATTAGAAGCTCTATATAGTGACTAGTTGAACTGAATAAATGAAATTCACAAATATAATTAAAGGGAATAAGTCACCAACTGACAAATCCTGCAATTGAAGTTGCATAGTTGACCTAATAACAGAACAAATCGTGACCCTGCAAAACCAATCGCCCAAATCTAGATAGTGTGCTTTGGCAAAAAAAAAAGGAAAAAAAACCCGAACTACTCGGACCAACTAATCATTTTGCAAAGTTACAAAGACCTTAAGTTTTGATTTGTCACCAGATAGGTTCAAATTTGACAGCCCATGGGAACCAATCAACTAAGAAAACAGCTAGATCCAGTCACATGGTGGAAATTTCACAAACCCTAGAAACCATAACACCAAATTGAGTCCAAAAACGCCTAATGGATATCCAAGAATCTCACGACAACGCCGCTCTCTGGAAAATAGATCACACCTGTTAAAAAGGCCATATCAGGTCGTTGCGACGTCACGATCAATTAGAGGGATGAACAAGCACGGGATGCCGGTCGCCGCTGAGGCCCCTTTGAGTTTTATGGCTTTATGGCTTATTTGGTTGGTGTCCTAGACTTCATGTCTAGCAAAAAGTGGTATTCAAAGTAGCCTGAAAATCAGATGATTTTTACCCGGTCATGCAAGCCTGAAGATATTGTGTTTGGTTAGAAACCTAGGCTTAAGAAAAGCGTAAAAAAAACCACGTTTTGAGAAGGAGAAAATATAAAAATAAAAAATATGCTTTTATAATAACCCTTTAAAAACCAGTCTTATCCCAACCGACACATGACTCCTCTTGTCCTCCTCCCGTTCTCCCCATTCACCATCTTCCTCTCGCACAAGGTAGTTAGGATCGCGATCCTACTCTTAGAGTCTTACGATTCTACGAACCCACGACAGCCTATCGATCCAAATCGCACTGTCGATCCGATCCTACTCAAGGTAGTTAGGATCGCGATCATACTCTTAGAGTCTTACGGTTATACGAACCCACGACAGCCTTTCGATCCTACTCGTAGAGACATAGGGCATTTTTTTAAGAGGCTAGGCTTTGCTGATATTTTGTTTTAGAGCAAAATTTGTTGATATTAATTTCTGAGAATGAAACTATAAATAAACAAGGAGCATGTAAAATATTGTATCAGTGTGGTAATACTAATACAAATATCTATATTATGGTATGAGCAATCTTGAACTTGATAATGATAAGCTATTTTTATTCTTGGAGTATGTCTAACTGCTTTTAAGGAACATGCAAGTGGTAAACCATATAATAATCATACAAACTTATAATATAGATGTTAAATATGTATATTTTTATAATTCCGTAGAATCGCCGATTCTACGATTCGATACTATGATTTCGATCCTATCGAAGACAAATCGATCCAACTTAGGATCTCGATTCTGACTACCTTACTCTCGCGTCTCACCATGAAATTCGCCGCCACCGCCGACTCCTCTCGCCACCAACGACCATCCTCCTCCTATTCCCGATGATGGCAACCCATTTGTGGTGTCTCCGGGATTTGGATGGGGCGAAGCGAGTAGATCGGTGAGGTCTCAACGCCATCTTCCTTGCTCGGTCTAGCTGTGCTTGGTTAGCGTCTGGTGGCCATCGGCGTGGACCAGGCGAGATGTGGCGAGGCGATGGGATGTGGCGGCCGTCGGCAGCGGAGTAGAGAAGCGAGCATCCGGCGGTGGCGGGAGCGAGTCTGCGACGACAGGCACTGCGGGATGTGGCCATTCGGCGGCGACGGGAGCAGGCCTCTGGCGGCAACCGACATCGGTGAGGCAGAGCTTGGCGTCAATGAGTGTGAGGAGGAAGATGATTAGAGAAGTTCGACAATTAGGGAAGGAAAGCAATTAGAGGAGCTTGCCTGGGAGCTAGGCATGCACCCAGGGTAGCAACTAAACACCACCTGGTAGGGTCCGGCAGTGTCCTGACCAGACAGGTGGGCACCAAAACGTGAACCAAATAAGCCCTTAGGACATGGAGCGGCGGTATAACAAAAATAGTTTGAAACATAGGCATCTAGATACCCTGTCCGAACGGGTTAGATGCATTGTGGATCGGGTTCAGAAACAAAACACACCCAACAGGAACAAACGAGCTCGTAAACTACAGCTTACATTGCACAAATCGCAAAGGGCATCCGACGGCTCTAAAATCGACTAAGATTAAAAGGAACAATTTTACAAGGTGACGTTTGGACTCTGTCAGTCAGTCATGCAGGTCCGGCAACCAATCGCCATCTTCAGAAAAGGTACCGCACGAGTGAACCTAGCCGTTCACTCTGGCAGAGATATACAATCACGCCCTATGAGCCGTCACAAGGGGAAAAAAGGTTTCTATCCTTAGTTCCTGACCCAATTGTTACAGTGAAGCAGAGGCCATACTAGTATAGTGATATGTGGCTCTACGCCTCTACCTAGTGTTCACTTTTGCAAGGTTTCAACTGCTCCTGATGACCACAAGCTGTTCGGAAGCAAGCGAGGGAGCACCATAATAACAGTGGGGATCCGAGCACACACACAGATTGTACTTGCATACGGGGTTCACACGCCACCAATCGATCGGCAGAGATTTTTCTATGAGATCTTGTAGCTGCACGCAGCCTTCACTTCAGCTTCGGCGATCAACTTTCCATCGGAATCGATGGGCGACATCTTTGTCCCGTTGCCTTTGCCTTTGCCTTTGCCTTCATTCCTTGCTTCCATCTTTGGCTCCTTAATTTCTTCTTTTTCCCTCCATCCATGATGGCTGTACAAAACAGAAATTTTACAGTACATTTTAATGGTAGTATACGTAGATAGTATAAATCAAATCTGGTCATTGATTTGTGGAGGGTGTGTTAGACTTTTGATTAGACTATAATTTTTTCGTAAGGGTATTTTAGACTTTTATCATGACCTAATGAATCACGTTCTTCATATGCATCCACTGCTGGATTCATCCCCATGCATTGATTGCGCCGCCGCCTCCTTGTTGAAGTCGCCGCACCGCCACCCCTCACCGCCACACCTCCGCGACTTCCCCACCGATCTAGGAGCTCTCCCCTTTCACGTCTCACCATTCCCTTGCGCCACCGCAACTCTCCGCTGCACATCGTCTGTGCCGTCGCCGAGTCAGTTGCACCGGCCTTTTCAATCCCCTTTCGCTCCCTCGCGCCGCTCCATCCTCGGCAACCCCCGAGCTCTCCCTCCTGCCTCAAGGCCTCCGCGTGCCACCTCCGGTCCCTACTCGCCGGCCTAGACGCAGACCACCCAACGACCCTTCGACGCCCCCCGGAGCACCCTCGGCGCCCCTCGGCCGCCTCTAGCCCCCTTCGTCGTGTTAGCTCCCGTTTGAGCAAGTCGGTCTCTCTACTCGCAACCGTTTTGCGGGAGCTCCTCGCAAAAGGATTCAGGTCAAATGTCTTGGTCATATCTTCGAGATACAGTCCGTGGCAAAGTGCTGAAGTGCCATGGAAAATTAAATTACATCATTCTAGGAGTATAAAAGTCTGTAGATTTTGTTCTGTCCTTGTTAGACTATTCAAGTGAAATATTCCTCAACATAAGTAAGCATGTAGAGTTCTACGCTTTCAGATTTGTTCAATGTACTCCTATCAATGGATCCACACTAGCCCGCAGATGGGGATTGAAAAGTCTCTAGATTTGTTCAATGTACTCCTATCTAGAAAAGTGATTGTTTTGTTTGGTGTTTGGGAAATTTTCATGCGTTGTCACCTCACAGAACCACATCAAACCGTATTGCTCCTGATATATTTATTGTATGTTGTATTGCCTCATTGATGAACTATAATAATTGAAGATAATGGTAACCCGAAAAATTGTTGGTGGATATGGAATTGTAGGTACTAGTTCTATGAGAAGTGAGTAAACAATTGGAAAATATAAAACACTATTTGGGGTAGTTACAATGCCATGATGATTTGCACTAAAATCACAAATTAAAAGTTATTTCATTTAAAAGTATTATGCACCTTAAGTTACAGAACTGGCCATTTCATAGCTTTACAACTACTCTACCATGGTTTTTGTGCATTGATCTACATTTTGCAGTGGTACATCGTCTTGGTTTTTTTTTAATTTAAGTGAGATATGTTAGTGGTATGAATGCAATGTTATTTTAATGGCAGCTGTATGTCATGGCTAGAGAAAATAACGTTGGTCTAGAGAAAATGGAAGAATATAACATGGTGGTAAATCATATGTTTAGAAGTGAGGAAGATGGTTATAAGTTCTACTATGAATATGCAAAGTCCAAAGGATTTAGTGTCGAAAAGGAGTGTGTCAAGTAGAAGGGAGAGATACCAACATGGTTATCTAGAGGAGATTTTGTTGTTCTAGTGAAGAACATAGGATGGTTAAATACTTTGAAAGGACTGATCAAAAAAGGGAGCCATGACCACTGACTTGTTCCGGATGCAATGCTAAGTTGGAGATCGAGCTAGATGTAGGACGTGTTTTATGGTTTGTTAAAGAATTTATTGACTCCCACGAACATGCTCTTGCTAAGCCTGATCAGGTTGCTTTCTTACGGTCTCATTGTGGGCAGAGTGATGCTCAAAAGGCTGAGGCCGTTGAATTTGGTGTTGGTGGGATGCGTACATGCCAAATTATGTCGGTTACGGAGCAGAATCATGGTGGTTACGACCAAGTGGGATTTGTTTCTCGTGATTTGTACAATTTCTTTACAAGGTACAACAAGAAAATAATACAAGGTAGTGATGCTGAATTTGTGTTGAACGATATAATAGCACAGAAAGATGAAGATGCTGATTTTTTTTCTTCAAATATAATATGAATGATGAGAAGTGTTTGAAAAATATATTTTGGGTAGATTCACAATCTCGGATTGACTACGGTGCCTTTGGTGATATTGTGGTGTTTGACAGTACGTATCGAGTCAATCATTACAATCTACCTTTTGTTCCTTTCATTGGAATTAATCATCGTTGTAGTACAGTTGTTTTTGGTTGTAGTATTATTTTAGATGAGACTGTTTCTTTATATGTGTGGCTCCTTCAAGCGTTTTTGGAGGTGATGCGCCAGAAGCATCCAAAGTCATTGATCACTGATGGGGACAATGCAATGGCCAAAGCTATTGGGAGGGTTATGCCTGAGACAGATCATCGACTGTGCAACTGGCATATCGAGCAAAACATGATACGTCATCTGCGTGATCCAAAGCTTAGCGAATTTAGAAAATTCATTTACCATGCGATGAAAGTTGATGAATTTGAGAGATGTTGGGTCAAGTTTAAGGAGAGGTGTGGAATCACAGAAAAGGACCTATGGTTTTCCATGATGTATGAACTGAGAAACAAGTGGTATGCATCATATACTAAAGGGAGATACTTTTTGGGCATGCAGAGTAATCAACGAAGTGAGAGTCTGAACTCAAGGCTTCACAAGCACCTAGACCCAGAAATGTCACTAGTTGATTTGGTATAGCATTATGAGTTTTGCTTATCACGTATTCGTAGGAACGAGGCTGAGTTGGATGCAAAAGCTTCATTGTCAGTCCCCTTCACTAGGATAGATGTCGACCCATTAGATAAAAGAGCTTCACATATTTACACTCCGGTCATCTTCAAGAAGGTTTGGGAGCAGATTAGGAAACTTTCTGAATGAGAAGTTGTAGAGGTGATGCGACAAGATGGTTTCGTCAGTTATGCAGTTGTGTTAAAAGTTAACAAGCAAGACCTAGTCCATGTCAATTGTACATTTGACGCCTCTTCATTGAATACAACTATATGTCATTGCCGGAAGATGGATTGCGAAGAAATCCCATGCGTTCACATTTTTATTGTTTTGAGGTATATTAGTTTAGACACAATTCCTCGTTGCTTAGTTATGGTTAGGTGGACAATGGAAGCCAAGGTCACATTCACTTCTAAAAAAACTACCAATACACATGAGTGGTAGGAATAGATGGATCACTACTGTGATCTCCACAACAAGGGTTGTCTTGCTTTATTCAAAGCTTCAAAGAGCGCAGAGAAGGTCATGCAATTCCTATAGAGTATTCTAGATGAAGACGTTGACAACGATGGGGACACGGAGTTGACAACATTTGGGCCTTTGCTTGCACACTTTTCGGGGTCAAACCAACTACCTTCTAGAAACAATGTTCATGACCCAGAACATATTATTGCGAAAGGTGCTCCATCTAAGAGATTGAAGCAATTCAATGAGATATGGAAGAGAAAAACATTGAAGCATTTAGGACTACTAGGATGTCAAGCTTGCTGCGCTGCGCTGTGTTTGGTCGTGGTAGTATAGCGTTATATGTGAGTGGGTATAAATGGTAATAGGGACGATCTGGAGTGAATAGTTTTTCCAAGGGATAGGAAGAGAGTTGTTCCTTTTTTGGTTATAAAATAGAAACAATATAAGCTAAGCACTTCGAAATTAATGGGATAGGGAAAATGGACAGGTCAATAGACAGGTTCCTATCTGGAAGTGTGAGTATTTTATAGGGAAGGTAAGCTATATGTTGGTTGTAGGATGAAATTGTTGTAATGTGAGCAGGGTATTTTGTTTTGGGTGTAACATTCCAAATGTGTTCCAGGAAGATATTTTGTGGGGACAGTGTTGTTATATAAATCATCAACTAGGCGTTTGACTTGTGGAGAATAGTCAAGCACATTATGATTGTAAACATCTAAAAGTTAGTGCATTTTGGAATTTTTGGGCAATAGAACAATAAGAAGTAAAAAAGCTAATCCATTGTCTCTTACTAACGTTTTCTAGCAATATATTGTATTTCTTTCATCTGCATTCCATCTATTTTTAGAGGCAATGGTATTTCAATGTAGTTTTTCCTTTTGAGAAGCCAACGTATGTTTGTTTGGTTTTATTGCAATTTGATGTAAACAAGCACTTCATCAACAATAAGGAAGCCTTTCCAAGTTACTCTGACAGAACACAGTTGTTGTGCTTTTATCTAACAGCTCTTGTGTCGAAAATATTACTTTGGATCATCAACTGTTTGCACTTGTTTCTTATAAATTGGTGATAGCCTAGTTGAGATTGTTATTACATTGCGTACCTTGATATTATTCTATGCATTAAACAATGAGATAATAGATTGGATCAATTCTCTATGACTTGTTAAGTGTCTAATATTATTCCAGTGTAGAAACGTTGGGAATAAGATAGTAATAGGATGCAGATATTCACTTTAGCAATAGGATAGCAATAAGATGCTAAATTGAATCAATTCTGTTGCATTTCTTTAGCAGTATCTAAGCAGTTTCAGAGAAGAGAATGTGATCAGAGAGAGTTGATTAGGAAATGTATACCTATTAGAGTTTCGTGACAATGGAACTCATTACTCAGTGTGCAGTCGAAACATTAGGCTTGTTTCTCCTATTCTGTGTAGTTATTGTAAGTTCTGAAGATTAAGAATGTCAATGAAAGAATATGAGTAGATAGATCAAACATTCTAATATTCTTGAATTCGTTGGATATTGTGATGAATGCAGACAGTGATTTACTTGTGTACAATCAGTTTAGCAGCAAAGCAGTAGATGATGCACTTCATGATGGAGAGGACATTGACAGTGCGTCATCACGGCATGTTTTGCTCCAGGTTGTTCTCGGTTCAGGAAAAGTAAGACTACAGCTGTGTCTAATTCATATCTGGTGTTCTTTCTTAAAAATATGTGGGCCTTTATACTTCTAAATAACCTTTTTTGTGCAGGTATCTTCATGAAAGCTTCAGAGCTGTAATTGTGCATCAGAATTTTGAACCAGCCAATGTGCTTCTTGATAATAATATTTCTGTGTGTGTTTGTGAATGTGGACTAGCAAAATTGATGACACTAAGTTTTGTCAGTCAAGTAATCTGGTAGTAATTTAACAAGGAATGTGACATAAGGCGAACTTGGGAACATGCAGTTTTGTTCGGTATGTATACATAGCTGTTGTTGAGACGCTAGGCTAGGCAATACATAGAGTCTGCAGTGTACACAGCAGTTCATAACGACAGGAAATGTGTACAATTAGTATAATAGGGGGTAGGAAACAACCCAAAAACTTGTTGATCTTGGTTTTGTCCAGTTGCTAAAACGCATGCAAGGTCAAGACGTACGCGTAACTCTTTTTTATCGTTGTAGCACGTCTTGTATAAAGCAGCGTCAACACGGTCACTAGTCACAAAAGGTGTAGCGTGCTGATTCAAGATCGTCTACTCTGTACATAGGATGACTGGCAAAAAAGAATTTGGTATAGAAGAATAAGTGCATTTTTTAGTGCTGGTAAGAATAAGGAGTGAGTTTTTTTTCTCTGACTTGCTGTTCTACTCATTTGCCGACGTATCCATGTCAATTTTTCTAACAAAGGGTTTCTTCGTTCGTTCTAAGCTACTATAAAGAGGAAAATGTTAGGTCAATACCTGGTTAAGACTTGTGGTGACCATTCAAAGAGTTATAATAGCAGTTTGGAGTAGAAGTACCTTGCATTGTCATCAGGATGTGAAGATACCACCGGGTGGTCTTGAGCGGGACGTTTTGTGGACTGCAACAGCGGTTTGTTAGTTTGTGTATGGTGTAATAAAAACTTAAGCATGTGAGAATGGCTGGGTGCAGGGGGTTTGTACAAATGGGGAGTATGTCTGTAAGCTGCATGATGATGGTTCATACCTTGCTGATTTCTGGGGATGGAGGTGTGTGTAATCCAAGTTGTTTCGGTGCCGTCTGTGGCACAGGTGTGCTGGTTGTTGGAGCTAGTGATACAGCCTGTTCTGTGTGTGCTGAAACGGAGCTCGGCAGAAGAAGTTGTTTACCTGTATGTTTCGATGAGCTAGCAGTCGCATGATAAGCAGGTTCAATATCTTTTGAAGTTTCGGTCTACACTGCAGGAAGGAATGGAACTGGAAGGTTTGTGGGTATGATGTTGAAGCTATCAACTTGGAATGATGCAGACATTCTTTGAAGCGATCTGCATGATCCACTGACTTTTAGGCTATACTGACGTCCATAGAGTCTTGTTATTTCTGGTGGTATGAAACCAATGATGGTGGGAGCACTTGTTGCAAGGTCTAATGCTGGCATTCCTACCAATTCTTGTCCTACATCTCCAAAGAACACAAATTCTGCCGTTGGTGCATTAGTTTTGCCAATGTTGTCTGTGTCGATACCACGCATAGGGATCTTGTATCTATATGTAAAGTGTGTTAGGCAGATGGTTGGAGGTGTTTGTAGTAAGTACATGGACATAACACTTGAACGAAAAGGGCAGCAAATGTGTTCTAGTAAGAACCTTGGTTCAGCTGTCAAGTCGTTGCACCTCGCACATCTGTAACCTTCAACTGTTCGGATTGTAGTCCTTTTGCAACCGCCACAGACTAGGTACCACCAGGCCTCATTTGGGGTGAGCTCTTTGATCGCGATGTCGACGGTGTACATGCGTCCCTGTCATTTGTGTTTTGGTAGAAAGTGTGAAATTGTCATAGAATGTCTTAAATTATTCACTGCTATATTGAAGTAAAGCTGTGTAGAGGGCAGCATACCACAGCTTCATGCGCATTCAAGGTTGTTAGTTCATGGACTGTCATGGGTACCGCTGCCGTCTGGCTTTGGGTTTGGCCAAACCATGTAATCTGATGAGGTATGGCTAAAAAACTAAGGGCAAAGATGATAACATGTCAAAAACAATGTATTTGAAAGTACCCTTGAAAAGCCATAATAAATAACGAATTTGGAAATGACTGCTGGAGAATAAATATATTGAGAGAGGAATGGCCGCGTTAACAGAATTATAGAAATGGATACGTTATTAAGTGTTGAATTGAATATTGAGTGTTCCATGCATAAAATGAGTACATCTGTGGAATCTGTGCTTGCTTGGGACTCTGTAAAGTAATATGAATTTGATGGAATATAAAAAAAGAGAAAAGTGAAGAAAGCAAGTATGTTACGCTGACCTGTTTTGTAGGCACCTCAGGGATGTTAGCGTTAGTATACCATTTACAGATAGTGCTGCCTTGCAGTGACAGTTGGCCTACATAGGTTTTGTACACATCTCAATAAGTTATCTGTGTGATGACAGTATACATGTGTAGTTTTATGTGGACTAAATCTATGTATGTATGTAAATGCAAGTGGTTTGTACCTTCATAGAGTCTAGCAGTAAGTCCAACAAAGAGCACAACGATAGGGTTGTTTTCTGCTTCAGCTTGTAGTCCAGGTGCATCAAATTGAGTGGTGTGTAGTCCCCATAGAGTAACACAGGCTATCTCTCTATTTTTTAAATCGGTAAATGTTTATTTGTTAGATGAGTACAATGCTATGTATGTATGAAATAAAGATAGGGAAAGCAGGGAATACCTGCCATCTGTGATATTGATATTACGGATTGTTTTTGTGATTCCTTTTGCGAGCACCGTTTTAACGTGAGAGATCCCCGTGATAAGGCCAATGGTATCTTGGAACGAATAGTATTTGTTACAGCACAGAAATATGTAGGGAAGCTATATGTAAAAGTATGTAATGGTGCAACATGTGTACTCTGAAAAAAGGAATTTTGTTAGATGTTGCTAACCTGAAAGGAATTGGTTCTGTCCAAGGCGTGTTCGCAGTACATCAAATGAGACAATTGTGCATGCATACATTGGGAAATCGTTTGGCATAGGTACTATCTCATTGATCTTTGTGTGTCTGGTAAATCTAGGCATAACAGGACAGTTAACTGCCTGATAGGATGGTTTAGCATTAGCAACCTCGAAGTATTCAATAAAGTAGACACTGTTTTCTTTTAGGGACAAGTTGAACAAAGCAAGGTGTCTTCCTGGAATCTGTGCCTCCATGGTAGTGCCCAGTTAATTAAGATAACCAAAATTAGTTAGTATGTAATTGGTGGTGTGTGAGGAGAGAAAATGTGTATAGAGGGAGGCTGACCTGTTCGTATAAAAGAACGAAATCAAGACGAAGGACCTTTCTAGGAGTACCATCTTCTACATATTCAGAGAAGCGAGTTGCTCTCACACGAACACACCAACGATGTGATTCTTGTGTCACATTTTTCAGTAGAGTGTACTCCATCTGGATAAAATGGATTCTAAAAAGGAAAGTCAACCTCATGAGTAATGTAACGGGAAATGAGCAGTGCATCGAAGATAAGCATGTGTGAAGTAGGGCTAAAGATGTAAAGCTATCTGTACAATTCAGCAAGCAAAACCGGATTACACAGCTTTGTTTCCATGATGAGCAAGCGAAACCGAAACAGGAAGTGAATTAGATCTAACAATGCTTTGGCTTAGTATTGCTTTTATCTCAAAAACAAATGGGTACAAATATTTTTATACACGTTGTTTCTATATACAGAGTAATGGCGTTGACAGGAAATGGTAGGACAAATGAAATAAACATTCTAGGTCTTAGACAGGTAGAGTAGCTACATGGGAATCAGCGTACATTTAGTAAAAACAATGTGGTTGATTCATTTAACTAGCCAGTACTACAGTGGCGCAATAGGGAAATGGTTTGAGTTGTGCATAGCTTAAGCAGTAAAAAAAATGCTTGATTCCTTCTAGATTCATGATACATTAAGCATGGTTTCTCCAAAACTGAATACATTTTTTTAGTAAGTTTGTTGTATACATAATGGTTATGAAACACAAGCATCATCAATTTGGGAAAAAAACTTAGGGTTTTGTGTTCTCGAAACTAATTTAGCAGCGCAGTGGAATTTTTGCATAGTTATTATGGTGTTCGATCCTATTTTCTTAGCTTAACCTATGAATACTTGTAGCCTGCACATTGTTCAGAACATATTTTAAATATGAAATTTGGAAAAAGATATGTAGTCTAATTAGTGAACAAATGCTTATCTAGATCATAACAACATGTAGAGACATCGGAACGCAAATGAGAAACTGGAAAGGTGAAAACAATAGGACAACCTTAATATATGTTATGTCAGTAAAGGTGGTTCTTTAGTTATGTATGTTTTTATCTGTCAAATCCGGATGTTCGTTATTGATAAGCACATCTAAAAGAGGTGGGGTCAATCAGTAATTAGTTCAGTTTGAAATGACTATCTGAATGGTCTCTCTATAGGATGGGTCATTTTTTTCTTTTTTTTTATTGTGTCTTAAAGCATTATATGGTGGCACTCTGGCCTATAGATAACAACAAACTGATTAGATCTAGCTTTTTAAAAAAACCGAAAAAAACTATAAGTTTCAGTAGGGCAAGAACATAACATACATGTCTATGTTAATATCTAAAGGTCTACATAGGTATATTAGTGAATGGTAAGCAAACAAGTGATAAAGCACTCTGCAATGGCGCATTGCATGACATTAAACAGCTCACCTCTGAAGCATATCGAGAATCATCATAGAAATTCAAGGGGTTTTGCACAAAAATGCTATGTTGAATGGAATCTATAGAGGGAAGCAGAATGTTTGATGTACTGACCTGTGGAGTTGAGATAGGTGCTAAATCCAAGTGTTGTAGGTAGAATTGTCTGTCCTGACGTAAGTCTGCATATAGGCAATCCTTGTTAATTATTTGGGCAAAAAGAATGTAGTGGTGGTCTACATAGTGTAGTTGAATTAACAATACAAAAATAATTACAAGCAGTTTAGGAAATAGATTCTAAATTTCTCACCCAGAGGGTCTACAATTATAATGTCAAATAAGGGATACACTTTAATTTTGGTCATTGACTTTTATTATGTATATAACTTAGTCTTGGATTTAGCATGGGGCTTCCAAAATATTATGGACAGCGATGTTTCTCTAATCGAAGCAATGTTCTTTACATGAATGAAGCATCCATGTTTTCCGGTGATCTTTCTTCTTTAATGAAATGCACGACATGGATCTGTGAAGACGTGGAGCAGCCGGTGACCGATGGTAAGATGAATTGACAATAGATGTTAGCAAGCGTAGAAAGGGATAAGGTTGATAGATAGATGAAGCACTCAGAGGAATCCGAGAACATCGTCGTATACAACATTTCTTGTCTCTGATCCAGTAGAGCCATCCTCATTTTCAATCAAAATTCTTAGTCCTTGTCTTGATGTAACCCTTGATATGGCAACGTAAAGTTGGCCATGGCTGAAAACCGGATTCTTTAGATAAATACCGACTTTATGAAGAGTTTGTCCCTGGCATTTATTTATTGTCATTGCATAACATAGCCTAATTGGGAATTGACGACGTTTTAATGTAAACGGCCATCTCTGACTTTTTGAGTTAAGAACTATTCTTGGTATGCAGACTGTTTCACCGACGTGCGGTCCAGTCATAACTGTAGCTTCAACTACATGATTTCCTAGCCTAGTCAGTAGAAGGCGTGTGCCATTGCATAGTCCCATTGTTTGATTTATATTTCATAGAAGAATAACAGGTACTCCAGTTTTTAATGAAAGAATGTGCTCGGGGAAATTCCTGACACTTATCGAATTAAGGAATTCAGTTGGATAAAGCAACTCGAGGTCAGATGGATGGTCGAGAGCATCACTAACGGTGTTGTAACTTAGGTATTCTCTAGGAACTCTAGGTACTTTTAGAAGGACTGAAGTATTAATTTTGTCAACCAAAGTATTAAGCGGGGATATAATCGCACGAGCTGACAGGTAAGGAATCAAATTGTAATTATGAGCAAACTCATCATAAATGGTATCAATAATTGCGTCCAAGTTGTCACCAGCAGGTTTAAGCAAGAACTCAGGAGGTATTTGTATCCATGATGCGTGTGTCTCTCCTGGATGCTTCTCCATAGGAATTCGACCCTCGCCAATGTTAAGCACCCATTGTGCAAATTCTGCTACGTCATTTTGCTCAGCAGTAGCAAAAGACGATGTAGTAAGGCGCATATTTACAGTGAGACGAAGGATTTCGACGTGTTTCCATAATGATGACTTGATAAGAGAAGCGACAATTAGTCTCTGTACGTGTCCCTCCTTGAACAACCGGTAGTATTTGTCTGAAATCACCACCGAGCACAACAGCTTTTCCACCGAATGGAATACCTGCGTTTGTAGGGTTGTCTGAGGAAAGAATATCTCTCATAGTACGATCAAGTGCCTCAAAACATCGTCTGTGTGTCGTTGGGGCTTCGTCCCGCAAAACTAAGGCAGCTTTCTTTATAAGCTCTCCAAGCATTGTACCATGGTGAATATTACAGATGCTTTGATCATCTATATCAAGAGGGATATGGAAGCGTGAGTGTGCAGTCCGACCACTCGGTAATAATAAGGAAGCAACTCCTGATGAAGCAACTGCTAGTATGATCTTGCCTTCTGATCTAACTTTGGAGATGATCACATTCCAGAGAAATGTTTTACCTGTACCTCCATGTCCAGACACAAAATAGAAACATGGCTGGCCATTGAAGACAGAATGCATGACCTTATTGTAAATAAGTTGTTGGTCATTGTTTAGGCTGTCATACATAGACACTGATTGTGTTTGAAGTTCAAATCTATTATAACATAGCTCCTCTGTGATAAGTCTATTACCAAAGGTATTTTCGTATTCGCTAGGTGGCATTGGGAGATTGTACAATGACAGAGCCAGGCCATTATTAGAGAAAAGGGAATCCAGTTCTTTCAACAGGTGAGCCTGCAGTGAGCAAGCAGGCATTGTGGATGCGCGCATGCCGAGTGAGCGTGACATCATGTATGCGATGTCATCAACCATGTTACGCCAGTATTTTTTGAATAGTGCACGGACATCACCCACGTCATTGTATTGAATAACTGCCATGAAAAGATGTCTCAATTGTGAAGATGTTGCCCACACAATGGCCTCATCAAAAAGAGAAAACCATTCTGTATCATCACCGATGAAACCACGTGCATGGCATGCTTGACGAAAAGTTTCGTAAACAACACCCTCATATGTTCGTAGGTCTTCGTAACATTTGGCGCCTCGGACAACCATGAGTAACATCCTTAGATAGAAAAGCTCACCAGTGCCCGGGTGAACATGCATTAGTCTTCCAACCTTAGTACCTCTCTTACGGCTTGACCACACTTTATGATCAGCGTTCCATGTCCATTTTGTTGGGAATTCACAATAAGTGTAGCTATGAGCCTCTATATGTCGTTGGTTCGCTACGAACCATTCAGTCAAGGTGCTTTTAGATCCGCTAGAATCGTCAAGTACATTGCCCAAGTCTGAAGTTTCTGTGAATGAAACCCTGGTCATGCCAGGTAAATGTACAGACAAGCGTTCAACTGAAGGCATGTGAGCATGAATTTCGAAGCCAAACTATCGCCAGCTTGCCTCACATTTTGATAGATAGCGAGCTTTAACATATTCGGCTATCTCATCAGAGGAAGCATTGTTGGTCTTACTTGTTGAGGGCTGCGAAGCATCGCTAACGTTGAACGCCATGGAAGCACAATCATGACCTTTCAAGCAATACTTGAAAATATATTTTCACGAGGTTTGTCTTGTTGCACCATTCAACATTAAGACGGGTTTGATATTTTTTAAGGATTGACAAGTTATATGGGACAACCCATCTGTTATCAAGCATAATCCCGTACTTGACAATGAACCTACCATCATCACGGCGATGATACATTGGAAAACCATCTTCATCAATAGTTGTCTCGTTCTGGAACCGTTTTGGATACCATTTCGAGCATTTTCCTTTTTTCATACAAGGGCATTTAGGATTAAGATCTCCACATGGACCGTCCATCATGAACTCTTCGACAAGAGCATAGCCAAGCGGATCAGTAGCAATGTCTGGTATTTCCGCTGAAATCAGGCTATCAATAAAAGCAGGCGTAGGTCCATCACCTCGGTCTTTGAGCCACATAAGCACGTGTACATGAGAGAGTCCTCTTTTCTGAAACTCTGTAGTATATATCACTACGAAGAGCAAAAGTTGGGAAGGGCACTTAGTAAGCAGTGAAATTAACGTGAGGCAGCAAATAGGCGTAAGGGCAAAGGCGAACTACCTGCTCGAATAGGGCCAAAAGCACTGCCATCTTTAATGTCAGCGAGATATTCCTGCAGCTTCATATGGTAAACCCAAGTTACAATATCAGATCTATCAGAAGGGCAATGGCCAGGTTCGTGGCGTAGTGCTTCGATTATTTTCGGCCACTTTGGATTGCACGTAAATGTACTAAATAAGTCTGGAGCACCATAGGACCGGCACAAAGCCATAGAGTCGTAATAGTTTTGGGCCATATATCTTCTACTACCAACGAAGCTAGCAGGCAATATCATTTTAATGCCAACATCTCTTCCAGTTTGTGCACCTTGAGCAACAGCATCTGTTATGCCCTGGTATGTTTCGGACCGAAGCTTATCTTGGTTGAAAGTATGGTAAGAAAGGCGATTTGCTTCTATACAGGAGAAGGAGTTGACAATTATTTGGTCTGACAATCTACCAGAGTAGGTAAAAGCATTAGGTTCACCTGCGCGATAGTGTAAGTAGTAACAATAGAACTCACGCATGGATACATCCTCGCGAATTGTAGCGTGAATATTATTGGCTTCACGTAATTTGATGCCAAGGTGGAAACCCTTATCACCGTACAGGAATAGTAGAGGATACTGCAAAGACATTAAAGCGGGATGTAACGGTGATATTTGCTTAAAATCACCATGATGTGTTTGTACGATAATGTTGAATGTGGATACATCGGTAGGGAAATCTCCGACGATTAAAGCAGCTAGCTCTGAGGAAACTGGGAGGCTATAGCGACTGCCATGCGTTGTGTCTGTACCAATGAGGTGCACGCTTATTTCTGGAGAGTTCGAAGAAAGCAAACGGTCGTGTGCCAATCTGAACTGCCTGACCAATGGGTTGCAGCTATCAAGCATATCAATGAGAGAAGCTACGACCTAGATGGCATAATCTATCATGCTAGAGACAGAAATGTTCAGAGCTTCTAAATACGGTTTTCAGGACAATATAGGCTGTGGATGCCTTAATATTACTGTAGTATAGCTCAGTTTCGTATGAAGGAAGTCGTTTTAATACCCTTTTCCACTTTCTTCACGCTTTGTAATGAGCAAGTATTCCTTACCATACTCTTCTTCAGTCTCTACGTGGAAACCGTTAGCGCGAATATCCTTGAAAACTTAGGAGAGTTCTAATCGATTCTGGGTACAACAAAGCTTCTTTAATTACCAAAGTTGTGCCCATCGGGAGTATAATTATAGCCCTTCTTGAGCCTATTTTACAAGTATCGTTGTCCGCGATTGTCGTAAGACTACCAGCATTCTTACTGATCGACTGAAATAATTTCGTCTCTCTCAAGATGGTATTCGTTGTGCCGCTATCCGCTAAGCACACTTCCTTCATAGGGTGCCACATGCGTTCTAATACTTCATCAGAACATAACTTGCTAATATAAATACGGGAAAAAAATATAAGCCTTGCATGACTTATCACAAGAATTTAATTCTTTTACTCTCATAGAGCTTACAACTATTATTCAAAGAATAAAATAATTCAATGTTCCATCACAACCACAAACCGCAAGTGATTATAAAAAGATCTAAGTGCAATGCATGCACTAGATCGAATCAGCGAAGTACTTAGAAACTTCTGCCTGGATCTACTCCATAGCGATCTTCTCCTCTTGGGCAACTACGGCTGCGGCTGCTGCGATGTCCAAAGAATGGTTAATGGGGACTGCTATTGGGCTGTCCACATCCATGAGTGCAACTAATGACTGTGAATCCTCCGTGCCTACAATGGCGAGGTGTGCCTCATGCTGTCCTTTGCCCTTCTTGATGGGAACGGGGTCCCGATCTTCCAACAGGTTCTGGATATGTTCGATTTAGTGGAGGCGCGACACAAATCGATTAAACTCCGAACAACACGTTCGAACCCGCAATCGCAAGACCACGTCTCCTCGGGTTATCAACCGTGCACAGCCAGTTGACCTTGCCAAGAAGGCTAATCCTCGCCGCAAATCGAAGAACACAAGCAAGAACAAGGAAGAACACAACGGAATTGCAGATGTATTGTTTTAGCACTCAAAAGTTGGGGTCTCTACAAACCGATGAGCGGCGAAACTGTTCAAGACAGAATTAATCTAAGCAAAACCCAACCCTAATGGTGGGGGTGGCGGCTGGATATAAAGGATTGAGGGCGTGCAAAACCCTGGGCGCGCCCTAATGGGCTCCAACACGATACAAAGCGAGCGGCCCAAAAGACGGTGGCGCAGCACCACGACAGATTCTGAATGCCCACTTGTTTTGACGATTCCCGTTGACTCAGAAGGAATTTTGACATGGGACCAGAGCCATTGGAAAGGTCGTCTTCTCAGCTTTCCATACATATGTGGAACGTCCAAAACGGAGTCCGGATGCGATCTGGGCGTCCGTTTTAGTGCGGCCTGGTTCTGAACTCCGAATTGGATTCGAAGTCGGCTTGAGTTGGCCCTCCAACATGATTCGACCGCCCTCGCTGGACTTGTGCGCCTCGTAGCCCTTCTCCAAGTACTTCCAGGTCCTCTCCATGGTTCCTAATCATAATTAAATCATTAGGTAGCAATCGATTCTCAAATGAACAAAAAGAAGTACTTAGGAGCAGCTCACTGTAAATTCAATTGTCGGTAGCGAGCTCTAGTGATTGGTCCTTGAATGTCAAGTGGAGGATTGTTGTGTGTATCCGAAGAAGTGATGTCCTCATCACTTCTTCTTGAGCCTTTGGCTTGACCTTGCGACCTACTACCTTACCCTTCTTGCCCCTCTCCTTTGAGAGAGGCTTTCTCACCTTGTAGCTGCTAACATCGGCTTCATAGCCAACATTGCAACTAGGCGGCTGTGAGATGTAGTTCTTCCTTAGAACATCATCTTGAGCTTCCGCAACTTGCATGATGTCAATCAATTTGGCATACTCCTTGTAGCCATCTTGACGATAGTTGCGTGTGGATTGCACCGCATTCGGGTGAAAGGTAGAGAGTCTTCTTAATCTTCTACTTATTCGTGATTACCTTACCACATAGTTGAAGACTGGTACAAATTCTATGCAAGGTAGAATTGTACTCTTCCACGGTCTTGAAGTTAGCAAAACGCAATCGAGTCCGTTCCTGCTCTGCCTGAGGAAGAATGGTGTACTTTAGCTTCTCGAACCGCTTCTTTAGTGTAGTCCACAAAGCTAGTGCGTTCTTCTCCGCCATATACTAATTCTTGAGCGTTAGGCAGAGATTGTGTCTGAGAAAGTGAGGTGCATGATCATTTTCCTCAGCAATGGGATTGTCATCCTTTGAGGTGCCAAGCCTGATAGTAGTACGGAGCTTCTTGGCCCCAAGTACAATCTCGACGTCGGAGGCCCAAGTCAAGTAATTACAGCCATCTTTGGGCGACTCTTTGAACTCCTGTCAGTGATGCGGTCGACTTCATATTTATGCAAATAGTTTATAGGATTACTGCTGGTAATTTGTATAAAATGGTTGCAAAATTTTCATAATGTTCCCGTATTTTTCTATGCATTTTTCATGATTTACTGCTATTTCAATGATTATAAGTAATATAAACAATCACAAATAATCAAAACAGTAAATACAATATATAAATTGTATAGAAATAATAATAACAGAGTTAAACATGCTTCAAATACTCAAAACGATTCAAAAATTGAATTCTCGATGCTCTTTTCTGCTGGAATATGAATTTTCGGTGAATTCTACAATTTTCAAGGGCTAAACCGCTAAATTACAATTTTGAGAAATATTCCGCGTAATTTTCATAAAAACCGAGGGCCTTCATGCAAACTTTCCTTTCCTTTTTGGTTTTTTTCTTTTCTTTCCCGAAAATACTTGGCTCGGGCCCACTTCGGCCCATTGGCCGGTTCAACGGGGTGAGTGGGGGGTTAGGGTTTCCCCTTGCACTGTTCCCAAAAGGCGGCGACGGCGACACCGTCTTGAATCTGACGCGAGGGCGGTCGGCGTATGGGCTCACACGGCCATTGGTCGCATGGCGGGCGGCAGCATGGTGGCGGCGGCGTGGCGACCGACCATCTGTGTGATGGACATGCAAAGCCGTTGAGGCGCGACGAAGACGGCATCGATCTGCGATGGCCTCGGGTGCTGCGAAGCGGTCATGCGAGCATGTGTGCGAGGCGGCGTGTTCGGTGACGACGCGCGATCACGGTGGCAGCCGGCCGACGGCCGGCGTGTGGCACGTGGCGGGCGCAGAGCCGACGGCTCTGGTAGACGGCACGCGCGTGTATGGCGGCCAGTAACGTCGAGGGTTAGTGAGGCGCTGGCGCGACCATGCGGTCGGTCGCGGGAGCTCGCATAGGGCCCGGCGGCTGCGGGCGTTACTGTGGGTCTTGTGGCCGGCGGCTTGCAGGCTCGGCGGCGCGCGCCAGGCTATAGCGGCTCATGGCGATGGCGCGATGCGGACCCGTCTTGATGCGTGTGCGTCTGTGGCGGCGGCGTCTGGTGGCGAGGCGCGCCACATCACGGCGTCATGGTGGCGTGGCCACGTGCGGGCAGCACGGCCGTATGCGGGCACCGGCGTCGTTTTGTTTTCTGTGTTCATGCAATCTATCATCTACAGTGCAATCGACATCTACTCTTTCATGCAACCTACCGATCGGTTTGGCCGGCGACGTCAAGTCGGCTCGCGGTAGATTAGAGCGGATTTGCACCGTAGGAAATACTCTAGAAAGCCAAATTTGCGGATTTGAAAGCAATCTAGAAAATACGATTCAATCTACGAGCGTCGTGCTTCGACTGTTACCTTTCGATCCGAGTAAAGGATGTATAGAGGTAGGCCGGAGTCGATCGTACTGATAACGTGTTGAGGAACCGTCGCTGGCGAGTCCAGTCTGATCGATCGCCTCGTAGATAAACATAGAATCGTACAGAACAATGCAAGAACAAATAGTAGATTGAACACAGAGATATAGAGAGACTTCTTTCTTCCCTTTATTTCTCTTCTCAAAAGCATATACAATGATTGAATGTCCCCTCATATATATAGTCTATAGGTAGACGAGGAGTTGACCGTAGATCAAGCCCTGCAAGACCCGGACCCAAATTTCCTAACATAAACAACCAACGGCGATGGCCGCGCTCGTTCCATTCCACAACCGCGCGCGCGCGCATGGAATGGGCGCCGCGCAAATGATGCGGGCGGCGAAAACTTTCTGCATGGATGGATCGCGCGTTCGCGCGCGCCGGCCAGGGGATCGGAGGCTCGGAGCTCCTCCACTCCAACTTGAATGGTCCACCGTCCACACACGCACGAATGCACGATGCATTTCTCCCATCTCTTCGCAACTGTGCTAACTTGATTCAATAATTACCCGTCGCTTAGATCCCAAGTCAAAGGCCCCGGCCGGGCCCAAATCTGGTCAGGTCTCACCCACCGATATTATAGGTTTGGTTTAGTTTAGTGTAGTTCAATCTAGTTTGTGAACTGAGAGCCGGGGAAATATTGATCAACAGTTGGGGTCAGATTGCAATGATAGATAGATGCACACAGGAGCTTGATTATTAGCACTACTTGTTTTAGTCTGTTCACCGTTAACGTGTGGTTGAGGCGTCTTTCGCGCCCGGCCGTGCGTGTCATGGGACATGGCCTTGTGGGCTATGATGATTGCTCTTACCTACTAATGGAATAATCCACCTCTCATTAATTTACTGGGAGTTTGTTTCCCTCCTGTGTGCTGTGGCCTGTGGTTAGGGGTAAAAACGAATCGAATACGAACGGATAATGGTTCTGTCATATTTTTTTTCTCGGATGCGGATACAAATACGGATACGAATACGAATCGAAACGTATACGGTCACGGATATTTTTTTCGAAACATAAAAACCCCTTAAATTGCATGCCAGAAATTAACGAAAACATATAACTAGTTTGTTTGATGCAAACATTCATGAATTGTCAACATTTAACGATATTTAACAACATTTAACGATATTTAACAATATTTAACGACAATTGACGATATTTAACAACATTTAACGACAATTGACTACTATTAACGACGACTAACGCAATTGACGAGGCATTGACAATAAGAGGAACATGCATTAATGGGTATAATTACAATAAGAGTAACCAAACAAATTTCTATAGATGTTGAGGCATCCAGAGTTATTTCATAGTCATTGTAAACTACTTCTGAGCAAATTTCACTGATCCTCTAGATATCAAGTACACCTCTAAATAGCAAATTACAATAAATAATTTCACTGATCCTCTATATAGCAAATTACAATAAATAATTATTACATAAATAATTATTACAAACAATTAATGCCCCCTCCACTTTTTTCCGGGCTTGGGATCGGCATCGGCAGTGTTAGGCACTTTGTTTAAGTATGTTAATATCTTAATGAAACAACATCAGGTACTTACAAAGATAATCAATATCATAAATAAAACTAAAATTTGCCCATAGCAGACAAATGAAAGAATATATGGAGACAGATGGGAACATACTACAGAACAACTTGAGTAACCAATACAAAACCATGTTCCATTGGAAAAGTCCCACATGTCTACAAATCTTAGCACCTAACAACACTTCTATTAGTGAATCCATTCTATAACGAGCTACTAACAAATGAATGAATGTGTGTCACCATCAAAATCAAGTATTCAATTATGCAAACTAGAAGCAAGAGAATCCAGATTTCCATAGACAAGCAGACAAGTCAACATTTTCATAGATTCATGGATAAATATCCTACATCACAACCAAGACTGCATTTAACAAGTAATAACTATTGACCTATCAATCCATCATTCAATCTTCTGGATTGTTGTAAGATATGCAGTTTTAGCAAACAATCAGAAAAAATTCCAGCATTAATCATTATGAATAAAGCAAGATTACATAACCAGTTAAATGGCATAATTGACATAAGATCATAAAAAACCTTTAAGCCATCTAAATAGAACAGAATACTCATCATGAACAAATTGGATACAAACAACATCAGCATATAGCTTAGATTTAATTTTATGAATATGGCTCTCAGAAGGCTAGTTACACAAGGATTAACCTTGGCCATCACAGCACTTATGTCAAATGTAATCACGAATCGAATATGTCAATTATAGATTAGGCCTTGAGCTCAACTTGTAACTTGCTATTCCAATCAAACAGAATCAAGATATCAACAACTTTAGACTTGCTGGACAACAGGAACAGCCTATACACCTCAATAGATATTAATATCAGAAATCTAGATCAGAGACCCACAAGGAATCACAGAGAACAGACCGACAGGACTAAACCAGCTATAGTAACAGAAAGCATATATTGACTGAAAACCTCCAGGAACAACAGGAACTAACAGGATGATTTAATCTGATCAAAGTAGTAGAAAACAGCAAGAACCTGAAAGCTCAAGACTTAATCTATACACTATATCATATTCAATTTCATTTATGATAACTATTCATCACAGAGCATATAACCGAACCATACATAGCTTTGCAATATCTTTCAAAGCTGGTCTCAGTGATCAATCCCAATCACAGATCAAATATTTCAACTGGTACAACACAGAAAACACCAACAGAGCACTAAAAAAACCGAATGTTCTGTAGTCCTCTTCCTCCTCAAATCTCAATCCAGAGTCAACCACAAGGAAAATCAAGAGCTCATCACCAGCAAGGAAGATCAGCTGAGGTGATGCACCGGCTCCAAGATCTTCCAAAACCGAAGCTCAAAATTGATTAGGAAGCAGTACTAACAGAAAGGGGTGGTGGAGGTGGCAAGGGAGGGTGAGGAAGAAGGGGAGACGAGCTAGGGTTTGGGCAGCAGTGGCGGTGGTGGCTAGGGTTTGGAGGAGGGAGCCGACGGGGGAGGACGGCGACGACCGCTGCGGGCGGAGGACCGAGGTTGGAGGAGTTGGCGCGTCGGGGGCGGAGGAGGAGGTCGGGCTCGGGGGAGGAGACGCCGTGTCAGGGGAGGATGCGCCGCGTCGGGGGAGGAGGACGGCGGCGGCGTGAGCCGGCGGAGGAGGAGGAGGCCGGAGGCGAGGCGGAGGCGCCGAGGAGGATGACCAGCGCGGCGGGGTAGGAGGTCCAGATCTGGGTCGGTGGTGGGGAGAAGGCGGCGGCGGCTTGGGGGGAGGAGGAGGACCAGCGCGGTGGGGTAGGAGGAGGGGGGTGGCGGCGGCGCGTCGGTGGCAGAGGGAGGGGGAGGAGGAGGGCAACGCGGCCTCGCCGTCGCAGGGGAGGAGGCGCGCGCGTGAGGAGGCGACGCACGGGTGTGCGTGGGGGTGGGGGTGGGGGCGGACGTTGCCGAGGCAGCTGAGGCCCGAGGGTTATAAGTGCCTACAGTGCCGGATATCTGGACGTGATCTTATTCGGATAATCCGAATCTGTATTCGTATTCGCCGGATATCATGCCTACCGTATTCGTTTCTGTTTCCGACAAAAAAAAATCCGATCCGAGACCATCTGAATCCGTTTTCGTCTGGATCAGACGGAAACTATCCGATCCGTTTTCACCCCTACCTGTGGTAGATGAGCACACTAGTAGCTTCTTTTCAATAGGAAAGAAGCAGCAGGGAGGAGAGTAGCAAATTTAGAGAGGTCGATGAGCCAGTTTTGGTTGCGGCCCAGTACAGGGTCTATTTTGCGGTGCCGCGTAGCTGGGCCGAAGATATTTAGCCATAAGGATCTGGGCTTAAAAGGAGCCTAGTTAACCTTCTAGGCCCCGTCAGAATCTCTGACTGCGCCGAATTTTTCAGTCATTTGAATGGAGTAGTAACATAACACATTTTTTAAAAAAAAAAACTAATGCGACAAGCATAAGATGTATTTCGCCTCCTCCGGTGTACTCGAAGACGAGGAACTAGCACCATCTCGCCCCCACAAAATATGGCTTCTGCTGCTGATGAGGTGAAGCATGGCGGTGCCGACAGGAGGCCGCAGGGTGGAAGTGCATGCCCTTCATCATAGGTTCGATCGGTTAATCCACTCTAAATCGATCTCCTTCCCATCCAGGGGCGGATCCAACGCAAAATATCACCGGTGTCACTTGAGTAGTTTGATTATTTATCATCAACACCAAGGAACACAAATATTTTTTTTGGGCTTTTGCCGTGAGCGTTGGTATTGGCTCGCAAATTAACTGGAAAGGATGAACGAATTAACTGGAAAGGATGAACGAATAGTGTAGCTGTGCCATTCCATCCGTGTTGTGAATGTCTTTGTCATCTTTCGTTCGTTCTTGCATGCACCGAGAAGAGCATCCGTTCGCATACAATTTTCTACTTTCTAGCCATTTCTTTTGATATGTATAGTACATCCAACAGATATGAACACGAGACTTGGACCAGGTTCCGATCTGTTCGGGCTAAGGCCGAGGCTGGATAGGAATTGGTGTTTGTCAGGTTTTGTTCGGTTCGGCCACTGGGATAACATGCTGGGCTGGGATACAAAAAAAAAAGGTATTGGCTCTGGAATGATGGAATTGGAATTCAATTCTAAGGATTTAGCTGTTTAACTGCCACCTCCTAGAATTGAATTGCTGATTTCAAAGGCAATCCAAGATGCACCGTAAAGCTAGAAGCAATTCTTAACTTACAATTGTCATCTATCTGGAATTCATTCTACAAAATTAAGTAAAAGTCAAAGTATTTGGAATTTCAATCTCGCATTCACACCATAAAATTATCACAAAATCAACTGAAATTTATTGGAGATGGTTCAGTGTGTACAGAAAATAATTTGTGCACATTGACGGGCCTAGGTGCATAGGTGACACCCACGACCTTGTAGATAATGATTTCGTAAAAATTCGATATTTAGAATTTCAACCTCACGTTCACTACAAATTTTTCACAAAATTGTCTAAAATTTGTTGGAGATGATTCACCGTGTAGAGAAGCTACTTTGTACACATTGGCAGACCTAGGCGCTCAGGTGGGCCCCACAATCTTGTAGAATTCCAAATGGCATCCAAACATAAAAAATGGATTTTGAATTGGCTTGAATCAAATTCAAATTTAACTAGAATAGGGTTTGGAATCCAATTGAATGAATTCAATTCAATTCTAGGAAGCCAAACGGGGTTATAGTTGCTTCCAGTTCCAGGTTGTGCCTAATTCTCACAATACACAAGTAGACCACTGTAATGATCTTAGGTCATTACGGGGTAAGCACCGTCAGGAAGAAGGCCGGACAGCGTCGGTTTGGTAGAATGAGAAATTAGACTATAGACTAGGATGATAGAACCTTTGGAAGAGAGACTAGATTAATTCATCTTTCTTGCTTGATCATAACCACGCACAAGGATCTCCTTTTATTAGGAGTAATTGGACCTTTCCTGATACGGACTCATCTAACTTGCCTAATGTCCTACACACGTACGACTACTAGCGTGCATGGACACATCCTGAACAAGCACGTCAACTTACTATACTAACCTATTTGGACTCTTGCTTTCCTAACTAAATACAAACACATCTTTCCTAATCCTCCTAAACTATTCCTACTAAACGTGGACTCTGCACATGGCCATGGATGTCTTGCCGGCCGGCCGCTAGTGCTGATCTCCTCAGCTTCTGCACGTATGTGCTGCTGCTGCGCTAGTCTGACTGAACAGTACCCGGCATATGACAAACACGGTAACAGATTAAAAAAAAAAACTTACCCAACATGGGATGCCTCTCACAGCTATCTGATCGTGCATTGAGATTCATGAGATCATCATGATCGGATGGTACCAGGGGGCATCCAGATCATCCACAAATCAAGTCCTTAAACGTTAATCTGCGGACCACAACAAATCCGATTCAGGATGCACGCGTCAATGAAAGCAAAGCTTGCACCTTATAGCTTTTTACAGCACGCTAATGGTGGTTGACGTCTTTCTTCATACAAATCAACTCAAAATACCCCATCAACTGAATATCTGTCATTTTGTGTCTACGCAGCGACTGAGGCATTTGACAAGTTTGCGTTAGTTGGGGTGGCAGCAAATTTGACGGTCTATCTTGTGAAGCGCTTCAACATTGGGCAACTCAAGGCAGCAAACATTACCAACATCTTCTACGGTACTCGTAACTTCGCTCCGCTGCTAGGCGCCTTCATCTCTGACACCTACTTGGGAAGGTTCAAAACCCTAGCCTATGGATCCTTCGCTAGCCTCCTGGTATGTCCATGCCACGACAAAAACTCTTCGCTCAGTTTCATTTCACCTGCTCGTCGACCCAAAAGGAAATGCAAGATCAGTTGTCATTGTCAAAATCAGGCTACAACAAACGAATGGAACAATCAGCAATATTGATTAATGGATGAAATGACATGTGCAAGGAACCCCGGTCAATGCTTACTACTTATTCGTTAATTTAAGGTGACATAGCTTGATATCTCAGCAAATCATATTTTTTACCGGTTTAAGATGTTCTAAGGAATCACTGTCCGCAGATAACCAGATTTCCCACCAAGATCAATGGAGTAATACCGCACTACGTAGATGCTATCATGCTGCCACACACTATTATATTACTTCATGTAGCTTAAAGAACAAATGTAAAGCACATTACACACAATTCACCTCATTTAGATCAAGATGCATACTATAGTTAGATTGCACTTGCTTCATAGACACAACCTTACACAAGCTAAAAAAACTGAACATCACAACTGCACTAAAATTCCTACAAAATGCTTGCAAATATCAAAATTTGATGGAACTGTGCGTTGCTTCAGAGTCTATAGTACATTGACGTTAACTTATTCCTAATGTGTCTTCATTTGCTATGGAAACAGGGGATGCTGGGAATGACTTTGTCAGCATCACTTCCAGCTCTCAAACCACCAAGCTGCAATCAAACAGTACGATTAGATGAACACTGCGATAGTCCATCAACACTCTAGCTGAGTGTGCTATAGCTTTCCCTAGGGTTCCTAACTATAGGTGGTGGAGCGATCTGGCCCTGCAGCTTGCCTTTTGGAGTAGACCAATTCGTAAGACAAAACCAACCTCCAATAATTAATCAGCTTTTGTTGTTTAATTTAGTTTTTGCTCATTACCTCTTAACAAGATGGAAGACTTGTACAACTAAATGTTAAGTCATACAGATTATGTATATCCTAACTTGCAAGGGTATTTTGTAGGCTTAACAATACCGACACATAACTATTTACCAATTAACGGTATCCATGTACTGGCTAACAAAATACAGAAATTCATGTATGTTGGTAAATGGAAGCCCATTTCTGCAAGTGAGTAGAATGCCCTGCATGTTTGAATAAAGAGAAAGAAACATAAGGAACATGCTGGTCTTGTGTAACAATAATACTAATCCATTCAAACAATCTATTATCTTATTAAAGCATAGTCAAAAGAAGCCACCACGTTCGCTCTCAAGGACTAAAAATTCTCACATTAATTGGTGGAAAAAGAAAAAAAATCTACACCGTCGATCATGGTGGGTCTAGATTACAAAAAAAAGTCCACGTCAAGTAAAAAAGAAGCCACCACGTTCGCTCTCAAGGACTAAAAATTATCGCATTAATCGGTGGAAAAAGAGAAAAAAGATCTACACCGTCGATCATGATGGGTCTAAATTATAACGGTCTAGATTACAAGAAAAAGTCCACGTCAAGTAAAATAAAAATAAAATTCGGAATAAAAATAAAATAAAATCAGCAATTAGATTTTCATATGAATTCCTAAGTAAAAGAGTCAATGTCAAGTACAATAAAACTGAAATTCGGAATAAAAATAAAATAAAATTAGCAATTTCATTTTGTCATGAATCTTAGTTCATAACATGGTAAGCACTGTTAAGAGTGTTGTACGTTCTCTCTCTCCCTCTCTAGCCTATGAGGCTCATGTAGCCCACGAGGCCCATGTAACAATGTCTATATATACCTTTCAATAAATGAAGGAAGAAGTCCATTCTACCCCCTCAAGTATCGACATGCGGACACCTAACCCCCTGAACAAAAAAATCGGCCCTTTGACACCCCGAAGTTGCAAAACCGGACAACCTACCCCCTGAGACTGTTTCGTGCGGTGGTTTTGCTGATGTGGCGTCCGAGTGGCCCGGTTTCGCCAGAGGGGAGCTGATGTGACGCCGGGTCAGCCGCTGACTAAAGCCATTAACATGGGGGGCCACATGGTCATAGATCCAGGGCGAATCAACTCATTCCCCAACCTATTTTCTTCGGTCACAGAGAGAGGGGAGCAGAGGGAGGCTCGGGCAAAGAGGAGGGTGGTGGCGCCCGGCGAGGTGGGGCGGCGGGTCTGCGGAAAGGGGCGAAATGGGCCTCCTCGATGGTGGCGGCCTCAAGGGCACGGCGGTGGCCGTGGAGCGGCAACATGGCACAAAAACAACAAGGCCTTGACGCAGGCGTGGAGGCAGTGTGGTTCCGACAGTGGGGCGGCGATGGAGTGGAGGCCAGCGCACATGGGCGGCGCTGGAGGCGGGAAGCCAAGGTCGGGTCGGTGGCTCGGGGCGGCGGTGGTGGCGGCGGCGCCGGGGCGAAGAGAAGGGACCATGGCGGCGGCGCTGCCTCGTGGGGAAGGAGAAGGAGGTGGTGGATGGCTTCCTCGGGCCTGGGCGTGTGGTGTGAGGTCTCCAGGTGAGGCTCACCGAGCGCCGAACGGCGGCGAGGCTTGACCAAAAGGCGGAGCAACGGCTTGTCTTGTGCAATGGGAGAAAGAGGCAAGGGCACCGTGAGGAGGAAGGGGAGGGAGGTGGCCGGGCTCTTATAGCCAAGGAGCGGGCGGAAGGGCCATTGGAGGCTCTGACGAGCACGGGAGGGTCGAGCGCCACGACCACAGGAGGGGATAGGAGGTGTGTGCGATGAATGGTAGCCGGAGGTGGCGGTGGCGCAAGGCGTGTGGCGGCGACGGCGGGTACAGGCGGCGGCGCTCGGCGATGGGAGCGCAAGGCGAGGCGAGCACCAGGGCGCGTGTGCTCCGGTGTGGGAGGGAAAGGGAGCGAGCTGCACGTGGCGCTCTCGGACCTCGGCCTCCACCGCGTCGACCCGGCCTCTCCGTGGACTTGCTCCTCCACGCCGCCTCGGGTGGCCGCGTCCCAGCGTGCTCAGTGCAGACTTCTACCGGCCCTCCCTCCCACCTCGCTGGCTCGCCGTGCTCGTCCGAGCCGCCATCGATTCAACGGCCGAGCCATGGCGCTGTGGCCGAGACGCCATGGCCACGGTGCGACCATACGCGGGCGGCGCGAGCTGGATGCGAAGCCGGGAGGCGCGATGGGAGCAAGCCAGGAGGAGGCGGGCGGAGACGACGCAGTACAGCGGCGCGACGCCGCCCGGCGGCGACGCTGAAGTGCTCTAATCCTCTCCCTCTCTTTGTCCTAGTCGTGGTGACCGGCGCCACATCAGCTCCCCTCTGGCGAAACCGAGCCACCCGGACGCCACATCAGCAAAACCACCGCACGAAACAGTCTCAGGGGGTAGGTTGTCTGGTTTTGCAACTTCGAGGTGTCAAAGGGCCGATTTTTTTGTTCAGGGGGTTAGGTGTCCGCATGTCGATACTTGAGGGGGTAGAATGGACTTCTTCCATAAATGAATAAGCTGCACAACTGTGAATAGCAAAACTTGTCTTCCTCATTTTCTAACAAACACCACTGGAAGAAAGCCAGACGGTTTTGACTTGGTGGGATAAGATATTAGACTATAGATTGAGATGATAGAATTTTGGAATGGAGACTAGATTAATTATTTTTTTTAATGCTTGATGAGCCTTATATAGCCAGCATAAGCAAATAGCAAACAAATAACGAATTCCATCTATTAAGAGATTGGAATCTAATCAAAGCATAACTTCCTATCCTTAAGGGATTGATATATAATCAAATCATAACTAACAATATCTCTTAGCTAATCTAGTTGTTGCCCCTTTCCTTGTGTGCCAATGCAGCTGACCCATGCCTGTGAGGACCCGCAAAATTAACCTAAACTAACTAACAGTAATCTGTAATTAGCGATAATTAAAATTCTTTTAATCCAGAACAAATATTAATTTCAGAGTTAATATCAAGCGCAAAATCGCTACATCTGACAACAAGAGGGTTATAAAAATAATTTCTCCAACATCTTTATCAATCAAGAGTCAATCACAACAATAAATCCATTGCAGGCATAAATACATCATCCATACAAACTCAGAAATATTTCCACATCTCAATACAATCAAAGACCATTTTTGCATCTATCCAAATACCAAACAGAAGTAATATATTACAGACCCATTTGCTTGCATCAAAAATTAATTATACAGTCATTTGCAATGCTTATTACAACAACTAATTAAATCATATATCTGCCTCTTGCATTCTTATAGCATCAGTTATCCTCGCCACCTTGCACCTTGAGCACTAGTCCATCTCTCGATCCATTCCCGTCGCTCGTTAGAAAATTAGAAAGCGGTTAGTAAGTTAAGGCCGTATGGATAATAGAAAATAGAAAGTAGAAGATTAGAAGTGGCCGTCAGAATTTCTCCGAAGCACACTAGGGCTCCCTGATCAACTCAAGTTAGCCAGCCTCTTGTTTGTCAAGGTACCTAGCCTAACTAGAGTTAACCAACACCACCTTGCTTTCAGAGGTCTCATCATCCGCTGCTTACCTTAATCCGACAACCGCGATATTAAAGAACTCAACCACGTAAAATCACACGAATAGTGATTTCCCAACCACGTACCAAAAAGCCCCCACCGAGAACATTACCATGAGTATATGAGCATGGGCAAAATGGTCTTTGTTTGGGCAAGAGGATATATAACCGAAGCCACACATTGCCTCCCCCATTTGCATTCATGCACAACCACCCGACAAGCCACAAGCCCAAAGCAAGCACAACAAATACTTTCCCCACTCAACATTCATCTCCCCATCTCCCCAAACAAAGATTCATTTCCCCAACACTTAGCCACAAAATTCATCTCCCACCCAGTTCATCAGCCGAGAGCACAAGCACAAGCAATCAAGCACAAGTCCCCATCGGACAAAGATCACCACCATCCACAAGAATCACAGAGAATAGAGGAAGGATCAAGAGGAGGAAGCCACCAGACTTCACCAACAAAGCCAAACCTGCAGCCATCAAGCACGCAAGGAGAAGGAGGCTCAGAGATCATCTCATCATCGCCTAAGAACCGATCGCGAAGAAGGAGGAGGAGAAGAACACCACCAAAGCCGGCGCTACCATCCCTCCCCATTCTTGAACCCAACAGAGGTAATCCACAATAGCACCTCAGTATACACACATACGCATTCATCATTCACATAGCATCAGGTTAACATATGGTCATCCCAGAGCAGTAGAAGGGTAGCAGGAGGTGAACCTCTGTAACAACCGAACCCATCATCCATCGTCCACCTCTATTACCCACCACCCCAGAATCCATCACCAGGGAGGCATGCATACATGAGCATCATCAAGCAAAATATCAGGAACCCTACACCATGCTTAACCATAAAAAAAAAATCAAGTTAACATAATGGGAAGAAAGGAACCTCGGAGCGAGTAGGCGAGGCGAGGCGTCAGAGGTCGGGCAGAGCTGGGCGAGAGGCAGCGGAAGCGAGGCGGCGCTGCTTTCGCCGCGCTTAGAAGGAACCGGCGAAGTCGCGGCGGCGCGGGCAACCCGGACAGGTCAACAACGGCGTTCGAGCCGGCGGGCGATCTTGGCGGTCTGCAAGGCTAAGGAGGCGGCAAGAAGCCAGGGCGGCGCCGGTGCCGACTGAAGGCAATAGCAGGTGTGCCATGTGGAACCGGAGGCCGGGCATGTGTGTGGGAACAAGGCGCTTGGCGCTGAAGGCGCCGGTCTTTGTGGCAGCAGGCAATGCAAGCATCAAGGCGGAGCAAGACAAAGTATGGGCTCCATGGCCGGGTCGGCCTGGAATCACCCCATGGCGGTTTGAGGTAAGAAGAGAGAGAGAGAGAGAGAGAGAGAGAGGAGGAGGTGTGTTGGGGAAGGAAGAAGGCAGTAGGTTGGGGGCTTATGTGTGTGTGTGTGCTTGTGTGTGTGTTAGCAGGGGGGTGCGGCTGTGTGTGTGTTTGTGTGTGTGCGTGGGTGTGTTTGCCGAGAGAGAGAGAGAGAGAGAGAGAGATTAGTGGTGGGTTAAGAAAATTAGAATTTTTGTTAGGGAGTAATTAAGATTTGTTTGCTTTGTATTTATTTCTTCTTGATCTTTGCGTTTATTCATAAGCTTCGTAAGTTAATTAATCTGTTAGCTTTAATCCGCATGCGATTAAATAACTTAACTTGAATCTCGTCTAATTATCTAATTTGCAATTAACACGTAAGTTAAAATTGCGGATAAGTCGAATAACCATTAATTCGGGGTTCTTAAAATAACTAGCCTTGTGTAGCGACTTTGGCGTTATGATTAGTTATTCTGTAAATTATGTTATTTGTTACATTAGTTTAGCTTAAGCGCGAACCTCGGGTTTCTACCTTAGTGCGCATAGAGAATAGAACGACTACTTGGGAAGAACTAACTTAGTATAGATCTCGAAAAATGTTTATATAAATTAAACTGTGCTAACAATTAGGAGTCACTAACCTAGATATTTATTATATCACTCAAAAATCCACTAAGTATTTACTTGTATTATTATTCGTACGTACTGCTTACGTGCGTTACTCTGAAATGACGTTTCATCAACGATCTTTCCTACAACTCCAAAGGCAAGCTATCCTCTTGACCATTAATATAGTTAATTTAAAGAGTAAAGTCCATTAGGTCCTTAAACTTTTATGTTGATCGATAGTTTCATCAACGCCATTAGTCTTTCCTACAACTCCAAAGGCAAGCTATCCTCTTGACCATTAATATAGTTAATTTAAATGTAAACCGATATTGCACTATATGTTTATTGTATCAAACTTGTTTTCTCAAAACTTAAATAATGATTAAGATAACAATGATTAAGATAAATTTGACTAAGATGAATGTGATTAAGATGAATATGATTGAGATGAAAATGATTAAGATGATGATGAAAGGAATGAGAATGAGAAAGAAAGAATGAATGAAATTATTATTATGGTTGGTAAAAGGGGTCTGGCGGGAATGCGACGATAATCTTGATGATGAGGTAAGAGGTGGGCCCCTTTTTACATATGGTTATAATATAAGGACAAACAAAACTTTTGCTCGGTCTGAAGCCGTAAATTCAGTACCAGCCATTTTCCCGTTTAGGCGGGCAGAAAATGCTACCATGTTACGTAATTATGATCTCTACAATGGGTCACATTGGAGTGATTGGGAACGAAGAAAGCCGACCAAGGTGGAGTGTTGAGCACGACGATGGCCGCCTCAACTAACATTTCGAACTTCGGTGTATGGCGAGGTCGTGACGTGGTTAAATCAAGACCGACGAAAGTAATGGGTGGAGACTTAATCCGTAGCACGAAAACGTTCAGTATTACGAACTCGAACCCGCATCAAAGGAAATCACGGGGATCCGGCTCATTTAGAGCTCGTAATAACTGTGGGTAAAGTGGTACAAAGCTGCAAGATGCTATGCAAAATCATGAATTCATGCCGATCTCTGGATTGGAGTCTACGAGAACCGCCGAGGTCTTTCTTCTCTCCGAGTGACAAGTAGTGTTTTCGAGATTAAAATTTGCCATCTAAATGTTATTAAATTATTTTGAATTGAGATGACTTAGAAAATGTGATAACAACTAGAGATAGTCATCCAATGCATTCTTTGCTATTAATGCTTCTTGAGTACATTCGTGTACTCAACCTTGTTAGTATTCTCCTTTGTAGATCCTAGCCCGGTAGAACTTTCCCGAGTGGGATAGACGGACATCTTGATCTTGAAAGCAAACTATTGGAGGAGAAGGCACCGCTATGAGGATCAAAGCGAGATGGGCGCCCTTTTGACTCATGGGGCGAATAGAAGGTCGGGACTTGATGTTGACGAGAAAAGCGGGCAGCCTTTTAGTAGCAGTATAATATTTGTATTAAGAACCCTAGCCTGCGTGGCGATTCTTTGGAATAAAATGTACAATTTCTATCTTATTGTTCTCACTGCGTGACTCGTAAAGGCTTACTATTCGTTGGAGCGGTGTTTCTTGAGCAAGCGAATAGTAATCCAGATGCCTAAGAGTGATTACCCTTGGGGTAATAACTCGAGGCGTCACAGTGTATCGAGCAATAAGATCAAGCCACGCTAATAAAATAGAAATCAGAGCAAGAACTTAGGTGTGCTTTTCTCGCTTGCTATATTGCACTAATTATTTTCTTAACTCTTATCTCCATATCAATTTCTGTTCCCGTCTCTTTTCAAAAGTATTATGTTAAAAAGCTTATCTTCCTTAGAGAGACAGCCTGCTAACGTAAAACCCTTCCTTCGTAAGAGGTTTAGGTTCAGTTTTCAGATCAAGAGAGTACGGGGGAAGCGTGTATTTCGTCGTAGGACTCGTGTTGTTAATTCCTGTTAATTAACCTGTCAGGCTAACAATTCAACCTAGGGCAGAATGCTTGAGAATATAGGTGTTGGGGCATTAATATAAGATCTTAAGTTGCATGCCGGGGTTAGAGGCATGTAGTAGAAACTCTGGCGTGGACCATGCTTCTCCATTTTCGGGATAAGTATGGACCATACCCGTTAGCCCCTTACCTTTTCATCTATATCACAAAAGATGACTGTCGACAATCAAAGTCACCCATAATCGCTTAAAGAAAATAAAGATAATGGTGACGGTGTAAAAATATGTCTTATCCCATTTACGCCAGTCGCTTTTCCGGACGAGTGGTCCGTGGCACTCGGCGTGTAGCTCTGGCGTACCAGAGCGAAATCTGGGCGTGCTCGAGAATGAGCCTGGCGTTTCCCAACACGCAGCTTAGGCGGTCTCGAAGCAGGATCTCGGCGTGCACAGCACGTGGATCGAGGTAGTATAGGTCGCACTCGAGGCAAGCTCGGCGGTTCCAAACACGTGGTTTGGGCCGCCTTGAAGCGGGATCTCAAGCGTGGTGAGCACGAGAAACTCGGCTAGAATAGGATTTGGATCTTTTTGCATCTCCTTGTTTCTTGGTGTTATTTGACTATATGTGTATGGCATAATACAACCCACCCTCGAGTTAACTCTGTCAGATAAATACGATAACTCCTTCTCTACCATAAATTATTCTTTGAATTGGTTAATAACTAACGTAACAAAAAAAAAAAAGAATCACCTAAAATATGAGAAACTATAATTACAACAATTAATGCAACCATCTCTAAGCCATCTACCCTACAGGATGGAAGGTCAAGGAAGTGAGGCACGTGAATTGGGATTGGCACTCGAACTCATGCCACAAGATCAACCAACAGAGAATCCGGCAGCGAACCTCAATGAGTCAACACCTGTTCAACCCCAAGCTACTACCATACCAGGAACCAGTCAACAACCGTCCACCAACGCTACAGACCCGTTAGGAATAATGGCTGAGGTTTTCAGATTCCTCGAAAACTCCAGGAGGGAAGCTGAAAACTCCAGGAAGGAAGCTCAGGAAAGCCAGAACCGCTTCATGGAAGCGCTCCTAACTCGAGTAGCCCCTACTACCTCACAACCAACTCGCGGGGTTAGTCTGGGCGACTTTCTTCAGACTCGCCCTCCCACCTTTGCCAAGGCCGCTGATCCATTGGACGCCAGTGATTGGTTAGAAGAAGTGGAAAAGAAGTTGGGCACGGTCGGATGTTCCGATGAAGAAAAGGTTGATGCAACCGCACGATTAATCGGACCCGCAGCCACGTGGTGGCTCAACTACAACCGTAATCGTGTCAGCGAGCAACCCGTCAATTGGGCTGAATTCAAGATCCGTTTCACTGAAACGCATGTGCCTGCGGGAAGGATGGAATTAAAGAAGCGAGAATTTAGAGCTCTAACCCAAGGAGGGAGCAAGATGGTTGATTACTTGAGTCAATTCAATGACCTTTCCCGCTACGCTCGGTAAGCGTCGACAATCGAGGAGAAGAAAATAGAAATTCTTGAATGGAATGCACCCTTACCTTAAAATGCTCCTATCCATCCACAAAATCACCGAATTCCAAGACACAGTCAACAGAGCCATAGTTACGGAAAATGAACACTCAACCTCACCAAGAAGCGGAGGAAGAAAACCAAAATCGACCACCATCATCCCCCACTGCTCATAGACTTCGTCCCACATATGCCGCAAACAATACCACAAGTATATGGACCACCTCCACAAAGAACCCTTCAACCCACCCTTGCATATACCCATAACCCACCTACAACCAAGACCCTAGCAATTAGATGTGGAAAGTGTAGAGAAGCCATTTGACGAAGGATTGCTGAGAGGACAGATGCATGCTTCAATTGCGGACAACCGGTCATCAGTAAGATTGATTGTCCTCGCTTGCAGGGAGCATCTGGAACCCCACCACGTCGAACATCGGTGCCAAGACCGCCTACTCAAGCACCACCACAGATCACCCATATAAAGCCAACCGAGGCAACCAACCCGTCAAGAAAGGAGGTGGAAGAGGGCATGACGCTGACTCACGTGGATCAAAGCGGTGAAGAAGTACAAGATGCAAAGAACGGTACACTATTCTTTCAATCTACATGAGCATTATTCTTTTCGAAGCATTGCTAGAGCCATAGAAATTCTGAGCCCTGGGAGCGTCCAAGAGAGTTTGCAATATCAAGCTTCTAGAAAACCTCGTTGTGGCAAAAGCGAGGGAACTAGAAGTATTTCTAGGTCGAGATGTATTGACTACCTAGGAAACTAGTAGTCGCTTGCGAAGCCAATCAAGCGTCCAACAGAAACTCGAGGAGATATGATTGCATTACCGTGGGATCCGAATCCGACAAGAAGACCCGAAGATAAGGAGCAAGACTGCGCACTCATACAAGGGCACAAGGGAGGACTCGTTCCAGCAGTGAAGCCACGTGGGAAGACGACGAAGAGCTACAAGAAGCCTACCCGAAAACCCCTCAGGAGAGATTTCAATTTCGAGGACGAAATTTTTCCAAGGGGGGTAGGATGTGAGGACCCGCAAAATTAACCTAAACTAACTAACAGTAATCTATAATTAGCGATAATTAAAATTCTTTTAATCCAGAACAAATATTAATTTCAGAGTTAATATCAAGCGCAAAATCGCTACATCTGACAACAAGAGGGTTATAAAAATAATTTCTCCAACATCTTTATCAATCAAGAGTCAATCACAACAATAAATCCATTGCAGGCATAAATACATCATCCATACAAACTCAGAAATATTTCCACATCTCAATACAATCAAAGACCATTTTGCATCTATCCAAATACCAAATGTAGTAATATATTACGCACCCATTTGCTTGCATCAAAATTAATTATCTGATCATTTGCAATGCTTATTACAACAACTAATTAAATCATATATCCGCTCTTGCATTCTTATAGCATCGCTTATCCTCGCCACCTTGCACCTTGAGCACTAGTCCATCTCTCGATCCATTCCGCCGCTCGTTAGAAAATTAGAGCGGTTAGTAAGTTAAGGCCGTATGGATAATAGAAAATAGAAAGTAGAAGATTAGAAGTGGTAGTCGAATTTCTCCGGCACACTAGGGCTCCCTGATCAACTCAAGTTAGCCAGCCCCTTGTTTGTCAAGGTACCTAGCCTAACTAGAGTTAACCGGCACCACCTTGCTTTCGTAGGTCTCATCATCCGGCGTTTACCTTAATCCGACAACCGCGTATATTAAAGAACTCAACCACAGAAAATCACACGAATAGTGATTTCCCAACCACAGACCAAAAAGCCCCCACCGAGAACATTACCATGAGTATATGAGCATGGGCAAAATGGTCTTTTGTTTGGGCAAGAGGATATATAACTGAAGCCACACATTGCCTCCCCCCCCCCCCATTTGCATTCATGCACAACCAGCCAGCAAGCCACAAGCCCAAAGCAAGCACAACAAATACTTTCCCCAAGCTCAACATTCATCTCCCCCATCACCCCCACCGACATTCATTTCCCCAACACTTAGCCACAAAATTCATCTCCCGGCCCAGTTCATCAGCAAGAGCACAAGCACAAGCGATCAAGCACAAGTCCCCATCGGACAAAGATCACCACCATCCACAAGAATCACAGAGAATAGAGGAAGGGATCAAGAGGAGGAAGCCACCAGACTTCACCAACAAAGCCAAGCTCGCAGCCCATCAAGCACGCAAGGAGGAGGAGGCTCAGAGATCATCTCATCATCGCCTAAGAACCGATCGCGACAGGAGGAGGAGAAGAACACCACTCAAAGCGGCGCTACCATCCCTCCCCATTCTTGAACCCAACAGAGGTAATCCACAATAGCACCTCGGTATACACACATACGCATTCATCATTCACATAGCATCGTTAACAAATGGTCATCCCAGCAATAGAAGGGTAGCGGGAGGTGAACCTCTGTAACAACCGAACCCATCATCCATCGCCCACCTCTATTACCCACCACCCCGTAATCCATCACGGGGAGGCATGCATACATGAGCATCATCAAGCAAAATATCAGAACCCTACACCATGCTTAACCATAAAAAAATCAAGTTAACATAATGGGAAGAAAGGAACCTCGAGCGAGTAGGCGAGGGCGAGGCGTAGAGGTCGGCCGAGCCATGAGGCATGGGCGAGGCGGCTGCCTGCTCGCCGCCTAGAAGGAACCGGCGAAGTCATGGCGCGCCGGGCAACCCGGACGGGTCGGAACGTTGAATGTTCGGAGCCGTGCGTGGCCGAGGTAGCAAGGGCTGCGGGCAAGGAGGCGGTAAGAACCGTGAGCGGGCGCCGGTGGCTGATCTTTGGGCAGGCCTTGTGGCCGGGCGTGAGGAACCGGAGGCATGGCGGCGGAACAAGCAGCAGGCGCTGAAGCAAATCTTTGTGTGGCGGCGGCGCAAGCATGCAGACGGCGTGAGCAACAGCACAGCGGCGGGCTCCATGGCGGTCGGCTCGAATCACCCCATGGCGGTTTGAGGTAAGAAGAGAGAGAGAGAGAGAGGAGGAGGTGTGTTGGGGAAGGAAGAAGGCGATGGGTTGGGGGCTTATGTGTGTGTGTGTGCTTGTGTGTGTGTGCGAGGGGTGGGTGTGTGTGTGTGTTTGTGTGTGCGTGGGTGTGTTTTGCTTACGTAGAGAGAGAGAGAGAGATTAGTGGTGGTTAAGAAAATTAGAATTTTTGTTAGGAGTAATTAAGATTTGTTTAGCTTTGTATTTATTTGTTTGCGATCTGCGTTTATTCAGTAGCTTCTGGTAAGTTAATTAACTGTTAGCTTTAATCCGTACGATTAAATAACTTAACTTGAATCTCGTCTAATTATCTAATTTGCAATTAACCTGTAAGTTAAAAATTGCCAGATAAGTCGAATAACTGTTAATTCTGGGGTTCTTAAAATAACTAGCCTGTGTAGCAGCTTTGAGCGTTGCGATTAGTTATTCGGGTAAATTATGTTATTTGTTCTGTTAGTTTCGCAGTTAAGCGCGAACCTCGGGTTTCTACCTTAGTGCGCATAGAGAATAGAACGACTACTTGGGAAGAACTAACTTAGTATAGATCTCGAAAAATGTTTATATAAATTAAACTGTGCTAACAATTAGGAGTCACTAACCTAGATATTTATTATATCACTCAAAAATCCACTAAGTATTTACTTGTATTATTATTCGTATACCGCAGTGCGACTACAGACGACGTCCTAAGACCGATGTGAGCAATGATCGAGTTTCATCAACGCCATCTTTCCTACAACTCCAAAGGCAAGCTATCCTCTTGACCATTAATATAGTTAATTTAAATGTAAACCGATATTGCACTATATGTTTATTGCATCAAACTTGTTTTCTCAAAACTTAAATAATGATTAAGATAACAATGATTAAGATAAATTTGACTAAGATGAATGTGATTAAGATGAATATGATTGAGATGAAAATGATTAAGATGATGATGAAAGGAATGAGAATGAGAAAGAAAGAATGAATGAGAATTATTATTATGGTTGGTAAAGGGGGTCTGGCGAGGAATGCGACGATAATGTTGATGATGAGGTAAGAGGTGGGCCCCTTTTACATATGGTTATAATATAAGGACAAACAAAACTTTTGCTCGATGCGAAGTCAGTAAATTGATGACCGACCATTTTCCGTTTAGGGCGGCGTAAAATGCTACCATGTTACGTAATTATGATCTCTACAATGGGTCACATTGGAGTGATTGGGAACTAAGAGCCGACCCAAGGTGGAGTGTTGAGCACAGACGATGGCGCCTCAACTAACATTTCGAACTTCGGTGTATGACGAGGTCGTGCGTGGATTAAATCGACCGACGGAAAGTAATGGGTGGAGACTTAATCACGTAGCACGAAAACGTTCAGATTCTCAACTCGAACCCGCATCAAAGGAAATGCAGGGATCCGGCTCATTTAGAGCTCGTAATAAGCGTGGGTAAAGTGGTACAAAGCTGCAAGATGCTATGCAAAATCATGAATTCATGCCGGTCTCACGGATTGGAGTCTACGAGAACATGGGAGGTCTTTCTTCTCTCCGAGTGACAAGTAGTGTTTTCAGATTAAAATTTGCCATCTAAATGTTATTAAATTATTTTCGAATTGAGATGACTTAGAAAATATGATAACAACTAGAGATAGTCATCCAAAGGCATTCTTTGCTATTAATGCTTCTTGAGTACATTCGTGTACTCAACCTTGTTAGTATTCTCCTTTGTAGATCCTAGCCCAAAGAACTTTCCCGAGTGGGATGACGGACATGCAGTCTTGAAAACAAACTATTGGAGGAGAAGGCACCGCTATGAGGATCAAAGCGAGATGGGCGCTTTTTTGACTCATGGGGCGAATAGAAGGTCGACTTGATGTTGACGAAAAGCGAGCAGCCTTTTAGTAATCAGATAATATTTGTATTAAGAACCCTAGCCTGCGTGGCGATTCATCGGAATAAAATGTACAGCTCTATCTTATTGTTCTGCTGCGTGACTCGGTAAAGGCTTACTATTCGTTGGAAGCGGTGTTTCGAGCAAACGAATAGTAATCCGTATGCCTAAGAGTGATTACCCTTGGGGTAATAACTCGGGGCGTCACAATGCCCATGACATTACACCCCTTCCGGACATGCAGCTCGTCCTCGAGCTACGGTGGTGGCCATGGTTGCAGCCCTTTGTAGCCCCACATCAAAGAGAGATCGCAATGATGCCGTCGTGTTGCGTTAGAACACAACAAGTCGTTGAAGACCGTTGCTGCCACGCGCAGGTGCAACACGCTTGATGGCTGTCGCAGCAAGTATGGTGGCGATTCGACAAACTTGCTTTCGCTTCATGGCGATTCGATGCGCGACTAGCCCCACGAAACGCGCGACAGCCCTTGCAGTCGGCACCACAATGGGTGCAATTCATGCCGCTTCAAAGGTGCCAGGCTCTGCAGCACGTGTGGCAGCACTGCGGCAGTCTGCGACATTGCCACGATCACCTCTAGTGGTGGCATCGATTGCGGAGGTGGTGGCGGCGTTGATAGCGCAGTGAGTAGCTACACCTCCTGGTCCTCTTCCCTAACCAATCATGTTGATATGTTCTCCAATGTGGCCTGGATATCGAAGAGAGCGGACTTGAGCTTGTTGTTGTTGGCCTTCCAATCAGTCATGGTAAATGCGGCAACAGAAGCCATGGTGTTGCCTCTGATACCAAATGTCACGAACCTTAGTTCATAATAGGGTAAACACCGCTGGAAGAAGGCCGGACGGTTTTGGTTTGGTGGGATGAGATATTAGACTATAGATTGAGATGATAGAATCTTGGGAGGGAGACTAGATTAATTCATTTTTTTGCTTGATGAGCCTTATATAGCTGGCCTAAGCAGATAGGAAACAAATAACGAATTCCATCTATAAAAGATTGGAATCTAATCAAATCATAACTTCCTATCCTTAAGGGATTGATATCTAATCAAATCATAACTAACAATATCTCTTAGCTAATCTGGTTGCTGCCCCTTTCCTTGTGCCAATGCAGCTGACCCACGCCCATGACACATTTCCATACAAATTTCTAAGTAAAGTCCCTAAATAATCATAATTCGGAAAAAAAAAATTGGAAATTAGATTTGTATACGAAATCAAACAAAAAATAACTGAAATTTGGAATAAAAATAAAATAAAAATAGCAATTTGATTTCGATATAAATTCCAATAATTATAATTCGGGAAAAATTAAACAATAATTGGCAATTAGATTCGATACGAAATACAAAAAAAATTGAAATTCCAAATAAAAATAAAATTAGCAATTTGATTTCAATACGGATTCCAAAGTAAAATGCCTAAACAACTGTAATTCGGAATAAAAATTAAAGAAAAATTAGCAATTGGATTCAAACACGAATTCCAAGAAAAAAGAACTGGAATTCGGAATAAAAAATAAAAAAATTGCAATTTGATTTCCATACGCATTCCAAAATAAAATCTCCAAATAACTAAAATTCCGAATAAATTAAATAATTTTAGCAATTTGATTTGTATACGAACTCCAATAAAAATAACTGAAATGTTGAATAAAAATAAAAGTTATAACGAGGATAGCACGAATGGTGTCGAAGGAGACACAAAAGAAGCCACTATATTCGCTCTCAAGGTCACGTGTTTCTATTATTTCTTCCTATGGAATAAAAAAACTAACTACAATTTTAATTAAAAATAAAGTTATAACGAGGATAGCACGGATGGTGCCGGAGGAGACCACGAAAGAATGCAATGGCATCGATTTGTCTTGCAAGACATTGATCCACGGGGAAGCGAATAGCCGAGGTGGCGACGGCGAAGATGAGGACAATATCGTGCTGCTCGCCGGAGCAATTAAAGAGAGTCCAGTGTTGAAGGAGTCAAGGGCCGCGATGACAAGTGGTGAGCGTCGGCGTTGTTAAAGTTAGTGGCAAAAGAATCCCAATGATGGGGAAGCCCTAGCAGAGAAGAGAATAAGCTTTCCATTGAAAACGAGCTATGCACGATATGGGGTCATTGGGTAGTTAGTGTTAGAAACAAATTGTGTGTCTATTGCAATAGCCCAATAGGCAATATATAGAGTACAAAGGGACACAAGCCTAAACCCTAGAACAATAAGAAATACCACTAATACCCTTAACACCCCCCCCCCTCAAATGCAAGGTGTATGTAATAACATTGCATTTGGAAAGGGTTGACACTACAATAGGGAAAATCAGAAGTCCGGGTCTTGATAATGTTGTCGTAGCGTGCAGCTCTTGGAAAATATGCCGAGTATCAAAAGATCTCCCATCCAGGGTCGTGCGACAGCCCATAAAGCACAAGGTGCATGGGCTGAGAAAGTAGAGACAAGCGGGAGCAAAGTCGATCGCGACAACACGACGAAGAAGATGATGAAACCGACATTAATAGAGAAAGTTGTCAAATCAAGCCGAAGAGGAAAAGATAGAAGCATGGCATCGCAGATCGAAGCCCAAGACGGCGGCGACGCAGTGCACAAGAAGTGCAACAGAGGCGCAGTGCGGAAGAAGCGTGGCGGCCTTAGAAGCTTGGGGCGGCGACTCAGAGAGAAGCGACAGCATCATAAAGACTTCTACGATCTGCAGCTGCTCAGAGAGAAAAGTGGCGGCTGCAGCCATGCGAGAAGGAAAGGCGTGAGCCAGGAAACAATCGACTGACCGACACATTTGTGAACTCACACGGCTTAGACGAACTCAAAGATAAAGTGTTACGGACTTGGATAGACGCAACGAAAGAAGACGACACAAAAAGAAATGACTCAATAATAACTAGCAGGAATAGCAATTTGCAAGCTCAAATTTCCAGCAGCAACTTCCTTCCTCCTACTTCCCCTTCCGCTTCCTCTCCTCTCATATCACCCCATATTTCTCTGTGTCGCAGCGATCTAGATTTTCTCGGTCTCCACCGACTCTCTGACTCGCCCCCTCTTTTCTCAATCTCCACCTCCCCTCTCTCAGCGACACCAAGGCAGCCCGCGCGAGCAAGAGCTCGGGGAGGTTGGCGGCGGATTCGGAGCAGCGGATCCGAAGCACGACGTCGGGGCGGTGACGACGGAGAGACCCGGATCCGACGGATCCAAGGAAGACGCAGCCGGGAGCTCGAGCAGAGGAGCTCGGGAGGCTCAGGCGGCGCGAATCCGGTTATGGAGGTGGCGCCGGTGCCGGACCCGCCCTTCATCGACGTCACTCCCCCGAAGCCGCCACTGGAGGCAGCTCCCTCCTCTCTTCTCCCTCCGACTAAGCCTCCTTCCTGGATCTCGAGCTCGGGGCCTTGGGAGGCTTGGGGGAGAGCCGAGGCGGCGGCGGCCCCAGATGGCGCAAAGGTGTCAGTGGAGAGACCGGATCCGGGCAAGGAGGCGCAGATTCAGGGCGAGCTCAGCAGATCTGGGCAGAGAAGAGGCGGAGGAAGCGGCGGCGGCGGCAGATCCGGACGGGGAGTCGTCGCACGGAGCTCGGAGCGGCGTCAACCTCCAGAGGCGAAACCGTGGGAGGAGGCCATCGCCATGACGACGCGTAAGATGGCGATCATTGGCGATCTTCTTTGCAACTAGGAGGAGGCCGCCGGAGCTGAGATTGCTCTCTCCGAGGCAAAGAAAGAACGAAGATGAGTGGGCTGCTACTAGAGGTTAGGGTTTGAACCTTGCTCTGATACCATGTTAGGAACAAATTGTGTGTCTATTGCAATAGCCCAATGGGCAATATATAGAGTACAAAGGGATACAAGCCTAAACCCTAGAACAATAGGAAATACTACTAATACCCTTAACAGTTAGGAGTGTGCTATCACTGGTGAGAGGCACGTTGTCCCCAGTGATGGCGAAAATATTCTCCATATCGTTAGACAACAACTAAAGCAGACATGCCAACATTAGTGAAGATGGGAGGTCGCCACGGTTAGTGAGGAAGCCACAACGTTGAGTTGACCAACGTTGAAGAAGAAGAGCGGTTGACACGAGAGAAGAGGACGTCGAGCATGTATAACATCATGCATGCGTGTGTACATGCATTCATCCGTACGAATAGAAGCGCCGGCGAACAGAGACAGAAAAGCAAAAAGCTTGGAGTAAGGATGGTGCAGCCGTAGGGAATATGCGCCCGGGTCACGGAGAGTGTGACACTTGTTCCCAGCTGAGATCGGCGATGATTGCATGTGTATGCGCGTTGATGTCGCGATGGTTAGCATTAAGCAATAATTGGGGAGAAGTAGAAGATAATTATGTGATAAAGTATTGTATTGGAAGGGGTAGCAGCTGAGAGGGATCAATCAAGATTTGAGCTTACTGTTGGAGGTTGAAGTAAAAAAACTATGACGGCGAGAAGAGATAGAAGCCACACAGTTTGATAGGGTAACCGACGTGTGAGAGAAGATAAGTCTAAGGTAGGTTGCCCATGGTGCATCGGTGTATGTGTGAGCAAGGTACTCTAATACATTATACAATGTAAAAGTAATACATAATAAACGTATTGCTCGAGATTAAATAGAGGTACATGTGTGTCCATACAATTTGAAAAAAATAATTAATAGAGTAAGAATAGGGGCATGCAACTACATGATCTATGCATGATGAAGAGTGGTTAGTTTATAAGAACCCCAACAACTTATTATGCTCAATGATTTTCTTCAATCAAAGCAAATACTTCAATTACGTTCCTCAGGTTGTAATTTCTTTCAAGCTTCTATTGTCGTTTCCAATATTTAGGATATCTTAAAACTCTAAATAGCTTACTGTTAGATATGTATATTGTGTAGAATGTTATTTACTATTGTCCAATCTTGTACATGTTATATATTGGCCTTTGGCCTATTGGAATATACAAGATGCTTTATTCCAAACATGGTATCAGAGCCATGGAAACCCTAGCCATGAAAACCCTACCTCTTGACCAGTCGTCGCCGCTGCTACTGTCCCGTTGCTCTTCTCTCCACCCGAGTGCCGCCTCCTGCGTCGAATCCACGTCGGCGCCTTCTTTTCCGCCACAGGAGCTCGGGCGGGCGCAGCGGCGCTTCGGCGGTCTTGGAGATCTTCCAGTGGCCGTAGCGCTACGTCGACATCCCGGAGATACCGAGCTGACACTCGCCGCTAGTCCAAATAGTCGCCCACATCGGCCGCCGCTCGATCACCGACGCCGCTTCTGGCTTCGATCGTCGCCGGTCTCTCAGCCGCCGCCGCTGGTGCTTGCCGCCCTCAACGCGACGCCATCGCCTCGAAACTCCTCTGCTTAGCCGACCGGACCGCGTCTTGCTCGGCCTTGCTTCGAGAGGAACCCTAAACTTCCCGTGTGTGCTCCTTCTCTTTGGGCCATGTAGGTTTTTATCTTCCTATTGTTCGGTTTTTGAGTAAGCCAACCCACCAGAAAAAAAAAAAAAAAAAAAACAAAAGCTGATGGCTTATATCGGAGGCTCCTTCGCCATCCTGCTCCCCCTAGTTCGGTTCGATGGGACGAACTTCCGGGAGTGGGCCGTTCACCTGAGGATTCACCTCAACAGCCAGCGTCTCTGGGGTCATCTCACAGGCGAGCAGCCCTGTCCACCTCGTCCTACACCGCCAGCCCTGCCCGCTCTCTCTGCTGGTGCGGATAAGGTGGCTTAGGAGGCCACCAATGTCAGACCGAGGAGACCCTAGAGTTCTACTATCGAGCCGCACGCCTCGAAGGCCGGCAGAGGCCGAGGCTCGTGCTACCGCCATCCTGGTGAGTAGCATGCCCGTGACCATCTCTATGGATGTGGCGGAGCTGCTGACGACACAACTTATGTAGGAGCGCCTCCGAGCTCACTACCAGCCGACGAGTGATGCTATATATCTCTCAATTGTGCACCAGACGCATTCTCTTCAGCAGCTCGATGCCACTGTGGATGACTTCTACCAGAAGCTGTCAGAGGTGTGGCGTCAGCTTAACTCTCTGGGGCCGGATATCTGCCGGACCTGTCCTTGCTGTGTGTGGCTCCGCTCCAGAGACACACCGTTTCTATGACTTCCTGACGCGTCTTTGGCCTGAGTTTGAGACTATGCGTGCTCAGCTCCTGACTCGTCACCCGCGCATGAGCTTGGTGGAGGCCCTCACGGGTGTGCGTGCTGAGGAGACTCATCAACGTGGCGTGGCTCAGATGAAATCTGTCTTGTTTGCCTTAGCACCACTCTTTGATCGATTTCTTGGCCTGACCAACCGTGATCCTCTCCCAGCTCCTTCGGTGGCTGTTGTTTCTACCGCAGGTCTCCATTGCACCTACTATCAGTGTGACGACCACAGGTATCAGGATTGCTACAAGCGGAGGCGGGACCAGGGTCGTCGGGGTGGACGTCCCCCGAAGGGCTCTGGAGGTTCCTCTCACTCAGGAGCTGGTGCCTCTCGCCAGGCTCCTTTGGTGACACCACACAACTCCTCTCCTTTGCTTGGCGCCTCGGTGTCGGCTCGTCCTCGAGACTCCTCGAGTTCTACTCGTCGCTCTTGCTTATCAATAGTCTTCCTCGCCTCGCCTCCTCCCTCGTCAGTATCTTGTCTCTGTGGATCTTGGACTCTGGTGCTTCTTTTCACATGACACCAGATTCTACCCACCTTACTTCCGTGTGTTCCACAGATTTTTCTTCCACTGTTCAAACTGCAGATGGTACCTCTTCCTGTTGCAGGCCGAGGCACCCTTTCCACTTCTTTTCATGTTCCTGCAGTCTCTCATATTCCTTAGCTTACTATTCAGCTTATGTCGACTGGTCAGATCACTGATCCCGGTTGTCGTGTTGTTCTTGAGTCTGACTCTTGTTGTGTTCAGGACCGTCGTACGGGGACTCTGCTTGGTACTGGCCCTCGGCACCTTGATTCGCAGCGTCTTTGGGAGCTCGACTGGCTTCATCTTCCTTCCGTTGTCTCCACCAGCCAGTCAGCCACTACCACTACCTCTGGTTTTGATGCGTCCTCCACTACCTCTTTCGCTCAGTGGCACCATCGTCTCGGTCATCTCTATGGCTCGCGTCTATCGTCTTTAGTCGGTCGTGGTATTCTTGGGTCTGTTTCTGGGGACACCTCTTTACATTGTATGGGTTGCAAGCTTGGCAAGCAGCTGCAGCTCCCCTATCCCTCTAGTGATTATATTTCTATTTGTCCTTTTGATCTTGTTCACTCTGATGTTTGGGGTCCGACTCCTTTCATTTCGAAAGGGGGTCATCGCTATTATGTGATCTTTATTGATCATTATTCTTGTTATACTTGGATCTACTTCATATTCGGCCTTGGTCGAGTTACGTCTATTTACGGATGTTCGCCACCATGATTCGCACTCAGTTTGATTCAGTCATTTGTGTATTCCGTGCCGACTCTGCTGGCGGGTATCTATCTGCTGCTTTGCGTCACTTCCTCGCTGAGCAGGGCACTCTTCCCCAGTACTCTTGTCCTGATGCTCACACTCAGAACGGTGTCTCTGAGCGTAAGCATTATCACTTGCTTGAAACCACTCATGCTCTCATGCTTGCCTCTTCTGTTCCCCCTTACTTTTGGGTTGAGGCTATTTTTATTTCTACTTTTCTCATCAACCTGCAGCCTTCCACTGCTCTTCAGGGTTTTACTCCTGTCGAGCGTCTTTTTGGTCGAGCTCCAGAGTAGAGTCATCTTCGCGATTTAATTTATGTCTGTTTTCGTCCTTCTTCCACCACGTGAGCGCACCAAGTATTCGCTCAATCGATTGAGTGTGTTTTCCTTGGCTACAATCTTGAGCATAAGGGTTGTCGTTGCTATGACCCTGTTGCTCGCACGATGAGGATTTCTCGGGATGTCACTTTTGACGAGTCCCGATCTTACTACCCTCGTTCCCCCACTATCAGCCCTACTCTCCGCTTTCCACCACTGTTTCGCTTCATCCTCCATCTACTCTGCCTCACTCTCCTCCGGCTCCACTGCTTTCTTGCCACGAATTTCCTTCCCGCTCTTTTGTTGAGGCTCCACCTTTTCCCTTGCACTACTCTCGCCGTCCTCGGCCTACTACTTCCCCTCTTGAGCCTCCATCTCTGCTGGGCCCTATTCCCAGTCCTTCCTCTCCATCCTTGCTGGGTCCAGCTCCACCTTCTCCCAGATACGATCCTCGTGATCGTCACCTTTATCAAGCCACTGAGCACACTCTGACGGCCATGGCCGCTGCTATTTCTGAGCTTAAGACCTACTGTGAGGCCGCTGCTCACCCTGAGTGACAGCTCGCGATGTCTAAGAATATTCTTTGCTTTGGGCGTACTAGCACTTGGGATCTTGTACCCTTGCCTGCGCGTGTTACTCCTATCACGTATAAGTGGGTGTACAAGATCAAGACCCGCTCGGATGGTTCCCTTAAGCGCTACAAGGGTCGTCTTGTGGCGCTTGATTTTCAGCAAGAGCATGGTCGTGACTAGATGAGACTTTCGCCCCCGTCACTCACATGACCACTGGTTGCACTCTCCTTGTTGTGGTCTCTATTCGACAGTGGCCCATCTCTCAGTTAGATGTTAAGAATGCCTTTCTCAATGGCGAGCTGCGTGAGGTCTACATGCAGCCGCCCCCTGGGTATTCTGTCCCTGATGGTATGGTTTGTCGCCTTCGTCGTTCTCTCTATAGGCTCAAACAAGCCCCTCGTGCTTGGTTTGACTGCTTCTCCTCTGTTGTCACTGCTGCCGGCTTCTCCGGCAATGATCACGACCCTGCTCTCTTTGTTCACACCTCTCCCCGGGGTCAGACGCTCCTCCTTCTATATGTGGGTGACATGATCATTACTAGAGATGACTCTCAGTACATTGCTTTTGTAAAGGAGCGTCTCAGTAAGCAGTTCTTGATGTCTGATTTGGGTTCTCTTCGTTACTTCCTTGGTATTGAGATCACTTCTACACCCGAGGGCTACTATCTCTCCCAGGAGAAGTACATTCAGGATATCCTTACTCACGCTTGTCACTGATCAACGTGTGGTGGATACTCCTATGGAGCTTGGTGTTCACCTTCGGCCTACTGATAGTGAGCCTCTTAAGGATCCCACTCGCTACCGCCATATTGTCGGGAGCCTTGTCTACCTTGGAATTACTCAACCTGACATTTCTCACCCAGTTCACATCCTGAGTCAGTTTGTCTCTGCTCCCACTCAGCTCCACTACAATCACCTTCTTCAGATTCTCGATATCTTCATGGAACCATCACTCGGCGTCTTTTCTTTCCTCGCTCTAGTTCTTTACTGACTTGAGACGTACTCTAATACAACTTTGGCTAACGATCATTACGATCGTCGGTCTCTTCTGCCTATAGTGTTTTCCTTGGTTCCACCTTGATTGCACGAAGACTAAGAAGCGGATGCAGCTTCTCGTTCGGCGAGGTGAGTTGAGAGTCATGGCATTGTTGATACCGAGATCACCTAGCCGGTAGCTTCTTGCGGATTTTGGTGTTTCGCTTACGCCGACTCGCTCTTATCAAATAATCTTGGTGCGATCGGCATTGCTCGAGATCCCGTGAAACATAAGCTTACCAAGCACATTGGAGTAGATGCTTCGTACATGCGATCACAGTGCAAGACCAAGTTATTGCTCTTGAAGATGTGCTTTGAACTTGATTAGCGATTTCTTCACCCGAGCACAAACTCGAGCTCAAGATAGCTTCTACCTCTCCAAACTCAATGTTGTTGATCCATCATGAGTTTGAGGGGTGTTAAATATGTATATTATGTAGGGTGTTATTTACTATTGTCCGACCTTGTACATGTTATATATTGGTCTTTGGCCCATTGGAATATACAAGATGCTTTATTCCAAACACTTACAAGATACGTAAATATATTATGAAGCATTTATACAAACTTGAAACAAATCTAGCAGACAAATCGCAGGGCACCCTGCTAGGTATATACTAGATGCTTTATTGTCTGATGCATATCAATTGTTATTCATTCTCAGGTTTCTGAATAAATGTGCAATTGCAAGGGACGGTGATATAAATGATGACGGTTCTGCAAGAAACTCATGGGAGCTTTGCAGTATCCAGCAAACAGAGGAGGTTAAATGTTTGATAAGAATTGTGCCTATTTATATTTCTAACATCATATGCTTCGTCGCAATGGCTCAACAATTCACCTATATAATCTTGCAAGCATTAACAATGGACTGTCACCTTGGGCCACACTTCGAAATTCCTTCAGGCTCTGTTATATCCATATCGTTCATCGCCCAAACTGTATTCATCCTTATTTATGACCGAGTTTTAGTACCTATAGCTAGACGATTCAACGGAGTGGAAAGTGGAATTACAACTTCTACAGAGACAGGGTGTAGGGTTGGCGATTTCTCCCATTTCAATGGTGGTAGCAGGACTTGTTGAACGTTAAAGGAGGAACTCAGCTTTATCTGATGGAGGAACATCACCTATGTCAGTCTTGTGGCTTGCACCCCAACTGGTTTTAATGGGTAATGCTCAGGCCTTAAATGCAGTTGGACAAATGGAATTCTACAATAAGCAGTTTCCAGAGAACATGCAAACCCTGGCAGGATCCCTATTCTTCTGTACTTTAGCTGGAGCAAACTACTTGAGTACTGCTCTGGCAAACATCACAGGAAAGGTTACTACAAGAGATGATCGCACAAGCTGGTTAACAGACAATATTAATCTTGGCAAACTTGACTATTACCTCTATTTCATTGCCCTTATCAAAATACAAACCAAGGAAGAGGCAGCTACAGAGATCTGCATCGGCATAGGTGCAACTAGCAAATAAATATTGCAAGGGTAATTTGTCCTACACAGAGAATATACTTTTGGACAAATTTTCAATAGGCCTTAGTTTGTAACATGTCATGCAGACTTTCTTATTACCTTATGAATGTGACAAAGAACAAGCATATCATAGTTTAGCCAGCCTGGGTGACTAGTTATCCAAACAACATGGATAAAGAGCTAAAAAGGTATATTGTATTGGAACTTGATGAAGTGTGAGTTTCTGAAACTTAATGAGGCCCGTTATATTTTTGTGGAACTTAATTGAGCCCATAATATCTGTGCAAGTAACTGTTTTAAAAACGAGGAACACAGAAGCACCCTGTTTATGGAGACTGGATTTGATTTATTTAACTTTGAATAAGATGTTTAGCTTAGGATATGCATATTCCAATGAACCTAATAAAAATCACAGCAATGTTTTCTATAGAATAAAGAGTTTACAGTAGACAAAAACATCTTTGTTTCCGGAAGGGGTGAATATGTTGATTGTTAAGTTTACCCCACCGTTGAAAGTCGTGGAACAATAACTGGTGCACCATGGACTTTGTCAAGAGCAAAACTTATCCGCAATGGTCGTCCTAGCATTACCTGTAGAATATACAAAGGCCGTGCTCATTTATTTGACTATTTTATGATTGTGATAGTTAACATAGTAATCTGTAAGATAACTCTCTTCATAAAGCTATACCTTTCCATCCATAGCATCCCTGGCGCACTTAGCTTCATGATCATTTGAGAAGTGAACAAACCCAAAGCCTCTTGACCTTCCAGAGTTTTTGTCATACACTATTCTCACTGCAACAACAAATAGTCCCCATATAACTTTGCTAAATTATAAGCCTAACAAACATAAAAAAAGCCATTAAGCATTGCAATTTGCGGGATGAATATAATATACCATGCTAAAATACATTATGGCCACACAATCTTATACCAAGCAAACACTGATATGACTCTACCAGATGACTCCACAGTATATGCACATTGGCATGTTATTTCCCGGAGTAAACCCCTGTGCCAGGTGAACCAATAACCACACAGTACAGATGAACTTGCACCAAACATAAATGATAGCCATTGACACGAATCCATGTGCATGAACCAGACTACATCCATGTATGGATAATTAGACTTTAGAGGTCTGCCAAATGTTTATTGATTGATTAAACAAGAGTGTTGCAAGCTATCTATGGCATAGTAGCAATATCATTTTCCTTCACTATATGACTATCTACCTTAGCGTCAACATCTGAGAATTATAGGATTTGCTATCACCTTAAAGGAAGAAAGGTACAACCACACAACAAGATTCATGAACAAACATCCTAGATAAAGCTTAAAAGTGACTGATATATAGGAGCTGCCAAATATAAATACAAGTTGCAGCAGGAATACTTGGATTGCACTTAACCTGATCTATGGATGCACACATGAGAAACACATCTTATCAAATATATTGAGTAAAATCTTGGTTATATTTTCGCAATTGTCTAGGCACTAATTGTATGTCCACAAGTTACATGATGAGGTGCACCCCAATATACTGCTCAAAAATCAAATGCAGCACACAGCTGGTATTTGCAGGCTCTTCTACCAATATTTATTACTATGAATTGTATACTGTTTCTGTAGCCGCAATTCATCACATGCATGTATTCAGGATCAGCTCAATCAGAGAGTGGTTGATATCAATGCGAATCAGGTCAACCAGATATTCATACTGTTGCACTTCCAAATAGATTCTAAGGCAACTGTAAAAACAAAAAATAAAATGGACATACACAAAAAGAGGAAGTGATGAAAAATGACAGTGTACTTAGCAAGTCTTCCAAGTGTGTCAGAATAATGTCAGATAAACTCCATATTCTCATGACCAAAGGCTACTGATGCGACTGTGCTAGAGTTGAGGTGAAATATTGCTAGTCACTAGACTCACGACCCAAGGACCAAGGCAATCCTCTATTGCATCTGCGCCTTTTGAAACCTCATGTTCGATGCTTATCTTTTTAACAGTTTGATGTTTATCTTTTTAACTTTTTTTCACGAGGGCTTGACCATTTGACAAAGTAAAATCCCATCACTCATGACTAAAATAGATTCCAATAGCTTGAGACAGTGGATAGTAATTGTTAGATATATCTTTACACTGGGGAAGTATCGTTCTGCTATCCTGTGCTGGAGGATGGCATGACCTCAATAGAACTAAGCCCTAGAGTTTTCTTTGCAATTCGTTTTGTATAACAGGATCTGACAGATTTGGCAGCACTATATTTCCCAAGTGACACATAAGTGTTAGAAAGTAACACCACATGCCCATGATCAAATGATCGCATCGTAAGCACCTTCTCTGCAGCAACTTTAGTGAACTCCATGTCACTATGCAAATGACCCCCTCCCATCAAAGCCTTCCAAGCATTTGGTCCCATTTTATTGTGAGTCAAGCTAGCCACTTCTGCTGCTTCGTCCAAGCGGCCAGATCTTGACATCATATCCACTATGCATCCAATGTGCTCCTGACATGGATTTATGCCCTTCTTGTTAATCATTCTTCTAAAAATGATCAACCCATCATCCACCAGTCCAGAATGGCTGCATGCTAGCAATGTGTTCAAGTATGTTACACTGTCTCGGTCTTCACTATATTTCTCCATCTCATTACAAATATCGACTGCTTCCTCTCCTTGGCCATTTATACCATAGGATAACATCATAGCATTCCACGAGACAACATCTCGAGAAATCATCTCATAAAACACTCTATGGGCTAAAGTCGCATACCACACTTACCACAAACTGCCATAAGGGTATTAAGAACAGGTCTGTACAGATACAAACCTGACTTGTAGCTATACCCATGAAGTTGAAGTGTTGAACACATAGGTCAAACTTAGCAATCTCATAGCAAGCAAGCAATAAGGTGACTAAAGTCACGGAATCAATCACAAATAAACCTTCACGGCTCATCATTGTAATGATCCTTAGATCATAGGGGGTAAACACCGCCAGGAAGAAGGCCGGACGGCGTCGGCTTTATGAGATGAGAGATTAGACTATAGACTGGGATGATAGAACCTTGAGAGGGAGACTAGATTAATTCTTCTTGCTTGCTTGATAATGGATACATGCTAACCCTTTTATAGAGACGATCCGACTTGACCTTTAAGAAACAATCTCTATTTTTAAGGAAACTTATCTGTATTAGATGGAATACATCTCTAAGGAAATAAACCCAACTAATAAGGAAACTAACTATTCTATCTCTATTTCCTAACTACTAATGCACCCGTGGGGCCCAGAATGAATAGTGCGCGAGCTACAGTACCATACGTACTGTTCACGGATGAACAGTAGCCCGGCCCATACAGCTACTCCCCTCCTTTCACGACAGCCCATCCTCGAGCTGTGGTGGCGGCCATAGCTGAAGCCGTAGGTGACCCCGTGTTGACGAGAGATTGCGATGGCGACATGAGTCCTTGAAAATCATTGCCTCCACGCGTGGTTGCGGCAAACTCACCGGCCGCTGCGGCAGGCATGGTAGCAACCCTGACAACGCCACGGTGGCCAAGACAGACTTCGACAGGGCCGCGGTAGGCTCCGGTAGCATCACAGTAAGATGTGGAAGTCGCGGCACCGCCGCAGCGATGTGGTGGTAACCGCCCTTCGTGGATGGCGTCACCACCTCTATAGAAGGCATCGCCGCCGCCGTGGGAGGCTTCGCTGTCATCGCCATGATCATCTTCTCCAAAGTGGCATGCATGTCGAGGAAGATGGCCGCCATCTTCTTATCGTTGTCGTTGGTACTCATAGCCATCTTGTTGGCGTTAGCCTTTATCATAGCCAACGACTCGGCGGCAGGTCTGATGGTTTGATCTGTCGCCATAACCATGGTAGCAGAAGTCGTGGGAAGGGATCGACTGCTCTGATAGCAAATGTAATGATCTTAGATCATTACAGGGTAAACACCGTCAGGAAGAAGGCCGGACGGCGTCGGCTTTATGGGATGAGAGATTAGACTATAGACCGAGATGATAGAACCTTGAGAGGACACTAGATTAATTCTTCTTGCTTGCTTGATAATGGATACATGCTATCCCTTTTATAGGGACGACCGCCTTGACCTCTAAGAAACAATCTCTATTTTTAGGAAACTTATTTGTATTAGATGGAATACATCTCTAAGGAAATAAACCCAACTAATAAGAAAACTAACTATTCTATCTCTATTTCCTAACTACTAATGCACCCATGGGCCCGGCATGAATAGTGCGCATGCTACAAGATCAAGACGTCTCGTTCACAGATGAAGCTCGGTACATGCCCAGATCGAGTTTGTAATCGAGACATCCAAATCAAGCCCAATCTTGACTGCATAAGCATGTGCACTCTCAGACAGTCCAAGGTCACCACAGCCAAAGATAAGCTTGAGCACCGCTTATCATGGTCACAACATTATGAACTGGCCCAAACAAACGGAGCAACCTCTTAAACACCAACAATGCTTCCTCGAACAAATAATTGTGCACTAACCCTGAGATCATCGCATTCCAGGTAACTATACCAGGACCCCTCATTTCACTAAACAAAGCCCACGCCTTCATGGGGCACCCACATTTTACATAGGAATCGAGCAATGCAATCCCAACAAAAGGATTGGATTCCAACCAACTCTTCACAGCCCACTCGTGGATGCACTCGGCGAGCACGGTGTCACCCAGCCCAGCCGCTGCAAGCAATGCGCTAACCAAGGTGAACGGTTCGGGCACACCCCTCACACTGACAAAAATACCAACCGCCTCGTCAAACAACCCGCTCCTCGCATGCCGGTAGATTGCTGCCAAGCAGGCAACAACGTCCCTAGCAGGTATTTCGTCAAACAGTTCGCGAGGCTGAGCGAGACTCCCACGACCTTGGAGCCGTTTCGTCGAACACCTACCGTGCGCACCATCTGAACCCGCTCACCACCCACAACCCAAGAGGTTATCTGCTACGGCCTAAATGAAGCAACTTTTAAGTGAAAATGGTTACAGTCTGTGGGTTGTTCTTTACCTTCAGTGACGGTGCTGAACGAGGAGAAGGCGTCCCTGAGCGACCGCTCGTCCGCGGACCACGACAGCCCTGCGTGCACTCGCAAGAAAGCGAGGCAAAATTTTGGTGAGAGCCGTTAAGCAGTTGGGGATTGGATCGGAGAAGGAACCGGAGGCAGGAGAGCAGAGTGGCACCGGCGACGAAGAGCTTGGAGTTGGAGGGCGCGGGCGGCGGCCGGGGAGGAGGCGACTCGACTGGTGGTGGAGTAGCGGCAGTGAGAGAGCGGCGCAGGCGGTGGTGGTGGAGAGGGTTGTCATGATCTGAAGAGAAAGCGTAAAGAACTGTGAAGGAAGAAAACGTTTCAGTTATGAAGATCCAACGGTTCTTTGAGTTGGTCCGACGCCCAAAGGATATCCAACGGATGAAACTATGGTCCGATCAAGCACCGAGAGATCCAACGGTCAAAATACCATCTAGTCTTTTCTTTATCACGGTGGCATAGTAAATAGAACTTTAAGACTGTAATTTTGTTTTCAACCATGGAATATTCGCTTTGTCTCGGGCTATAAAGCTCATTGTGCGTGATTGTTAGGCTATCGCGAATATTTCCCTTTGCTTAGCTCATAGATATCTTCTTATTATCGCCTCAGAAGACTATTATCCTTCCTATACCAACAGAGATGGATCTATTAGCTATTTCATTTCGCGATTGAATCTGTGAGTTCTTATGATTTCTTGAGGATCTCACAAATTGGTATCAGAGCAGCGATTTTGGCCGGGATTTTGTTGCAGAAGCGGAGGAGATCTAAGGTTGGTGAACTGGTTTCACTGTGAAATTCCTGAACAAAGATCCAGATCTTGGTGAGCATGACTCGAGGAAGCGGAAAATCGGGAGTGGAACCAAGTGAAAGCACGTAAATCAAGATCAAGCGGAGATTGCCGAAGCCTATTTCAGAATAGATCAAGTGCAAAATCAGATCACATCGGTCTAGGAGAAGGTAGAAAAGATGGAAGATATCCCCAGGAAAATCGACAATATGGAAGGTATGATGAAATCCCTAATGATACAGTTAGGACTCTTGTCGACAGATCCTCCTAGTTCTTCATCTCGTATTCAGACTAGAAACTTAAATGGAGTCAATGAAGAATAAGAAGTGGCAAGGGCTGAACTAGAACGAGATCTGATGAAAAGATTGCGGGAAACAAAGGGTATTAATGTGAGTAGCACTACAGGTGTGATTTTAGAAGGATCTCCAGAGGATATGAGGGGTGATAATACAATATCCTTTGCACCGGTTCGTAATAGACAGTATACCTTGCCGATTTCTGCTCCTGTCACACCTACATTCCAACGCACTGGGATGATGATGGAGAGAGTAGATCCAATGAACTTGAGGTTAGAAAGAGTGAACCAATTCAGGAGGTCAATTGCCAGAGGGCCGAAGTTGGAGTTCCCAAAGTTTAATGGTGAAAATCCTTTATGGTGGATAAGACAAGCTGAGAAATACTTTGAGATGACAGAGGTACCCGATGAGTGTAGGATTGATATGGCATGATGTATATTATTGGGAGAGCGATGTTTGGTTAAGAAGCACTTGGATATTGATCAACCCACCACCATGGCCCCATTTCGCAAGTTGATCTCAATCGATTTGCTGATTGTAGTATCTATGATGTCATGGATAATTTCCACTCTCTTAAGCAGAACTACTCGCTAGTTTCATCTTATATTGACAAGTTTGAGGAGAATATGGCAATAGTCAAGAAGGAACACCCATATTTGGAGGAACAGTATTATGTGGTTAGTTTTGTGAATGGACTCAAAGACGAGATTAAATGCAATCTTAGGCCCTTTAGACCTCTCAACCTTATTGATGCATATTGGCTAGCCAAAGATTTTGAGAAAGGATTGCAGTACAAAAAGAGTAGCAAATTTACTAGATATGGGCAACCTAAACAAAATCCTTATCAACAGGGAAAGAATCCAGGAAAACAGGAAAAGAGTGAAATGTTTCCAAACAGAAATTCAGAATACCAATAAGGTAAGGAGGCCTGGGGAATGTTGGAAGTGTTTTGAGAAATGGACACCTCAACATAAGTGCAAGCAAGCACCAGTGGTTAATGCGATGATTACCGAACAAGAAGAGGAAGCTCCTGTGCAACAAGATCAAGAAGAAACATCTGATGAAGAGAAAAAGGAGAGTCCTACAGAAGATGAAGAAGAACAATTAATGCAAATCTCTGAACAAGCTGCCAAAGGAATTACAAATTCAACCACGATGTCGATTATAATCACTATTGGGGGAAAAAGAGGTGTGGCCTTACTGGACAGTGGTAGTACTAATACTTTCATTGACCACAAATTCGCACTCAAAACTCGTTGTAAGATCATCAGTAATGTGATGACTGGAGTAACAATTGCAGGTGGAGGGAAATTACAGACTGGATCACACATCAGTGAGTGTATATACAAGATTCAGGGAGAAAAGTTCTGCAGTACTTTCAGATTACTAGATCTGAAAGGGTACGAAGTGATTCTTGGTGGAGATTGGATTTATCAGCATAGACCTGTGACCATCAATCTGAAAACAAGGGAGTTAACTATTATGAAAGGGGGAACTCAAGCTATTGTTTTTTCTGACATAACTCAAACCAGTGAATCAAAGCTGTTGGGTTCAGAACATATTCACAAATTAATGTGTAAGGGAGTCGTGGGGTTCGTATTGCTAGCTAGCCAAGTGCAGAAACACCATGAGCAAGCTGAGAAAACACAATCAATACCTGCTGAGATTGGACAGTTATTGGATCAGTATCAAGAAGTCTTTGAAGAACCCAAGGGGCTGCCACCAAAAAGAAATTGTGACCATGCTATTCCTTTGAAGGAAAATTCTGAGCCTCCCAACATTAGACCATATAGAATTCCTCATCAGCAAAAAGAAGAAATGGAGAAACAAGTTAAACAATTATTAGAATCTGCAGTCATTAAGCCAAGTGAGAGTCCCTATGCATCTCCTGCTATATTGGTTAGAAAGAAGGATGGGTCTTGGAGAATGTGTATTGATTACAGGAGGTTGAATGCACAAACAGTCAAGAACAAGTTTCCAATTCCTGTTATAGAAGACCTTCTTGATGAATTGAATGGAGCTTCTGTATTTTCAAAGTTAGATCTCAGGTCAGGCTATCATCAAGTGAGGATGAAAGGTGATACACACAAGACTGCTTTCAGGACTTATTTTGGTCATTATGAATTCCTGGTAATGCCATTTGGGTTATCAAATGCCCCTGCAACATTTCAGTCACTAATGAATTCAGTCTTTGCTCAACACTTGAGGAAATTCATTTTGGTGTTTTTTGATGATATATTGATCTATAGCAAGAATATGCAAGAGCATATACAGCACCTGAGCTGGGTACTGCAGTTACTAAAAGAGAATCAATTATTTGCTAAGATGAGTAAGTGTGTGTTTGGAGTGGATCAAGTAGAATACTTGGGTCATGTAATCAGTGCACAAGGGGTGTCAACCAGTCCAGAAAAGATCATTGCAGTCCAAGAATGGAAAACACCACAGAATATAACTCAATTAAGAAGCTTCCTGGGCTTGACTGGATACTACAGAAGATTTGTTCAAGGTTATGGCAAAATATGTAGACCATTATATGATATGCTTAAGAAGAACTATTTCCAATGGGGTGATCTTCAGGATGAAGCATTTAAGAAATTGAAAAACTATATGGTTACTGCCCCAGTTCTTGCACTACCTGATTTCCATGAATCTTTTGTATTAGAGACAGATGCAAGTGGAAGTGGTATTGGAGCAGTGCTCATGCAAAGAGGTAGACCTCTAGCTTATTTCAGTAGATCTCTAGGAAAAAGATCAATAGCACTCTCTACTTATGACAAAGAAGCAATAGCAATTTTAGAAGCCTTAAAGAAGTGGAGGCATTACTTTTTAGGCAATCAATTGGTAATTAAAACAGACCAAAAGAGTTTAAAGTATATCACAGAACAAAGAATTTCAGAGGGAATCCAACACAAATTGATGCTGAAGCTGTTGGAGTTTAATTACACTATTGAGTACAAGAAAGGAAAAGATAACAAAGTGGCTGATGCTTTGTCTAGAAGAGAGTATTGTTTAGCTATTTCTGTTGCAGTGCCAGTATGGATTGAAGAAGTTGAGAGCAGTTATCAAAATGACCCACATTGCGAGAATTACTAGAACGATTAATCATTGAAGGAATTCATACCATACTTTTCCTTACATGCGGGTATATTAAGGTATAAAGGAAGATTATATGTTGGAGCTAATGACGAGATGAGAAGCAAGATAATTGAGTCATTGCATGCATCTTCTATTGGAGGTCACTCTGGCGGATGGCTACATATCAAAGAGTAAAGAGGATCTTTTATTGGCCTGGACTGAAGAAAAATGTGGAAGCTTTTGTTAAAGAGTGTGCAGTTTGTCAGAGGTCTAAAGCTGAGCATTGTCACTATCCCGGGTTGCTTAACCCTCTACCCATTCCTGACATGGCTTGGACTCACATTTCTATGGATTTCATTGAAGGACTTCCAAAATCAAATGGCAAAGAGGTCATATTGGTGGTAGTGGACAGATTCACTAAATACTCTCACTTCATAGCTTTATCTCACCCCTATTCTGTCCAAACAGTAGTACAAGCTTTTATTGACAACATATTTAAATTGCATGGTTTCCCTATAGCTATTGTCTCAAACAGAGACACGATTTTTACAAGCAAATTGTGGCAAGAAATTTTCAAATCTCTTAAGGTGAAGCTGAGATTCAGTACAACCTATCATCCTCAAACGGATGGACAAACCGAAAGGGTCAATCAATGTCTGGAATCATACTTGAGATGCATGGTTTTTAATGAGCCGAGACGCTGGTATTATTGGTTGTCATTAACAGAGGGGTGGTACAATACAAGCTATCATACATCATTGCAAATTACTCCTTTTCAGGCCTTGTATGGGTTCCCACCTCCTTTAATCAGTGAAGTATCAATTCCTGGTCCTGAGGATGAAGAAGCAAGGGATTTCTTAGCGAAAAAAAAGCAATGCTAGAACATTTGAAAGAGAATCGATTCAGAGCGTAACCGGATTAAGAAGTATGCTGACAAAGAAAGGACCGAAAGGGAATTCCAGATAGGAGACTTGGTGTATTTGAGGATGCAACCATACAGGTTAGCTGCATTTGGACTGAAACATTCATTGAAACTCACAACTAAGTATTATGGACCATTCAGGGTAATGCAAAGAGTTGGTAAAGTGGCATACAAACTACAATTGCCGGTTGGAGTGGGTATTCATTCCGTCTTTCATGTTAGTCAATTAAAAAAACATCTTGGTTCACATGCAGTTCCTAGTCCAGACCTTCCTATGGTGGGAGAAGATGGTAGGGTTAAGACAATTCCTATACCGGTGATAGAAACCAGATCCTGCCCTAGAAATAGGAACCTGATTACCCAATGGTTAATTCAATGGGAAGGATTATCTCCTGAAGATGCCACTTGGGAGGATGCTGACTTCATTAAAAGTACCTTTCCAGATTTCTATCGGAAGACAATTCAGGGATGGTTTCCTTCAGCCAATCCTTGAGGACAAGGATTATTTGGAGAAAGGGGGTAATTGTCATGATCTGAAGAGAAAGCGTAAAGAACTGTGAAGGAAGAAAGCGTTTGATTATGAAGATCCAACGGTTCTTTGAGTTGGTCCGACGCCCAAAGGATATCCAACGGATGAAACTATGGTCCGATCAAGACCAGAGATCCAACGGTCAAAATACCATCTAGTCTTTTCTTTATTACGGTGGCATAGTAAATAGAACTTTAAGACTGTAATTTTGTTTTCAACCATGGAATATTCGCCTGTACTGGGCTATAAAGCTCATTGTGCGTGATTGTTAGGCTATCGCGAATATTTCCCTTTTGCTTAGCTCATAGATATCTTCTTATTAGCGTCAGAAGACTATTATCCTTCCTATACCAACAGAGATGGATCTATTAGCTATTTCATTTCGCGATTGAATCTGTGAGTTCTTATGATTTCTTGAGGATCTCACAGGCGTGGAGCAAAGTGGCGGAGAAGCGGCGCCGCGCCATGCCTGCCGGTGGCGGCGGCGGCAATGGCTGAGCAAAACCAAATATTGATAAATAAAAATGACGTTATTTGGATTCTGGTCAAACCAGGCATATCAGGTCAAACCAAATTTTGATAATACCAACAAGAAAATCGGTCATTGTTTAGTTTGCTATTAATATTTGATAATACCAACAAAAATTAGGTAACACTAACAAAAAATTGATAACGCCAACGAAATCTAATGTTACACGTGGGCAATCCGATGGTGAGGAAATTGTACACCAAAATTTTGGTAACGCCAAAATTTGACTTAGCCGTAATCCAAACAACATCCATTTTGCCGAATTTTAGCTTTGCCTAAGTTTTGGCTATGCCAAATTTTAGCTTGGTTCATTAGGGCCATGAGCCAAACAACCATCAAATTTTAGCATTACCAAAATTTTGGTGAACGATTTCCTCTTCATCAAACTGTCCGTGTGTGACATTAGATTTCATTTATGTTACCAGATTTTCGTGGGGCGTTACTAAATTTTCGTGTTACCAAATTTTGGTAGCAAACAAAACAACATTTGATTTTTGTTGGCGTTATCAATATTTGGTTTGATTTGCAAGGGTAACAAACCAAACAGCCCTAAAGTCACGAGGCACGCACTTGGATGTAGACCTGTTCAAATGCCAGGCCGGACCAGGTTTGAGGTTAGACTAAAAAGCCTGGCCTCGAACAGGCAGGTTTGGCCCGAAAAATGATTTTCCTAATAAAAAAATATTTTAAAATTCTTTTTTGAAATAAAAAGTACTATTTAATTCGTGGCCAAAAGTTTAATAAGATTATTACTATTTGTTCTATAGAAACTTGACCGAGAACATGTGACAACATAGTTAGTCGGTGCTTTCGTCAGTGGGTTTGCACTTTATGTGTTCCAATGTTATATACCTATCTGAGCCTGATTTGCTACACTTCAACAACAATACAAATAAGAGTTTTTTGCTAATCTAGCAAGTTTGCATCAGCTAATTGCGATATGACCGTATAAGCGTGTGTATTAGTAAAATAGCAACATTGGCGTAGAGGGCCACCGTCTTGCCAACGCCTCTGCTCGACGTGTGGCGCCTCCCACCACCTCACCCGCCTCATCACCACCTCACACAAGACGGTATTATGCTTGCCACAGGGCGCATGGCCACCTCAAGACCAAATTAATTAGGTTAGACGCTAATTAAATTAGCTATTTAAGTTAGTTAATTAGTTTAGGTTAGTTAGATAATTAGTTAGGGTCTGAAATTTGAAGGAATTTTAAAATATAGCAAATGAGTCCAAAAAATATAAATTTTTTTGTGGAGCCTCCTAACACCATGTACTTGCTTGTGTAAATTTTCTATTATTTTATTCGTTCATAATTTTTATTGCTATTTCGTATAAGTGTCATGTTCGTACGAATCAATAAATGTAGAAAATAAGCTCCAAAAATTATGAATTTTATTTTGAAGGCTCCTCACCCAGCGGACTTAATTGTGTAATGTTTCGGTAATTTTATATGTGTTTTGGTATTATCTAAAAAAATTAGGATTTAGGTCACAAAAATTTCGATTTTAGGTTTCGGAAATTAGGATATGACCATATTGCACACGAAAAAAACTACATTGCAACTCCATTGGAGATGTCGATATACAATACTGCTACCGAATACACACGTAATAACCAAAATACACGTACATATAGTAAAACAAAATCGCATAACACGCGATACTATATGGCTCACTCGTCGAGCCACTACTCTCTCGCCTCTTCTTGTTGCATCATGTGTGCCTTGTTTTGCACCGAGCATGACCCGTGGAATATGTCCACCGGTCCGGAGAACGCGGTCGGTTCGGAGGGGCACGGGACCGTTGAGGCGGAGGTGGGCGATGGATTGACTCGAGCGAGTCCGGTAGGCGTACATGTCGTCGTGATGAGCCATGCCCACTGGGGACACCTCCGAAGAATTCATCCACGATGGAGCTATAAAACCACTCTGGGGGTACGATGCCTGCAACTCCGGCTGTACGGATGAGCTCTGGCCTTGGACGTACGGGGTTCCCACGTTCCCAGAGGAGCTCTGCCCTTGAACATACGGTGGGGCAGCGAACCCGGAGGAGCTTTGCCCTGCGTAAGCTAGAAACCCTGGCTGCCATTGTCCATGCCCTAGCGTCGTGTACTGCTCTCTCGCAGGAGTTGGGAGGCCCATATCCTCGTCATCAGTCGGCGTGAGCTGGCCGTCACCCCCACGGGCAACTGAAGGCTACAAGACGGAACAATGTTAGTACAAATAAACACTCTGGACGTAAACTAAGAACCTCATACCTCCCGGATGTGCAGTGCAGATAATCGAGGGGGAGCGCCAGTCTGTGTACCGGTCCGGACGACTGAAGTGATTCATCCCGACGGACCTCGGCGAGAGAACGACATGATGTTAGCGGAACGTAAGGCATAACCAAAAAAACTGAACGTAAATTTGTACATAGCGACTTACCTCCGCGGCGACCTGCCCCGCGGATGACTGACAGGGAACGCTACGACGCCTGCCGAACTCGCTAGGTCGTGGTGACCTAGCGGGTGAGCACGCCCCCCCCCCCACTTCATGCCCGATACGCAGGACGTCGTCCCTCGAACGACCGCACCTCAAGTTCTTTACTATCTCCTTCATCTCTGCCGAGATGTGCTTCAAAACTTTTTTATATCCCGCCGAGGTTCTATCTGGGCTACAGAGGGCGTCCTCCGATGCGCTCTGGACGCGCAACGCCCACTCCAACTGTAGTGACAAACGTAACATGTTCATTAACAAAAAGTACGAATATCGTCAATGAAACGACCAGAGGATGTAAGTGTCGTACGGTGTTATCACGCCGCGAAGTGCTGTGACGATCGTACGTGCAGCGAAGGCTCTCGTGGTGCGTTTGTTGTGTCACCTCCTCCGGGCGCTCCGGAGGAGAAATGGTGAATCTTGCGCGTGTTCGTGGCACGTACCACTCCATGTACGCACCGTACGACTCAAGGTCGTGCGAACGTTGCTCATTCCAGACATCCACATGCGTCCTGTTCATCCATGCCATAGTCCACTGCTGCTGGTGCATTCGCCAGTCCTGAATATGCCCACCTGCCCTCGATTGCCTACATTTCCGGAAAGATTAATGTTAAAAAAGAAGACGTAAGGACTGCAAACATTACTCGGATGAAGTTTGACACACAGGTGTACGACTCACTCCAGGAGCCTGCCGTCCGGGGGGGGGAGCACAAACTGGTACCGATCAAACTGTCGCATTATGCGCTGCGACGCGTAAGGCTCCACCATATGTGAGAACACCAAGTGGTAGGTCGTCGTCCACAGTAATGCGTCCTGGACGCATTGCAGAGACAGCCCATGCGTCGCTACCGCGAGCAGGAAATTAGGATATCATGGACACCAGATGATGTCGCTCTCGTGCAATGACTCAAACTTCGTTGTGATACAATGAGTAACACCTCGCGGGTCTTTCGCTGGCCCAGCGCAGATGGGCAGCAGTCCACCGTAAGCCCATGGTGGGCGCGTCTACCTGGTCATGTGCGATAGGGTACAGGTGCGCCGCTATCTCAATAGTCGGCCGCCCAACAGAGAAGTGCTCCCAACTCCATAACTACAGGAGCACGTAGCAGACGACTAGGTTGGTACCAGCGGTGCTGCGCTGCGAAGCGTCACACAACCCCTGGTATGTGGTGCAAAGGAAGACTGATCCCAACCAGATCTTGAGATCGGCCCGACCCGTGTCTACCAAAGACTCGGCGACGCGGATGAAGCTGGGGTTCAAAAAATCGCCCTTTGTGGTTGGAAATAGGACCCAACTAAAGAGCTGGAGAAGGTAAGCAACGAGGTGCATCCTAACGACCTCGTGAGGTGCACCCTACGAGCGTTTGCTGAACTGCCTCAGCCAAGCCCGGGGGACACCACGTGCACTCTCCGGGAGAGGTTGGCCAAACCGCTACTCCAGCCTAGCCTTCCAGTCCGCACTCGGAGGGTCCGAAACAAGCGGCACACCCCGGATCGGGAGACCGGTCAAGAATGAGACGTCCTGCAGTGTGACCATCATCTCACGCCACCGAAAGTGGAATGTGTGCGTCTTGGGCCTCCACCTGTCGACAAGTGTGGACAGCAGGCTGGCGTCTAGAGTGAACTAGCGTCCGACGGAGACCATCCTCGCAAGGGGCAACAAGCTCGTGTCTCGGAGGATCGGGACGTAGCGATCGTACAGTGCCCAGCAGTCCCTCCCCGCCCGAAGTGCCAGGGGCGAAGGCCCATCCGCATCAGCGGTGAGCCACAACTTGCATTGGTGGCCCTCATCGTAGAATTGTTCTAGTAGCTCCGGTAGAGACATGGCTTGCAACACATGAAATAGATGGAACATTAGTGAGAAGGTGGCTAATGAACATAAAAGGTTGTAAATTAATTGCAGAGTAGTTTTTCTAGGGTGATAAGCTACATGATAAGCTAACTTAATTAGATTATACTCTTCTGTTCTTCGGTGAATGCATTTCTTATTATTTGATTTCGCTTTACGACCAAACTAACACTACAAATTAATGTACACTACTTAATTAATTAATTACTACTAATTATTTCGTAACTAATAAACACTGTAAATTAAAAATTACGACCAAACTACCTTTTAACGACGGCGGTTAATAACGTTGAAATATCCCCCAAAAATATAATCGACGGAGCAAGAGAATGAGCGAGCGCGAAATGAAATGAATGAGCGGAAGAGCGAGCGAGCGACTGCAATATGAAATGAACTAGCGGAAGAACGAACGAGCGACTGCGAAATGAAATCGCGCTCGCTCCCTCTAATTTATAGCCACTGCTCTCAAAGGGGATCCTTATCCCGCGCGCTAATTAAGCCATAAATGTTGGCGGACAAAGATTTGATGGATGGGATAAGAAGGTGACGGGATAACGATTGATTGATGCTTTCGGTGGAAAATTAAAGCAAATGGAGGGAGGGCCTCGTTCAAATCTTTGGACAATCAACACATGTCACGTACATTTATTGATTCGTATGAACATGACACTTATACGAAATAGCGATAAAAATTCTGAAAGAATAAAATAATAGAAAATTTACACAAGCAAGTACACGGTGTTAGGAGACTCCGCACAAAAAAATTCATAATTTTTGGACTCATTTGCTATTTTTAAAATTCCTTCAAATTTCAGACCCTAATTAATTATCTAATTAATCTAACCTAATTAACTAACTTAATTAGCTAATTATTTAATTATCAACTAACCTAATTGGCTGGTGTGGAGTGGCCATGCGCCTACTGCCTAAGCGCATACCACCACCAAGGCTAGCCGAGGTGGCGGGCCGAGCGGTTCGATGGGTGAGGTGGCGGTCGGTCGATTTGGCGAGGCGGTGGCAGTGTCAATGGTTGGGCGTTGGCGCCGGTGTTCAGGCGCCAATGCCATATCACGCCCCGTCTCATTGACGTCTGGTGCTATTTTTGCTAATCCATGTGCAATACGGTTATATCTGCAAATACTGATCCAAAAAGTGCTAGATTAGCAAAAAAAATTCTACAAATAAAATGGAGAAACAAGGCAACATACGCTACGCAACCATCCTTTGGTGTACTCGTACAATCAACTTTTGGTTTTGACATCAAATCAACATGAAAAAAAAATGATGATGTAGTCCATAGAGTTAAAAATTCAACTTCAAATTCAAAATGTGTTAGAAGAAAAAAAAAGAGAGATAAGTTTGATGTGAATAGTAGCGTTTGTCTTTTTCTTTGCTCCCTTTCCATTTGATTTACCATTCTTCAGATCTTTTTTTTAATCATTTTTGTTACTCTTAACACATAATGAATTTAGCTTGAAATTTTATACATATGTATAGCAAACTGAGAAAGTACATGTGTCTTTTTATTGATTTAGTGCCTAAATGGAAAGCAATTGCATGAGTGCACACAAAAGGTTTGCATAGCATACATTGCCAATGAACAGACGCTGTGTACGAGACATGAGTACCTTTGTAAGACTGCAACGGCGTTACTACGGATCTACTTACAAGTTACGGTAAGAAATCAGCGAAGGGATGGCGCAAGTCAAGTCTCGAGACGCAAGCTTTAAGCCTCAGCTTGCTAATTCATTCATCGTGTACTGTACGGTGACTGGCGAGGCGAGGTAATGAATCAACGAAAATCACAGGCTAAATCATTAGCGGCAACAAGTCGTTGCCAAATGCCAACTTTTTAGTTTTTAGTGACATGGTACGGTGCCTGCCGACGGGTAGTTCTGGACTTCTGGTACCTCTAGATAGCCGATGCTTCCCTATAGCAAGCATTAGCTGGTATGTCACTCTTCCTAAGCTTGCTTTCATCCAGCTCAAGAAATGGCATTGCAGCACTACTTAATGCATTAATCACCCTACGGCAGTAGCAGCCACTGAGAGCAATGCTAAGCGCAAAAACAACTTTAAACGCACGCAAAATCTTAACCTGAAGTCCTGAAAGACAGTCACTCATCATTGTGAAGGGAAACCGAGCTAACACTGCACTTTAACTGCTAAGGCATTCATACTGGGAGAAGCAACAAGTTCTGAAAGTTCCTAAGTAACCACAAGTTACAGAAATACAGAACAACTGATGGGTTGAAAAGAAGCATGTATGTTTCAGACAAACAACAGGTTCGGTACATAAATATCAGAGTATCTCCAGAGAGAATCGATTATATAGGTTGAATAAACATTATGTGAAGGACATGGAAAAGAAGAAGAAAAAGAGAGTGACAAACTGAAACAAATTAAAAGCTGTTAACGACGACGACACAATGAATCATTCTAGAAGCAACAGCGCATCTGCTTTGGCTTTAGCTAGGAGCTAACATTTTCCGTAAGCCTTGTTCCACATCATTGGATGGCTGGCCAGTCCTTCCTAATCTCAAAGTAGTAACTCATCTCCATGTAGCACTTGCCATCATCATCAACAAACTGAAAAACCAAGACATTGCAGTAGTGATCAGTGGAGCAATTGGCTTAAAGCATTATAGTTGAACTTGATAGGTACATATATACCTTTAATTTAGCAGAATAGGAGCCTCTTGCAAAAATGCCAGCAGGGGTGGTCTCTTCTTCACCTTCATATGTGTAGGGCTCTAGCTGGGGACTGAATGTTCCCAGCATCACCTTCTGGTTCTCCACTGCAAGGAAGGAAGACTAAATAATCAACTGCTTCAAAACGATAAATCATTTGACATGGAGGTCATTGTTGCATAGATCACATTTATCTGGAGGAACAGTTCATTTTCATCGGCCTTTCAAAAGTTATGTATGGTGAGGTCATTGTAGCTAACAAGCTATTACAACATCTTAAACTAATAGCAGATTTGAGGTCTAGGGGGAAATCTAGTCTTTGACTGAAGAACATAACCATTTAACAAGTTCACAAGTTATACACTATATTACTGAAGAACACCGCAGGAAATTTAACAGAACCATTTACCATGACATTCAAAGTGAACTATCGATGTCTCTTGTTACTTTTAGATACATGTAGAATTTTTTTGAGGAATAATACATGTAGAATTCAATCATCGTTCATATTAATTTGATATACAATATACAATTCAGCAAACGTGACGAAAATGCAAGTACGGGTAGAGCAGATCTAATAAAGATGAGTGAACATGTATGTGGCGTCACCTCGTACTCCAGTCTTCCAGACGGTGTTCGTGTATTTGAGGCCTGACACGATGTTGTTGGAGACGATGAAGGAGAAGCGGAAGCTATAGGGGCTGCCGTCCTTGAGCGCGAAGGCGTAGCCCTTCTCATCCGCCACGAAGGGGATCGGCAGGACCAGGTCCGGCCGGTCCGGGGACAGGATGGTCAGGTTCAGTACCTTCACCTCTGGCTCCGCAGTTTCTGCATCAAATTCTCAAACTCAATCAATACATCGTGGTTTTGTTCATGTGTTCAAGCAAGCACAATGGCCAGATCCATATGAATTTGAGAGGGAAGTGAAGATGTTATGATTACCTCCAAGCTGTTCTGTGTCAACCTGCCCAAGGAGCTGCTCCTTCCACCTCCTCAGGCTCTCATCATCCTACATTAGTACAAAAGATCACATAAATTAATACATGGATTTCATTGGTACCAGAATTTCCCAAACTAGCAGAGACAGATGATTATTGATTGGCACCTTGTCGAGCTCGAGCTGTTCCTTGAGGGGGACCTGGGGGCCGAGCACGACACCGCGCTTGCTCTCCTCGTCCTCCTCGTCCTCCTCAACATCGTTCACGTCGGCGTTGCTGGCCGACGACGCGGCGTGCTCATTCTCCTTCTCCTTATTGTCCATGAAGGCTACGTGCGTACGTTTCTTGCTCCCACGCGGACGGGGACGGGGGTAGCTAGCGATCGGAATGTCAGCCTTACGCCTGCAACTCAACGCGATCACGAAGAAAAAACGAACGCAGGAGAAACGAGCAACAGTTTTGGTGCCGGCTAACTTCTCAGCATTTTCTTTCTCTTCTTACTCTATTTATAAACTGCAACAAACAGAAAAATAGAAAGTGGCCATTAAGGCATGCGACATGCACGTTGTGATCGGACGCGTTGGCTTCTCCACCACACAGGGCGATCAGCCAACCAAGGAAGGAAACAACTAATCAACCGAAAATCAAGGGGAAAAAACAGGAAGCCGTCCACCTGTACTTCGACGCGCCCCTCCGCTACCCGCCCTCCTCCTACCGCCACAACGACGCCGTCCATTCCTCCGTGCTCGCCGCTGCCTCCGCCACCCCCCTCCTCCCCTCCCTCCTCGACCGCATCCTCCCTCCTCCCCTCCGCCGATTCCTCCTGGCCGCCTCCATCCCCCACCTCCCTCCCGTATCCGCCGTATCCATCTTCCGCTCCTCCCTCCCATCCTCCCCCGCCCGTCTTGGTCCCTCTCCTTCTCCGCCCTCCTCCGCCGCCTCCTCTCGCATAGTCTCCTCCCCGAAGCTGCCCGACTCTTCGCTGACTTCGCAGGGCGCCCGGAAGTCTCTCTAGTGTCCGAAGACCTTACTCTGCTGATCTCCGAGCTGTGCCGCGTGCGGCGTGCTGACCTCGCGCTGCAGGTGCTCGACGAAATGCCTACTCAGTGCCTCGCGCCGGATAGGGACGCGTACCGCGCTATCGTGCTTGCTCTCTGCGATGCTGGCATGCTCGACGAGGCCACGCACGTCCTCTACTCCATGCTGTGGCGTGTGTCGCAGCGGGGTTGCGACACAGATGTTGTGGTGTACCGGGCATTGCTGGTCGCACTCTGTGCGGCTGGCCAGGGTGAGCAGGCTGAGCTAGTGCTGGATAAGGTGCTCAGGAAGGGGTTGAGTGTCAGATCCTCTCACAGAACCTGGGAACGTTTTCAGTTTTGGTTCTGAAGAACCGAGCAGGGGAGGGGAATGTGTATATGCTAATGCTAAATTAAAGTAAGACTTGGGTTTGGCATAATGATTCGATGCCGTTTTCATTGATTAGCTCAGCTTATATAGTCTTACAAGCAGTAAAAGTAAAGATGCTGTAAAAGTAAGATTCAGCAGTTAAAACCGAACTGGGTTATCCCATTACAAAGCTTCTGTAAAGAAAACTCAATTACAGGAATAGTAAATACTCAGCCAAGTATTAGCCGTTGATCTGAACTTAAAGGTGTATCTTCCCATCTGAACCATTCATTCTCATTAACTCCTCACACTACTTCTTCAACCTTCAGAACTGAAGCTCTCGGTCATTTTCAGCAATTCTGCTCTGAAGTGCAGTTCTGACAGTTGCTCCCCCTTAGCAGCACACTTGTCCTCAAGTGTTACCATCAGGAAACCAAGAACGTATAGTTTGGGAATAAAACTCAGGGAATGTACCTTTGATGAAGTTAGCATCCTCCCAAGAAGCATCTTCAGGAGGTAGATTTTCCCATTGTACCAACCATTGAGTGACCAACTCGTTGTTTCTAGGCATTGCTCGAGTTTCAAGGACCATAATTGGCTTAGTTTTGATCTTACCATCCTTTCCAACTAAGGGCAGATCTGGACTTGGGATTGCATTCTTTCCACAGTGCTGTTTAAGCTGGCTAATGTGGAATACCGGGTGTATACCAACTCCTGCAGGCAGTTGTAATTGATAAGCCACATTGCCTACTCGCTGCATTACTCGAAATGGCCCATAAAATCTGCTAGTAAGCTTTAAGGCTTGTTTAAGACCAAATCTGTGATTCGGTATGGTTGCATTTTTAAGTATACCATATCTCCCACCGCCAACTGTCTCTCACTTCGATTCAAATCAGCATACTTCTTCATTCTTGTTTGAGCCTGAGCTAGATTTTCTTTCAATCTCTTCAACATAATTTGCTTCTCTTCTAAGAAATCTCTAACCTCCTTATCTTCAGGGCCAGGGACAGCCACCTCATTAATCAGTGGAGGAGGAAAACCATATAATGCTTGGAATGGAGACACTTTGAGAGCTGTATGAAATGTTGTATTGTACCACCATCCACCATTCCGCTAGAGGTAACCAACTTGCCCATTTCTTAGGTTCTTGCATTGCCATACATCGCAAATATGACTCAACACACTGATTCACCCTCTCAGTTTGTCCATCGGTTTGTGGGTGGTAGGCGGTACTAAATCTGAGTTGCACCTTTAAGGATTTGAACAACTCTTGCCAAAGTTTACTAGTGAATATTATGTCTCTATCAGATACAATAGCTATAGGGAATCCATGCAATTTAAAGATGTTATCAATAAATGCCTGTGCTACTGATTGTACTGAGTAAGGGTGAGAGAGTGGAACAAAATGAGCATATTTTGTGAATCTGTCAACCACAACAAATATTACCTCCTTTCCCTTTGAATTTGGTAAGCCTTCTATGAAATCCATAGAGATATGTGTCCAAGCCATATCTGGAATAGGTAATGGTTCTAATAAACCAGGATAATGACAGTGTTCAGTTTTGGATCGCTGACATACCGCGCATTCTTTCACCACGGTATGTACTTCCTTCTTCATTCCCGGCCAATAGAACAAATGTTTCACTCTTTGATATGTAGCCACTCTCCCTGAATGTCCTCCTACTGCCGACATGTGGAGCGAATGAATAATGTTTAGCCTCAATTCAGGGTCCTTGCCCACATAAATTCTCCCTTTGTACCTCAAAACTCCAGACTTGAAAGTAAATTCTGAAGTTGTATTGGGAGACAGTGTTAATTGCTCCATTAACTCCTTGCAGTGTGCATCATCTTGATAACTGTTCGTGACAGCCTCTATCCATGAAGGTATTGCAATAGAGATGGCCATAGCACTAGTACCTCTCCTTGATAAAGCATCTGCCACTTTGTTCTCCTTACCCTTCTTATATTCTATAATATAATCAAACTCCAATAACCTCAACATTAATTTGTGTTGAATACCCTCAGCAATCTTTTATTCTGTCATGAATTTCAAACTTTGCTGGTCAGTCTTAATTATCAATTGAGTTCCCAAGAAATAGTGTCTCCATCTCTTTAATGACTCTATGATTGCCAGGGCTTCTCGGTCATAAGTAGACATAGCAACAGCCCTAACCCCTAAAGTCTTACTGAAATAAGCCAAGGGCCTCCCTCGCTGCATTAAGACTGCTCCAATTCCCAATCCACTTGCATCAGTTTCAAGAGTGAAAGCTTCAGAGAAATTTGGAAGTGCCAAAACTGGTGTGGTTGTAAGAGCAAGTTTCAACTTTACAAAAGCTTCATCCTGAGAATTCTTCCAATCAAATCCTCCTTTTTTTAACATATCATATAAGGGTCTACAAATGATACCATAATTCTTGATAAATCTTCTATAATATCCAACATACCTAGGAAGCTCCTCAACTGTGATATATCCTTTGGTTTTGGCCAATCAACAATGGTATTGATTTTGTCGTGTGCAGAGCTACCCTTCACACGAAATCACATGGCCCAGATAAGTCACTTGGGAGATCGCAAATACACATTTTTGAACTTAGCAAAAGCCGATCTTTGCCTCAACAACCCCAACACAATAGTCAAGTGTTCTTTGTGCTCCTCCTCACTCTTGCTATAAATAAGGATATCATCAAAGAAGACTAAAACGAACTTCCTCAAATGTTGGGCAAAAATGCTGTTCATAAGACATTGGAAAGTAGCAGGCGCATTAGTAAGTCCAAAAGGCATTACTAGATACTCATAATGGCCTAAATAGGTATTGAATGCAGTTTTATAAATGTCCTCTTTGTTCATTCTTATCTGATGATATCCAGATCGCAAATCCAACTTACTGAATACTTTAGCATCAAAGAGTTCATCTAACAGATCCTCAATCACTGGAATGGGGTACTTATTCTTGATAGTTTGTGCATTCAATTTCCTATAATCGATACAAAGCCTCCACGACCCATCCTTCTTTTTAACCAAAATAGCAGGAGATGCATAAGGACTGGTACTCGGTCTGATGATAGATGATTCTAATAAGTTTTTGATCTGCTGCTCTATCTCCTTCTTTTTCTAATGAGGAACTCGATAGGGTCTAACATTAGGAGGTACAGACCCATCTTTAATAGGAATAGAGTGATCACACCCTCTCTCAGGAGGTAAGCCCTTTGGTTCCTCAAAGACATCTGCATATTTATGAATCAAATCCTGGAATTGAGGACTCACCTTGTTGTTCCTTTCTTCTTCTTTAGGAACCTGCAGCTCAATAACATAGCCCATCATACCCTTTCCTGTGATCTTATTCAGTTCTTTGGAATTTAGTATTCTCATTGGTTCAGATATGGATTTATCATCTAGTACTACAGACCATTTCCCTTCCTTCTTGATGGTTAATCTCCTTGTTTTCAAGTCGAGGCAGTTTGGACTGTGCTGATATATCCAATCACATCCTAAAACCATGTCATAGTTTTTCAGTTTAAGGATCTGGAATGAGTTGCAAAAGGCCTGTCCATTGATGCTATATTCCACCTTTGATACATGAGACCCTGTTAAAATAGTACCTCCACCAGCCACTGTCACTTTCATCAAGTTATTACACATGATCTTGCAACTTGTTTTAGAAGCAAACCTCAAGTCAATGAAAGTGTGAGTGTTGCCACTATCAACAAGTGCTATTCCTCTTCTTCCCCCTATTATGACCTCCAGTGTATAGGTAGAGATTCCAGAATAACCTTGAATTGCTTGAGATGAAATCTGCATGTGCATCAACTGCTCTTGAGGTTCCTTTTCTTCCTCATTACACTCATTAGCTTCCTGCGGTTCCTCTCCAGATTCAACATTAGGCTATATACTCTCTTCGGGTTCAGAAACCATCAAGTTTACATTCTGAAATTGCTTGCATTTGTGGCCAATGAACCATTTGTCACCACAATATCTACAAATTCCTGGTATAAATGGAGTGTTAGGTTTAGTTCCCACTTCTTTCTTCTGAAAATTCTACACATACTGGACTTTGTCTTAGCTGAATTTGCATTATACCCACTCTTTTGAGTATTCACAACTGAACTGGTCATTCCCCTTCTAGCCACTGCTCCAGCTCCCTTTTCCATATCCTTTGCCATCTAATATGCTTCACATAGTATTTGTGGCTTCAATGGCTTAAGATAGTGCTTAATGTCCTGTCTCAATCCATTAATGAAGCATTTAACAAAAAAGGATTCAGGCAGTAAAGGATTTTCACCTTTGTATGAAGCCATCAATTCCTCAAATCGATCAATGTAATCAGAAATGTTGAGGTTGTATTGCTTCATAGAGTGAAATTGTTCCAGCACTTCATAACTGATGTACTGAGCAAATCGGTCACAAACCATTCGACAAAAGACTTGCCAAGGAGGGGGATTCCACAATAGCCCAAGACTCTCGATCGATTATCGACCCTACCTCCCATATACATCTGAGCTAGGTCGAATTTGGCTTCATCTCGAACACTAGCCATAGCAAAATAAGTCTCTATCTGCCTGATCCATTCCAGTGGATGACTGCCATCAAACCGAGGAAACTCAATTCTAGGACCCTTAGCAATTGACTTGTAAAAGTTATTGATCCTATCGGGTCCTGGATCAGGGTTCCATTGTCTTCCAAAGTGAGAATCTTGAGTAAAGTTCCGGTGGTTCAAGGTGGGTGAAGCTGGAGTAAGGGGCGGAGATGTGTTTTGACCCCAGTTCAAAGGAGCTGTAGACTGCCCCGTTGGAGTATGATAATAATTCCCTTCATCGTTGCCATTAAGATTTATCCCTTGGGTGCTGTTGAGGTGTGCTGGATTCCTGACCTTACCTCTTCTCATAGCCTCTAACTCTAGATCCTGAATCCTGGTCGGGTCTGCTGGGGCTTTTGCTGTTGCAGATTCACCGATCCCAGAGTTTCTTTCGGCGGGTTGAAGCTGAGTTGCAGACATACCTTGCAATAGCGATTCAATCCTATTCATCTGTAGCTGCATACCCGTGACTTGATTTTGCAACTCGCCCAGATGTTGTTGCAGGGACTCTACTTTACTTTTGGCCTCCATGGTTTCTTGCCTCACCGCAATCAATTCGGATGCATCGCTTTCAGATCTGGTTGCCGGCTTAGTCATCTTCCTTTGGAAAGTCCAAAACTAAACTGCTGCAACTTGTAGAAGAACAAATCCAAAATCTTGCCTTGTTCTTGATCTCTACCGCCGAAAGGATCTGAATATACCAGGGATTTTACAGTGATCGAAATCACCAACCTGGATGCTTTAGACTTAATCGACGCCAAGGATGAGCTTGCTCTGATACCTTTTGTCAGATCCTCTCACGTAACACAGGAACGTTTTGCTTTTGGTTACAAGAACCGAAAGCGAGGGAAAGTGTATATGCTAATGCTAAATTAAAGTAAGACTAGGGTTTGGCATAATGATTCGATGCCGTTTTCATTGATTAACTCGCTTATATAGTCTTACAAGCAAGAAAAGTAAAGATCTTTGTAAAAGTAAGATTCAAGATTAAAACCAAACTGGGTTATCCCATTACAAAGCTTCAGAAGAAAACTCAATTACGAGAATAGTAAATACTCGGCCAAGTATTAGCCGTTGATCACGAACTTAAAGGGTATCTTCCCATCTGAACCATTCATTCTCATTAACTCCTCACACTACTTCTTCAACCTTTAGAACTGAAGCTCTCGGTCATTTTCAGCAATTCTGCTCTGAAGTGCAGTTCTGACATTGAGGTCGGCAAGTAGTCGGCGCTCTCTTCGTGTGCTCCAGGAACTTAACGCGTGCAAGCGGCTTCGTGAGCAGGTCCGCTAGCTGTTTGGCCGAACTGGCAAACTCGATGACGATTTTCCCGCCCTCAATGCACTTCCGAATGTAGTGATAGCGTGTATCAATGTGTTTGCTCCGATCATGATAGACGGGATTCTTGCACAAAGAGATGGCGGATTTGTTGTCAACCTTCAATTCCACGGGCTCTGGCTCGCCGCCGATTATGTCGCTCAGCAGGCGTGCAAGCCAAATTCCCTGGCATGCCACAGTGGCTGCGGCAATATACTCGGCCTCACACTAAGAGAGAGCCACCACTCTCTGTTTCTGTGACTGCCAAGTAATTGGGCTCGAACCAAGGAAGAAGAGCACTCCTGTCGTAATCTTGCGATCATCAACGTCGCCGGCCATGTCACTGTCACTGTAGCCGTGCAGCTGTGGTTTCTCCTTGGTCCGCCTCACAAATTTGCACCCAAAATTTAGTGTCCCGGCGATGTAACACGGCAAATGCTTCACCGCCGCATAGTGCTCTTCCCTCTGATCCTCCATAAAGCGACTCACATATCCAACTGCGTAAGTGATGTCGGGGCGAGTGTGTGTCAAATACCTCAGGCTGCCGATGATGCTCCGGTACATCGTCGCATCCACTAGCGGGCTGGTGCTCTGCTTGCTCATTTTGAGCCGCGTCTCCATCGGCACTTGGCTCGGATTGCAGTCGGCCATGCCGCTGCTCTCCAAAATCTTCCGTGCGTACGCGCCTGGCCCATGGTGATGCCGTCCGCACTCTGCTTAACCTCGATCCCAAGATAATAACTTAGGAGGCCGAGATCACTCATCTTGAACAAGATGTGCATCTCTTCCTTGAACTTGCGGATTTCCTTTGCGCCCACGCCGGTGATGACCAAATCGTCCACGTATACTCCCACGAGCAACCGGGAGTCACCGTAGCCACGCGCATACATGGCGTGATCCGAGGGGCTTCACTGGAAGCCGAGTCGATGCAGGCTCTCATCCAGCTTGGAGTTCCAGGCGCGAGGGGCCTGGCGTAGCCCATACAGGGCCTTCTTCAATTTTAGCACCTTGTGCTCCTTGCCGTCACACACAAAGCCTGGCGGTTGCGCGACGTAGACCAGCTCAGACAGCTCGCCGTTGAGGAACGTCGTCTTCACATCCATGTGGTGGACCTCCCAATTCTCCGACGCAGCCACTGCGAGCAGCAACCGCATAGAGTCCATGCGAGCAACCGGCGCGAAGACCTCCTCGAAGTCGATGCCCGATCGTTGCACGTACCCTTTAGCGACGAGGCGCGCCTTGTGTCGCACGATGTTGCCGCGCTCATCCCGCTTCACCTTGTACACCCACTTGAGGCCGATCGGGCGACAATCGGCAGGGGGATCAACCAGCTCCCATGTCTGATTCTCTTCAATCGATTCAATCTCGTCGATCATCGCCCGCCTCCAAGGATGGCTCTGCTCGGCCTCTTGGAAAGAGGCCGGTTCCTCGGCGGAGGTGAGCAACAGGTCCCCAAGTTGGGAGATGAGCGCACGCTGCGCCAAGTTAGGCACAGGCGCCGGTCCGATGATGTTGTCGAGGGTGCGGAAGCGGATCGGGGCGTCGTCATCTTGGTCGGCATCGAGGGCCTCCCTTGCATCTGTTGGAGGCGTGGCGAATTCGACATCAGGCACATCTGCTGGCGAGGCAGCATCGCCCGTTGGAGTCGCGTGTTCAGCGGGCACACGCTCTGGGGTGCGTGGCGAGGTTCTGGCCAAGGTCGACGTAGCGGATTGCACAGTGGGTGGCGCAGAGTGTGCAGCTCCATGCGCCTCCGAGTTGGGATCCTCCACAGGCGTTCCTATGACAACAACGGTGGAGTATTCCACAATGAACGGATCGGCGCCAGCGGTGTACCTTGTTCGGCCGCTGCGAGCCCCATCCCCACCGGGCTTGTTCGTCAAGATGACATCTTCGCCACGCACCCGCTGTTCGTTGGTAGCGAGTGCTTATGCCGTTATGCGGTTGGCGCGCTTTTCTCCTTTTCTCCCTGCGTTTCCATCTTGGCTATTCGATGCATTTCAATAGTTTGATGATATTATGGAATGTGTTTTCGATTAGTTTTGAATGGCCGGCGCTTTGAACAATAATTTTGTCGGATTTGCTCGCACGCAGCTACCGTATGTATGGGTGGATGGATGACGCGAGCGCGAGGTGGTGATGGTAAGTACACGGTGCGTTGGTGTTTGGATTGGTGGGGGGAGGAAAGGGTCGTGGCGTGCAAGAGAAACCTTGGCGCGCAAGCTGCTGCGCTGCCACGCTGCGTTCGCTATTGCTTCGTTCGTTGGGCGCGAGTGCTTATGCCGTTATGCGGTTGGCGCGGCTTTTCCTCCTTTTCTCCCCTGCGTTTCCATCTTGGCTATTCTGATGCATTTGAACAGTTTGATGATATTATGGAATGTGTTTTCGATTAGTTTTGAATGGCCGACAGTTTCGGAACAATAATTTTGTCGGATTTGCTATTTCTAAGTCGTCTGAAATTTTCTCAAGTTTAAGTCAATTATTGTTACCACTGAATTTGTGTGTAGAGATTAATATATCATATGATTGGATATTGATCCAATAGATAAAACATGTGACTTATGCTTAAAAAAATTTCAGTCACCTTACGAATAGACAATCCTAATTTTGTTTTAGGACAACATATAATGATTTTGAGACATCGATTTGGAACATACTAGTAGTGTTAGCATGTTGTTACTCTTCATGTCTTTCTACAAACTGAAAAATTCGTTACCATGTTGTCAATTGGGGCGAGGGCCATTTATGTTCGCCGAGGGCTTCAGAGTGGGCTGTAAAAGGCTTAGGTTTAGTTGAGCCCATAGTGAGCAGCTGAACATCAAGCCTGCCGGGCCGCCTAGCTATTGTGGCTTGTACTGTTAAGTCGGGCCGAGCTGGTTGAGTCAGCTTCATTTCTACGCCTGGCCGACTACGAAACGGGAAAATTAGAAAAGCATGGCGTAATCGCGTCGCGTCCCCAGCGAAACAGCAGCGGGCCAGCGGCAATGGGCGCCACGCCGGTGCGTTGGCCGCGGGTGCTAGCCCCGGCGCACCTCGCCGGAGCCATCCACCGGCAGAAGAACCCCCTCGAAGCCGTCCACCTGTACTTCGACGCGCCCCTCCGCTACCCGCCCTCCTCCTACCGCCACAACGACGCCGTCCATTCCTCCGTGCTCGCCGCTGCCTCCGCCACCCCCCTCCTCCCTCCCTCCTCGACCGCATCCTCCCCTCCTCCCCTCCGCCGATTCCCTCCTGGCCGCCTCCATCCCCACCTCCCTCCCGTATCCGCCTTATCCATCTTCCGCTCCTCCCTCCCATCCTCCCCCGCCCGTCTTGGTCCCTCTCCTTCTCCGCCCTCCTCCGCCGCCTCCTCTCGCATAGTCTCCTCCCCGAAGCTGCCCGACTCTTCGCTGACTTCGCAGGGCGCCCGGAAGTCTCTCTAGTGTCCGAAGACCTTACTCTGCTGATCTCCGAGCTGTGCCGCGTGCGGCGTGCTGACCTCGCGCTGCAGGTGCTCGACGAAATGCCTACTCAGTGCCTCGCGCCGGATAGGGACGCGTACCGCGCTATCGTGCTTGCTCTCTGCGATGCTGGCATGCTCGACGAGGCCACGCACGTCCTCTACTCCATGCTGTGGCGTGTGTCGCAGCGGGGTTGCGACACAGATGTTGTGGTGTACCGGGCATTGCTGGTCGCACTCTGTGCGGCTGGCCAGGGTGAGCAGGCTGAGCTAGTGCTGGATAAGGTGCTCAGGAAGGGGTTGAGGTCGGCAGGTAGTCGGCGCTCTCTTCGTGTGCCAATGCTTGCTGGGCTTAGCACCGAGGACGCCCGGGAAGTCATTGATCGAGCGTTGGTTGTGCGAGGTGGGCGGACTGTCGCGAGCTTTGAATCCATGGTTCTTGACCTCTATGATGAGGGACGGTTGAACGAGGCAGACAATTTGTTTGAGGACATGAGCAAGAAGGGGTTCAAGCCAACAATATGCATGTATGAGGCGAAGATCACAGCTTTATGCAGGGAACAGAGGATGGATGATGCAGTGAAGGTGTTGGAGGAGGAGTTGGCCAAGAATGATCTCGTTCCGACTGTGAAAACATATAACTTGATAATGAAGGGTCTTTGCGACATTATGCAATCAAGGAAGGCACTTGGATACCTTAAAAGGATGGATAAGCAGCTTGGCTGTGTTGCTCGGAAGGAGACTTTCTCTATCTTAGTCATTGGCTTGTGCTCAGAAAGCCAGTTTGTTAAGGCGGCAAGGGTTTTGGAGAGGATGGTGAAGGGTCGTCATCGGCCTGACAGAAGTGAATTCAACAATGTTATTGAAGGTTTATGTTCTGCTGGAAGAACATATGATGCAATCCTATGGCTAGAGGAGATGATCAACCATGGAGAAACACCTGATGTCCGTGTTTGGTCTTCTTTGGTTTCGGCGGCTTTAGGAGTAAGAGCCAGCGTTATGGCTGCAGCTATGTGAGAAGTGTGACTCTGCCAAGAAGACTGTTGAAGCACACCAAAGACACCAACAAAGGAGCCTACTGTGTATGTAAGTGAAGTCACGTTTTTTTATTTATCATCTTGTTGTTTATGCAGTGGCAAAAGTGTTTCCTACTAGCGAATTAGTTGCTGTAATTAGTAACAATATCCTAAACCAAGGCTCAAATATATTTTGCTGTCTACTTTTGTGGCAAATTGTTGTTTTTGACCTTTATGGTTGTGATGAGGAAAATTTTACTTGTTAGGAGTTTGACTTTTGAGTCCACTGCTTGATTTAAATGTTAAACAGAGGATTAACTTGTCATTCTGATGTAACAAATTCCATTGCAATCGAGACTATTATTGGCACAAGACATAATGAGTTGATTAACTAGATGATTGTATCTGTACTCTTGTAGTTTACAAAATTGCCAGGATAATCTCCAGGCATAGGTACAGAATTGCCAGATCTTGTCCTGGCCGAGTCTATAAAATTGTTGGATTACCCAAGCAGATCCTCCGGCGACCCTCCTTGACCACAACGTGGACTGCAGCTCAGACACCTCTTCCCCAATCCGCTCGCTGGGAAGGAAGACGCCAGTGACGCTGTTGCCTGTGCGGCTGTGCCCAGCCCAGCTGCATGCTCCCTTTGCTCTGCCCACTCTCCAACTTAGCAGAACCCAAGTAACCAGTAAGAAGATAGGGAACAGTGACAGGTGGGGCCCACAAGGAAGAAGATAGAGGAAGAAAATTGCAACATCGAGGGCAAAATTGTCTTTGCACCGCTCTGTCACACCCTTGACCGACGGAATTCGGTCAACAGTGGCATAAAGCTGTAAGGTTTCGAAAATGCAATGGTATGTAAGGGAGGGGTGTTTTGCAGTGGCGGATCAGGGATCCAGTAACTTTGCAGTGGCATATAAAAAAATTCCCATTAGATTATGTGCAAATATGTCATAGGCAGACAACGTATAAGCCTTGTTGAAAAAAGAAACAAGAATAAAATGTTAAAACTTTTAGCAAATAAGTTGTTATGTTATTTGGTGTTGTATATGACCAGTAAACCTGGTTATGTTACTTGCCACTTTGCCAGGGTGACGCAGATATCTTCATCCCAACCGATTTCTAGCTTTTGGAGCAGATGGACCATCACTGCTCTGGTTTTTCAAAAGAGCAGAAGAATCCTGGTGCATTTAAACCAGTGAAGAAGAGGAGAACAATCATAGTAAGTTTAGCCTGTTTATGCCAACTTTGTTCTCTCTCTATGCAGCATAGTTCATTTTGTGCCTAACTCCGATTTTGCATGTATCTTTGACTATCTTTGGTACTGAAAGGTAACTTGTTATTTGTCGAACTATCATTCAGCTTGATACCGCTGCCTTCATGGAAGAGTTTGGACTGCCGTTGAAGACAAGGACCAAAGATGGATATAATCCACTTCTTGATGATTTCAAGGACACAAAATTCTATCTCAGCGTTCCTACCCACAACAAGTAGTCAGTCTGTGTTGCTTGTTCTGTTCGCTTGTCAAAGCTTTACATTAGACGCGAGTGAATATCGAATATGCAACGAACAACCAGTAATCGAGGCTTGGACCCTTGCGAAGCCTCACGGGAACATTTTATACCAAAAGCCCCACGTCGCCTTGCAGTTATATTAGAGATAGAAGCTTAATACGTGTAGTTAACCTAGAGAATAACAGTACATATTAACTATTATGTGTATTAAAAACAGCACATAGCATGACATACTCCATCACAGTTTTGCAAGGTTGAGCAACTCTACCGGCCTCGCATAGTGGAGCTCTCGCGTCGCCTCCTGCGCCGCTCGCCACTCCGGCGGCGGCGGCCTCCTTCAGTTCGCCCGTCCCCCTTCCCCGCAGCCTTCCCTCCACCTCCACCTCCACGCCGACTGCCGCTCCGGCGACGGCGCACTCCTTCCAATGGGTTCTCCCTCCCAACGCCTAGACTTCAAAGCAGCAGTTTTGGGAAGAATGTCTGAGAAGGAGCGAAGATGGACGGAATCTTCTCTATCCAGTCCAGATTCCGTGGAATCCCAGCGCCGCGTCTCGCCGGTCAGGTCGTCCTCGCCAAATTAGCTCGTTCTTACGCGCCGGTCGTTGAGCCCTTTGAGGGCTCGGGTTGTCGAGCCCGGTCGCCTTGGGGCTCCAACCATGAATGCTGATGCTAGGGGCAAGTTGGTGCTCTTGCTTGAAGGCGGGCTACCGCTGAGCAAGGATGTTGCAACTTCGCTTGCTGCTGGCGCAGCTAACCCGTCGGAGGCAGGCGTGTGGCATGAGGTTCATAGGTGGCATCCGGGGCGCCAGCGGACCCAACAAAGCGGCGGCAGGCCCCAGTATCGCGACCGGTGCTTAGAGACCTCATAGGCTTGTGCTTCAATTGCTTTGCCGGGGATCACGTTGCGGCGGACTGTAGAAGCTCCACTCGCTGTTTTCGCTGCAGAGGAGTGGGTCACACTTCGGCTCACTGCAAAAAAGCGTCAAGCCCAGGTCCGGCACGTCCGCTCGCCGCCGCAGACCTGCGTGAGAGGTTGCTGTCGCGCCCGAGGGCCGCCCAACAAACTTCTTGCCGCCATCCGTCCCCGGCCTCGGGTAGCTCGGGCCGCTCGCCTGCGCCGTAGCGACGTCGGTTAGCGTCTCAGGGGCCAAGTTGGCCTCCGCTGGTTCGCTCTTCTCCGACTTCCGAAGCTCGTCCCAGGCCTGGGGACGGAAAGTGTCTTCTCCCACCTCTGTTCGGGGACGTAGATGATGAGTTCCCTCCTGGGAACCCTCTCCATCGTCCCGATCGAGAAGCTTGCGTCGTTCCACTTTCCCCAGCAATGCGCGACATGGAGAGGTGCCTTGAACGGGCGCTAATTGTTTGCGTGGGGGGTACGAGGCCTGAAGTTTCAGCCCAAGAGGTCGCGTGGGCAATCCAGGATGAGCGGGGCTTGCCGCAGGATTGCTTCTCCATTCATCCTTTCTTCCCTGAGAATTTTCTTGTGGTCTTCAACAGCCACTCGAACAAAGATCGCATTCTTCGTGGCGGCCCTATCAAGACTTCCAATTTCCTCCTCCTGGTCCGCCAATGGTCGCGTCTAGCTCAGGCGGTCAGCCAACCTCTTCGTTTCCAAGTTAAGTTAAGCTTGGAGGGTTTGCCTTTGCACGCGTGGAGTTTGGCCGTCGTTTCAGCCATCCTCTCCCCCTCGTGTTGGATCGAAGCTTTTGATGAATCATCCACTTCGCGTGCAGATTTGTCGGCTTTCCGCTTGGTCGCGTGGTCCCTTAACCCCAATTTGATTCCGAAGGAAAAATCGGTGCTCCTTGTCGAAGCGGGCCTCCGGCCCGATGGTTCCATCCTGGAACACAGGACACAGGTCTTTGCGAAGCCGTCTAGCTCAAGGGTGCTACGGGAGGCCCTTCGCTACAATGTCATCATCCACATTCACAAGGTGGTCGATTTCTCATCCTCGGCTGAGTCTGTGCCCTCCTTTGCACCTTCGAGCGACGACTCCGGCTTCGGCGGGCTTCCTCGCGATGACTCCGACGACTCAGGACCACGTCGCCACTCCTTCCGCACCTCTCCTGGCGTAGTGGATGGGTCTGTGTGGCTCGCCAGGAGGTCGGGAGGGAAGCTCTCACGGCATACATCGGCACGGGGGGCTCTTGGCTACTTCCTGGAAGCTGCCCCCCATGTCAGCTCCTGGCAGGAGGTCGGTGTCAGCGTTCCAGGTTTTGCGTGGCAAAGGAGGCGTGAGAAAGACTTCATCAGAACTGGTTTGGCAGGTTGCCAAAAAGGCTTCAAAGCCTACGCGCTGCTTGCCATCTTCGGCATTGCTCCAAGCTGAGCTTGTCCTAGAGAAGAAAAAGGGGGTCTTAAATGCCGCTGCTCTACCCTTCAGCCCGGTCGAAGTCACAGAGCCGCCTCCAGCTTTCCACCATGCTGTCCCAGTATTCGAAGTAGAAGCTCCACGTTGCGCGCCTTTGCCCCTCGCAGCTGCTGATAAGGAGGCAGCTAGTTGTGGCCTGCAAGGGCAAGAGGTCGTCCAGAGCCCTACTAGGCCGCGAATCCCAGATGATGCAGTCAAGCCACCCCATGCTGTCCACCAGGCTTTCCCTGTTCTCGAGGCTGCGTCTGTGCCCCTCGAGGCAGCAAATCTTCTTGTATCTTCTGATGGTTTTGCTACCCCTTCACGTAATCTTCACAACTTGGCTGAGCTGGCGTCAAACCAAGCTGCATGCCCCATGCAACGTCAAGAGGTCGCTCACAGCCCATCAAGCTCTCGCATGCTGGGCAACACACCAGTCCTGGTCGTGGAAAACTCCCAGGCGGAAGCACTCCTTTCAGCCGTTCCGTCCGACAACAGCGGCACCATCCCCAAACCGCCCTCAGTCCTTGAACTTGACGACAAGTCTCGCTTCATAGAAGAGCATGCTTCTGTGCAGGCTGCGTGCCACATGCAAGGTGGCGTCAACGTACCAAGCCCTCGCAGTCGAGTCATTTCTTGTGTTGTGCCTCAGCTGGGCGAAGATGAATCCCTCTACTCAAGGTCGATTGTAGTCCGGGACGGCCGATTTCCCCCTGCTGCCGAAGCACCGGCCGCCGCAGGCCAGCTCTTATCCTACTTGCGTAGGGCGAAAGCAGTCGTGCAGCCTCCGCTCTTGCCTCTGCCGGACGTCCAGAGATCGCCCCTTCAGCAACCAAAGCCATTCGCCCCAAGGCGCAGCAAGCGTCTGGCCGCCTCCTGCTCGGAAGCTATCCCAGCCGTTAAGCGTGCTCAACTAGTTTTAGCTGGTAAGCTCAGGCTTCTTCCGGGATCCGCTCAGGATGATCACTCGGCCCTGTTAAACTTCACTCGGCTGTTTGACACAAAGCTCTCTCAAGATCACATCATCGCCCTCGCGTCATTGTTCAAGATCCTAGTTCCGAAAACCTTGCCTACCAGCGTGGTTGGGCTGGCAGGTGCTTCGTCGGCCCCGGGAACTCTTGCAGCCACCTGAATTTGGGGACTCGGATCCTTGGTCGCCTAGCTTGCTACATGGACGTCTGTAATATCAACTTCATTAGTTGGAATGTAAGGGGGCTCAATATGAGGGCCAAGCGTCATGTAATTAGAGAAACGGTTGTTGATGCTTGTGCATCGGCCGCCTATATCCAAGAAACCAAAATCAGTGTCTTCAATTCTGCGCTTGTAATGGAAACCCTCGGGGCCTCTTTCGACGGCTTCTACTACCTTCCGTCTTCCCAGTCGAGAGGAGGCATTCTGTTAGCTTGGATGTCCAGTAAGGTTACTTGTTCGGCGCCGAGTATAAGGAACCACTCTATAACAGCAAAGGTCACCCTCCCTTGTGGGTCGGAATCTTGGCTATCGGTAGTCTACGGTCCAACGGAAGAGACCTGTAAAACAGCATTTCTGCAGGAACTCCGAGACATCCTGGACTACACCTCTGGTCTGTGGATCATTCTTGGAGACTTCAACCTTATTCTACATGCAAGTGACAAGAATAACGATCGCCTCCACAGAAGGCGTATGGGGAGCTTCCAACGGGTGATTGATGACCTAGATCTCAAGGAGATCCACCTCAATGGCAGAGCTTTCACCTGGACTAGCGCCAGGGAGAACCCAACCCTGGAGCGCATTGATCGGGTTTTTGTCTCTACAGAGTGGGACATGTTGTTCCCGAACTGCTTCCTTCGAGCCCTCCCCTCCACGGCTTCGGACCACTGCCCCTTGCTGTTCTCAACAGCCTTCTTGAAGGAATCGAAGAAACGATTTCGCTTTCAATCCTTCTGGACTAGGATTGAAGGCTTCATGGAAGTGGTTAAGGAGGCTTGGAAGGGGGTTAATCTTCGGCACAATCCTTTTCGACGCCTCCATAGCCTCCTCACGACCACAGGTCGCACGTTGCAATCTTGGAGTCAGTGGCAGTGTGGTAGCATTCGTCAGACAATTGGATTGGCAAAAGAACTTATATGTCGCATCGATCTGACGCAGAGGAAAACGACTTGTTTCTCCTTGGGAGCGCGGCTAGAATGGAGCTCAAAAAAAACGCTAGGGTTGTGCTCCTTTGAGAGAACTATTGCTCGCTAAAGGTCGCGTGTCGATGGTTGCGGGAGGGGCGCAAACTCCGCTTCTTCCACATACATGCCAATCACCGTGGCGTGTGAACTTCATAGGAAGTCTAAAGGTCGCAGATGACCGGGTGCACACTTAGGAAGGTTTGGAAGATGCCTTCCACGACCATTTTGTCAACCTCATTGGAAAACCGGTCACCGAACCCATTCTTTGGATTTGGTTTCCTAGATCTTCCATTCACGATCTCTGAGAGCTAGACGCAGATTTGTCTGAAAAGGAGGTTTGGGAAGCAATCAGATCTATGCCATCCGAAAAGGCGCCAGGTCCTGATGGATTCACGGGTTTTTTCTATCAGCACTGCTGGGATATCATCAAGCCAGACATTATGGTGGCATTTCATGCCCTAGGTCGGTTAGCAGGAAAGGATTTCCAACTGCTCAACCAAGCGTTCTTAACTCTTGTGTCGAAGAAACTTGCAGCTCAGGAACCAAGAGACTTCCGGCCCATCAGCTTGGTCCACAGTATTTCCAAAATCTTCTCGAAAGTCTTGGCTCGAAGGCTAGCACCAGAGTTGATGAAGGTAGTAGCACCAAATCAATCCGCTTTCACAAAAGGTCGCTCCATTCAAGACAATTTCTTTTTGGTCAGGCAATCTGCGCGCTTTCTCCACCACCAGAAACAATCGGCTATCCTCCTCAAGCTGGATATAGCCCAAGCTTTTGACTCCCTTTCCTGGACCTTCCTGTTGGAAATAATGCGACACAAAGGTTTTGGCCCAAGGTGGTGTGCTTGGCTGTGTACCCTACTCAGTTCGTCGTCAACCAGGGTGCTTGTCAATGGTCAACAAGGACATCCAGTTTGGCATGGTCGCGGTCTGCGACATGGAGACCCTCTATCCCCTCTGTTGTTCATTATCGCCATGGATGTCCTCAACAACTTTGTTGTTGCCCATGAAAATCTTGGTTGCTTTATCCGATTGGCGGATGACGCGGTCGTGTTTGCTTCTCCGGCCAGGACAGACCTTCTCACCATCAACGAAATTCTTAATCTCTTGGTGCTTCGCTTAGAACCAATTTGGCCAAGAGCTCTTTCGTCCCAATTGATTGTAATGATCAACAAATCCGACTCACCACCGAGTCTCTTCAACGCAATGTTCTTTGCTTTCCCCTGCAAATACCTTGGTTTGCCTCTCACCTTGAGAAAACCTTTTAGGGCAGACTTCCAACCTCTTTTGGATATGGTCGCTAAACGTCTTCAAGCTTGGCAGGCCAAAATGCTATCACAAGGGGGACGGCTTATCCTGGTTCAAGCGGTGTTATCGACGTTGCCGGTATACACTTTCATGGCCCTTGACCCCCCCTCTCGGTGATTAAAGAAATCGACAAAAGGCGGCGAGCGTTTCTTTGGAAAGGGTCGCAAAATGTCACGGGCGGTCAATGCTTAGTGGCTTGGTCCACAGTCTGTCGCCCTTGTCATCTGGGGGGTGGGGGGGGTTAGGCCTTCCAAACCTGGTCTTGCTTGGTCGAGCCCTCCGCATCTGCTGGCTCTGGCTACAACGGTCTTGGTCGGCGAGGCCTTGGGGGAGTCTTCATACCCAGCGCAGCCGTGTGGAGGAAGACATGTTCAGGGCTTCAACAGTGCTCGTACTTGGGAACGGGGAGAACTCTCTCTTCTGGGAGGATCGCTAGTTGGACGGTAGATCAATCCAAGGCCTGGCGCCTTCCATTGTCAGCATGGTCAGACCATCGACTCACAAGCAAAGAACGGTAGCTGGTGCCCTTACAAGCAACGGTTGGATCTCAGACATTTCGGGCCAGCCTGAAGACGTCAACATCTCGGAATTCTTGCGACTTTGGGATGCTTTGCAGCCAATACAGCTTGCACCAGGAGTGGTCGACAATGTTCTTTGGAGATGGGAACCTTCGGGATGTTACTCCTCTAAATCAACTTACGCAGCTTTCTTTAGTGGCTCACTCAGGTTCCCTTGCGCCGAGGCCATTTGGAAGTCGTGAGCTCCGCTTAAATGCAAAATCTTCATTTGGCTTGCTATTCGCCGTTGTTGTTGGACGGCCGACCGCTTACAGCGTCGGGGGTTGCAAAACCAAGGAGTTTGTGTCTTCTGTGGGCAAGGGCTTGAAACCATCGACCATCTCCTAGTGGGGTGCGCGGTGACAGCACAGGTTTGGGGGCGCTTCTTATCCAAGGTTGGCCTTATCTGCGCCATCCCTGCCGGTTAGGCCACTCTTCAAGACCATTGGATTGCCGCCAGGAACTCCCAACCTAAGCATCGGAGGAAGGATATTGATTCTAGCATAATTCTGCTCTCGTGGATGATTTGGAAGGAGCGCAACCAGAGGATTTTCAATAACATCGCTTCTACCATTGACCAACTCCTTCTACGTACTTTTGACGAGAACAATCATTGGCGCATGGCAGACTCGACTTTGGTGGAGTTGCCTAGTTGACCAGTTTCTAGTCGTTCGTTCTCGGGTTTCGCTTTCTCCGCCTTGTGTTTCTCTTTAGGTCGTGGTTTGTAGCTGTGCCTAGCATGCCTTGTCGGCATTCTGGCTAGTTGGTTTGTTTTGTTTGTTTGTTTTTGGGCTCTCCTTGTACAATTTTTTTATTCTACCTTCTTAATGATAAGTTGTGCAAAGCTTTTGCACTTCCTTGATAAAAACAACACATAAGTGTCTCAGTCGATTGGACTCATATGTCTGTAGGTTTTGTTGACTATAGGGTGGTCATAGTTGATCTGGTTGTAGTAAAGCTTACGACCATGAAGTGATCGTAGTAAGGTTTACGATTATGAGGTGGTCGTAGAAAATCTTACGACCATTAGGTAGTCGTAGAAGTACTTGCAACCATATAGGGGGGTCGTAAAATGGTTTACAGCCACTCGGTTAAGTTTCTCCTTTATTAATGATAAAGGGTATCCTTATGAATAACATAAAAATATTGCTATCTATAATAATAATTACACATAAACAATTTAATTAATTGAGGATTATTAGATTCTCGTGACTTCTCCAGACCAATAAAATTGCTGGATCATCCAAGCAGGATTACAAAATTGCCGGATCTCCAAGCACAATTGCCGGTTCATCCAAGCAGATCTACCGGAATCTTCTCCAAGCTGAGCTGCTGAGTTGACAAAATTGTCTGGTCTTTTCTTGGCAACCATAGACGACCTAATAGCTAGCCCATCTCCCTCGCTCGTTGGCCGGGAAAATTGCTCAGGATCTCTGGGCGGCGGCGGCGACATCAGCTGAATCCGGCGGCCATCCATCACCCAAAATTGCCGGACTCACGATGTTGCACATGTGACTCGGACTGACTGCGACTATACCGTACTATTACTATAGAGCATAGAGCTTGATGTCCCTGGAAGCAGAGAGTTTAGTTCTTCCAAAGCTGTAACTGCGTGTGCCTGGAACCGAAGCGCATGCCTTCGGCCAGATCGCTGAGGTAATGCAGCTGCTCGACGCTGGAAGAATTTTGTCTGGTGCCGGACCATTGGAACTCATCGGCTGAAATCTGCGTCTCGTAGCCGGACACATTCATGAGGTTGTCGCCATTGCCGAACCCGATCGGTGTGTCTATGAAATTGTCGCCGATGGTGAGGGCGGGGTACTCAGCTGGTGTATCCACACAGTTGCCGCCGACGTACATGGAGGGGTACCCAATTGGCACGATGGCGTTGCACGACTCCTTGGTGCCCCACATGGACAGATTGGGCCAGCCATCGTTGACATTGCCAGTGCCCGGCGCCTGCATCTGGTAGCCGTCCATGCCCACGTACCTGCTGTCAGAGCATTGGAAGCCGCCGTACCCGGGCTGCACGACGGCATTGCGCGGCTGGAAGCCACCCCATGCGAGCCGGCCGTGGTCGTTGTTGCCGTTGCCCGGCATAGGCAGCTGGTAGCCGCCCATGCCCACGCCGTTGCCGCCAATGTATTGGACGTTGTACCCCATGCGAGGCTGCATCATGCCGGCGTTATAGGCATCCCAAGTGACCTGCTCGAGCCGGCCGTCGTTGATGCTGCCATTGCCTGGTGCGTGCATCTGGTAGCCGTCCATGTCCACCAAGTTGCTTACAGGGCACGGGACGCCGCCATGCCCAAGCGACACAACGGCGCTGGAAGCATCCTGCTCGAGCCGGCCACCGTCGGCGCCGGCGTAGTCATCGTCTGGCAACCCCAGTGTCTTTCGCCTCTCACCCGTAGCCCGCAGCGCCGCATTGACGGACTCGAGCAGCTCCTGCAGCTCGTCCAGCGTCATCTCGTTCAACACCGCCTCCGGCGGCGCGAGCTCGTCGGGGCCGTCCTGCCGCTGCCTGGCGAGCTTGGCCTTCTCCTTGCCCAGCTGGTCCTCGAGGTACTTCATGTGCGTGTGCGCTGCCCGCCTCTCGACCGGGAGCGCGCGGTACCTGTCGAAGATGCCGTCCTCCGATGCCCACGCGTCCGTCGCTCCGCCGTCGGGGCCGGCGCAGACGACCGCGACGGGGACGTCACAGAGCGTGGCGAGCTCCCACGCCTTCTTCATGAGCCCCGCCTCCCGCTTCGCGAAGCTCAGGGCGCGCGTCTGCTGGTTGCCGATGAGGCTGATCGGGATCTTGCGGCGCGGCATGGCGGTGGCGGTGCAGTGCTCCTCCCTCGGTTGCAACACTAGAGAGAAGAAAGAAAGGTGGTGCGCATAAAGAGGAGGGGACACCGAGGTGTGCATGCATGCAGCCCGTTTTGCACGACCAGAAGAGAAGGAGCGCAACGAAGGAAAGAAACAGCAAGACAAAAGGAAATAGTAGATTCAGATTGGTTCCAGCTGAAGAGATAATATTTCTGAACCAAGAATTCGGATCCTTGAAGGCAACCAATCGTCGTATACTTCGCAAACAAATCAAGGAAACTCAGGAGCGCGTGGAATCCAAATTAGAATCGAAGAAGATCACGGGCGCGCGCGAAGTATTTGTTGGGTGAGGATTGGACAAATTCCAGTTTGGGTCCCCATCTAAATCTGTTTTTTTTGTATGTCCGAGTCATTTCTTTCTTTATTTGTTTCCGGTCTGAGCGTGCAGGATTATAAGCATGATTTGATTTCGGTTTTAGGGAGTTCTCTGCAAAACCAAGTACCGTATAAAAACCGGACCGGTTTCAGAGTTGTAACATGTGCACGTAGGACTCCTATGTGCATGAGTTCGGCCGAATTCCAGTACGGAATTAACGAAGCCTGGTTATTATTACTCCTCGTAATTTCGTGTTAGTTGAAACAAAATGACGCTTCTGCTGAGTACAAAATGAAAGCTTAAATCTTTAATTCCGTGCTCATGCGCACTAAGCATTGGATCACGACGTTGGGAGTACAGATTCGATCTGTACGCCCAATCCGGATTATTTGCAATTAATGCGAGTTATTTCCTTTTTTTCGAGTAACTACTGCGTATATGGAAGCTTCCTATTCGATTGTTTTTCTGTTCTGCCTCCTTTTTTTGTTTGTTTGCTGCGTTAATTCGCGAGATTGTGAGCGTGAGCGGCACCGTGAGAGGATCATAACGGGATATGGAAAATGCACGGAGACGTAGAAAGGAAAGTGCTATTATTATTATATGCGAACGAGCCCAAGCAGCAATCAGCTTCCATTACTTCCATATTAGTAGACAATATACATACATCTCTTTTTAACACCAAACCCTCGATAAGTTTACTAAGCTTGCTTGTTTCTGTTGAGGAACCGTCGCTGACGAGTCCAATCTGAACGATTACATCGTAGACAAACTCAAAATTGTAAGAACAATACAAAAACACAATAACAAAATAGTAGATTAAACACGGAGATATGAGGGGACTTCGTGCTTCTCTTTATTGCTCTTCTGAAAACTGTTTACAATGCTGGGGTCCTCTCTCCTTTATATAGGCTACTAGATGGATGAGAAGGCCACTGTGAGCCCAGAGCTACCGGTCTGGGCCCAGTTTTTTAACAGTTTCAGGCGATGCAGTTCAGACCCAGGCACTCTCCCAGCAAATTCCTCAGCAACTTCTTCTGCAATACAAACAAAAGATCACCATAAGAATAGGAAAAAAAAATCGCAGTTCAGGTTCAAGTACAATCTTGCTGTAATTTACAGTCCAGATTTAATTAAATAATTAAAGCTCCAAGAGTGCTATATATGCGGTACTTTAGTTTTTGAAGAAAGGGTCACTGACATCTTTGATAAGTACTGTAGAGCTATTATCCTAAGAAAAGCTACTTAAAAAAGTTCAGATAATCTCAACAAAAGTTTATGTCAATCACATGATAGAAACTAGCTAAAGTAAACCCACTTGGCTACACATGGGCCCAGCAAAGATGCACTAATTTTGGAACAAACAACAATTACAGGGTACTACTTGCCTTCTTCACCTTGCAGAGTAGCTTGGGGGAGATCCTGTACAGGTCCTCATCCACTGCTGCCTTTGGCTTCCACTTCTGCTGCTCATTCGCACAATGCTTCCTGCCTCCCTTCCTCACAGGCACAGCATTTGCATTTACTTTCTCCCCCTTCACTCGAACAACACACTGCATTTTGATCACAAAATCATCAATCTCTCTGTTGTTGCAGAACTCAATATGGAAGACTAAACTGATTTTTTTTTCTAAAAAAACTAAGCTGAACTCAGTATGTGAGTTACACTGAAATGTTCTCATGACCGAGGAGGGAGTTGATGTTTTTTTTACCTTGTTGTAGTTGTAGGGCTGGGCAGGGAACTGGGGCACCTTGAAGAGGTCCTCGTCTTTCTCTGCTTGCGCTGTGAAGAAGAAGGTTCCTGACTCAAAGTACTGGGTGACGGGCATGTCATCCCACATGTTCCAGTCGCCGAACGCCGGGATTTGGCGCCACTTGCAATCGTCTAGCGCCTGTCAGAAAATGAAACGAACTTCATTGAGTAGCGTTGCATGTTAGGGGCATTGACAAGAAGCATCTGAGAGCCAGGACCGAAGAATGTATACAGGATTAAAGGTTGCCTTCTGAAACTTTGAAGTGACCTCATTGGACAAGTAAAACTTTCAGGTGATGAACACAGTATGTCAATGTCAATGTAGGGCATGCACTTGTTGAAAACTGTTAAGAGCATAGTATATTACAGATTTACAGTAGAAGAGCATCCTTCCGCTACAATGACAAGGTTTACAGGTTTCGTTTCTTGCCATTGCAAACAAACTCATTAACGAACTAGAACATAAGTTTAGTTATAAGAACACAAGTATACTAAATGGGACGAAAAGAACAGCAAAGATGCGATGCATGATCTCCATGGCTCACCTCCATCTCGCAGTTACAGAAGCAGAAGCAGAAGCAGATGCGAGTAGACGACTAGTAGCTACGAAGGAGGGAGGCAAAAGAGCAGGAAAGCCAGTCAAAGCTCTATAGGAATTGGGCAGAGCCAGAGGAACAAGGAGCTCTATACATAGCCACGCAAAAGCTTAGGTAGAGAGAATGTGGGGGCACACACGTACCTAAACTTTACAAAAAGCACACAAGAAAGCAAGCGCCCAAAGCAGTGAGTGTTCAGCTGTTACTGAGCCGAGGCAATGAGTACTACTGCTTCACACTCATACTATCACACACCCCTCTACCCCTTGCTTTCCGAGTTAGTGTCCTTAGTGCAGTGATGATGCTGTTCTTTTCTGACGAGTGACTATTTATCTCTCTCTCACACACACACAGTGTGGCAGTAAAGTTGCCGGCTTTTGGCAACAAGTCTGGCAGTTGTATGATAAACAATGAGTGAGTGTGTCTCATGCTTTTGTCACCCGCGAGATGGCATGGCGGTCGTCCCGGCAGGTCCTGCCGCGGCTGCGCCTCAAGGCCACGCATGTTAGCGAAAAGCAGCAAAAGTTGGGTGCTTTTCTTTGGAACCATGGCAACCTCACAATGATTCTTTGGGTTCCGCGGCTGCACGCCTTGTCGCTTTCCACCGGCCGGTGTCACGATTACAACCGAGGAAAGGAGCCGTGCCCGAACGCCCGAACCTGTCTAATGGTGTACTTACTTGCGACTTTTGTTTGGAAAATGGTCCGTAATTGATCGAAAATACCGAATTTAACGAAGAACCAGTTGGCCATGTAGTATTTGATCAGCTGTTGAGTGAGGCCTGGGTAATTAAGTATGTCATCTGCCTTTTGCGAGTCATTCAGTGTGTCACACTCACCGGGTACGGTATGATACTGAACCTGCATGATGGTGTTGTGCAGCGTATACTTGCTAAACAGAGGAGTTCCTCCACTGCTCACTTCAAAATTTTTGCCATGATTTCACAAAAGGAGTATGTGATCACACTACCAATTGGCATGTTAGTAGCACAACTAGTTGAGGCATCCCCAGCTAAGTGCGAGTAGACTCGAGAATCGAGATGCTTGAATTAATAATGTCTTCTACTAACTCCCCTCCCCACCTCTCTCTCGCTCTCTCTCAGCAAATGAAAGGTGTGTTGCTAATGTAAAGGTGTGAGACTAAAGCTATGTGCAGCTATGGTCCGGGCCTTGTGTACATGTGGGTACCCCCATGGGCCTTTATGCTGGGCCAGCTAAGAACCTTTCGGAATCTACTTTGACAAAGACAAGAGCAGTAGGAACCTGGAGATTTTTATAAATCGCGGCCCGCATAGCGAACTTCTTTTATGTTTTTCCTTTATCTTTTCCAAGTTTTGAACATGTCCTCTCCTCCTTTTGATTAAAAGCTGGCTGCCTCTGCGTTTAGGCTTTTGATGTGTTTATCTTAGGTACAGGGACAATGCGGTGCAGTTGTCCCAAGTGAAGTGACATTCAGATCTGCTTTTCTTGCTGCGTGCAGGCAGTAATAAGCTCATTCTGGTCCTTACCTGTGCGCTTAAAACGAGTCGATTTGACTTTCTTCTTGTATGTCTGCAATGACATGACATAACATAACATGGGACATTTAATCTTCTTTTTTTAAAAAAAATGGGACATTTGGGACCACAGCTCTGCGCTCTTGCTCTTGTGTTTTTTGCTTTTGAAGTTTGAACAGAAGTTGTAGCTACGTACAGTTAGGAAGAGGCTGGGATGTTGGAAAAAAAATCCATAAATCCTCCCGTAAGTTACCTGCTTTTCAATTTGCCTCTTATATCTGATTATAGTTTATTTTGCCCCTATAAGTTAAGTTGCTATGTAAATACTCCTCCGATCGTATGTTATCACTATTTCTCGTCGTTTTCATTATCTTTCACACTTGTTTTAGTGGTGTCAATACTTGTTTTAATGATGTTAGTACTTATTTTAACTATTTGGGTGATTTCAATAGTTATAATACCCCATTTCGTTGCTAATGTTTGGCTATCGCAATCGTGTATTACAAATAGTGTAATAACTTAAATCATTTAAACAAGTATTGAAATTGCTTAAATAAATAGTAAAATCATTGAAGCAAGTGTTAAAGATAATTAAAATCACGAGAGAATAGTGAGAACATGTGACCTATGGAGGTCTTTGCAAACCAACTAAACTTATTTGGTTGGGGGGGGCGCAAAGCAAACGAAAATTAGCACAACACAGTGGGTAGTTGCAAACCAAGCATCATTCAGTTTGCTCTCGAAAGTTATGCAGTTCACGTTCTGTTTTTGAAACAACTGAAGCATTCATGTGGATTAATATCAAAGACGAGAGAGGAGATACCTGTTATGCCCAATAAAGTGAGAATATATACAGATCGAACGTGCCAATTTCGCCAACAATGGAAAGCATACATGATGTGGTAAGCGAGAGAACAAAAAAGAAATCAGAATGTAGGAAAGGTAGTCACATGTTCCTGATCAACCAGCCAACAATAGGGTAGTTATGTAACACGGGGAGTCACAGGCATGCAGATCGGTTACTTTACCTCGCTACCCTACACTAGCCCATGTCCCATTCGCCCATCGTGCATACATCTGATCTAACCGTCGGCTTAGATTTAAAGACGCCACTTGACACAGAACAGCACGTAACATACGTCAATTCCAGCCGAGAACCAGCGCTGTTGCCGTCGCCTTGCACATCGACCCATGGTACGCCCCGTGCGGATTGCCGTAGGCGGTATCGTATCGACTCTCTACGCGTATACATGCGCATGCATGCGTGTCACGGCCCACGCTATCCTCACGCTATATAAGTGGGTGCGTTTGGTTGATAGGATAAGGTTAAATGAGATGGAATGGTACAGGTAGGATGAGATCATCCTGGATGAGATGATACAAATATGATGTTTGGTTGGTGGGATAGGATGATACATGATTTTATTTGGTTAGTGGGATAGGATGGCTCTGGATGGTTCAAGATGATGTTTGATTTAATGAATAAGGTTGTATTTGGATTGCACTAAACTTTGGGATGTTATGACACGTGAAACCCACATGATATTTTTTGCACTAAAATATGCTAAGAGCAGTCTTGTTTTGTTGATTAAATGACAAAGAACACAACGGTTCAATCGGATCGCAAATCGGATACTCGGTTTAAGAAATATGGTATTTGAAGCTCGTAAATCAAGCCGCCACGTCACCAAGCGCTTTGGAATTCGAGTGAACGGTGTGGTTTGAGATTTTTTTCCCGAACGAGATAATACAACATAAACATAGAATATTCATATTTTTTGAACCATCTCATCCCGAATGGTTTGATTCCATTCAACCAACCAAACATCTGAACGAGCTCATTTCCCGTACCGAATGATTTAGGACCACTCCATTCAAACAACCGAACACAACTAAGTCACACATATCACAATCACACAGGCGGGCAGCAAACCACAAGTACGTACTTGCCCCAGCTACACACAGGGACGCGACAGAGCCCACCTACTAAGCCAATCCGATCGATCTGGTGGCGCTGCTCGTCGCGGCGGGCGCGACCGGGCTCACCATCTGCGGTGTTGACGAGGACAGCGCGTGCAGTTCGTACTGCGCGGCCGGCAGCACGGAGGATGCGCCGAAGGAGGAGCGCTGCAAGGCGGTGAAACGCGCCAGCTTCGGGTGCCTCTGCCGTTACAGGGGCGTGCTCCGGTCCATGAGCAACATCGACTTCGTCGACCGCGCCATGCAGATCCCCTCAAGTGCAACATCCGCGGGGCCCTGACCTCTCGTGCTACAAGAGGCACTAACTGTTAAGCTTAGCTTCCATGCAAGCTAGCTCGAGCTGATCGGTGATCCAGACGCGCATGCATGGATGCGCTCCGGCAAGATTGTTGCTTACATAGTAGTCATTGTTTGTTGTGTGTGGGAACGTCCTGGTGTGGTGTGGTCAATTATCATGATTCCTTTTGTTTTGCGTCGTGTTGTGGTGTGAGCTGATCGGCTGGCTAGAATGCATGTGCTAGCTAGTCTCATGCTACCCTCATGTGGTTTTGCGTCGTGTTGTGTGTATAAAATTAGCCATGTATCTGTACCGTGTTGTGGGTCTGCCTTACGTGTCGCATTCTAGTAAAAAGCTCTTGGTGTGTGGATATCATGGTAATATATTCATGATCTTAGAATGATGATATAATTGGTAATAGTGACGAGGGTTTGTCAAAACACCGTTTTCGACAAAATTAAGATGTTATCAGGTTGTAGGTGATCAGACCGGTGAAGGCGGTGGTCAGATCGGCCTAGCTAATGGTTTGACTACCCTTCGGGCAGGCCAAAGGGCCGGTGGTCTAACCTACCATGGGCGGTGGTCTAACCTGCCATGAGGGGTGGTTTGACTGGCCAAAACTTTCGGTGAAATTTTGGATTGGGCCAAAAAAAAAAGAGAGTGTAGGCAAGAGAGAGGGTTCTTCTACACTTGGTCTCATATTTTTTTGGAGCTTCGAGCCCAAAGTTCTATTCGTTTTAAATTTTTAGAGAGGTTTCGGATTTTCAGAGAGAAAATCTGGTTAAGCCCAGTGGCGGTCGACCAAGCCATCTTTGGTGATCGAGCCCAGCAGTGGTCGGATCGGCCAAGAGTGGCGGTCTAACAGGTTTTGTCATGTTCGCTGACCGGCAAGGCGGCGATATTCATATGTTATGTCAGATTCATGGTTTTCAGTGCATATATATTGTATGATGCATGTTTTGACTAACGTGGGTCAAGTTGTGAAGAACTTGTTCTCGGAATCGATTTATTGGTCTATTGTTGTGCTGAAAGCTTAGAGGTCAACGACGGTCAACGGCGAGGGTGGTCGGGATTAGGCTTGGAGAGCTGATGTCCAAAACGATCGAGAATGCTGGGTAAAATCAGTGGACTCAAGCATGGCGCAAAATAGACAAAAATGACCGAACGTGAAGTTTGGTGCGACGGTTTGCATCAAGCGGCTTGGGGGGTCGGCGCAAGTGCTATGGTGGTTTCGGTGGAACCTGGATGAGAGAGATTTGCCGACATGAAGAGAGACATTGATCAACTTATACATGGCGAAGCATGTGATTGGTTCATGAAGATTTGACTCGGTCTTTGGAGAAGGATCGAGAAGGAGTATTTTGATAACTTCACCAAAATACCGCCTTGGTGACCTTTGACTAAACTATGGCACAAGACGGTGGAAGGAGATGTGGTTTAGGTTAAGTGAAGATAAAGATTACAAAGAAACTGATTCGGGAAGCCCGGCTTGTCATCCGCTTTGATAAGCGTACATGAGTATATACCCATTTGTATGTGAGCTTAATGGGTGCCTGTTATGGTCTTCTATCTCAGTCTAGCCTGCACTGTAAAAGGGAATATCCAGATGTGAAGTTCTTAAGTCCTTTCAAGAGAAAAACCGTAATTTGTGATTTTGGAGTAGTTGAGGCTAGGGTTTTTGATAAATGGATTGATTGTATGCTTAAGTGTTGAGCTTTTGTCCTTCATGGTAGAGTGACTGTAAACCAACATCTATCTCAAATCAATCCAAGCAAGATTGCTTCAAGATGAGTCTCTTCTTGTTCTTGCTCTCTCTTTGATGACTTTTGGGATTTTTGTGATCATTTGGTTTTTCCTTTGATTTCTTATTGTAATCTTGCTTACTGTGACATGTGGGAATGCATCTAGGATCATCTTGATCATTTTTTACTCATAAGCAAGTTTTAGGATCAAAGTTTGTTTTTTCTAGTTTCTTGTGCCCTCCTTCCCTCATCTATGAAATTCATGGAACTTTGGCCTTGATCTTCACGGTCATCTATAGGAATAGGTTCCTGACCTTCTTGATGAGCTATGGTTGAAATTTGAGGGGATTTGGATCATCGGATCAAAAGTTGAGTCGATTTGTGATTTTGATTTCGTGTTGATTTCACTGTTCATCGTGCTGAAGGTCAGATCACCCCTAGTGAGAAGTCAGACCACCCAACTCACTTTGATTTGAGTTTTTGGTATTTTTGGTTGTTGTGCTTCGGGGTTTCGATTGGATTCAATACTTCGATCTTCATAGCTGTTGGAGTAAGAATTTGGTTGAATCCGATCAAGATAAAAATAAGGTAGTGCTCCTATCCCCCCCCCTCTCACTGTTTTGGTCCAACATGGTGGTTTTCGTATTCTTTTGTGTGCATAATTTAAGGAGTCAATTTGACCTTCTTATCGTATGTATGCCATATTGGCATGCAACCCAGCTTCGATTGGGACACCAAATCAACATGAGAAATTTCAAAAAGAAAAGATGATGATGTAGTGGATGGTACATTGTAACTTCAAACCCATACTATGTTAGAAGAAACAAGAAAGATAGGTTTGTTGAAATATTTGTCTTTTCATTTTTTTTCTTTTGATTTATCATCTGTCAAATTTTCTCGGTTTTGCTACTCTTAACATAGAACGAACTAGCCAAATTCCTCACGCAATTGCACGACTAGCCATTACAATACCTCTAAAAATAGTGGTGTCGGTGTTTTAGAACTGAACTTACGTAAAGATTGTTTGATTCGGGGGTTCCCCTAGGCTCAAAATCACGCAGAGAGAGGCGATACGGGGATTTTTATATAGGTTCGGACCTTCTCCCAAGGAGAATAACAACCTTACTCCTGTGTGTATGTATTGAGTATGCTGGATTACAATATCAAGAGAAGGACTAGAATGATGCGTCTTGTGCCCTTGATCTCTCTCTCTCCTTCTCTGATGATTTTGCCTTTTATAGTACTCGGAGTGTGCTGCTGTTCTTCCCGTCTAAAGGGCGCCTTAATGCTTCAGATTATGGAGTTGTTACTGGAGATTATTATGGGAGTAGTAACGTTTCCATGTTGCGAGGCAGTTATCACCATGACAGTGAGTTGATTCGTGTCATTATTCCAGAGAATAACAGCGTAGTTTACTGCTCATATCTTTAAATATGGTACGGAAGATTCCCTGGTCGATTAGGCTTACAGGTCGATTAGGCTTACATGTCTGTAAGCCACATAGACTAGAGACTGGTCGTAGAAGAGCTTACGACCAGGTGGTGGTCGTAGACCATAAACTGATCATAGGAGAGCTTACGATCAAGACATAGTCGTAGAAAGACTTACGACTATGGGGTAACTGTAGAAGGACTTACGACTATGAGGTGGTCGTAGAAGAACTTACAACCTCCAGCTTCTCCTTTATGAATATTAAGGGGTATACTCAAGAACCATACGACGTCATTATTATCCATAATATGAATTACAGATAAATAATTAAATGAGGATTATTATATCCTCGTCAAATGGTGTATTTGTTATCCAACTCCAATACTTATATACGACTAAAAATACAGTTGTATTTTTCATATTACTTTAATAGCTCCATATACATCTGATTAATCTGCACCATTATAACATGAGCTCACCACATTTGACGGTGTACATCTCTCTCTTCTTCCTTCGATTAATGTGGTAATTTATAGTCTTTGAGAGCAAAAGCGGTGACTTCTTTTTCTTTTGTATTAACAATAGATTTGAACTTGAAATTTTCTACATAGGTAGAGGCACGGAGTAAATCGAGAAGTACATGTTTTTTTTTTAAAAAAGGTTGATTTTGGTGGCTCAACCGACCGGGTTGTATGATTACACCCTAATAATTTGTTGCACTTGATACATCGCCAAATATAATCATGTAACCCCGCTTTGGTTGGGGCCAGGCACAAAAACAACATGAAAATTTCTGATTGTTTTTTATAAAATGCAGTCATTGTTAGACCCTTTAAACTTCAAACTCAATGTGTGTTACAGAAATAAGATAAGTGTTGCTGTGAATAGTAACGTTTTTTTTCCTTTTCCTTTTGATTTATCATTTGTCATAATTTTCTCTTTTTGTTAACCCAAAGTGGTTTTAGACCTGAAATTTTACACATAGGTAGAGAAGTACGGGTATAATTGTTTTAATAATTTTTTTGCGTTGATTTGGTGCATATCGTGGGTTTGCGCCTACCGTTGTTAAGGAATTGAAGTAGGGTGTATATGTACAGAACAGGATAACTTTTTCACAAATTAAGGAAAATATAACGTGAGAATGTATGCAGTAAATAAGGCATGCATGCATCTATAGTGGGTGTCAGATCGATCGTATATATAATGCTCCTGATATTTATTTTGCAATTACAAGGAGCAGTTTTTTTTTTTTTTGTAATTACAAGAAGACGCACACGCACGTACACCACATATATGTGAGTGTGCTCTCTTAGCACACGCCTAAAAAGACAAATGCTGGAGATAAATATGTGCAAAATTGGCTAGAGGGTATTGAACTTTTGTATCTTTAGCTAACAGACATCCAAAAAATCACGTCTTGGCCAAAAACACTCAAATTGTGGATATTGGCTGTAGGACATAGTTGTAAGTACTATATTATTATCCGTCGTGAAAGGAAAGAGAAAGCACGCGAAATATCGGTTTTGAGAGAAAGCATGTGAAATATCGGTTTTGCCCTTCTATCTCCTTTCCCATTCTTTCTTCTCTTCCCTTCTTCCCCTCCTGCCGGTGCCACCTTGATACGGATCAACGTGTAGTTGATGCGTAATATAACTCAATCTTTCATGGTACTTGTATTTCAATCTTGATCGAAGCAAAACTCTAGCTTTCCTCCTTCTTGGTTCAGCAAGAAGGAAGAACAAGTGTATCTCCAAAGCAAGTAATACATGGTTGATGTTGAATCAATCCGAAGAGAAAAACAAAATCAAACCCGAAGACAACACCAAACCGTGAGCAATTGAGGATGCTACGAATTGGTGAGATGATCCACAAGGAATCACGGATATTGGAAAAACAACCTCCCTCCAATATTCACGCAATCATAAAACCCTAGATGGGAATTTTCGAAACGCATGTATTCATTATGCGCCACATAAACATGTGACTTTTCTGTATTTTTTTCAACTCTAACTTGCTTACAATTGGGGGTTTACCCCCTAGCTTATATAGGCTCGATGAGCGATTGCACAATAAACAATGTCCGTCTCGTGAGCGATGTCGAGCGAGATAGTGTTGGGTCACGGTAGGTCATGATAGCAACAAATCAAAATTTTCTACCACGTAAACTAGGAAGGCAAGCAAGTAGATGATCGCAGATCGTTACCATCAGATGCACAGAGCAGCGGAAGAAGGGTTGGAGCAGCTTGGTCCAACGTAGAGCGCGTTGTTGTAGTGGTCGTAGTCGATCATCCAGCGTCGAGCACGTCGGTGCGGTGGTCGTGGTCGATCTTCTCCTCCAGCAACCTCTGCAGTTCCTTATGCAGATCGCGGATCGTCCTCAAGCGCAACAGCAACCGCAGTAGCGCCTCTACGGTATCCACACGTCCAGGGAAGGAACAACCATACGCCGGTGTGCTAGTACCAAGTCGCACGTCAGAGCTCTCAGGAAGATGGCGGCTAGGGTTTCAGTAGAACAACTCAACTCACGACTTTCGTATGTCTCGTCTGTTACGTTCACCCCTGTCTCAACAGCCTCATGTATCTCCTTATATAGTGCTCGTGACGGATCCTATCCGAACATGTTTGACGAATCGTATCCGTATTGGTTTGTTCCAACCCGTTAAGTGTGTGACCCTATAGGTTCATACGTAATCGGTTGTGACTCGGAAACCCTTTCCGATCACGAGTCGTTAGCGGTTCCTAGCAAGGCATAACGATTCCCGAATACACACAAATTATATCGGACGAACCTTAGTGCAATATGATCTACGACCAGGTCCCCATCACTTACGACTGTGTCCTATCTCTATAATGACGAGTCAGTATTTGGTCACGACGATTCGTAACTCTTTACGACCGTGTTTCGACCACTTTGTGATTTCGTTCGACTAGTCTACGACTAGCTCGTATCTCCATACGACCAGTCCGTAACTGATCGAACTAAGCGACCTACTCATGAATTCTCCCTTTGCCTCACGATGTCTGGTTGAACTCCAGGTGAGATATTGTGTCATCCACGGACTGTTCAATACTTTCTCGATCAAGTGTCAGATAACTTCACGTGGTCGAACACTTCGACTACTAGTGGCATGGCCATGCACTTTCTTTATCCGACCACAACGAGGGGCCCGGAGACATCTCTCCTGTTATGTTAGGAGGGGCAAATCCCATATCCGACCAGTCATATTCCTTCGCATGTTTCATAGCATACCCGAAAGCTACCTTTATAACTACTCAGTTACGAGTAGCGATTGGCAACCCCTAAGAGTGCTATTACACATATAGGAAACCATGCTGATCTCAGGTCTAAGGATTATACATCATCATTGCTTGAGCCAACTAACGACACATAGAATTATAACAATCTCAATAGTGTCTCAAGGTGGGTCAATTCAACCCCATGTTTTCTAACATGTGTTCACATTATTGATTCGATATCCCTATATCCATGACCGGTGAAATATGGTCATCAATCAATACAATGTGCTGGTTGAGTTAATAGTGTTCTGACCATTGACATCCGATCAAGGATATATTTAGAACGACATCATATAAGTTAAGAGTTTCACCAACAAGTCACATACTTGTTAATCTTCATAACCAATGATTCATTCAAGGAACAGGATAACACATTATCCAATATTATGAACATAATGAAATACAACCATCTCTATGATTGCCTCTAGGGCATATTTCCAACAGATAGTACCCGTGAATAGTAATCCAAAAACCAATCCTATTGCAAACACCTACTTTAATTGGAAATTTAAGCTACTCTAATTGCTAAAAATATATTAGACTATCCTATTACAAGTAATTTTAAAATTAACTTCTAGTGTGTCATCTCTCCTTATTGAATTGGCTTCAGTTGACTTGGTGGCCCCCATCCAAGATTGCATAGAGAAAATATAAAACATAGACGTAATCTCCTAGCCAAAACAATCTCCTTTTTGTCAAACAAATCCGAGTGGCCTTCCCTAGATGTATCAATGTCGAACTCAAAGAACTCAAACTCTTTGACGTGCACTACATGGCCTCCTCCTGGATCAAACACACCCAACAACATGCGTGCACATGTATATGCATGGCTTGACTCCATGCACCGCTCAAGTACAACGTGCATACATGAAGTTTTCTTTCCTTGGCTTTGAAAAGCATGTGCGACATCCTCGTGCACTACAGCAGCCTTGATAATGTCATGCCCATTGTTTTGATCAAGTGTTAAACGAGAAAAATAAAAAACATTTGTTATAGATAATCTGGCTGCATCATGCCTCCTGCCTCCTCTGGCCGCCAATGCACCGCCTCACCGCCGTCTCCTGCCTCCGATCGCACCACCGCCGTCGCCCCCCACTGCCAGCACCCATCTCCCTCTCTTATCACCGGAACATGACCGCACCACGATCATCTTCTTTGAAGTCGTCCGCCACTCCGCCACCCGATCCCCGCCTCCGGTGCGATTGTTGTAAAACCACTGGCATCATCTCATGTTCCAGCATCCAATGAGTATTTCCCCTCAACTCTCACATCTAATCGTGTAGCAAAGCCGCTGGAACACGTCATCTTCTCCAAGTCCGGTCGCCGGCACACCTCTTCGATCTCCCTTTCTAGTGAGTCCCTTGCCATTTTGTTTGTGTTCCAAATCCTCCTCTATCTATTACCCACCTCGCCTCGATCGATGCATCACCGTGGACCGCCGCCCCATCTTCTCTAGCTTCGGCCGCTGTCGTCCTGCCGCCTCGGACCACCTCCAGTAGTGCCATTAGACCCGGCGGCTTCCCCTCGCTGTCGCCATGCCCGTGCGCGCGCCACCTTCCAAAGGTCGTCGCCAGAGCACCGTCACCGACGTCGCTCGTGCCTCGGCCGCCTCCCAGCTCGCCACTAGTGCCGCCGCCGTGCGCCCTCGCCCATGACATCGCCTCCCCGGGAATCCTCTGTTTTCTCTCTCTCTATTTTTCTTGCCTTCTCTATTTCACTGACCGCGGGCCCCACTCGTCATAGAGAGAAGGGTATAAAGGTTATTTTATAGTGTTTATCTCTCCGAAATAACAGATAATAATATAATACTCATCTCAGTATCCTACAACCAATATCCACAAAAATTTAAGTATCTTTTGACCAAGATGCGATTTTAAATGTCAACTAGCTAAGAACACAAAAGTTCAGCATCGTATGACCAATTTTGCCATAAATATGAGACCTCACAAAATTCTCTCCTAGCGAAAACGCACTCACGCGCGTGTATAAAGGTCTCGTGAATCATGATCAGCCAAAGATCAGGATTGGGACATGCAGATATACGTTGCTTTACAGCTACCGGGCGCTAGCTAGCTAGCCCCACGTCTGATTTGCCGACAATGCACGCATTTCTTGTCATCGTCATACTCTGAGCAGCGTACACCATCCGGACTTTAAAAACGGCCACTTGACACAAAATGACACTCCAACGTACGTACGTCCAAATCCGGCCAGGAATTACCGTCGGCTTGCCCATTGGTACGGCCTGCACTGCCACCGCATGCACCTGCAGTACGTAGGCAGTATCTCTACGTATATATGTACGTACATGCGTGCGTGCATGGCGAATGGCTTGGTGCCGACGATTCGATCTTAGCTTTCCCGTGACTGGCCAGCACTGCTAATGGAGACAAGCGCGCGAGCACATGCACGTCACGGGCCACGCTATCCCCACGCTATATAAACATCTACAATAAGTGGTACGCTACACAACACACACAGATCAATAAGTGCCTGAACCACACAGCTAGCGCAGATCAGCCTCTGCCCACGTACGTAGCTAGAGCTAGCTAAGCCGATCGATCGACCGACCCTATGGCCGGGAGGAAGGCGATGAGCAACGCCGCCGTCGCCGCGGCGCTGGTGGCGCTGCTCGCCGTGGCGGACGCGGCCGGGCTCTGCGGCATCGACCAGGCCGCTGTGGAGGCGTGCCGGTCGTACTGCGCGACCGGCAGCACGGAGGCGACGCCGGGGCAAAAGTGCTGCGACGCGGTGAGGCAAGCCGACTTCGGGTGCCTCTGCCATTACAAGGGCCTGCTCCGGTCCGCGAGCAACATCGACGGCAACCGCGCCATGCAGATCCCGTCCAAGTGCAGCATCCCCGGGGCGCCGACCTCGTGCAAGTAGCTGGCGAGCTTCAAGCTGATCGAGTGCATGCACTTGTCGGTTAGCTCAGTAGCCATCGTTTATTTGTGTTCGATCTGTTAGGTCATCGTGTGGTGTTTTGTTTTGTTGTTTCCAGTTCTCGTTCTGATCGGCTGGCTGATGTGTTGTGCTAGTCATGCTATCCTGATCTTGTGCTTTTCGTATGTCGTCGGTGTGCACTGTCTACCTCAACCGTGTTGCAATAATAAAATTTGTCGCCTTTTCTGATCCGATAAATCCCCCCTCTTAATTTGCCTGCCTTAAAAAGAGAGCAAGGTCTCCTTTAATCTCACCAAATATATGGAGGGAGCGTTGCCTGTTGCTATTGTACCCCGCTATTGCGTAATTGCACAGTGAACATTCGCAAAATGTTGTATAGTTGGGTGAATTGAACCACCTGCGCCTGTAGTGCCCAGAGCCACGCCGCCTCTTGGCTCTCTTCCCACGCCGCCTCCGATGCTGACAACCGTGTTGATCTACACGAACCTCAGCAAAAATCCATGGTGGAAAATCGAAATCACAGATTGACCCATATGTTTCATAAACATTGCTCGAGTAGCCGAGTTTGAACGCTTTTACTTTTATGCTCCTATGGTGCAGCATTTAGGGGGCCAGATCAGATCTCTACAGTGTTCTCGACTAGTGAAAATAAATGGAGGAATACATTATTTGCCCTCCTATTAGTTGGGTTTTCAGAAAATGCCCCTATTCCCGATGTAATACATTTTATGCCCTTCCGTTTGTCTATTTCTTCATATTTTACTCTCTTTGCATTATTTTAATCATTTCTACCCGTTTCCCATTACAAAGGCACGCAAAATGACATTTTTTACCTCTTCTTTCTTATCTCCTCACGGTTACACACACGCGGGGCTTCTTGGGCCGAGCCGCCTCTGCCTTGGTCCGCCCTCGGCTCCTCCTGCCTCCTCTAGCGCTTTGGTGGCCAGTGCTTGCTTCAGGTCTCCTCCGTTCACCTCCCCCATGGTGCTTTTTCCGCCCGTGCCGCCTCGACCTTGGTCCGCCTTGTGGCTCTCTCCCGGTCCCGACGCAGTGGCGAGGCGATTCCGGTGATCTTCACTAACCCGACCGAAGCGCGGCGGATGGTGCAATGATCGACCTCTACTACGACCGACCACCGCCATAACCTCAACCTCATCCGCGACTAGCTTTCCGTGACACGCTCTCGACGTGGAGTGGACCAACGGCACCTCCTACTTCTTCGACTCCGCCTCTGCCAGTCGCTTCAGGCGCTTTGGCTCGTCGGCGGCCATTGTCTACCTCGCGAGACCACCGACGACTTCGATTGCCACCTCTGGACCAAGGTTGACTTTGTTTGATACTATGAGGACATCGTCACCCACCGCCCCGTCTGCTGGAACTTCTTCAATGGTAGAGAACACAGATCGGCCTAATTTACTTTCACTTCTTGATTGCAGCATCAAAAATGTTTGCAACGCTTTTGTTCTCTAGATTCTTGATGATAAAATGTGATGATTGATGCGGTCTTGCTCGGCAATATGCAAAGATACAATCTATCTATAAATTCAGTGGTTCTTTGCAGGGACACGCCAGAGGCACGATGGGGCGGCTAGAGGCGGCGGCGCCATGGAGGGCCGAGGGGAGGTGTGAGCGTAGGGGAGGAGCCAGGCGCGGGCGTGGGGCAATGGCGCCGGGCCGAGCCAAGGGCAGGCTAGGGCTGCACATTTGGAGCAGGATGGGGAAAAGAATGAGGGGCAAGGGTAAAGTTGTATTTTTGTATGGTCAAAACGGGGAAAATGGCTAAATATTATTAAAATAATGCAAATAGAGTAAAAAGCGAAGAAACAAACTAAATGAGGGCAAAAAATGTATTACGTCGGGAATATGAGTAAATTCTGAAAACATATCTAAGTAAAGGGCAAATAATGAATTCTTCAAAAATAAATTCAGTAAATCCTCGCAGGTAAATTTTAACACGCTGAATGCTTCGTTGCCAATATGTCCTGGCTCGGATAACCAGCAGTATGCAGCCTACTGGTGTCCGCTTGGTTACCAATCAGATTTGGCCATTTTTGACGCAGTTGCCGTCTCGTGACTATCGGCGTCTCCCAGTGGTAACCGCTGTGACAATGAAAGCAGCAACAGCTGAATACCGCCCATATCCACGGCCAATTTCAGGAAAGGGAGAAGCACATAAAAAATAGACCGATGCACCGCAGATCCAGAGCTTCCAACAGTTGCTTTCTACGAGAAATCACCAGACTGTGCATGGTACGGCTCTGAATATTGTTCCAAAATCCAGATGCAGCCCATGCCGGCGTGTTACAGGAGGAGAGTGACAGTGATGAACAAAACAAGAGCTAGGATAGGCAGGCAGAAATGAAGAATCCAAGCACCTCCAACCCCCTGATTTCTCACCCTCCTCTGGGATTCACACACCTTTACATGTTCAGAAATGACACGCCTTACCTGTGTACTTCCCCTCTTCTTTCATCACCGTCACCAACTCACCATCCCAAACAACTAGTTAATTCCTTGAAGCATCCTGTTCCACTGAATAAGTTCACCCCTCCCGCTTAGATTTTGCGTACTATATCCGCCGTTTTGATATTCTATGATTGGCACAAAGAACTGTCCCCTCCTGCATGTCCTGGTTCTGTAGAACAAAAGGAACAAAAAGGTTGAACTAAATGGCTAATGAAGAATAGTATTTGACTTCTTACGTTCAAAATGGAATACAGAAAATAAGATGCAGAGAAGCACATGTGTAGCTGACAAGTGATAAGGTGATGCAATGTAAATAATTGAAGGACGGCTAACTTTCAGACGCCTCTGTTATCCCGTGTGTGCGTGCATACGAGAGAGGAGCCACCTGGTGGTCTCCGCAGTCCCCACTGTTCCCTCTACCCTCTCGATACCATTGTCTGCATGGTATGGCACAGGGATATGCATATGCTAGGCATGAGCAGAGCCACAGGGCTCCCATCTATATAGCTTCTAGCACCCGTTTCCCGTTACAATAGCCATTGCAGTATTGCACCAGTCTCCCATCTATATAGCTTCTAGCATTTGCTCCCTTATGTTGTTTCTCTAATCCAACTATCCAAGCATACCACCATCCTCCCGTTCCCAATCCATTTGCCCATTTGAAGAAGGGTTATGGCCAATGGTTGCCCCACAACTACCTCAAACTCCCTGCTCCTCTTCTTCCTCCTCTCTTGCCTGCTTATCGGTCATGCTCTTTGCAACCAAGCTCACCATGGTAGCATCTCAGGTTCCCCCCACCCCACCCCCTTTGTACAAATACTGAGTGCTATTTCTCCTCTTGCATAAGAGTAGCTTGTTTTACTCTTTTTTGCTCTCCATCTGTTCACTTTGTATTCACTTGTTTAAATTCAATTTGTTGTAAAGGTGCAGATTATGGAGAACAATATCCCGGCCAACGACTACCTGGAGAACATAAAGATTTGCAAGAGAACGTGAAGGTACATATGTCATCTAGCTATTACTAAGTGGTGTTCTTATGAGTGCTCTACTTTCAAAGGCTTGCAGCACTTGGTAAAGAATATCATTTACTTTTCTTCACTTTCTTTTATATATGTCTATGAAGAAAGTTTTCCCTGAATGCCAACTTGCTTGGAGTACTACATAGCTGTCTATGGAGTTTTTGGTAGCAGAGAACGGTAGCAGCTGCAACTGCGTGCTGTATCCTGTATAGCAGTCTATGCAGCTTTTGGTAGGAGGAAATGGTAGCCACTTTCCTCTCTCTCGTTACTCCTACACTAGTAAGAGAAGCCTTCGGAACAAGAGCAAAAAAACATGAATACCAAAGTTAACCCAGAAAGCAGCTATAATTAACATGGTTTTCACATGCTTGACATTAGGGTCTAAACAAGGAGAAACTGCCCAATCACGCAAGGAGAATGCTGATTGGTTCGACCGCTCCAATATGTACGTACAACGAGTGCAGGGGGTGCCGATTCAGGTGTACTGCTGAGCAAGTCCCGGTGGATGCAAATGACCCCATGAATAGTGCCTACCATTACAAGTGTGTTTGCCACAGGTGATTTTAATAATTAGGAGGAGCTTCTATGTTATGATATGTCTTCGTGGAGGGTAGGGTAGTAGCTTGCTTTCATTTTCCTTTTATTCTCTTTCTATGTTAAAAAGGCTTCATTTTTTCATTTTTTTTAAGGGGCTAGCTAGTAGAGGACTGGAGGGGCATTTTGTACTTTAAGATGTTTAGTTCAGTTTGTGGACTGGTAATTTTGGAGGTAAATGGCCTGAAATTTTGAACCCCGAAGTTTGAAATGAGAAGCTTGTGTGTGTAGATAACCAGTTTCGTTGTTAACCCATGGCACCAATGCACTAAGTCTACGAACAGACCTCGATGTAGTCTTCTGCATGAACAGTCTTGGAGCTCTAGGCTAGATCTTCTGGTACTGTTGGCCTCCACCTGTGCTGACCCTTTGAAGTGTATAAATGCTGTAAATGTTCTTGTGTTCCACCTGAAGTTTCACAGCACCTTCTCCATTCTGAGCATCTTCAGTTCTCATGGGCTTTTGTGCCATTCCTCTTTCCATAGTAACAACCACCCGTACAAAGGAGCAGAACATTCATCTAGACAAATCACAAAAGAAAGATGACGACGACTAAGGGCAAGCAAAAAAGAAAACTTTTGTGCAGACTGCATTCTTTCAGCAAAGCAGATTTCAGTTTTTAAATTCAACTGAGCAGATATTTCTGAGGGGAAAAAGTATCAGATCATCACATGCACATCTCTAACTTAAGTTGACAAGTATAACTTCATACTTGTACCATATTATATCGGTAACAAATTTTTCAGTACCAGACAGAGCATTTATTTTGCAAGCAGAGAGCCTGCAGGGTGCCTTGTATGTATTCAACAAAAGATTTGTCGAGGATTTGTCTCAATAGGGAATATTTATTAGCTATAGATCTTTTTACTGGAGGGGTAAGGACACTTGTACAACGGGACACTCCTAGAGTAATTCATCAATTATGCAGTGACGTTCAGACGCTACTGTCCGCTCGTTAGCATTGTTCTCTTTGACTTTGTAGATTATTACTACAGTTCTGCTCTGTAGATTATTACTACAGTTCTGCTCACCCTATGGGCCTATATTGAAGTTCTGCCTGTGGCCTGTGCATGACATGCCCCTCAGAGCTGTGTCTGCAACTGGTGTAGATTACGAGCAGGATGACACAGTTCCTTGCGGAGCCATGTGTTACTTTAGTAAGTCCATTTGACCAATAGGCAACTAAGATGCATCACAGCAAGTAGAGCTCACAAAATCCTGTAGTGCTTTACCCAACACCATGACACGCATTTAAAATAAGTTAATTGCAGCAAAACTCTTGGAATCCTTTAGAAATTGACAGGTATGGTGCTTAGTCATGCCTGTTTGAACAACATTTAGTTAATCACCACTTCACCAGAGACAATGAGACATTCAGTGAGAAACATGTCTAACGATAGAGGTAGCCATGTCTCCTGTGAAGGCTCGCCCACACATTAAAAGGCTAGTTATGTTTGAAATAAATAATTTCCTAACCAAATAAAATAATAAACCTCAACTCCTCAGGGGTTACAACTTACAAGACGTGCAATCACGCAGGCAAACTCTGCAAGCAAGTAAATCACACTTTGCTGACAGATGATTACACGTGAAGATAGCAACTTTACCGCTTATTCCTATTGTAGCTTCAAATGGTTTCAGGACCAGCATGCATGCAGATCTCCTAACAAGACAATGAGACAACAGAAAGAGATGAATAGAGTGGTATTCAGAGAGTGACACAAGAGAGAATATGCATATGATATGCCTCACTGAGAGGGATAAAAAGCTGCCATGTAGTGGCCCTAGCTACTCTTTGGCGGTAGAATGACGTCACCATTTTTCTTAAGAAAACAAGAAGAGGTCATAGTTGCTCCCTGTGAGGTGGTCCCGCATGCGTCGGACACACGGGTCATCCACCAAAGTTGACGTGACCACAGCAGTGGACATCGTGGCCCTGCACTCCTGCAGGCTGCAGCACCTTCGTATCTCCATGTTGTTCATCATTGTTAATGTCATTATAATCTAATCTAAACTAGAGCATGCTTCTAGATCGGGAGCATACAGGACACCAAAAACATGGCCAACCATTTTCACATCACCAAGTTAACTAATTCATTGTTTCATCAGGCAAGTCATGCTGCTTGTGAAATTTGCAAATGGTCATCCAAGTAAATATTCAGGGTCAGGCAGTGAGGCCAACAGGATATCCAAAACAGATTGGTAATGTGGAAAGCAATGAATTTGAAATATGAAAGAGAACATGGTTCAGTATTTGCATTTTTTGTGCCTTGATAGTAGTTCTTGTCTATACCAAGGATCAAAAATGTTACTAGGATAAATCTGCTCGTGGCGAAGATTAGTAACGGTGCCTTCTTGAAAATTCGGAAAAAAACGGTAGTTTTTGAACCGAATTTTGAACTGGGGTTTTTGAAAACCAGTAAAAGGACCGGTTACCGCCCGAAAACCGGAAAAACCGGCCGGAATTTTGAATTAGAAAATGTTTAATGAAGTGCATATATAGCTCATACAATACGTAATATAGCATATTTAGCTTATACAATACGTAATATAGTATATTTAGCTCATATGAAGTGCAAACCGGCCAAAAACAATAATTCAAGCATATTTAGCCCATACAATACGTAATCTAGCACAAAATAGGTCTAAACCAACTTAGAAAGTGCATTATGGAGTTAAAAATTCAAATTTAAAATTGAAATTTTTCGGCGATCTCGTTACGCCTTGCCATCGAAATCGATTACCGCCGTAACCGACGAGATCTTTTCCCCTGGTTCATACTATATTTTGCACGATCAATTGAATTCCACTTTTCTCATTCAATGCATAGTAATAAATCAACAGTAAGTCAATAATTACTAAACGAAACGTAGAAAGTAGATAGAGGTAACTGACTGTATACTATCTTGACGACAGCATACTTTCTCGACGATTTCAGTCTTCAATCTGAGATCCATATGTCTTCATTCGGATGCTGTAAAAGACCAACGCAAAAGAGGTGCAAAGACTTCTTAGTTAGGACCAAACTTGTTGTTCAGCCTGAAATCAGTTTGAAAATCCCATAACCAGTAAGTGGTTGGCCCAAACTGTTTGCAATGTACCCTTTAAACTGGCTGAAAGAAGGGGTAAAAATCAGCATGTTCAAATAGAGCTTCTTCATTCAACCAAATGTTTGCAGGTGAAATTTGAAAGTTCAAATTTCATTTACCACAGTGCATGTAAATCGAGCAAAATGAACAGAATGGACCACTCCATGGATACTCAAGACATCTGTGTTTGGGAACCTTCAATCAGTCGCAAGGCAAGTAAAATGAATAAAAATAGTAGGATGGACCATCGTGCAAGTAACTAAGCACCTGCTCGGACTGTAAGTTGATAGAACTTGGAAAGTAGCTCGCTTCCATCAGGTTGCTTAACTACCAGGTGCTTTTTATTATTATTATTATTATTATTATTATTATGTTGCTATCTCCAAAGTCCTTTAGGAAATAAGCAAAATTCCAACCAAGCACTTCATGTTCTGAAACCAAGGAGGCTGGGCATTATTCAGGAGGATCAACTGGAATATTGACCCAAAAAAGGCAACACTGTAAATACTTTATTACCATTTTTGTTTGAATTATCAGGTAACTCACATTTGCAAAAATATTCATCATGAGAAGTAACTTTAGAGTAACCTTAGAATATATTCCCTCCCGTTCACAAAAAATAAGTCGTTTTGGATATCAACATGGTTCCCAAAATGTAACTTTGATCACTAATTACTGTTGTAATATATTTGTAAAACCCAATAAGATTATAATACTATGAGAGTACTTTTTGAGACGAATTTAAACATATGATTTTCACGTATCTAATCTAAATATCTAAAAAAATACCGATAAACCAAAGTTTTCAAAGTTTGACTGCACACATTCTAAAACGAATATGGTTGCTGCGGTACTGCGCGTGCGCTATAGTCGCGAATCGCTACAGTGCATTATGCGGTGCATCTTTAAAAAAACCTCGGTGGCTAATTAGCGCTGCTACAGTGTTTCGGAATTTTTTCGAGCGCTGAACGCTGCATCGCGCGCTCACCACAGTACCGATCTACTACAGTATTCCGCGGATTCTGTCACAGTAACTCGCGTGAACAGTAGAGCTTGCTACAGTACCATACCGTGTTGTGAACAGTGCAAAACCCTTCGCCTTTGAGACTAGTCTTTGATAATTGCTTAGGGCTGTTTATTAAATTATTTACACCTGCTGAAAATTAGAACTTGTGTGAGGGAACCTTAAACCCCAGTTTCGGCAACAACAAAAAAAAAAGAAAAGAAAAGAAAAGAAAGAACGAAAGAAAGAAAAGACAATCCACAAGTCAAAAAAAATCCGTGGCTATGAAGTAAAAAAAAAAAGAAAAGATATTGGCGAAAACTTGGGAAAAGGATCACCTTAGTTCATAATTTCAGATTGTGTATTTAATTTCTTTGAGCAATCTTGTGCCCTCACATTTCATATTATTGCAATTGGCTAGCGTCTCTCCTAGTACTTGGTGCAAAATGAGCTAGTTTTTATCTTAATTTCAGATTGTATCTCACTAGCTCATTCCTTTGTTTGCATTGAGTCACATTAATCTTTGCGTGTGCGTTCATATACTTCATTTAAACTTTTTGGATTAGCACTTAGGCAAAATATTCTAGCTTAGATTATTACTTAGCTTTACAACATCAAGAATTTCATATTGCTAGGATATACACTTCCATACTAAGCTCCACCAAATAACCGTTGTTGTGCAATTGTGAACACTCTTAAATTCGCTTGATCATCACTTTGCTATTGTAGCTTCCACCAAGTGTAAGTTTCTTTTGGACTTAATTCACTTTGGAAGGGTAAGAACTTTACTTGGGAGAGAAAGGAGAGATTGAGTGCTTTTGACTAATCATCCATATACACTCTTGTTGTTTGTGTTTTCTTTTGCACAATCTAACCATGTCAGGTGAAGAAGACAACTATGGTGAGGAGCATAAGGTTGATCTAAATGCTCCGGTGACTCGCTTCCAGCATCAGGCATTGAGAACTACATTGCAACAAGAATTTGTAGCTGGCACCACTGCAATGGGGGAAGAACTCAGGGCGGATATGTAGGATCTTTGCATTGACCTCAATCAACAAATGAATGTGTTGCGTACGGGCATCGTGAATGATGTTGTACGGGCACTTCGTCAACAACAAGAAGAAGATAGTGTGCATCTACCGGCTCACATACCTCCGTGAGATGAGGAGGTCGCTGCACGAGTCGCTTAGGATGCTCGACAACGGCGAGACCGTGTGGTGGCACAAGTCATACGGCCACCTCCACCTGAGAGAGGAGGTGGGGGAGGCACCCAAGGACCCGGGAGGGGCTGTGGGACTGGAGGCCGAGGTGGGGGAGCACCTCACATCGACGACGACGACTTGTACCACTACGATATGGATACCACCGCCGACACCGCTACGGCAATGAATGACCGAATGAAGAGAAATTTGGTAAGCTTAAATTTACTATGCCAATATTTTCAGGTACACATGATCCCGAAGATTACCCTCACTTGGGAGTTCAAGGTGAACAAGGTGTTCCGTATGCACAATTACTTCGAAGAAAAGAAAATACACATGGCTGCACTTGAATTTGACAAATATACGCTCATATGGTGGGAACAAGTTCAAAATCAAAAGAGAGAGTACAACGAACCTCCCATCACTACATGGGAAGAGATGAAGTATCACATGAGAGCGAAGAGGAAGGTAAGGCTCTTGCTGATTTTAGAAGATTTGGAGGTGTACATGAGGAAGGACAAGGGAAGGAGGTGCACAAAGATGGTTTTTGTGACCCCGAGGCTGGTCCTATCCTTGTGTGTGCACCGATAGTGTTAAGTGTGCAAGCAAAATCCACTCATGAGCAGCGCTGCAATCTTTTCCAAACAAAAGCTCAAGTAAGTAAAGATGGTAAGTGTTGTAAAGTTATTATTGATGGTGGAAGTTGCCACAATTTAGCTAGTAAAGAACTTTGCACTAAACTTGAATTGAAATACAAGAAACATCCACATCCATATCAAATTCAATGGTTGAATAATGATGGCTCTATGAATGTTGGATACACTATTGATGTTAGTTTTCAAATTGGGAATTACCGAGATACTGTGGAGTGTGATGTTTGTCACTTACTTTTAGGAAGACCATGGCAATATGATAGATCTGTGATTCATGATGGGAGAACAAATCAATATAAGTTCATGTGGAATAACAAAGAAATAACATTGCGACCTTTGACTCCTTCTCAAATTATGAATGATAACATGCAAAAGATTGAGGTGAACGAAGAGAATGAGAGAGGGAAGGAGCAAAAGAGTGTGATTCCACAAAAGGTGAGTGAGAGCCATAAGCTAAAACTGAATGGGAAAAGAAAGAATGAGGGAGAGAAAAAGTTAGTCATGATAGCCACTAAATCTGATTTGAGAGAGATGAGAGATGATCCCACTTTGATGCACTTTGTATTGTTGTACAAAGATGTTTTGCTTTCTACTAATGACTTAACCTCTCTTTCTAGTGTGGTTTCTCAAGTTTTGCAGGCTTATGAGGATGTCTTTCTAATTGAGGCGAAGGTACGTTCCTATGCTTCCAAAGCTAACAAAACTAGAAAGAACATGATATTCGATCTAGGTGATTTAGTGTGGGTTCATCTTCGCAAAGAACGCTTTCCGGAGAGGCGTAAATCAAAATTGATGCCCCATGGTGATGGTCCTTGTTAGAATTTTCCTTCTTCCTTGCGGGAAAACATCAGTCCAAAGAAGAATTTAGTCGAACAACAGAGGAAAAACCGCTTACTCCTTATGCGTGGGACCCACTGTCTCTTTGGACGTGACCCCGATGTGGCCCGCACTAATGCACAGCAGCACCTCTGCCCTCTATTCCTTTCTTCGGTTGTTTCACGTGATGTGTTCCTTGCCTCCTAGCAAGAAGCAGTGCTTTCCCCTCAAGCCTTTCTTTCCTTGCTAAGACAAAACCAAAGCAAAACCAAGACAACAGAGAACACAAACTTTTTCTTCTCGAGAACACACTACTCCTCTTTTTGTATTTTTCTATTTCTCCAACTCAACTCAACCTCTCTAGGTTTACATGGCTCTAAGACTAGTTTTATATACGCACACACGCACAACTCGACTCGAATTCCATCCGTGAAACAGAAACAACAAGCAAAATCAGAAACGGACTATGACTCACCTAAACTTAGAAACTAAAATACCAAAATAAGATTAATCTAACAATCACCCCCTTAATATTGTTTCTTCACTTTGATCACGCTGATCTTCTCTCTTATGTGCACTTCCAAGCCTTCCTCTTTTACCTGCACTCTCGTGTGTTGTTCCTTCCTGGGCCGATACCGCTCTACTGCCTGCTATTGCTCCATCTTGAGCTATGTACAAACCAAAGCTTGCCACGCCTCGTACCTGGACTAAACTCGTCCTTCCTTGCACGCCCGTCTGGGCTGGAGCACCCGCTCCCACGATCACCTGGGCTGGAGCACCTGCTCCCACTGTCGCCTGGATTTCGCCATTACCTGAGCCTCCCGCTCCTCTCTCTTGGACCAAGTCTGCCCACTTCCCCGCATAGATCTTAGCTGAGGCTACACCGCCTCTTCCTCCTGCGTCAACTTTGTGTACATCGCGCCTTTATGCGTGGGGACTCACCACCCCTGCAGACTCCTGTCGCCTTGTTGTCGCAAGACCGTCTCGATCTCCTCCCGAGACTCACTTCTTTGCGCCTCTGCATGGCCAATGTGCCACTCCTGGGTTCCGCCATGTCCTTGGCCGATATCTAAGTTTGTAAGACCAAGAGGTTTTTGGTCATGATATTTGATGATGAACACATTGACAATAAGTAAGACTTAGTCTTAGGGTTTTAAGATGAATTCATTGTCTTTGGAACATACTTGTCATCTTAGTTCTTGATCTTTGTTGAGTTTTGTTGATTTACATCGAATATCGGTTTTGTCGAGCTTTGCGGTAGTAATCTGGCCTTGTGTCCGCGAACTACACGAGAGGAACAACCGCACAGTTGTTGGTGGTATGGAATTTCCCGAAGACTTGCGTTTGGCTTTCGGATTTTCTTGAGAACGGTAGTACCGGCTTTGTATCTGCGGAACTACCGGATTGCGGTAGGACCGTTTGTTAAGCGCGTTAGTACCGCAAGTCATTGTTTCCGAATGGTGTTTTGGTCGACTCGTTAGATCTTGATCTAACGGCTCATATTGAGAGGAACCTTTGGACCGTCCGAACTCTTCAAGGATTGTGAGCCTTTGATTTGGAATCTGACGGCTGAAATCAAGAGGAACGTTCGGACTTTCTACAGTGCTCCTAAATCTGACGGTGTTGAAGCGTGGTTTGATTGGCCCAAATCATCTGGAGCGTCCACGTGTCTCAAGGCTTGGTTCTGAGTTCTTTTGCGCATTTCAGAGGTGCGGTAGTACCGTTTGGAAGTTCTTGTAATCTGCTTGTCGAATACCATTGTGTTTTTAGCGGTATGGAAAAACCACTTGTTTTTGGACTTGTTTTTTTTGGTTGCGCCATGGATGGACATTGATTTACTTCACTATACATATAACAACATGACCATATACTAAATAGTAATTTATGTGGCATGGATGCATCATCTAGCGCGGTTTTGAGTACCGCTAATCTCTATAGGTTTTTAGAGAGATAGTTCAGAGGATGGCGGTAATCTCAGAGCAGTTTCGACAAGCACCGTTAAGTGAAAATCGGTAGAATCTTAGTCTTGGCGTGGTATGACCGCAGAACGGTATGACCGTGCTATGAACGTCGGTAATACCGCTCGTCAGTATGACCATTTGATAAAGGTATGGAATTTCCAGAGAGTGTGTTTTTGGAAGACTTTGAGATTTCTCGAAGAAGCGAGAGTTCCAGTAGTGTTTGAAGCAGATGCGACGCGTGCAGCGGTAATCTGCGGGGTTAATGTGGCGGTAGTTCCGTTTATGCTCTGAAATATTATCGTTTTGGGGTTTGACTGAGGATAAGTTAAAATCGTGAGCTTTATTGTGTTGCATGATGCATGATAGTGTTTATGCATGTGAGTGAGCTAATGGATGGTCAAGTTGGAGAGCTTGTGCCAAGATTTGGTTTCTTTGGCCTTTGTATGTGCAGGTTGAGCGTGAGGACAAATCACAGTTCGTGACGAGGTTGACTCGGACTAGGATGGGGAGATCTGAGGTCTAGGAGGTCGTGGATGTCACAAAGTGGTTTGGATCACGCTGGAGCACGTGGAGATCAAAGTGGTTTGCACTGAAGCTACGGGAGGAGTCTTGGAGGCTTGCGGCGTGAAGTTTTTGGAGAAGGGTGACAGATTTGGAAGGAGTTCCAAATCTGGACGTGTTTTGAGATAGAGTTCGTGTCGGTGTCGTGTTGGACATGGATAGGACTCTAGGGTATAAATAGATGAGGGGGAGAGAACCGGGATGGAAGTTTTTCCTGCCGCAGCTTTGGGGTGACGGGCTTTTCGTTGTGTTTTGATCGTAGTTTTCTGACTGTTGTGCTACGGTTTAGAGGTCCTTCTATTTGAGGCATTGAGGGGTGCTTGATGAGCGCTTTGTAGACACAAATCAAGTTTGATATATAAAGTTCAGATTCGTTCAACTTTATTTCTTGGTTTGTTGATCTTGTTGTGCGCCTGAGGTAGCTCTTGCTGTAAAGTTCTTCTGGAGACTCACGTGAGGTTCCAGGAGCTTTAGTGCACAAGTTGAAGATTGGATTTGGAGGTCATATCTCTGCAATCATTCAACCCCCCCTTCTGATTGCCATTACGATCCTACAAAGTTCCACTCTAGCTTTTCCAGACTGTCCTTCACACAAACCGACTTATAAGTTTTCAGAGAAATTTTGTACAACCGGTTTGGGGATCTTTTTACCTTCATCAACAGATATTTGTTCTTGTAGTAGACACGCAAGAACTCACCTTGCAGCTCCACCCTGCACCCCCATTCTGCCAATTGCCCGAGACTGAGTATGTTGTTGCACAAACTTGGTATAAAGTAAATATCAGGCAGCATCTTCTGATCACCGTTCTTGCATCGCAAAAACATTGTACCTTTGCCTTTTATTTGTACCGTGGAGCTGTTGCCAAACTTGATCTCTCCCGAAATCTTCTCGTCGAGCTCATGGAACATGGAGCGATCTCCCATCATATGATTGCTTGCTCCACTGTCCAAGTACCACTCATCAGTATGATCGTGATTTCTTCCTTCCGTGCGTAGTTTAGGAAGTACGTTCTCCTCGTTCAACATCACCATGACCGGCGCCTTGTTGACACATAAGGAGAGAAGCAGGGTAGGATCGTCGTCTTCATTTTCACAGCTTCGGATGAGGTTTACCTCCTCGTTCTTCTTCTTGTTTCGACAATTCGAAGCATAGTGCCCATAATTGTCACAGTTGAAGCACTTTATGTGGCTGGGCACTCCGATGCGTAGTGACCATACTTATCACATTTGAAACATTTGATATGTGACTTATCACGGGATCTGTCACCATCGCCTTGCCCAACCTTGTCTTCACGGCCACCTCTGCCAAATCGTCTACCATCATTTCTTGTATCTCCCTTTACCAGCAACGCCTGACCGTTATGGGACTAATACCTTTGCTCGTTACGGGATTTATACCCATTCAGTAGCTCCTCATGCACCTTGAGGGAACCAGTGATCTCCTCGATCCTCTTTTCCTCCAGATCCGGGGAGTACATGAGCGTGGTGACGACAGGTACAAATTTTTCTGGTAGCACGCGCAGGTACTTCTTCACTGCCACAGATTCCTCCATCTTGTCGCCGAGAAAAACAATCTGATTGTACAATGAAGATACTTCGGCGAACTCATCCCACCGACTCGGTTTCTCCCATCCGGAGATTCTCAAACTCGGTATACAAATTCGAGCCGCACCTCCTTCACACGATCAATTCCTCGTGCATCTTTTGAAGCGCCACCCACGCCTCACGTGCCGTCTCCTTGCCGATGAGCTGCCGCATCATGGAGTCTAGCACCACCTGGTAGATGATGGCCAAAACCGTCTGGTCTACCTTGTCGTCCACCTCCTTGTTCTTTGCCTTCGGATCGACTGCACCCCAGACTCCCTAGGCGCGCATGTTCGCCTTCATCTTCATAGCCCACACCGGATAATTGTCGGTTGTTAGGACAAGATATAGGAGGGAGATCGGCCCATCCCGGGTCTTCGCCTTGTCGTCCATGATCTTCAATCACCGCCAAGATCAGAACGCTCTGATACCACTTGTTAGAATTTTCCTTCTTCCTTGTGGGAAAACATCACCGAGAGAAGAATTCAGTCGAACAACAGAGGAAAAACCACTTACTCCTTATGCGTGGGACCCACTGTCTCTTTGGACGTGATCCCGATGTGGCCCGCACTAATGCACAACAACACCTCTGCCCTCCATTCCTTTCTTCGGTTGTTTCACGATGTGGTCCTTGCCTCCTGGCAAGAGCAATGCTTTCCCCTTAAGCCTTTCTTTCCTTGCTAAGACAAAACCAAAGCAAAACCAAGACAACAGAGAACACAAACTTTTTCTTCTCGGGAGCACACTACTCCTCTTTTTGTATTTTTCTATTTCTCCAACTCAACTCAACCTCTCTAGGTTTACATGGAGTTTTATACACGCACACACGCACAACTCGACTCGAATTCCATCCGTGAAACAGAAACAGAAACAACAAGCAAAATCAGAAACGGACTATGACTCACCTAAACTTAGAAACTAAAATACCAAAACAAGATTAATCTAACAGTCCTTTTAAAGTACTTGCCAAGATCAACGATAATGCATACAAGATAGAGCTTCCGGGAGACGATTGTGGGGTAAGTACAACATTTAATATTGCTGATTTGTCACCATTCTTTGGGCAAGACGATACAGAGTCGAGGACGACTCCTTTTCAAGAGAGGGAGGATGATGAGGACATCCCTACTACGGCCACGTCTTCTACCTCTCCGAGTTCTCCAAGTGTTCATCCAAGTATTCATGATATACCAACAAGTCCAATGACTAGAGCACGTGCCAATCTTTTAAATAAACATGTGAATTTGTTTCTTAATAAATGTCCTTCTATTAGTGAGAACGATATACTAACTCAAACCAATTTCTTGTGTACTCTTAGGATCATAGGACGTGCAAGCTTTGGAACCGAGAGGAAAGTGAGGAATGCCAAGTCCAAAGCATTGGAGAAGTACAAGGGAGAGGAAGGTCATGAGGCCATGAGCAAAGAGGAAGCAAGTCCACTCGGCCAAGGTGTCAAGTCCATGCGGTCACCAACCACTGATGGAAAAGCCCTGCGGCTGGACACAAGAAGAATTCACGGCATATGGCAAGACTCTACATGGCTGGCCCAAGGCCCATGCATTTTAATCACATGGAGCATACCATGGTCAAAGAAGCCATGATCAGTCATCACGTGACCAATGTGTTGTTGGCCGAATTAACCCATTAGTCCATTACGGTCATGTAACTAGTGGCACATTAGTTAAGCATGTGATTAGGCAAGAAGAGTACTTAGAGGAATTGGATTCGGATGCTTTGGCCGAATAGGATTCAGTTGGCTCCGCCAGCCCTAGACATGCGTGCATGAGTCTGTTTTGGGGTCCATAATAGATTGTTTTGAGAGTTCTTTCATGGTGACCAATTCATCATGAGGGGAAATTAAAAGTTCGTCTAAATCAAGATCGTTCAACATTTCTGCTGGGAATTGGGAGCACGATAGGGCTTCGCTTGGTGATCGTGAAGTCCAGCGCGTGTTCTTGTGAATTAAAGAGTGTTCGTTCTTGTATTGGCAACGGAGGATCACTACGATTCGAGAGGCCACACGTGAGTATCTTGATCTTACGTCGAGAAAATCGGACGACCCCGTATCAGAGTAACAAAGTTTTCAAGAGCTCCCTCAGCATTATAGTGTCTCATGTCAAGAATGTTAAATCAACAGACATCACTATGAAGGATCCAGCAAACTTGGTGCGCAACAGAGCAATCAAGTAGATGCTGCCATGATTGATAAATTCCACAACTTCAAGTAAATTTCATCCGTATAAGGATGCGAACTACCTCCATTCACAAACTCGTGGATTTGTCCATCCACCTCAATCACACTCCGTCCGATGTCCTTTGTCATCCCTTCAGCACTCATCAATTTCCTAATCCTCAAAACTTGTTCCCACATTCCTTCATCAGCATAGATATTGGACAGAAGAACATAGACTCCAGAGTCATCTGCTCCAAGAGTCGCTAGACGTTCAACTGACAGCTCAGCCAGCTCAACACACCTATGGCTTCGGCAGGCAGCAAGAAGAGATCCCCATAATTCGGGAGTTGGTTCCATGGGCATTGTCTCTATGGCATGCCTAGCCTGATCTAAACGTCCAGCACGGCCAAGGAGATCAACCAATGCACCATAATGTTCTACCTTAGGATCTATCCCAAAATCTTTCCTCATTCTGTGAAATATCCCTAAACCCTCTGAGACCAACCCAGCATGCGTGCAAGCAGTCAGCACGGCAAGCACACTAAGATCATCCATTGGTGATCCTTCAGCCTCCATTTGGTATAAAAGCATGACAGCGTCAAGTCCGTTACCATGAGTTCCGAGTCCAACAATCATAACATTCCAAGTGACCACACTCTTGTCAGGCATGCTTTCAAAGATCAACATGGCAAGATCCAAGCAGCCACATTTCATGTACATATCTATCAGAGCTGTCTGCACCACAACATCGAACAACACCTTCTTCTTCTCCAAGTAAGAGTGCAGCCACCTGCCTTGCTCCAGAGCGCCCAGCTGTGCACAAGCCGTGACAGCCCCAACTGCAGCGACCCTATCAGGCCTGATACCACACCTCAGCATCCTCTGAAAAAATTCCAAAGCCTCCTTCGGCTCCCCGCACCTGACATACCCATCGATGACAACACTCCACGAGATCACATTCCTATCAGGCATATCCTCGAACAGCACCCTCGCCTCGCCCATCCTTCCATGCCTGGCATAACCATCAATCATGGAGTTCCAGCACACCAAATCCCTATCAGGCATTTGGTCAAACAACTCGCGCGCACGGTCTACGCCTCCCGCCCGCTTCCCGTACCCATTGATCATGGTGGCCCAGGAGAACGCATCCCTCTGCGGCATTTCGTCGAACAGCTCCTGCGCCAGCTCCACCTCCCCACATCCAACGTACCCCGCCACCATGGAGTTCCACGAAACGAGGTCCCTCACGCCGTCATCGAACACCTTCCTCCCGGAACGGCAGTCCCCGATCCTACAGTAGAAGCTGACGAGCGCGTTCCTCGTGAACAAGTCTCCGTCCAACCCCCTCCTAACAGCCTCGGCATGCACCAATAACCCGACTCCGCAGCCGGGCGCGCAGCCGCATGCCTTGAGGACGGCGGGGAAGGTGTAAGCGTCGGGGCGCACCGCGCCTCGGCGCATGCGCTCGAAGTAGTGGAGGGCCGTGCGGGGGCTCGCAGGGGCGTGGAGGCGGATGAGGGTGTTCCAGGGGAAGGGGTGACGGGAGGCGGGTTCCGGGAGGCCGCGGGCGAAGACGGCGTCTGCGTGGGCGGCGGCGGAGGCGGAGGCGAGGGCGAGGAGGAGGAGGTTGGAGAGTCGGATCGGAGAGGCGGCGAGGTGGCCGGAGATGAGGAGGAGGGCGTGGCATTGGAGCGCGTGGGAGGCGGAGCCGCAGGCGCGGAGGCGGGAGAGGAGGACCGAAAGGGCGAGAGGGCGACGAGACATGGAATTTCAAAACCGACGAGTCTGTTTCGTTTCGTGGTTGCAGTAGTTCCCAAACAATGACTTCCAGGCCTGAGGATTTGCCGGGTGGGCCGGCTCTAATTGGGCCAGAGGAAGCCCATTAATTTGTATGTTTAACGCGTGTTTACTTACTTGGATGAATTCCTCTAAAAAATTACTTGGATGAATAATGGATAGTGAAAATGAATTTGAAAATTAGAAATTCTAAACTATAAAAAAAACACAAAGATTAATCGATCCCCAAGGAGGATCACACCGCTTGTCTGACGGTGAGTACACCTGAAGACACCAAACATTCATGCGAATTCGCGAAATCCGGGAACATCGGGGTCGGGGATGAATGGCAGCCACCCAGGAATAGTACGCGTTAACCAGCAATAGCACAAAGGCGCCTAGACACGCGGGTTATTGCGGGGACGTGCATGCATTACGTCCGATCGACGGCTTCCTCGCGCGCGGCCGGCCAAGCTAGCTAGCCATGGCGATCACATACGCCCCTCGCCGCGGCAGCCTCGCTCTCCTCCTCTCCGTCCTCCTCCTGGCATGCCGGGCGCCGGCCGCGGCCGGCGACGACTCGGACTTCGAGGACGGCACCTCGCCCAAGTTCCCCGGTTGCGACAATCCCTTCCAAAAGGTATGTACGTATTGAGGTACGTCAGGGAAGGAAACACGAACCGGTCGAGAATTAATTAATTGGAACCATTTGTGCTTGTGCTTGCAGGTGAAAGTGATGTACTGGGTGGACGGCGACGAGAGGAACAGCCTGACGGGGATCACCGCGAGGTTCGGCGAGATTCTGCCGGCCACCGCCTCCGACAGCCAGAAGCTGCAGGCCGTGGTTCCCAGCCCCAGGACCAGCTGCGCCAAGTCATCCACCCAGGTAACCATTCTCAATTTCTCATCCACCGACCAACGCCAATCTCTCCAATCTCTCTCTTGCACCACACCATTCTGAAGTTCTTGACCTGACATGCATGCACTTCAAGTGTCGGACCCGGATTTCGCAAATCCAAATCATCTGAGAAAATAATGTGTTATTATTCCTGGATCAGTAGATAACACTCATAGGCATATTGTTGAATCATTTTATACATGGCGTGAACTAAACATTCAATATATTACAAACATCAAAATGACATAGATCACGTCGGATCGAATTTTACAAAAGGGTCGAACAGGTCAAATTGATTAAAGTACATGAAAGTAGCGTAAACTACAGCGGAAACAAAAGAGGTAGAGCTCATCTCTCCACAGATAAGCGATCGAAGAAAACCATGTGCGTCCGATATTAACCAAGGACTTTGATAATATTTAATACACGCAAGCACTAACGAAGTCAGCTGGACTGAGGCGAGATCTAGACTAAAAAACTAAACTATTCTTCACCATCTCCTGGACCTCCAACTTTTGGATCCTTGTAGCATACGTAATCTTCAGGATTTCTTGCTTCTGAGGGTTTTGGGGAAAGGGCGAGGATGAGCACAACTTCCGTGCTCGCTGAGCCAACACACAAGATGCAATAATATACATGCAAGGCTTTAACAAGGATATACATGCAAGGTTTTAACAATGATGGCTCGGGTTCTTTTATTTACTAAAACAATATTTTCAATTATCATAATTACAAATTCCTATCACATAGCATTTTAACCAAATTTTATTTTATTAAAGAGAGTAATTATGCAATTTTTATATCAGTAGTGGTCCCCTCCACCGGAACATCTACCTTATGCCTCTTTTGAATGGGGCTACCCCCACTTATTAACACCACTGAGTTCGAAAACGCAGGAAAAATCCAATCTCAGGGCTATGTGAGCCCGTCCTAATTTTCCATACCACCCACAAAGGTTTTTGAAATAGAACTAACTCTAGTAAGTTTTCATGTCCGCCTTTGACCGTAGGCACAGCTGTTTAAACAGTTTAGACTATGCAGAGGTTGTACACTGTACCCACAAGAGACAATCATACTCGTTGCCCCACATAATTCCTTAGTCATGTAGTTGAGCGACCATCTCAGTAACTTTTCAAATCATCTTGCCTCTTCCGTCATCTCACCCAGATGGGCTACCCCCACTTGCGGTGGGTCCCATAAGTTGTGCAGGATGTTCACCACCACAACTAGCGTGGCTAGCAACTTCACCCTTCCTTGATGTCCCATTCAAGCTGGATCGTATCCACTACTTGCACTACCTTACTCGGCCACCAATGAGATGATTTCTAGGGTCCAATCAATTTACTAAGCTAAGTTGCACTTTGCAGACTTGTGATTGCACATATTTTACAATGGGAGGTCATGGCAAGATTAAGTCCTTAGAGTTATCCGGGCAATTCATACCATCCACAAACCAACATTCCTTAGGGCTTTATTAGCACCCATCATCATACCATCCATCATACTATCCACCCAGATGGTAGTAGCAAGTTATTAGGGTTTTGAGGAGTAAAACCAAATTGTCCCATTTACTTCAGTCATGGACCTCCAATGACTGCCCAAAACTATTTCAAGTTAGAAGAGATGATGATTAGGGTATTTTAATGCCTTGGTACTTAAGCAAGACTAGCATGTCGCTTAAGTACAACCTATACTAGTATTTACCACATAGTTACTAGGGTGACATGGAATAATGGATTCAATTGTTAAAGGATGGCATGGTAATTAATTAATCATCAAATGAGTGTTTAACTACCTTAAGATTTAATATACATTTGATTAAAGAATTAGAGCATGCAATTTTGGTAATTTAAACGAATATAATTTACATAAAATGTAGGCTCAAAATGATCGAAGTATCGACTTGTCAGGATTTAAGGTAAGAGAGTCTTGATAGTCTTGTGCTTGATCAAGTTGGAGATCTCCCGCTTCTTCGAACCCTATTTAGACGAACGTACTGGAAAAAGGAACAAACAAGCAAAGAGAGCAAATAAATACACAAAAATATTAAATGAATTCCAAATTAAACAAGACCAGTGTCATTAGTAAGGTCTTGAATTTACAAAATTTTAGAAAGAAATTTCATAATTTTTGGAGTTAAAATGAGGGAGAACGGGCTTTTTGAAGACTTGCTTTTGAATTTAAACAAAATAAATAAAGGAGGAGAGAGAGGATGCTCCATTGACAGGTGGGGTCACTTGGTCATAGACTTAGAGCGAGATCAACCATTCCTCATTCTATTTCCTTTGGTCACAGAGAGAGGGGAATAGAGGGAGGCTCGGGCGACTTGGGAGCGGTGGCGGCGCCGACGAGTGGCGGCGACGGGGAGGTCAAGCCGACAAAGAAAATGGGGCCCTCAGAGGGTGGTGGCCCCACTGGAGGTGGTGGCGGTGCCGAAGATGCACCAATGCAGCGGCAGCAGCAGTGGCAACGGCACAAGAGTGGAGGCGTGCGGTGGCACCGGTGGAGGGGTGGCGCGGAGGTGAAGGGGGCGCGCATGAGCGGCGCTGAAGGTGGGATCGGGGTGGCCGTGGTGGCGGGGCGGCGGCGGCGGCTTGTCTCGATAGTAGGGAAGGAGAGTGGAGGTGGGGGACGAGTTCCTCGGGCCTTGGGGCACCTCTTGATGGGGTCGGCCGGGGTAGTGGCTCACCGGAGCGGCAATGGCGGCGGCGGGCGGTCTTGAAAACGGGCTCGCTCCGGCTTTTGCTTTGGGAAGGGAGAACAAGGTGGGGGGAAGGGAAAAGGGAGGGACGAGGCCTCTTTATAGCCAGAGGGGGAGGAGTCGTTGAGGGAGCACCATGGTGGCCGTTCGGAGCTGGCAGCATGGGCATGCGCAGAGGGCGCTAGGGCGCGACTTTGAGGGCAGGGGCGCTGAGGCGCGACACGGACACGGAGGCGCCGGAGCAAAGCGCACGAGGTCAAGGGCAGTGGTCGGGCGAGGCGCGCGCAGAGAGCGCCTTGCCGGACATGCGTGGCGCGCTGCGCTATCGTATAAGCGTGGGCGTGGTATGGCAGAAGCGAGGCTGACGCGGTGGTGGCGCCGGAGTCCACGGGGGCAGGTGTGGCGCTGACGATGGCGAGCCTCGGTAGGCGTGCGATGATGACTTGGAGGGTCGGGCAGGTGGCGGAGGCAACAAAGCGAGGAGGGTGACGCAGCGCTCGTGTGCGAGCGCAGAGCGTAGAGTAGGGCGGCATGGGGAGAGGCCAGAGCGGCATGGCGCAGTGGTGACCTTGGAGGCGGGGGCGGGTGAGGCGGCAGAGGAGCGGGTGGCGAGCATGGGGTGGCAGGGAGCCAGGAGGTGGCATGGGTGCAGCAGAGGTGCACGGGAGTGGCTCAGTGGTAGGGGCGCCCGTGGGAAGAAGAAAGGGTAGGGGGGCTCGGGCCAATTGGGCCGAAAAAGAGGGAGGGAAAGGCCGGCTTGGGCCGGGCCAAAAAGGAAGGGAGATGGGCTGGGGCCCAAGGGAAAATAGGGTTGAGCCCAAGAAAGAGGAGGGGCAAAATTTGAGAAGGGCTCAAATTTTGAAAAGAGAGTTTGAATTCAAATTTTGAGTCCAAGAATTGAAATGAGGTCCAAAACACAATTTTGAATTTAGGTAGAAGCTCAAGAATTTTGTAAATACATGATACTTTGAATTAAGGTTTGAAAACCAACAACAATAGTAATTACTATTCACCGTTTGAAAACGGATGTCACATCAAGTGGCAGAAACACAAAAAAATTAAGAGAAGTGGCACAAACAAATTGAGCTGCATGCATTTCCGTTAACTGCAGCTAACCAACTCCATCGCCGTGGCGGAGCGCGGGGAGTGCACGTTCCTCGAGAAGGCGAAGACGGCGGAGTCCAGCGGGGCGGCGGCGTTGCTCCTCATCAACGACGTGGATGGTCAGTTGTGTAATTAATGCATTGCCATCTGCATTCCCATTAACTGTACATGCACGAAGTCTCATGGCAAGCAAACCAATGGAGATGTTCCCGCAGATTTGCAGAAGATGGTCTGCATCGTGAACGACACGGTCCCTGACATCACCATCCCGTCGTGATGGTATCGCGATCTGCGGCTTCAAGATCCTCTCAGGCATAGAGGGCGTGGCAAAAGGTGAGAGCTGGATTATTAATTTCTTGCTGTTGTTTTGTTTAACGTGATTCTGACCATTAATTTGTGGAAATCGTTCAAATGGGCGCTTAATTTGCAGTGGACATTCTGATGTACTCGCCACAGAAGCCGTCTTTCGACGGCGCCATACCTTTCCTCTGGCTGATGGCTGTCGGGACCGTGGCCTGTGCATCTGTTTGGACTGCAGTCGTCGTCGGCGACGAGGTATATGCATGCATGGAATTGACACTAATTTTTGTAATGTTTCTTTTTTTTCTCTGAAACTTCATTTCGGAGAAAAGAAGGATGATCAACAAAATGCATGATCATATCATATGCATTTCCATTGAAATGAATGGACGATTGCTTTAATTAGGCAACTGTCTTCTTTCTAGGATAAGAATGCCCCTTCGCTGGGTGGAGAAGAAGCTGCTGAATCTGAAGTCGTGGAACTGAAGACAAAAACCGCGCTTGTATTCGTCGTCACCGCATCGCTTGTCCTGCTGTTCCTGTTCTTCTTCAAGTCCACCTGGTCTGCATGGTTGCTGGTTGTGCTGTTCTGCCTCGGTGGTCTTCAGGTGCGTGCCCAATCTGAGATAACTTGGCTTGGTTGATCAATGGAATAATATGCATTATTTCATCCCTTTTCTGATGGCTCCTGTACTTTTTTCAGGGCTTGCACTATGTTGCCTCAAGTCTCATTGTAAGGTATGATCACTGAAACTAAATCTTTTGCATTGTTGTACCATTGATTGAGATGGTTCTTGTTTGCTGGTCTAATTGCTACAAAATTGATGTGCACAGAGCATGTGAACGATGTCGTGATGCAAAAGTAAAGCTTCCTGCCATAGGGGACGTGAGTGTGGTGACACTTCTTGTCTTACCGGTAGCCCTAATCATTGTCATCTATTGGGTTGTACATCAGAATTCACCGTTTGCTTGGGTTGGTCAGAACCTCATGGTATGATGTGTTTGTGTTCCAAATAAATGAATAATCCATTCTCTGGCTATAGAGTACTACTCATTTTTACTGAGATGGTTCTTCTCGTCCAGGGCATCTGTATGATGATTCTTGTATTGCAAGTGGTCCATCTGCCAAATATAAAGGTAAGATCATCTTGGACATATATATTACGTTGGTTTATTAAGTTTAGCAATTGTAATAATCTTGTAGACCTCTCTGATGTACTTGAGATTGTTTTTAGGTTGCATCAGCCCTTCTTGTCAGTGCATTTCTGTATGACATATTTTGGGTGTTCATATCACCACTCATATTCAAGAAAAGCGTCATGATCACAGTAAGTTTGTCTCATAACAAAGAGTAAATACAAATTCCAGTGCAACCAATCACAAATCACAATCCAATCGATGTGCTGCATACTATAGGTTGCTCGTGGTACCGATGATGGACCGAGTCTTCCCATGGTTCTGAAGATGCCAAAGGAGTTTGATACATGGAATGGCTATGACATGATTGGATTTGGGGACATTCTTTTCCCAGGACTGCTTGTTGCTTTCAGTTTTAGGTAAAACCAGAACCGGTCTCTGAATCCATCGACTATGTCAGTTAAGGACTGCTTGTTGCTAGTGATTAGTTGTTCCTTTCCTGAAATTTACCAACTGTTCTTGAGTTGCAGATTCGACAGATCACATGGCAAGGACTTGACTGACGGTTATTTTCTCTGCCTAATGATCGGTTACGCCTTTGGTATGTAATATTCTCTCCATTTCTGAATTGCAGAAGAACAATGCTACTGACATCAACATTGTTACCCCAATGTAGGCTTGTCATGCACATATGTTGGCCTGTACCTTATGAAGAGTGGCCAGCCAGCTCTGCTCTACCTTGTCCCTTCAACACTAGGTACCAGAGTGATTCCTCTATTGGCATCTCCTTGGAAAATCTCTGACATATGTCTCTGCTCTGAAATTATACAGGAGTTATCGTCACACTGGGTGCGCGAAGAGGGGAGCTTAGTCAGCTCTGGAACGCCAAGGTATAGCTTCTGGAATGCTTCTAGCTGAGACAACCTTGGTTGGATGCAAGCTTGCAGCATTGGTTTAGTTAGATATCATTGATCTGATGGTTGTTGGTAATATCATGCCAACCATCAGCATGAACCTTGGTTAGAATCTTTTTTGTTTCAGTGTACATTACCCATCAAGGGTGATTATTACTTATTAGCGTGTTACAGTATACACTGCCTGTGGATATCACAAGTCACAACTGTGATGTAAATTTGAGCAATATTAGCTTATCTTTGTTCTTGGTGTGTTTAACTTTATGTAATGTAAAATTGTACTGTAAGAATCTCGGATGCTATTCCGATTTCTGTACTCATTTTTTCTCTTTGTTTTAAACTATTTTTCTGTGGTGTTAATGTCACATTATTATTATTTGGAAAAATTGGTTCAGTAACATCGTTTTTGTTTGTATTTAGAGAAATGACATCGTTTTGGAGACTGCAAAATGACATCACAACTCTGACAGCCGTTAAGAGAGAAATGATAGGTAAAAAAACGTGTATGCTCTCCTTCCAACCCCACTTCCGCTCCGTGACGCCTCTTGCCTCTGTCCTCCCTAGCCAGCGGTCTCCTGACAAGAACTGAAAGTTCAGAAGGAAAACGCAAGACTCCAGTTGACAAGAACTGCAAGTTCAGAAGGAAATCGCAAGATTCCAGGCCGCAAGTTTTGGAGAATTTCAAGGAAAAATGGAAACTAGGGAACTTAAACTATGGTATTGCGGCTAGGGTTTATATTGATCCAAAGATAGCGAGCACATGTTCGATTACATGGCTTTTATAGCCAGAGTTCGGTGAAAAGCTTAAAGACAGTAAACTCATGAGTAACAGTAGCGAAAACGACAATCTACAAACTTTAAACGCAGTAACTCGAGTGGTTTTGACGTTGGCCACTGGATCATGATCTAAGGTTTAGCTTCAGTTAGTCTTGTTCCCTTTTGTAACTGAAGTCGGCGCCGATACTCATTTTCTGCATCACCGTAGGATCTTCATCAGGCTTTTGCTTCAATCCCAACCATTCATATTCAGATACCGGTTCAATAAGAACACTAAGAACTTCAATTCCTGACAAATTTCCCCCCTCTTAAGTTCCTTGTCTCAAGGAATGAAGCTGGGAAATACCTTTTGTATGAAATCCGCATATTCCCAAGTCGCAGCCGAAGGAGGTAGATTCAGCCAGTGTATTAACCATTGAACTACCGGTTCATTGTTTTTGGGAATTACTCTTCTTTCCAGAATTGCCACTGGAGCCACCTTGATGTTGCCTTCACTGTCAATCAATGGGAGTTCACAGTTTGGTACTACTTTAGCTCCTTTGTGCTTCTTCAGTTGGCTCACATGAAAGGTGGGGTGCAATTGGCAAGCTTCAGGCAATAATATCTTATATGCAACCTTTCCTACTCGTTCCAATACTCTAAAAGGTCCATAGAATTTGGAGTGTAATTTCAGTGACCTATGTATGCTTAAGGATGTGTGTCTGTAGGGCTAAATCTTCAAGTAAACCATATCTCCAACTTGGAATTCTCTATCTTTTCTTTTCTTATAAGCATATGTCTTCATCTTGTTCTGAGCCTTGGTCAAGTTATCCTTAATCACTTGCATAGCTAACTGCCTTCTCTGTAGTAATCCTTTTACCTCTTCATTCTGAGAATCTGCAGAATTACCTCAGTGATTTGAGGAGGTGGAAATCCATACAATGCTTGAAAGGGAGTCATCTTTAATGTAGGATGAAAACTGGTATTGTACCACCACTCCGTGGTGGACAACCAACTGCACCATTTATGTGGATTAGCAAATACCATACATCTCAAATAGCTCTCTAGACATTGGTTTACTCTCTCTCTCTCTCTCTCTCTCTCTCCAGGATGATATGAAGTACTTAGTCTCAACTTAACCCCTAGGGCTTTAAACAAATCTTGCCACAAATTGCTAGTGAAGATCCTGTCTCTATCGGTGATAATGACATATGGTAGCCCACAATGTTTGAAAACATTGTCAATGAATGTCTTGACTACATGCTAGACAGTAAATGGGTGACTCGTGGCCATAAAATGTGAGTATTTAGTGAACCTATCCACCACAACTAAGATTACCTCCTTTTCTTCTGATTTTGGCAGTCCTTCAATAAAATCCATTGAAGTATGGGTCCAAGCCATGTCTGGTATTGGGATAGGCTGTAACAGTCCAAGATAAGGTACATGTTCATATTTGTTTTTCTGACATACAACACAACTCTTGACAAAATCTTCTACTTCTTGCTTCATTTTGGGCCAATAGAACAGTAGTTTGAGCCTCTAGTATGTAGCCCTTTCACCTGAATGTCCCCCAAGTGCAGAACTATGAAATGAGACCAACAACTGCTCCTTAAGTGCAGTATGAGAACCCACATATAGTTTGCCTTTATACCTCAAAATTCCATGCTGCAAGGAATAATGTGGTTGGCCATTAGCATTGATGCTAAGCTGAGTCATTAGTTCTTTACTCTTCTCATCATTCTCATAGCTTGCTATTACTTCATTGATCCAAGCAGGAGAGGCTATTGTGACTACCAGTAAGTGATCATCATATTTAACTCTTGAAAGAGCATCAGCTGCCCTATTTTCTCTTCCCTTCTTATACTCCACCTTGTAATTATATCCCAATAATTTCACTAGCAGTTTATGATGTACTCCTTCAGTCAATCTTTGCTCTTGAATATTTTTGAGACTCTGCTGATCTGTTCTAATAATCAATGTAGATCATGCAAAGTAATGTTTCCATTTCTTAAGGGCTTCAAGTATTGCTAAGACCTCCTTATCATAGGTAGATAGGGCTGCAGATCTAGGTCCAATGGATTTACTCATAAATGATATTAGTCTACCACCTTGCATCAACACTGCCCCAAGACCATATCCACTTGCATATGCTTCTAAGACAAATGGTTGAGAGTGATCTGGTGTTCACTAATTGTTTTAAAGAAACTTGATTACTTATGTATTAATCTTTTAAATTATGCTTTTCAATCTAATTATTGTATTTATTATCAATACTGCTTTCTGTAAAACAACCATAAAGCTATCATTGTCAAACCTTGCATAAATACTTTTGCATATATTTTCCTATGACTTGTTGAGTACTTAAAGTACTCACGGCTTTGCGCCATTGTTGAACAGTCACGGAAGAAGAACCAGGGAATACAGAAATCTAAGATGAGGAATACTTTGAAGACTATGCAAACTAGGATGTGTTCTCCACTTGATTTCCTATGGGCATGTCGGATGGCTTTCACGAGTTTGTTTGTTCTCCGCTGCAAGTTTACTCTATTATTTTTAGCCCTCGTGGCAACCTTTGTAAGACTTGACCATAAGGTCCTTTTGCTATTAAATATTAATTTGTCTGCTTCATCTATAGTTTGTTGTACGGTTATGATTACACCAATGTTGCAACTGTGTGCACTAGCTACTAATCCAGGGAATAGTGCAGATGTACACAGAGGGTTCTAGATCCGGAGATCCGAGGTCCCGACATATGTAAGGCCTCTGGTTCACTAGTTTAGCTCCAGGGATAATAGGGATTGAGTGATCACAATCTCTGTTGGGGGGAAGCTGTTGAGGTTCTTCAAATATACCATGATATTGCAGTAATAACAGCTCTATCAATTCAGGCACTTGATGGAGTTTCTCAGTTTGTACTTTGTTTTGTGCATAGATAACATCACCACTTACTCCTTTCCTCATTAACTTCACAAGGTGATTCATTTCAATCAAGAAATTATGTCCATGTAATGTTTCATCAATGAAGGTCACTTGTTCCAAGCCATTTTTAGTCACTGAGAACTCTCTAGTCTTTAGGTTAAGCCCAATAGGGCTATGAGTATAGATCCAATCAGCTCCTAGGATAATATCATATCCCTTTAATGGTAATACCCTCATGTCTGAAGCAAATTGCTCTCCTTGTATATCGTATTTGCAATCTTTACATAGAGTATCACTCCATAGTATTGCTCCATCAGCTATCATAACCTTGAGTGCAGGGTAATTAATAATCATGCAAATTGAGGGCTCACAAATGTAGCACTGCTCCCACTGTCAACTAATGTTGTTGCTTTCACCCCTCCAACATTTAATGTCAAGGTAAATGTGTTACAAGTCGAGCTTGTGCCTTGCACAACATGCATGGATATTTGTAGCATTGTTTCAGCAGCCTGGTGCTCAGGACTAGAGGGTGGAGTGCCATATTGAGCCATTTCTTTTCCTTCAGTTTCTTCTTCCTCTTCTTGAGGTCCTTGAACCACATTAAATAGTTGCTTCTCACTAGGTTTGCACTTGTAACCAGGGAACCAAGATTCAGGACATTTCCTGCATTTACCATAATCTCTTCCATTCCTGTTACTCTGACCAGTCCCTTTTGACTTAATATCTTTGTCATATCGAAAGGTCTTGGTACCAGTACTTGTATTAGCCCTCCCTTTATCCCTTGGACTAGTGTTCTCTCCTCTCTGAAAATACTATATGTCCTAGATCTTAATGGGTGAGATTGCTCTATTCTTCTGGCCATCCAAATTGCTTCAATCATATTTCTAGGTTTGTGACATTGCAAGTGGTTCTGAATATAATCCTGCAACCCTGCTACAAAGCGCACACATAATACTCATCTGGTAATAAGGGGTTGTCTCTTCTAATTAAGCTCATAGCTTCTTCAAATTGATCAACATAAGCCTTAACTGTCATGTTTGCTTCAACCAATGGAACATCCTTACATTATCATAAATGGATGATTCTGCAAATCTATCACCAAGCATTCTGCAGAATTGATACCAAGGAAGTGTTGCTGCATTACATCCAGTGCCTCTCCACCAATAGTGAGCTCTATCTTTTAGATATGTCACTACATAATCTGATCTATGATCTAGGGACATTCTAGTTGCTTCAAAGTACTTTTTAGCCTTTGCTATCCACCCATTCAGATCAGTACCATCGAATTCAGGGAAGTTCAATTTTGGTGTTTTCAGAACTACTCGTGTTCTGTTGTTTTTAGGGAATTGAGGCTGTCTGACATGCTGTCCTGGCTCAAGATAATTGTCCAAAGAGGGTGAATTCAATGGATGTGTTGTGACAGTAGTGGCCCACTACATTGGCCAATAGAAGCCTGCTCTAGCTGACAGATGAACTCCATTACCATTACTGTAAGGAAAATCTGGGCTGACAGCATAATGAGACAATCCTGGAGGACTATCAATGCCTATGGGTCTCCCACGTGGCTCCCCCAATATCACAAGTATATTGTTATGACTACCCCAGGGTCTGCTGTGGTTCAAATTTACTCCAGGAGGAATGCTTAAATTAGGACTCATGCTTGAAGTCACAAAAACTGGATCATTACTAGCTCTCTTATCACCATTCAACATAACTGAAGTTTCTACCAGACTAACTTGTGGAGTTGATATCATAGTCGATTTTACAGTATTAGGCGAATTTCCGAAGTTACCTTGGTAGATTGATTACCGATCAGAAGGTTCCCTACTAGTTTGGCCGTTCATGAAATTGGTCATTAAACCCATCAACTTATCCATCTGTGATTGCAGCTGCAAATTGTTGTCCTCTCGGGTCTTCTTGAGAGCTTCAATACTCCTTTTCACTTCATCCATCTCAGCGGAAGTTATGTAAGCCTTTTCCTCATCCTCAACACCAACTCCCTTGTTAGTTTTTCCCATCCTCACTGGTTTGCTTAGATCTGTACCGGAATTTTACAAGATGGCAATGTACCAATCCAACCATCAGATCTACACAAATCCCACAGATTTCCCTCAACTCTTCAATGGATCTGCTCGGTTCCGAAATTTTACAATGAGATAACTACTACTCCTCAACCCTCACCAAAAGCAACTCCAAAGATGGGATTGAGGCCAAGAATCAGGGCTCGATACCATTTGACAAGAACTGAAAGTTCAGAAGGAAAACACAAGACTCTAGTTGACAAGAACTGCAAGTTCAGAAGGAAATCGCAAGATTCTAGATCGGAGAATTTCAAGGAAAAATGGAAACTAGGGAACTTAAACTATGCTATTGTGGCTTGGGTTTATATTGATCCAAATATAGCAAGCACCTGTTTGATTACATGGCTTTTATAGCCAGAGTTCGGTGAAAAGCTTAAAGACAGTAAACTCATGAGTAACAGTAGCTAAAACGACAATCTACAGACTTTAAATGTAGTAACTCGAGTGGTTTTGACGCTGGCCGCTGGATCATGATCTGAGGTTCAGCTTCAGTTAGTCTTGTTCCCTTCTGTAATTGAAGTCGGCGTCGATACTCATTTTCTGCATCACCGTAGGATCTTCATCAGGCTTTCGCTTCAATCCCAATCATTCATATTCAGATACCGGTTCAATAAGAACACTAAGAACTTCAGTTCCTGACATCTCCTCCTCGCCTCCCACCCGTGCCACCACCCCACCGCCTCCCCTCCCTCCTCCGCCACCCCACTCGCTCAACACCTCCTCTGTCCACCCTCGCCTGCCCCCTCTAAGATCCGACAGTAGCGAAGCTCTACCAGTTCATCACAGAGTAGAGAGAGACGGGGTATCAGATTCGGTCGGCCACCTTGCGGGTATATATATTTTTTGCAACTTTGTACATTATGTCAAAATCTTGTCGGTTAGCAAACAAAAATAGCAACATAGAATTAAGTAGATTAGATAATTGTAGTCAAATTATGTAGTACATCATTTGTGCTATGTTAGTCTACTTCATCGTGCACATGTTATGAATGTTCTAGTACTCGAACGATTTAGGATAAATCTGCAGAAATAGGAAGACGCCTATTACAAATCTGTAAAAATTGTAGAGTAGCTAAGTAGGGTAGGTAGAGTGTAATCAAAATAATCCCAACTTTATTTAGCTTCCCATTTGTGCGTGGGTATTATTGTGTTAGTGTGTGGTAATTATTTTGTTAGTGCCAAAATACTATTTAAATACTATTTAAACTAGGAAAATATCATGACACATCTTAAAATTGTAAAGAAAATCTGGAGTTGCTACATAGTCTACATATAGATGAATGATAAAATTATGAACTTTGTTTATTATTTTTATTTGCAATCGGTAAATGTTTAAAAATTCTGTTAAAATTGGAAGACCCTATTACAAATCTGTTAAAATTGCTGAAAATTCTTTTTAAAATAGGAAAATAGCAACATTGCAATAAAAAATCTATAAAAATTACAGAGTAGGTTAGTGGGGTTTGTGTAGCTTAACTAAAATAATCCCAACTTAAATTTGGTTTCTATTTCTATCTGGTAATTATTTTGTTAATGCCGCTTCTTATTACCTTATGTACATGTCCCAACTAGGAAAATAGCATGACACATTTTGAAATTGTAAAGAAAATCCGGAGTTGCTACATAGGCTACATATAACCAAAATAATTCTAACTTAAATTTGGTTTCTATTTGTGGCTGGTAATTAATGTCGCTTCCTATTACCTTATGTACATGTTTTGTAGTCTTTACAATGTATGTACTGAATTTTTAGGTATGACGAACCCAGGCCACACTACGCAGTGGTCGTACGAGTTGCTTGACCCGGTGATTGACGCGCATCACCGTAGCCGCCTCAGTACCATCCTTCCCAAGGAGGGCTAGGCGACAATTGAGCTTGGCGCGTTGCGGCTACCCACGCCCATCAAGGCATGGATGGTGGACCCACACTGGGTTTCGAGGTACATGTCGTTGTGATCTTCGTATACTCATTTGTAGCTTGACTAGTTTGGGTGGACTAACGTTTGTTCGTAACCTTACCCGACGTAGGTTGAGGGCGTCAGTCTCGTTCCTTCCGCTGGTAAGGATGGCTGAGGTGACATGGGAGGACAACCAGGACCGCGATCCTAGTCGTACGCCTAGGCGTTTTCATACGACGGACCCTACTGACGGTGCTGGTTGACCGTTGGAGGCCAAAGATGCACATGTTTCACCTTTTGTGTGGGGAGATGGCGCCGACCCTTTAGGACATCACCTTCCTGACCGGGTTGCCCTGTGTTGGCTTCCCTCTAGCAGCGTACGACATCCCGGCCATGTGGCGCACGGAGTTGTTGGCGAGGTTCTAGGATGTGCTGCCGCCGGGCAGTGGTATAGGAGTTCAATAGCACCCACGGGCCGACACTGAGGTGGATCTGCTAGTTCTAAGTAAATCTTCGTAACTATTATCCTCTCGCATCAATTCATTTGTGAACCTTACTAACGTGTACATGTCGTCTTGCAGCCCGAGCGTATGGTGGAGGACGCAAACGACAACATTGTTAGGAGGCACTTAGAGGCCTACCTGCTGTGGCTGTTCGGGTGGGTCATGTTCCTGGGGTCCCACGGCGACAGCGTCGACAAGCACTATGTCCGGTACGCACGTGACCTCGTGGACTGGCCGGTGGACGAGATCCAGCCCTACGCCTGGGGTCCGGTCGTGCTGTGCATGACGTACCGCGCACTATGCGACACATGCCACCGGGTCCAGGACAACTCCATCCTATCTGAATGCCCGCTACGTCTGCAGGTGTGGTCCTTCTAGCGCTTCCAGATCGGACAACCACAACTGGACTTGGAAGCGTACACGGTTAGTTTGTACGCCAAGGGTGACGACGTGGACCGGCCGATCATGGGCACGGTGTGGTGCCGCCGTCGGGTTAGTTTTATGAACATTTATTAGTTTTCGTAATGTAATCATAATTTTGTGTGTTAAGTTTCTGTTGTTCTATTCCACATGTCACCTACACGCCGATCACTACGCAAGGGAAGTACCCGGACTACGTGGCGATGTTTGATCAGCTGATGGATGACCGCATCATCTGGAGACCGTACACTCAGGAGAGGGTGTATGAGTACGCGCCCGAAGGACTGTCGAGCCTATGCGCGCAAGACTATGTGTACTGGTACATGTGGAGGGCCTTGGTGCACAAATTATTTATAGGATTTAGGGTGTTCCTATCATTAGTTGAACTAGCGATGGGAACACTATTCACTTATTGTTGCCATTTCAACTGATGACAGAGAGTTGGACCTGCGACAGGGAGTCAACAGGGCCCCTGTCGCCAGTTGAACTAGCGACAGGAGCGACCTAGTTTTGTAATTGTTTAGGGCGACTATTTATTTTTGTAATTATCTTTTAAAATAGTATTATTAAAAAAATTCTTGGAAATCATGGTCATTTGTTTTACAGTTTCCTTGTCTTATAACCTCCTAAATCTTTGTGCTGGTCAAATACATTTTGTAAAAATAAACATTTCATATAAAAAAATGGGGGAGAGAGCACATCTAAGCTATGAAACATTTCAATATAACTTGGTTGAAGTATTTATGTTTTTCAAAACATTTGAGCTTTTGATATAGCTCTATCTATCTCATATGGTAAATGCCTCAAGTATTTTTATATCAGTATCTCCTAATAACTCTTACCCACACGCTATTTCTAACCATGGCTAATAAAGTGATTCATACACAAATAAAATGATTAGTACATGGAAGCATTTAGAAGAGACCTAAATATTTTACCTTGAAAAGCTAGCATATTGTAGCATAATAAATTTAGGATAGTTGTTTCATGCACCTGGTGCCTAGGCACCCAAATCAATACCCGTTGATGTGCTTTGATATTCATGATGTTTGATGTAGATATCTTCACAGACACATAAAAAAGTGTATTTGGGATATCAAACTCTGAAAAAAAAACTAAATTAATCTTAAGTTTAACTAGTTTGAGCTAGCTTCATGGTTATAATTACTCTAGTCGCACTAAATTCAAAAGTAGTTCAAATTAGTTTGAACTGCGTTCAAAACTCACTTGCCAAAAATATATAGATTTTTTTTCAAATAATCCATTTTTATTTTTAATTACAACATTATATTTATGATAATATTTTTTACGAAATATACTCTGTCAGCCGAACCAGCTGGCGACTAGACCTAGTAGCTCAATCTGCTGAGCAACTAGACACTTGTCGCTCAACTGCTGGTCCTAGTGTGCAATTTCACTCATTTAGCCGCATGCATTGTGCCTATTGGGCTTATTAAGTGTCCTAATACCAACCGTTGAGCTATAGATCCAAATACCCAACTGTTCGACAACAGGAGTATATTTCTGTAAAAAATATTATCGCATGTATAATGTTGTAATTAATAATAAAAAATAGATTATTGTGAAAAAAATTCTAAATATATAAGGGTATAAAAGCATTTTCATACCCAAACTCCAAAATCCATGTCGATCATAAATGTGTATCGGATGGTTCATGGTGTAGGTGTTACCAACAAATTTATGCTAAAATTTAAAATTAGATCGACGGAGAGAACATACAAATATGAAGAGAAAAATAATGAATGAGGAGTCGGTGTTCTTTTTCTTCCCAGTGCAGTGCATTTATTTGACCACAAGTGTTTAACCACCGAAACTTACCTTTATTAACCTTAGGCCCCATTGATCAGTTAGTTAATCAACCCTCTTCCCCGCCTCCTCTTCGTCCATTCGCTCGTCCTCACTGGCGATATTCTTGATTGGAAATATGAGTAATATTTAAATTTCAAATTTTATTATAAGGTAAATATCGTAAATAACTAGAGATGCATAAATCAATACTAACAACATACAACACATTGTACTTTGAAATATACACAAGAACATAATGTAATAGAGTTGATCGGTCACACGAAAAACTAACTGTTGGGCTTGATGAAGAAAAGGAATAAATGTAGGCTCGATGCAGTGTAGAACATAGATGAGACAATGAAGTAAGTGGTCACGCATATGTGCTACTCAAAAACCTTATTGCTGCCATATGCAGGTATTCTCTGCGTCAACGGCTGAGAGATAGTCATTCTTCCTCCTCTCCGGTGTGCGCTGAGAAGAAAGGCCAGCGAGGCTTTGCCGCTCAACACTCAGCACAATTCACCAGAGGAAGAAGACGATATCAATGGAACGAAGGAATTCGATGTTGTGAACCTAGACGTCTCTAGGTCCTTTTAAAGATACACGACAATTACTCTCCCGTAACAATCGTTAGTAACACGAATTAATCCAGACGTTTGAAATCGCATTCAAATAGAATTAAGAGAGATTTAATAGCATGATTCAGCAAAATAAAAGTTAGATTCACAAGTCACATGATCGTGCATGTGTGTTTAGCCAAATTCATTCTCATTTTTTTAAAATAATATTAATTTAAAAGCTAATTACAAAAATAAATAGTCAAAAAAATATAAATATAAGTGCATGTCGCCAATTGAAATGGCGACAGACTCCTATTGCCATTCCAATTAGTGACTGGAACCTGTCGCCAATTGGAAAAGTGGGGAAAGGTTCCTGTCACCAATTGAACTGGCAATAGAGAAATATCGCTAGTTGAACTAGCGACAATGCCCTATATATATTTTTTAATTTATGTCTAGAGAATTTTGCCTAAAGATTAAGTGTATTTCACAAAGTTTTTTGGTAATACCTTTAAGTGTCCGCGTAGATCGGAATCCGAAATTGAAGAAGATAACGAAATGTGAAGTAGAGAATGCGAGTTTGGCGGTGCAATTTAGAATGCGAGTTCGGTGGCGCAATAACACAAATAGCCCCATTCGAAGTGAAATGGAAAAAAAATATTTTGGTTTCGGGTTGCCATGCGCGTTGTTGTCCCAATTGTATTGTTCGTGAAATCGATTCCTTCAGGAAAAGATTATGTAATATGTAATAGTTGAAATATCTGGGAAAAGATATTTAAGTTCAAAAGACTTCATAATTTAATTATGAAATACATGGTGTGCTTGGTTTGGTTACGTACATTAGAGACAACAACATGCATGAATGAGCAAATTGAAATACATCTACTGGTACATGTACGCCGTTTTGGAATCCCAATAATAATAATAATTTGAATGAAATCGATCAGTTCTGGCGGCCCATCGATCCCTTCTTGTCTCTGGACTACCCGCATCGTTGGCTAGTCTCGAAGTCAGCCATGTTCTGCGAGACGAACTAGGATGATTGAATGATGTTAGGATAGCACAACGTAGGGCCAAATTAATATGCAAGATGCAAACTGAACATAACTTATCTCTTCGATCCGGACTGCGCCCGGGCGACAGGGAATGCTAGGACGGTCGCCGGTCTCACTAGCATGAGCCTTCTCCTTCTGCGCGGCGTGCTCGGCCTGGTCGTACTTAGCTTCCTGTTCAGGGCTCCTCCACCTCCACCTTGCTCTCCTGGGCTTCTCTGGTGCCTTTTCAGTCAAGTCGGGTATGTAGGGTTTCCAACGTAGGGTCTCCAACATTGCATAGTTTAAGGTGTACTTTTGCTCGATGAAGGCCCTATCATAGTCCAAGCCGTCGATCCATTGCAAGAAGTTGCATCGCATCTTCGACTGCCATTATGCGCAGATGTAGTTAGAGATTTGTGGATAGAACGTAAGATATGGAAATTCGCTTTTGAGGTGATGACCGCATGTATAGTACACCCGAGCGATCGTCGCCTGGTGTGTGGATCGATGATCTTAGCCGATTCTTCACAGCATCGGCCCGTGGGTGCTGTTGAACTCTTTGTAGCCGCTGTTGGGTGGTAGCACCCCCTGTAACCTCATCAGGAACTCCGTGCACCACGTGGCCTTGATGTCATACACCACTAAGGGGAAGCTCGCACAGGGCAACCCAGTCAGGAATGTCACATCCTGAAGCGTCGATGCCATCTCCCCGCATGGGAGGTAAAAACATGTGCATCTCCAGCCTCCACCGGTCAACCAGCGTCGTCAGGAGGCACCGGTCGTACGAAAAGCACCTAGACGTACGACCACTGCCCATGCGATTCTGGTCAACCTCTCATGTCGCCTCAACCATCCTCGCTAGTGGAAGGAGACATGTCTCCCTCAAACTACATCGAAAAGATTAAGAACAAACATTAGTCTACCCAAAGTAGTTAGGCTATAATTGAGTACATGAAGATCGTAACTGCACGTACCTCAGACCCAACGTGGGTCCACCCTCCATGCCCTCATGGGTGTGCGTAGCCGCAACGCGCCAAGCTCATTTGCCGCCTCGCCCTCCTAGGGAAGGATGGTACTAAGATGGCTACGATGATGCGCGTCAATGACCGAGTCAAGCAACTCGTACGGCCATTGCACAGCGTATACTAGGTCTGCCATACCTGAAAATTCAGTGCATATATTGTAAAAACCACGAAACATATACAAAAAGTAGTAAGAAACGACATGCCTAATTAATTCAATTTAAATAGGTAACTTGCTCGTTCATTGTTTAACAAGTGTCTCTAGCATTTACGAAAATATTTACCGTGTACAAATAGAAACAATAAATAAGTTCACAATATTTTAATTCACATCTACATACCCTATGTACCATCTTTGGATTTCTTAGAGAATTTTTTGAGGCGTCTAGCTATTTTCCTAGTTTACAAAGTTCTTCCAGCATTAATAGAATATTAAACGTGCATAATTCAAAAACAAAATTAAGTTGAGATTATTTTGATTAAGCTCTGCTCTATGTACCCTATTTAGCCACTCTACAATTTTTATAGATTTTTTATAAGTATCCTCATACTTTCCTTGTTTGGAAAGTGTCTCCAGCATTTACAAAATATTTATCGTGTACAAATGGAAACAAAAAATAAGTTTACAATATTTTAATTCAGCTCTACATACCCTATGTACCTACTTGGATTTCTTAGATAATTTTTAGAGGTGTCTTGCTATTTTCCTAGTTCTAATAGTATTTTCGTCATTAACAAAATATTTACTGTGCACAAATGGAAACAAAAATTATGTTGGAATTAACATACCATATTTAGCTACTTTACAATTTTTACAGATTTTTAATAGGTATCCTTTTATTTTTAGAGATGTCCTCCTATTTTTCTGGTTTAAAAAGTATTTTCGGCATTAGCAAAATTATCTAATGTTGTACTATACACGGCTAAAATGACGTACTACATCAAACAACAATACAACTAAATTATCTAATACATTGAATTCTATGTCACTATTTTTATTTGCTAACCTACAAGGTTTTGAATTTATGTACAAAGTTGTAAAAATATTTACCTGCTAAATGGGTGACCAGATCTGCACCCCGTCTGCTCCGCTACAAACCGGCAGTGCTTCGCTAGGTCTCTTCTACCCTCTCCTCCGCTATATTTTCTTTTTTTCTGGAATTAAAATGACTTTCCCCCCAATTTTGGGGATTTATACAGCCACGCCGCGTCGCTAGTTGAATTGAAAAGATAGTTGGATCGGCAACATGCAGTAAATAGGTGTCCGTCGCCAATTGAAATGACGATAGCTTATCGCCACTCTAGTTGGCTATATATGAGTCGCTCAAACGCCGTCCAAAAGCCCGATCGAAAATCATCAAAGTTCGAGTTCGACCGCCCGAAAACATGATTTTCGGTTTAAAATGTTATTTTATTCATTTTTCGAATAAAAAATATTTAATTCATTTTCAGTTAAATAAATAGATTTTATTTTTTAATTGATCTATTTAGTCCCAAGACCGCCCGATAGCATCGCTCAGCCCGCCAACTTTGAACAGTAATATATACCTATATTTGTTAAAAAAATTATTTATTTTTATAATTATCTTTAAATTAATATTATTTTTTTAAAAAAATCTTCACTCTCCTACCCAACATATCATGTGCCACATGTTTTACATGTTGGCAATGACTTTACTTTTTATATTGCTCTTTTTTTACTTGCTCAAGCAATATAAGACTAAATCACATCATGTTTTAGAATTTAGAAATTAATGGGCGTTTAGACCCGGGGCCCAATTCTAGCACCGCCCATCCGACGTTCTCCGGCGGTGGAGCCCCAGACCGACGGACCACCGTCGTCCTACGCCCGAATTGAACCGGACCGGTGGCTAATCAGCGTTTTTTCTCCCCCAATGGTCGGCTGCGACGTAGAGATCCATTCGGATTTGGATTGATTTCTTCTTTTTTTGGTAAGGAACCCTAGCTTTCTTGGATGGATCTGATTGTTCTAAGAATTCTCGATCAAATCCCCAAATCTTCTTTTCTTTATCTCCATTTTGTCGGTTGCGGATTTGTTTGCTGCGTGGTACCCAAGTACCCTACTAATGTAATCCATCCATCCATCCGTACATGGTTCGTTCGATTAGGTTCTTCGTCCGCGCAAGATCGATGACCCCATAGGACTTGGTACCCAAGGTGCGGGTGTGGTTTATTTTCAGAATTTTTGGGGGATTCAACTGAACCTCCATGCCCCACGTTAATTCCGTCCTTGGGAAGAAGGTCCCGGCCGGGGCTGGTGGAATCCGGCGGTGGCTCTCCACCGTCATCGTGTTGGTGGTGGCTCTGGTGCTGACCCTAGTGGTGATATCGCTGTCGGTGGGCTCGTCTCTGCCTCGGGCACCGCTAAATGAATACTTCCATGTCAAAGCTAATGATCCAAGGAAGTTTTCGTCAGTTCGTACTGATGGGAACAAGAATGATACTGCCATTGCTGTTCCATTACCAGGGGAAGTGCTGCAGGGTGGCCAGGAACCCTTGGCTGAGCACATTGCTCAGAGTGGTACCATGAATTCAAGCGAAGCGTCTTTGAATACAAGAGAAATTGATGATAAAATAGTAGATCCAGTTGCTACCGGTGATATCACGTCGACACATGATGAGGGAACTCTCCCTGTCTCATCGGATTCTTCCAATGATTTTCAAAGGGCTGATCAAGGTGAGGGGTTAGTTAATTTCCCTGTTTGTTTTCAGCTCAAAACCTTACAAACATGAGTGAGATATTATTTGTCATTGCACTAATGCACTGTAATGATTTATTAGATTTTCATGATAATGGAATGACTGGGATGAAACAAATTGACTTGTTGTGATTGTACAGGTAGCTGTGATCTATATCACGGGGGTTGGGTTTTTGATTCTTCTGGGCCACTGTACACAAACAACTCTTGCCCCGTGATCACACAGATGCAGAATTGCCAGGGAAATGGTCGACCGGACAAGGACTATGAATATTGGAGATGGAAACCAGAACAGTGCATCCTCCCACGCTTTGATGCTAGGAAGTTCTTGGAGTTGATGAGAGGCAAGACACTTGCCTTCGTTGGGGATTCAGTTGCTCGAAATCAGATGGAGTCCCTCCTTTGCATTCTGTGGCAGGTGCGATACTCCACTGATACTATTCATGATTGTATGTTGGCACTATAAATAGTCTACGTTGACGGTAACTTTGATAATTATTGGTTGGGACCAATTTTGTTGACATGGATTTTTTTCTTCTGAAACTGATAATTTAAGTACAAAATCCTAGGCCTTTTTATGCATGATTTAGTATTGACTATTGAGTTAGGGGCTGTTATGGACTTATGGATGATCCATGGTAAGTTTTTTGTAGCTTTATGATGCTTGCTCATAACAACATTATTTACAATTTCCTTTCTAAAATGAAAAAAGGTCAAAACTCACCGGCTCTACATAGTTTCTCTGTAAATTGGCGGAAACTACCTGTTTTTTGGTTGATTCGCTGCCAAGTTGATTGCTATCGAGATTTTGCAACTGTTTTGGCTGATGCTAGGACCAGTTGCTGCTGTTGTCTGCTGTCAACCAGAAAGAAAGGAACCAATTGTGAGGACCCCGCTTATTTGGCTTGTAATGCTTAGTCATCCGTTGACTCTAGCATCACAAACAAAATAACCCGTGTCTTCGAGATATGTATACTTCCCAGAGATGCAGTATACACACCCCTTTACAAAATCATGCATCAATTCCATTCAAGACATAGAACCAAAGCACGAACTAGATTAATTAAAAGACATACATAATAGCGAAGTTATTAAAAAGGGCCACCGCCAAATAACAACTAAAAAAGATAAACACAACGGAAGCAAAAGCTATAAGATGGCAGTAAACAAAAGAAGGCTATATGGTTTGCCTTTAGCCCACAAGGCAACCAACCATGCCACCAACCTAGTCGTCCCCAACCACAAAGACATCTCACAAAAGTAGGGCCTTGGGGCTCCACCTCCTCTGCAACAAAGTTATAAGCGAAGCAAATGAGTACAAAAATGTACTCGCTGTTAGTCGCTGGACTCTTGCACTTGGTGATAGCAAGATCCTTACTCTCACCTGGAGGATGACACTTGAGACGGGGGCAATTTTTCTTTGTTTATTTCTCACACATGCCATGCCAACCTCGAGGGTTAGATACAATTTATAGGTCGCTAACCACCAAGCATATGCTAAGATGCTAGTCAAAAGTCGCTAAGATGTCATTCCTAGATGCTAGTCAAAAGTCGCTAAGATGCTAGTCTAAGATGTCGTTCCTAGATGCTAGTCAAAAGTCGCTAAGATGCTAGTCTAAAGTCGCTAAGATGCTAGTCAAAAGCACCAACACAAAAGAGACTTAAGACTTATCCATCACTCTCCCTAAGTCTTGTGTGTCTCCTTGCGAGAATCTGAGCCATCCCGATCCTCGGCGCCGGTTTGAACTTGATCCGCCCAAGAGACTTGGTCGAGGTCGGCGAAATGGTCTTGGGTGTTGATGTAGTTGGTCTTGACGCCCCTTCATCCAGCAAATTTCCGATGAAGTGATACTCACCGGACAAAGCTTGTCGCTATGGAAGACAGGTTCTTGTTGGGCTAAGGCGGACTTGTCATTCCACCCCGAGCTCCATCGCCTCGCGCTCGCCAAGGAGATCGCCATGTACCGTGCTACCACAGAGTTCGAGTAGAAGCGGTAGTGGTGCAATGTACTCTGCGCAGCCTAGACAAAGCCACTACCGCCGCTTGACCGATCGCCACCGACGGACACTTGCCGAGGAAGTACAAGATTCCGCCGGTGCTTTGCTCGTCGATGTCGCCGGGCGTGGTCGCTGCCGCCAGCATTCGATGAAGCGCCACGGCCACTCACTTAGTGCAAGCCGAGTCGGAGGTGCTCGCGACGAATGAGGATCCTTTTTTCACGGCTCGGTGGTGCTCCGCCGCGTCACCGATGAACCGGCTGACGAGCCGACGGCGAACGCCAAGTCCGGCCGCGGCGGACAAGGTAGCGGCGGTCGCCCATTAATGCGCCGCAGATCAAGGTCAAGGCCCACCTCCTCCGCCAGATTTCACGACTTAGCTTCACTTTCCTCCATAGAGCGCTGGCCGGGTTGCGCCGCGAGGCCGCCTACCCACGATGCGCTTGGCGGGGCCCGGCGAAGAGAGATGCCGAGTCGTTCTCGCGGACCTCGATCCCGAGGTAGAAAGAGAGGGCCCGAGGTCGCTTATCCGAAGCGTGGCCTTCATCTCCGCTTTGAACGCCGATCTCTTTCTCCTTGGTACCGGTGATCACAAGGTCGCCGACGAGACGCTTATCGCCAGGCATTGCTCTCCTTGCCCGCCGCCGAGACCGCGGCCTCGTGAGCCTCGCTAGAATCCCATTTGCTTGAGGCTGAGTCCACCATGCTCTGTTACGTGCTCGCCGCAGTCGCAGAGGCCTTAAGCGCACAGCGAGGACCTTGCTTTTGCCAGGATGATGAATCCTGGCCATGGGCGACGAGACCTCCTACTTCAAGTCGCCGCTGAGGAAAGCAGACTTGACGTCCATGTGATGGACGCACCAGCCTCCCGGGTCATGCGAGCGAGAGGAGACGCGACGACTCCATCCGCAACAGCGCCAAGGCATCGCCGGTCGACTCTCCCCGCCGACGGCCTCGTGCCACGAGACGCGCTTTGTGCTTGATCACCTCTCCAAATTTCGCTTTTTGAGCTTGAAGACCCACTTGAGAGATGGCGCGGCGGTTTACCGAAGATCGCCACCCCCACGTTTGTTTCGCCGACGGCCGCCCATCTCTCCTCGTGATCGCAAGACGCCATGCTGCTGCTTTCCGCCGCTGCTGGCGAACGAGGCTCGCTGGTTGCCTCGCGGCGAGGCGCACCGCCGAGGTCACGCCGCGCCAGCCAGTGGACCGGCCGCCACCGGGAGGTCGCCCATGGTACGGAAGGCAGAGGCTCGCCGCCGGTAGGCGCCGACGCGATCTCGCTGCTGATTTACGGAGCGGCGAACTCCACCGCGGCCGCTTGCCGGGCCGGTTGCCGCCGAGCTCTCAAGGAGTAGGCGCCGCGGGAGAACGAGGCGTGGCGGCGGTGCTGGCGGTGGACTCGCCGAGCTCGTGGACTTGCCGAGCCGCGCGGCGGCGCGGCGACTCGCCGAGGCGCGGCGAACGGGCGCGGGGTAGGCGAAGTTTCGCGAAGACGAAGCCGTTGGTTCGCCTCGGCGACGTTAGTCGATAACGAATCGCTGTCGCTTGAGTCGAGCCGCTATCCACCATCTTGTTCCACGCCCACCGCTTTTCGTCGAACACGACGCCACGCGATGCGCGCGCGCCGGTCGAGGATCGAGGACGCGAGGCCTTTGGCGCCTCCGCGTAGCCGATGAAGACTTCGGCATGCTCCGGCTGCCGAGCTTGCCGACGGGTTGAGCTCCTGACGAAGGCCAGCAACCAAGACACGGAGGTGGTTTCATCGCGGCTTGCGCCGCGCAGCCTCATATGGCGCCTTGCCGCCGAGGGCCTTGCGCGAAATGTTAAAGCAAGTGAACGGCAGCTATCATCGCTTCACCCCAAGAGAATGCGCAGATCCTCTCGCTGAGTGAGTACGCGCGGCCACCACTGCTCGTTGCGCTGCCGACGACGCTGCTTCACGCGGGTGTATGGCGCGAGAAGCGACGACGGATCCTCATGGCGCAAGACGCCGCGAACTCGGCCGCCGGAACTCACCGCCGCTTGTCCGCAGGCAGGGACCCGGCTTGCGTCGCGACTCGCCTCGCAGCAGCCTTTGAAGGCACTTGATGGCGCCCGCCGCGATGCCTTGACGCCGAGTAGACAGCCCACATGTAGCGGGATACGCCGTCGACGAGGAGGAGAAGTAGCGCCGCCCAGCGTAGCCGCGTCACGGGCCACAGAGGTCACCGTGGTACGAAGCCCAGCTCTCCTTGGCGGCTCGCCGGCGAGGGCGTAAGCCGCCGCAGCTTTGGCGAGACGCAGTGTCGCAGAACCACTCCACGTGGTCGACGCGCGATGCCCCGACCATCTCCTTGTCGCCGAGCCGCCTCTGTGGCCTCAAAGTTGAGGTGCCCAAAGCGCCAGACCACCTCCAAGCTGCCGCTGCGGGCGGGTCAAGACAAAGAGGTTGCGCCACCGCTGCGGAAGGACGAGAGGCGTTGTTCGCTGACCTTGACGAGGAGCCGGGCGACTATGATCCCAGATGCAAGAAGACTCGCGTGCTCAATCTCCACGCGATCCGTTCTCATCCACCGCCCCAAGCCGATGATGGAGTTCTCAACGCGGATGTAGTAGACACCGCGAAGCAAATGGTTTCGCCATTTTGGCGATTTAAGACGACAGAGCCGACGCTTTTGATCTCCACTTCGCGAGGCGTCAGCCGAACTTGATTTGCGTTTCGAACGCCGAGTCGAGCTTCTGAGAAGAACTCCCGCCACCGGGTCATGTGGGCGGTGGCGCCGTGTCGAGGCACCACCCGGCGGTCTTGTTGTTGCTTAACTGCCGCCGAGGAGTATGTGCTTTTGGCTCGCTGGCTGAGAGAGTCATTGCGGCGGGTTACGGAGGTAGTTCGATGCTCGTGATGAGCAATGAACAGAGCCGGCCGCTCCTCCTCCTCCGCGCGACGCTGGGCCGCGCCGCTGTGGTTGCCGACAATCCTCGCCCAATGACCGTGCTTGCCGCAGCTTGTGGCAAGAGTCGCCTCGCGCCGCTTTTGTTTGCCGCCAGCCGCCTGGCGCCCATCTGCCATCACCCTAAGACGCCCTCGCGCCGCTCGGCGCTTTACGCTGCTTGCCGCTGCCACGCTTATGCATCATTGTCGCGGAAGAAGGCTCTTCTTCCTCGCCACCTTGGCCGGCAGCCCATCGCTTCCCGAGCGAGAGGAGCTTCGCCAATGGTGACGGGTCCCGAGAGACGCCAGGTTCATCGCCGCCAACGACCTTGAGGCGACTCCAACGCCTCGATCGTCATCGTAGAGGTCCAGCAGAGACTGACGAGCGAGCCATCCGCTTGTACTTTGGGACGCAGCCGGAAGAGCTTTCCACGCCTCCGCCAGAGGTGTCGCCGCCAACCGCACTAACTCGCAACAGAGCGTTGAGACGAGAGCAAAGTCATCAACGCCCTCACCGCTTGAAGGCCGATTCTCCCACTCCTGCGAGTGCTCGCAATGTAGACTATGCGCGGCCGCCGCCGATGCGGTCGGCCGCAGCCGATGGCGCCCTAAGCCTCTTTGGCGCCCGCTTGTTGGTAAGCGAGAATCGATTCTCAAGGGCGGATCGCAATGATGAGAGAGATCCAGCGTCTGCCGATCCCGGTCGAGTCGACGCCTCCGCATCGGACCGCATCCCACATATGCCGCGACTCGAGTTTTACCTCATCACCGCACCCCACTCGACGAAGTTGGTCTTGGGAGGTAGGCCACCCGCCGGGGCCGATGTCCTCGACGACAACTGGTACTCGCAGACCACTTGCATCAACCGTGAGAGCTGCTGCCGCCGCTGAAGGCCGCGCTCCGCTGACCCAGACGCTGCCGCTGCGGCGCGCTCTCTCCAGAGCGCCGCCGCTGGCGTGGCGGCGCGTTGCTCATCGCGCGCTTCGCTACGCTTCTTCTGGGCCGCCAAGGTCCGCTTGCGCTTGCCATCGCCAGAGATGAGTCTGCGGCCGCCGCCGCAGAATCCTCGACCGCACCGCCGCGACGCTACGTGACCGCCGCTGCCGCTTCCACCTCCGCCTTGCCGCCGCTACCGCCGCCAAATTTTGACGCTTTTTCACACAAGTAGCTGCTCAGGTTGCCGCCGCCTGCCGTTCTTCGCTTATAGCGAAGTTCGGCTTACGCCGCCAAGGCTCGAGGCGATCGAAGGCCGAGATCGCCTCATGGACATGGCGCGCCACCGGAATCAAGCGTGGAGAGAGAGCTTCACATCGGGTCGGGTCGTCATGGGCCGAAGCGAGGCCGAGAAGGGATTGAACAGAGATGCTCAAAGTTGCGTGATAATACTGCTCGATACCACTTGTTAGTCGCCGACTCTTGCACTTGGTGATAGCAAGATCCTTACTCTCATCGGAGGATGACACTTGGAGACGGGGGCAATTTTCTTTTGTTTATTTCTTACATTAATGCCATGCCAACTCGAGGGTTCAGATACAATTTATAGTCGCTAACCACCAAGCATATGCTAAGATGCTAGTCTAAGATGCTAGTCAAAAGTCGCTAAGATGTCATTCCCTAGATGCTAGTCAAAAGTCGCTAAGATGCTAGTCTAAGATGTTGTCCTAGATGCTAGTCAAAAGTCGCTAAGATGCTAGTCTAAAGTCGCTAAGATGCTAGTCAAAAGCAAACCAACACAAAAGAGACTTAAGACTTATCCATCACTCGCAAGACTAACGTGTAAGGATAACAGACCTATACATATGCTATATGCAAGCTTTATTTAAGTGGAAGGCTTTAGGCTCATTTTAGCATAAAGCAAGTTTTCCTTCGCAATAATGTAATAGATTCAAAGCAATTTGACAAAGCATTTTTAATCGCTGAAGTAACAAATGATACAATAATAATAACAACAAGAAGAACAACCCGAAGTGACTAACCCAATAGTCACCACAATAATAGCATGAATTACCCAATTCATACCACCTAACAAATTTTAATTAAATGTTTAGTCTAGTTCTTGCATGACCTTACCAAGCATATCCATAACCTAGACGAGGCTATTCAATAGTTTTAACCTTGCAGGGGTGTACCAATGTACCCACACGCCGATCGCTTTTTCGCCAAGCTATTTAGCACACTTCCTTGGTATGCTTCAAGACAAATAAGTCCTACGAGGCATTTCCAATGAATGATGCTAATTAAGAGTCGCGACAACCCAAGGATAGGAGACACCTACCAAATTTTAAGCAATCATGTGTGCTTTCCCTTATAAAAACAGCTTTAACCACCATGACCCACAATTAACACCTCCCAAAGTATTTAGCCAAGAGGGTTCCTAATACCTCGTGTGGTTAGCACGCAAAAGCGCTTTGGCTTAGTGACACAAGTAACTCATTGGGGACCTAGGCACCATTCCATTCACACCCAATAAATCACACCAACATCCATTGTGCCCAAGTCATGAAACAATTTTGTTTTCATTTTTATTTCTTTACAAAGTAACAAAGCACAAGTGCCGACATAATGGAATAATAATTTTGTGTGATCAAGGTCATTGACATAAGTCGACAACCGCCCATTTCTACCGTATCTAAGCTGCTTTCTAAGCATCAACACGTAAACTACTAAGTGATAAGAGTCCATCCATCGAACTCTAAATCACAAAGAAGATAATCCTAGGCTTAATAGTAGAGAATGAACATTTACCTACAGAGTATGCATCTATAGGCTCAACTAATCGATAATTTAACACAAAATAAGCATGCATACATACAAGTTAAACAAAGTATTAAACTTTAAAAGTAATGGGATTAACGGATATGATCAAACCGCTTGCCTTGGTCGGATAGGCTCACTATGCCGCAAAGGATCACTCACGGATCAACACACTCGCTTGCACTCCAACTAAAAAGCTTAAAAAGAACCGATAAGAACGAGGAAAACCAAAAGGACTCCACAACAAACTTTCTTCAAATGTTCTCAAATTTATACAAAGAAGAAGAGCATGATTTTAAAGAATTTAGCAACAAGAACCAATTGATTTGGATTCTCAATGCACAAGATATGGCCAAAACAAATTGCCACTGAAAATGCCGAAAATTCAAATCTACATCGCTTATCCGAATTAAATTCTCAAGCACAATTTTCCAAAGAGGTGTTGCACCTGGGATTTTTATGGTAAGTCAAGCACCTCATGAGATGAATAACACAATTGAGTTCACCTCATTTGGAGCTATTATGCATTCTTCATGATTTTTCAAAGACATGCAAAAGAGCACAAATAAAATGCACCCACAATTCTTTTGAAAACAGTGACATGCCTAAATCCTATTCTACCATTTAGTACACTAATAGAGGAAACCAATAAAGTTGGATTCACTCAAAAAGGATCTATAGAGGATTACTTATGCATTTTACAAGTTAATTGCAGTTTTTAAAGTAACATTTAAAGTTAATTTTGAAACCAATTTACCAATCCATTTTCTGGAGCCGAACTAAACTTACAACCATTTTTAGATTAAAGTTTAGTTCAAACCAGAGACACCAAAATTTGAATCAACTCAAATGGAGCTAGCATGAAATAGTTATGCATTTTCAAAGTTTATTACCTTTTTCAGTTTACAAATAAATCCATCGAATTTTCTAAAACCAAAACGACGTGATTTAACTCGGGCCGTTGATCCCGGATCGGACGCCCAAGTCTCGCCGCAAGAACGCTGCTGCGTTCGCAAGGAACTAACGAACGCGACCGCCGATGATGCATCGACGGTCCAGATTGAATCATGCGCTGCGGGTTGAAACCTCACATGAAAGAGGCGGCGGTCAGGACCGTTGATCGCGAGACGGACGGCCGCAACCAACGTACACAACAAGACACACGAACACCGCAACCGAGCCCCAGATTCAACACGGACGGCTTAGATATCACATAGCTTGTCGGCCTCGTCCGACAACACACCCGATGGCGAAGATCTCTCATCACGGGCGACCTACGCAAGACGGCGGTGCGAATGGGTGCTGTGCACGGCAAGCAATAGCAATACAAGACCCATCGGTACCACTCACACCACGGCAAGGATCAGAGCGCGGCGAAGCCGGAGAGGCACATGCAGAACGCACGCCCAAAAGCGAAAATGAATTAGAGCTCCGCAATGTTCATTCAAGCGAGCGCCACTCCTAGGGACTACCAGGAGGTTACCCGAGGTCGCGAGGTACTGGAAGGGCTGAGCACTCCCATGACGGCGACCTTGCTTGGCCGAGGAGACAACGCGAGAAGAGGACTGGCAAAATTAACCGCACCGGTCATCAAGATGGACTTTATAAAGCTAGAGATGCTCCCAGAGCAAGGAATTGAAGTGAGGTCCCACGGACTTGACGAAGAAGGGAGCTTTTTACCGAAGGACCAACACCAAATTAGCCGCCCTCAAGAGGTCAACCAAAATTAAGTTAGGTTAAGGTCCACCGAGATGAGAGGTTCAAGCCGAGCACGTAAAGGAGAGGAAAGCCATCGGGACCTGGCTTGCACCGAGGAGCTCCGAGGTGCAATAATGGCATGCCGAGGGCTTCGGGTGATATGAGCTCAATACACCGCGAGCAAGCGGGAAGGTGTTAAAGGAAGCCAAGGAGGTATCGAGGACCTTTTATAGCCGGGAAAGCAGGGCATGAGCTAGGGTTAAGCTCCATGGCGAGCTTAGCCCACAATGTCCATGGCTCCACAAGGACGTGGAGGGATGGGGCGTGTCTCGAAAGCAGACCTAGGGGCGGAAGGTCGACCAAAGATTTAATGCCGGGCAAGAAAAGAGCGGTCTGAGGTGACAGAGATCGCTTCTTCTCGCCATGGCGACGCGCGTGAGCCCGGAAGGAGAAGAACAGTCCGACCTCGACCGTTCGATAAGAAAGGTTGGGAGGTCGTGACCATTGGATCTGAAACGGTGAGGTCTGAAAAGGAAAGGGGAGGTCGCGACCAAAGTATCTCGATTGGGAAGGTCGTAGCCGCTAGATCCTCATCGCACGGCTCCGACAAGGAAAGGAGGTCACACGCTGCCAGGAGATAGGAGGTCATGGCCGTTGGATTTGCATCCAATGGCGCGAACAAAGGCGGAGGTCTTGCCACGCCGCTACGACGCTAACAAGAGATGGGAGGTCGTGGCATTTAGATTTACATCCAAGGGCGCACAACATCGAGGGGAGGTCGTGGGCTTTGCGCACGACACAAAGGGAGGTCGTGGCGGTTGGATTTCAATCCAAGGGCACACAATGTAGAGTGAGGTCGCGGGCTTTGGCGATGACGCAAAGCGAGGTCGTGGCGGTTGGATTCTCGATCCAACGGCGCACAACATCGAGGAGGTCGTGGCGGTTGGATTTTGATCCAACCAAGAACGGTCAGAGGTGAGGTCGCGGCGGCTGCGCACGACGCGAAAAGAAGGGGGAGGTCGTGGTCGCTGGATTTCGATCCAACGGCAACGCAATCAGAGGCGGAGGTTGTGGCGGTCACAAGACAACGCTATGAGGTCGTGGCGCTGGATCTTGATCCAACGGCACACAACAACAGAGAGCGGAGGTCTAGGCCATCGGGCACGACAATCGCAAAAAGGAGTGAGGTCGTGGTCGTGAAATCCGATCCGACGGCGACGAGATGAGAGTGAGGTCGTGGCCATTGATTTCGATCCAACGGGCACGACTCATGGGAGGAGCTCTGGCCGAGCCGGGAAGGGGTTGGGTTCGACCCACTTGGAAAGTGGCTCTGACCCAAGGAACAGTACAAACTAGTTAGGGTTTCAAATTTGAAAGCTGAGTTTGGAAGAATTTTTAGAGGTAGCAAACTAACTCCAAAAATTCTGAAATTTTTACTAGAGCTTCCTCACTCCAGGATTAACATTGTATAAAATTTCCAGAGATTTTTATGCACTGCATTTTTCTCCAGAAATTCATCAAGGGCTATTCTAGGGTTTGACCAATTGAAAAATTGGTTTGACATGCCTCCAAAAATTATCAAATAATTTCTAAAAATTATGAAATAATTCAGAGGGGTCACACAGCATCCTTAGAACTAAGGAAAAATATTTCCCAAGATTGGCACAAGATTTGCAACAAAGTGGAATAAGGGTTTGACTTTAGTCAACAAGAGATTTGTGTTTTTGAATTCCCCAACTCTTGACAAGAATTTAAGGAGAGTTCAAGAGTTTCAAGATGTGAGAAAAGTTTTAATTTCTACTCATTTTCTTACATTTGAAACACACACCCATTTATACATTTGGGATGTTACACCAATGCTGTCATTTTGCACATTTGGTACCGTATCACTTTATCAGCCTTAGCCTCCAGGAAACCTGGTTTAGAGTTTGGACATTGCTTCAGTTCTTTATTTTCGCATAGAATATGGAGGAATTTGGGATAAAATCACAAGATCAGCTTATGTGAAAAGCCTATCAAAGCAGCAGACCAGCTGCTGATGAGCAGAAGAATGTGAAATAATTTCCTGATGTACGAAGCAAAATCGATTCCTTTCCATCATGCCTTTTATTGAAAGGCAATTTTGCAACTTCACGATACTGATGGGTGTTCTGAACATTTGAGAACGAACCCTGACATAGTTTTATGGACAGGGAGCTTTCTGAGTTAGAGAGTGTGCACTTTGTCAAGTTATGAGGTCCTCCACATTTTGGGAAATCTTCTCTTACGAAGACTAGTACTAAGATTAAAGCAGAAGTCTGATTACACTTTGTTGCTTCCCTTTTCTCATCATGTATGGTGTATTCATCTTTCTACAATAAAACACATCTGAAGGAGCTTTCCTTCCCATACTAGCAGAAATGTCAAGATCAACCTAAGTACCGAACAACCTTGTGCTCCTATGTTGAATGTATTTGTAGCTTATGTCATCAAGCGACATAATATCTGCTTTGTTATCTTGAAGCAATGTGATGTTCTCCTTTTGACAGGTAGATACCCCAGTAAATCGTGGCAGCCGCAGGATGACCAAGTGGATCTTCAGGTCAACCTCAACAACTATCATCCGCATCTGGTCTTCATGGTTAGTACACAGGTCAAATGAAGCTGTGGGGTTTGCTCCTAAGGGTCTTGATAAGGTTTTCCTGGATATCCCAGATGAGACCTTCATGGAATTTCTCCCAAGTTTTGATGTGCTTGTCCTCTCCTCCGGACACTGGTTTGCCAAACGATCAGCCTATATCCTGAATGGCAATGTTGTTGGAGGGCAGCTCTGGTGGCCTCGTCAAGCTGGAAAAATGCAGATCAACAACATTGACGCTTTTGGTGTCTCTGTTGAGACTTGCCTAACTGCTGTGGCGACTAACCCAAATTTCACTGGTATAGCTATTGTGCGCTCATATTCACCAGATCATTATGAAGGTGGGGCATGGAACACTGGTGGATCATGCACCGGAAAGGTTAAGCCATTGGATGAGGTGGTGAGGAATGGTTTCACGGATACAATGTATGGAAAACAGGTTACAGGCTTCAGAAAGGCAGTGAAGAATTCTGGGAAACATGGTTCCAGGTTGAAATTGATGGACATCACTGAACCCTTTGCCTTAAGGGCTGATGGGCATCCTGGTCCATACAGAAATCCTGACCCAAATAAGAAGACACAAAGAGGGCCTGATGGAAGGCCTCCACCTCAAGATTGTCTACATTGGTGCATGCCAGGACCTGTAGATACATGGAATGAGATGTTGCTAGAGACTATACGAAGAGAATTCGCTGGAGATAGAAGCTAAAGAAAAGGTTTGCTGACAACTTGCCATCATGTGACACGTTCTGCAATGCTGCTAAACATCTGTGTATATCACATCCTGTAGTTGTTTTAGCACAGATAGGATGAATTACAGCTTTGGATGGAAAAAAAGCTATAGGTTTGTTTGGCAACGATCAATTGAGATGAGGAATGGGAGTTTAGAGGAGTTTGTGGTGGGATTGGGCACGGGACTTAGCTTTTTAGTCCCTATCCCTTGGCGAGAGGGACGGGAAATAGCGAGCAATTGATCTTGGACATGATTTCGTACAGAATTTTGTGGAGTTGAATATCCCATGGCGTAAACTGATGTGTTAATACTCTGTCTGAGTACTTGTCAGCTATGTATAAGAATATAACAAGTAAAAAGGAACTTATCATTCACAATTTACTGGGATGGCTTGAACTGCAATATTTGTGTTGAGCCAAATTCAGTTCTACTGTTGCCGCCACTACAACTGTGATTATATGCAGACATTGATTATATGCAGATGGAGATGGTTTTGGTCTTTTCCTAGACACGTCTCTAGTTCAAATTATGATCTTCCTATGTTGTTTCAGAAAGAGAGAATAAAAAAGGGTAATAGAAACGGTATATCCTCTTAGTGCTACTCTTTTCTGAGTATCCTCTTGCTACTTGTCAGCTTGGTGGAGGAGGTTCCTTTCGGTCAGAGAAACCGTGCATTGTAAATGCCATGAGTTTACTAGTAACTCCATCTAAAAAAAAGTTTACTAGTAACAAGTTGGTGCATCGAGGCCTTCCTAAAACCTTTGTACGACGGGTAGGTATAAAACCAAAAGTCAAATAGTGCTCTAAAAAACAGGAGTCTGATAGAAATGACCAAGCCTAAAAGGTTACCTGGAGAATTTGGCATCAAATGCCCTCTTACTCAAGGGAGGTTAAAAAAAAGAGAATGTGTAAATTATACATTACTCTTTGTCTCTTTGCGATAGAATTAACTCGGTGTAAAGACGAGGAGGCCAGTATTTCAATGAAGTGTAAAATTCATGCATTAAACAAGTTTCTCAATAGTTATCTCTATCAAAGGTAAGCTATCCGCCTGCCCTCTAATTTTTTAGAGAGTACAAAGAAGATATACACCTCACTCACGCTACACATGCGTACACGTCCACTACACGTGCTAGGAATTTTGTGTTTGCCCTCTAATTGCTATTTGATGTAAATACTACTATCTTCACAAGAAAGATTCAGATTAGCTTTTCGTTCATCAGGAAAAGGAAAGAAATGAAAAAAGTACGGCTCCAACCAAATTCTATTCCCATCAAGACTCGAGCTTAAACAATGCTCTTGTGACCCTTCTCTAGCCAGTAACGTCAATTACTCCCGGGAGGAAGATAATATTGTTGTGTCAGTTATCTGAACTTTGTTCTCATCTATTAGGTTCTATGCTCGGAATATGCCACTTGGCCTCTGCCTCCTTGTTATCTCTTTCTCAAGACTACCCCAAAAGATAACTGATCCATAGATTGGTATATAAAACACCTACCATGGCATTTTTTTTATTTTTGTTTTTGCACCGGGGAGACGTTGCTTTAATTTTTTTTAAGGGTTCTAGTTTATGCCTTAGTACCATCACCGGATGCTCTTTGCTCTTCTTTTGGGCAACCATGTGAACAGCGTGTTTAATAATCTAGGACCTAAGCTTACCCACTAATCAATGACGCTAAATGTTGACAAACCTTTCATATTGGACCACTGCATCTAATGAGATCAGTATATGTGTCAGTACTCAGTACTCAGCCAAATTGAAATGTAAGATAAGAATCTATCCTTTTATTAAAGCTGGTGGGATTGCCGGCCAACTAGACCCTCCACGTCATCACAAAAAGGACAGCCGTCGGATGCGCGCTCGGCTCGGTTCTTGGCCATCCGATCGAAGTCGGTCATGCGCCTGCCGTCTCCGCTCTCCGCCGCCGACGCCCTCGCTGCTGCCCGTCCGATCGGCCCCACGCCACGCCAAGACCGCCTCGCCGAGCCCTATCCACACAACTGTCTCCCATCCCAATCTCTTCGCTTCCGATCTCAAGCAAGCGGCGGCCTGCCTCACCTCCTCACTCCTTTTCCCTTCGCCTCCTTTCCATTCCTCTCCATTCGCCACCCAGTGAAGGCCAGCGACTGCCACCAAATTTTGGCAGACGCGTGCTCTATGAGAGCCACTCGCTCAAGACCCGCGCCCGCCTCCCCGCCTCCACCACCGCTCTCTCCGTCCTCGTCCCGTCCCCGACGCCGCTGAATCTTTCGCTTGATCTCATCCTGCGCAAGGCCGCTTCCTCACCTCCTCGCTCCCTTCCCTTCCGCTGCCTCCTCTTCCTTCTCTCTTCACCACCACCCAAAGTGAAGGCTGGCACTTCCGGCCACAAATTTCGAGCAAAGACACGCAATATGAGAGCCACTTGCCGCGCCGCCGCCGCTTCTTCGCTTCCACCGCCGCCGCTCTCTCGTCTCGTCCCGACGACATCGCGAATCTTTCGCCCTTCGATCCAAAGAACGGTGGCGCTGCTTCTCACCTCCTCGCTTCCTTTCCCTTCACCTTCGGTTCCCTTCCTCTCCTTCGCCGCCACTCCAGTGAAAGGCTGTATGATCTGCCGCCACCCCGAGCAAACACGCCTTATGAGAGCCACCTCGCCATGCTTGCCGCCTCGCTTGTTCGCTTCCACCGCCTCTCTCCGTCTCGTCCCCGACGCTACACGACGGCTCAAAGTCGTCACCCTCCACATCGCCGCCTCTGTCATCCACCACCTCATCTCCTGTGTCCTACTTTTGGTTTATCGCTAATTTACTTGTACCACAAGATTTAACCTTCTGCTTGCTACATGGATCTTTGCTTAGTGTTAGCCAATGCATTATCAATTGCGATTGTGTTTTTACAAATGCTCATGTGCCGGGCAATGGTGTCATATATGAGGGGGGGCGAGCCCGGTGATCTTTACCTTTGTCGATCATGGTTGGAGCTTTCAAGAAGGCGAGCAATGGAGAATGGACAGTTGGACGTTGATAGCCACCGCTAATCTTGCTTTGTTCTATTGTTGGCTAAATGGTGAATCTCACCCATATTTATCGACTTATGTACATGCTTTCAGAGCTTGGACGTTACTTCATCACCTAGCAATTATAGTTCAATTCAATCATTCATATTTGATATGCATCGCACGTAACAAGATGTAGCAATCGCTTGCTTGTGATTTGATTTGATTTCATGTGTGTTTTGTCTTCTGCTTGCAGATTATATACATATTAGTAGGAATCCATACTGACGCAGATCTTTGATTCAGGTAATTTGCCACTCTTTGATTCCTGAATCTCCTTTTTTTCTCCATGTGTTTTTATATATGTGTCTAAATTTATTTCATCTTCACGTATTATCTTTATGCTTGCTTCGATAGTAGCTTTAGATATTGAAAGCATTATACAGATCAAGCCAACTGCCTTTTCTATCTCCTTTTGTTATATCCTATGTTTTACGAATCATACATGCTTAGTTGTGCAATCATGGTTAGAGCTTTCAAGAAGGCAGGCAATGGAGCATGGACAGTTGGACAGTGATGGCCAGCTGCTAATATTGTTTGTTCTATTGTTGGCTAAATGGTGAATCTCACCTATATTTACTAACTTATGTATATGCTTTTAGTAGCTTGGATGTTACTTCATCGCCTAGCAATTACAGTTCAATTCAATCATTCATATTTTATATGTATCACATAGAACAATATGTAGCACTGTTTGCTTGTGATTTGATTTGATTTCACGTGTGTTTTGTCTTTTGTTTGCAGATTATATACAGATTAGTAGGGATCCATACCAGACACAGATCTTTAATTTAGGTAATTTGCCTCTCTTTGATTGCTGAATCTCCTCTTTTCTCCATATGTTTTTATATATGTGTCTAATTTGTTTTCATCTTCACGTATTATCTTTACGCTTGCTTCGATAGTAGCTTTAGATATTGAAAGCATTATACAGATCAAGCCAACTGCCTTTTGTCTCCTTCTGCTATATCCTATGTTTTACGAATCATAGATGCTTAGTTGTGCCATTACTCTTGTTACTCTTGTTATATGGGATGTCCTCTCTGTATATTATGCAGCTTCGCTTCCTGAATGTGCTTTATAGAAGATGCAGCCAAAATTATTTTTCTATGTGTGTTGTATGGTTTATCTCCTATCCTACTCATGATGTTAGCACAAATAGAGGGCTTTTCAGCTTTATCCTTTTAGATTTGGTTGATCTACACTTCCAAAGAGTTATTCATCAATATAATGGACAAATCCATTGTGACATCTTTTCACCATAGATCTTTTGTCGTATATACAATACCTTATTTTAGTTCTTGCATCGAGGTGTTTGATTTTGCCTACATATTTGTGGCACGCTCGCAAGCGTAACTTAATGGTACATCAGATCCATTGCCTTGGTGTTAAGGATCAACTTTAATTGTTTTTAGTTTCTTTGCTGTCTTGGAAATTCTTTCATGTGTTAAGCATGTGATTTCCTATCTTGGAAATTACCTGATGCTTTTCATACAACATTGCTATTCCTTTCAAGCTTCTTTTGACCACGAGATCGAACAACACATACTCATCAAGTAGACTTACCAAGTGTGGCATCATGGATAAAAGTTGTGTGTATTCTTGTGTTGTATATATGGTGAAGATATATATTTTTTTGTAAGAAATGATCATATGAATGCTGATCAAACATCCATCTACAAGCCTACCTAAGTCTATAATTTAATATTTTGAAATAGAACCTATGCCCTGAAATATTTGATCAAATGCCTATTATTTTTGTACCTACCTCTTATTTTATTCCTCATACACTTTGTAGCAGAGCGATCCATCCATGTTCATATTCAGCACCGGTTGCAATGCATGACCCATCGCTCACATTGGTTCCTACATCTCCATACATGATTTGAGTTTTCCCGCTGCTTTTTGGCTATTTTCGATCTCATGCAAAATAGCCAATTGTTTGGCCTTAGTACTTCTGCAACATTGCCTTTTGCGTTGTTGGGTACAGCGTGTTTGCCAAACTTACCTTTCGGTTATTTTTGTAGTCTATCTTAGCTTACGTGTTGTATTATCCAGTTTATTATAATTTATTGTTTTTGCTCTATACCATACACCTTTTGTTCATTTTACCTTCAGACCATAAACCATCTGAACTACTTGGGTAGATACTATTTATGCTTGGGCTGTTTGTACTCAAAAGTAGTCTATCACTTATTAATTGTTTCTGTTCCAAGATTTCATATTTGGGTTAACAATCATGATTATTTATTGACCCTATGTAAGCTTGGTCTGTTGGTGTTACCGTTATATTTTGGAATGAACTAATTTGCTAAGATTAGTTTGTGTTTTATTATGATATGAAGACTAATTAGTCGATTTAGTAATATGAATTAGATTCTTATTTCACTGCTCTACGGAGATTTTCTCATTCATTTAGTACATAAGCATGGAGTACGCTAATCGCTAATATTACCTATGTGAATGGCTAAGTTCAGGATTTCTAATTTCCTACTACTCATCTTGTGATATGGTGCAACTGTCCCACATGCTTACCTAATAGCAATCCATATGAACATATAGTCATGCATATTTCGTCATCGGAACTACCAAGGTGTAATTTACGAATCTCTTCTCCTGTCTACCAATTTTCTCGATAACACACAACAAAATCGGATGCGGCGTAGCTCGTGAACCAGCCTAGTAGTCATTACAAACAAACACGTTCCTCACAAATCACAATGCAACCCATGGATATACATGACAGCCATCAAATATATTCTTATGCAAACAAACCTTTCAGCAAATCCCAAATTTGAAATCTTAGAAAGTTCCAGTAGACCAAGTCAAACAATCCTGTCAACAAGTGTGCTAGTATATGTAAAAAGATAAATCTGTTGGGAGAGGAAAATAAACTAAAGAAAGAAAACGAAAAGTTCAACACGGATTAACATCAAACCGTACAAAATTTGATCCTAATCCAACAAATCCACTAGGTGAATAAACAACCATCCACTGATCTTCTCCTCACGAAGCCCTGCCCAGAGATTTTCTCCATCTTGGCCAGGCATGTAATTTTCATCTTTGGCCAGCTAGCTCAATTTCACCATTTTTGTCACATCAAGTTAGCTCTATCATCATCCTTAATGCAGAAGAGGACGGAAGAGAATTTTCTCCTCCATTACCTAAAAAAAAGCTCGATCATCATTCTATCTAGACATGCCACATCCTTTGTGTGTTCAGGCTTGCGGCTTTGCCATACGCGTGATACGTGCTCCTCTGTATTCCTCGCTGGTTGACACATAGCACCGTTCTATTTGTGGTGTGAGCCCAACTTGCGTTTCTGCATACAGAGACAAAGGCAGATCGATGGGCAGTTGGGCACACGGCTCAGGGCGAGCTGTGCGCCTGTGCCCATCGTCTTCATCTCTCTCTCTCTCTCTCTCACACACACATCTGGCTTATTCAATACCATAATTATCCGGTCAATATAATAATAATAATTATCCGGTCATCACCATTGAGATACTGCTCTCTCCGTTCTCGTATAGACGTTGTTTTAGACTACATACAGTTAAACTTTTAAAACTTCACCACCAATACACAATAAATATTTATAATACCGGTAGATTTAGAAATTTTTATATTAATTAACCTTTTTTGAATTTTTATTTTAAAGTTAACCTCTGGCACATTTTATTTTCAATTTTGATTCTTTTTGGTCACGCTTACCACCAAATGACGCGATAAAACAACGCCACACGCCATAGGATAAGTTCTCGCTAAATTGGCGAATTAAATAATATCACACACCACCACTTACAGATGACAAGAGTCATTCCCAACATGATAATATTGTTATTACGCCATGATGACGACGACAAAAGAAGAATTGGAAATAAAGATGTCAGAGGTTAACTTTAAAATAAAAATTAAAAAAGGTTAATTAATAATAAAAGTTTGTAGATTTACCATCAAAAGTTTCTTATATCATCGTATTTTTGTTATTATTTAGTAACATATTATTTAGAAAAGACATGTGTATCAAATGTTTGTATTGGAGACAGTATTTATGTTCAAATAGCTAAGTAAAATAGAATAAGGAGTATAGAGTAAATGTACTGTACATGTGGCCACTTCACCAACACAGACGGAACCATCTGGAAAGCGAGGAGAGACAATGATAGATGGTCCATTAGCGCCTCTTTCCCTTGCAGCTAAGCTAGCCTAGCCGTGGCTTTTCTCGGTGGTTTCACGAAGAAATTGAAGCCTCATCAGCTCACCTATGTCTATGCGTTGAGTTCGATGATGGAATGGGCACACACCATGGCCCACATGTGTCAACGAGACGATGCACCCTCCAGTTCGAGTGACAAGTCTCGTCGCTCGTGGCCTCATTATTCCGTTATCCATCTAACTCTGGACCACTGACAATTATTTCCTTCAATTCGGTCGTCTTTTTCTTATCCTCTTCAAGTTAGATGATGCCAATGATTTCTTTTTATTATTATTTTATTTTGCATCCTTTTTCGCGAGGGATTTTTCTTTTGCATTTTGGTCACATGAGATTCCGACTAGCCCCCTCGATCGCCTGATGGAGTCCCATGATCTAGTGATCTACGTTGATAGATCCTTCGAGATGATAATAATCATCTCTGTAAGTTGATCGAATGTGGAGCTTGCAATGTCTCTTCCAACTATAGTTTACTCGTTGTTTCCTAAATGCTATATATGCGTTCAGTGCTCCAATTTTGTAAGCTTCTCTGATTCTTTTTCACTGTGATTGAGAATCTAAATGTACCGACGGGAGAGTATTTCGTAAACGCTCAAGTGACAACTGACAAGTGACACATGTGCTTATCAGGCTGCTGCTGCTACATTCCAACGAGAGGATATCATACGAGATCACAGGAAACAGAGTGAGTTGTTTGTTTTTCTTTTGCATTATTAAATCTCGTCGCCGACAAGCGCCACAGCTAGAGTAGCATAAGCAATGCCACCATTCTATCCATCCACGCTAATCCAACGACACCTGCCCGCCGCGTGCACCGTTTCTTGCTTTATTTTTCCTCTCATTTTAATCTTTATCCTTTTTTTTATTTTTCTAACTAAAGATCAAGTTTGGGTGTACTACTTGGTGATGTCTCATCGCCTTTTGAATGATGGATTTGCAAGGACAATTTCGCTCTTCATAATCTCGACCAAAAAATTCAGTGCAAAAAAAATTCGAGAGCAAATCGAAGCTGATGGAGATAGGGGACTAGTAGAGTCCTCATCCTATAATTGATGAAAATATTTATATAGTTTTTAATTTACTCAAGTAGAATAACAAATTATTCTTATTTAGCACCATTCGATATTTAATTATCATCGCCTTACGATGATGATCGTGAGTGAAAAGTTATAATCTCCGTCCCTCTCCATCTACACAACCGACCTCGATGATCTCCCCAGAGGCGGGAAACACGCCGAGCTACTGAATCCTCGCCGGCGGTCCGGCGGCCGGGGGCGGAAAGAACCCGACGGCGCGGCACTTCACGTCCATCCCGGCGGCACCGGGCATCAGCATTGCCCCGGATGCCGGCGACGAGGTGGCCGTCGACCGCTTGTAGGGCCCGAGCCACTTGGCGACCATGTACCGGCTCTTACGCCACGGCGGCACGTGCAGGCCGTGCGACCGGAGCGACCGACGTGCGGCGTCGGCCGCCACGCGCACCGCGCGCCCGACGGCTTCCTCCCGCGCGACCACCACCGACGGCGGCACCGCGGCCACGACGACCGAGTACTCCGACGTCGCGCGCGCCACCTCCAGCCCCGCCCGGAAGTCCGCGTCCACAATGTACCTGCTCCTTTGCCCCCTCGCCGCCGGCGCGACCACGTCGATGTACTCGTACGTCCCGGCCGTTATGCCGCCGGACGCCTCCCACCGCGACTTGCACACGCCGGCGTCGTACCCGGCGGCCCGCAGCCGCCACATCACGGCGCGGCGGAACGCCGCTCCGTGCCCCCGCAGCGCCGCCTCCGCCTCCATCGCCGCTGCGACGGCAGCAGCCAGAATGATCCGGAATGGATCCTCCCCGGCCCGTGGGTCAAGCAGCTCCCGCACGGACGACGCCGCCGCCGCGGTGCGGCCGGGACCGTCTCCATCGTCAGAATCATACCCGTCCTCTCCCTTCGGCGCCGACCCAGCCCCCTCCTCCCCGCCGGCAGCGTCCGTCTCAAGAAATGCCTGGACGAGGCCGGAGAGGCAGGCGGACGCGTCGTGGTCGCTGCCGCTGCTCGTACCCCCCCCACCGCCCCCTTCCCCGCGGAGGCGCGCGCGGACGGCGTCGTCTAGGCGGATGTACACGGTCATGTCGCCGGCGAGCTACAGCACTCGGTTTCTCGGGGGAGGGGGTGGCGTGAGTCGCGATGGGGGGTGTGGCGAGGCGGACACTTGGGGACCCGGGTTTTATAGGGTTGTTCGCGATGGACGCTCAAGAGGAACGCAGAAGGGTTTGTAATTTGTTCGTTGGATAATTAACTTAACCATTTCGTTAGTGGGGGCACTTTGAGCATTTTAGTGTATTGAACCGACGTCGATTCAAAGTTATACCATCTAATTATTTTAGGAACCAAGCTTGTTTTCTTCAATGTATTGAACCGATTCTTACTAATAACTGGGACCCACGTTGTATTAAAAAACCACAAAATAATAATATCCTCTCTCAACCGCACTCTCTTCTATGTAATTGTTTAATGCTCATACGAGTTGTTTAATGCTTTGAATCGATTCCTAAGAGCATTTCTAGTGTACTGAACCGACGTCGATTCAAAGTTATGTCACGTAAGTATTCTAGGAACTGAGCTTGTTTTTCTCCAATGTATTAAACCGATTCCTACTAATATCTGGGACCCATGTTACATTAAAAAACCATAAAATAATAATATCCCCTCTCAAACGCACTCTCTTCTCTGTAGTTGTTTAATGCACATATGAGTTGTTTAATGCTTTGAATCGATTTCTAAGTAGAGTTCGGTTCCATGCATTTTTTTTGTTAGAATCGATCCCTCCAATGTATTGAATCGATTCAATACCTTCTCTCTTCTCATTTGAACCGGCTAAAATACAACATTGGAGATGGTCTAAGTAGAGTTCGGTTCCATTTATTTTTTTGTTGGAATCGAGCCCTCCAATGTATTGAATCGATTTAATGTCTTCTCTCTCCTCATTTGAACCGGCTAAAATATAACATTGGAGGTGGTCTTAGGTGACTACGATTACTACATTATTTTCTAGAAACTGGATTTGAGAAGATAACCCTGGAGCTGGAGTATGCTTCCCTGATAAGAAGTTTTAGGGAGCTTAGGAGGCGCTAAAAATAGTTGCCCTCTGGCTAATTTGGTAGTGCCATGCCCGCGTAGTGGATTAGTTCCATGGTGTGAGCTGATCAATGGCTGACATGCATGTATTATCTTCCATTATCCCTATGCTTCTTCCAATTCCATCCCGTGGCGGACCTAGGATTAAATCTTAGGTATGGCGGTGCCGCTTCCTCGCCGGATGTCGTCTCGTAGCATACTGCTGGGGTTTGGTTGCTCGGTCCTCGCTCGATGGCTCGCATTGTTCAACTAAACTCTTTTTTAGAGAACAAATGCTCAATGAACTAATAAAATGAATCCTTTTTGAGTCGGGCGCCACGGCAGAGTGGACCTGCGTCACTGTCATTGTGGCATGCGCCGAATCGCGCTTACGACCACCTCGCACGCTTCATGCCCTGGGCGCCTCGCCACACTTCAGGCGCGCCACATTCTGGCCGCTTCGCCAAGGCTTCATGGGCTTCCTTAGTGGACACATCATTCGATAAGGTGTTAGATGCATGAACCCATCTATCATGTTGAGCGAATAACAAAAGCACAATGGAAATATGGGCATGTGAAAATCTGGAAGTTATGACCTGATATGCACTTCTACAGCAATGCTCAGTAGTTTTGTAGTTTTTTTGCCACTAGATGATTAATAACATGGGCAAATATTTGCGTAGGGATTCCCAATGCTTTTAAAAAACAGCTAAATAATTGAGATTGGGAGGTTTCAAATTTCAGTAAGTTAAGACCAACACAGCACGGAGGAAGGCAGTTATTCTGAACTAACAATGCAAAGAATAAACCACACTTTACATGTTAATGAGAATTGATGAAGCATCTGCATGAGAATAGACAACATACTTGGCAGCTAATATTGTTCCCATGCATCCTATTTGTGTCACAATCACCTCCAGGTTCGATGACAGATGAGCATCTTTCACATGTCATGAATCATGATTAGCATTTGATGGAATATGAGTTGAGAGTTGCAACCCACTAGAAAGCTAATATGAGTTGAGAGTTGCAACCCACTAGGAAGCTATCTTCATATTTGCTGATAACAATGTCCGTCTTATTGCCCTAGCAAGCCCAAAAGTGAAACCAAGTTATTTTGGCATTCAAAAAGAGAATAACTTGCGCACGGTATACCGTTTGAGCCAAAATCAATGGGATAGCTTGATGGTGTCCATTCAGAACCCCTGGACACTTTGATCTCCTCTTCCATACAACCTTCTCTCTTACCTTCCTCATTTCTCACAAACTCACAAGCCACTAAGCCAGCCTAGACAGATTCTTCGCCAAGCTCCAATCTTCCCCCCAAATCCCGATCCCTCTTCCCCTCCAGTCAAATCCTCAGGCTCTGCGCCGCCCGAGCCCGTGGCACCGCTGATGAGTTGGCGTTCCCATCGCTCCTCGCCTCACTTGCCGCTCAGCTCGACCACGTTGCCGCGGAGTGCCTAAGGCTGCGGCGGCTCGCGTTCCCCAAGCTCTCCTCCGGCGACAAGGCGCGCCTGTCGAAGCTCATCCTGCGGTGGCATCTCCTCGAGCACCTCGAGCTCGACTCCAAGCCGCCCTCCTTCCCCGTCTCTTCTCCGACGTCGGTGAACTGAGGAAGGACGAGTAGGGGGGCTTTCCGGGCCGATGGGCGCCATAATGGTAAGTCCACCCCTGGTTCCATCCATGATTTGACAGGTTTGCCGTTTTTTCATTTCCTCCCTCCTCCTCCCTCGGCCTCGACCAGATCCGCCGCTGCCCTCCTCCCTCCTCCTCTCTCCCCCGTCGGACTACTACCGTGTGCCGCCACCTCGCTCTCTCCTCCTCCCTTGACGCCTCCGCCCGCGCCGCCACCCGTCTCCGACTCCGAGCGCCTCCTCCCTCTCCTCCTCCGACTCCGACCGGGCCCGAACGCCTCCTCCATCTTCCCTCTTCCTCTCATCCTTCAGCTCTCTCATCCTCTCGACGCCGCTGGCACCGCCACCATCCTCCTCCGTTTTTGCGATAGTAAACCCAACCGACGACAACAATCCTCTAGCTTTTTTATTTGTTTCATTTTTTCTTTTTATGTTGTAGATAAGTTATTTATGTAATTATTCTTTATTGCAATAATTATTTATTGCAATTATTTCGTAATAATTTTTTGTTGTAATAATTATTTATTGCAATTATTTATGTAATAATTGTTTGTTGTAATAATTATTTGTTGCAATTATTTCTGTAATAATTGTTTATTGTTGATTGTCGTTAATTACGTCAATTGTGGTCTATTGCGTTAATTCATGTCAATTGTGATAATTGCGTTAATTGCGGTGGTAGTCGTTAATTGCAGTCAATTATGTTAATCGTCGCTAATTGTGGTCGTTGTTGTTAATTGCAGTCAATTACGCTAATTGTCATTAATTGTAGTAGTTGTGGCTAATTGCAGTAATTCTCGCTAATTGTGGTATTTGTCGTTATTTGTCGTCAATTGCATTAGTTGTTGTTTAGTTATCGTCATTTGTCGTTAATTACTGTTAGTTGTTGTCAAATGTCGTTAATTGCCGTCAATTGCGTTAATTGCAGTTAAATGCCATCAAACAAGTCATTACTTGCCTTAGGGGTATTTCAGACATTTCTAATATCGAAAGCTACAACCAGCTTACATAAAACCTGTAGGACCGGAAAGGCGACTAGAGGGGGGGTGAATAGACGCTTTCTCTATTTTTCACCTCGATCGAACTCAACACTACTTTCACTCCAATAGCTATAAAAGCTACGAAGATATGTATACAGGCACAGCGGATGACCTGTATTGAATCCGATCAAACCCCGAAGTACAAGACTAAAAATAGCTCAAGACCACACGCACAAGACTGCAGCCAAAGCAATCACCAAATCCAAACAGCAAAACTCACAACACTTAAAGCAGAAGCATTAAACTGATCAATGATGAAGCCAAGATATGCAGTCCAAACAATAAACAAAGGAGGTCACAGTAGTTACCGATTCAGCAGTCACAGCAGGAATGCTTGGCAATAAAATAATCCACACAAAGACTCGGGAGCCAAGGCAATAAACAATTCAACATGTTGAATTACTACTAGCACAGCTTGTCACGCTTTTGACTACCGACTGTGCCAAGAACAACAATTAAAAACAAGGTTCACCCCATCAATGACGGTAAGCATAAAGATATAACACCAAGACCTTACTCGCAATAACAAAACAACCAAAGGAAAGAGTCCTTTCACAAGGTGCAAAAACAAATAAACAAAATCCAAAAGATATTCATTTACACACCGAGACTTCAAGTCACGGCTTTTCATTTTCTTTGTCTACCAATTAGAGATCTAGCAGCCGCTGCCAACTTCAGTTTCTATGGCATCTCTACAAGCACTGCCTCGCTCTGGTTTCTTTTTTACTCACCAAGAGCCGGCCGCACCGACTATGATTTTTGTGTCGGATCAGAGCGCCGCCAAGAAACTTTGATCTAATTTTCTACAGAGCACAATAGGCCGCCATGGACTGCTCTTCACACAGGCTTGCACGATTTTACGGAGCACAAATGGCGCTACACCTCTGCTAGCCGAGATCAATGAAAGCAGCCACAGGAAACAAAACTCAAAACAGTAAATCGCATGAAAATAAATTGGAGAACACTGCAGCCCCCGCAGGACTCGATGACAAGCAAGCAGAGAGAAAAACTGCAAAGAATCTGCAAAAGACCGGCCGGTTGTGGATTGATGGCAGCCAAGGAATGGTAATAAACAAATCCAAAAGGAGTTGAGTCACTGATGACCAGCCAAGGCACTAAACAAAATTGGACACTGTAGCAACAAGATGGGCAATTACTAGAGCCGCACCAAACTACAAGACGCCGTGGACCCAGCAATAAAAAAAAATCTCCTTTCACTCGCATCAATGGAGACACAGCATTCAAAGCAAATAAAGAAATCTCAAACAGAACCGGCTGACTCATACCAAGCCTTGGAGAGTTCATTGATGGCATCAAGCAATAAGCAAATACAAGTCGAGTAATCGACAGACACGAGACTAAAGGCACCGCCGCCATCACAGGTTTCAAAGCGCCACAGCGCACTCTACAAAGGCCAGGTTACAGGCGCCGCCAGGATTAACCAACATGATTTTTCATAGGGACACAGCGCCACCACTAATCATTGCTTTTTTCTGGCGCCAACACAAAAGACAGCCTTTGGGCACCGCCACCAAAGGCTCCCCTTTTTTTTTCTTAGCAAATACCAAACCCTAATGTCCCATCACCTATTCCTTTTATAGGGCGCCCTAACCCTAAAAACCTAATGGGCTTCCGTAAGGCCTAACATCAACTAAACACACACGCACGCATCTCAAAGCGCCGCCTTCATCATCGATTGATCTAAACCGCTTCACCATGCGCCGACCACGCCAGCCTTAGTCAAAGGTCATCAAGATGGTATTTGGTAAAATTACCAAAATACCCCTTCTCGATCTTTTCCGAAGACCGAGTCCATCTACGCGAAGCAATCGCCTGCTTCACCACGTGTAGGTTGATCAACGGCTCCATGTCGTCAAGTCTCTCCCGTCCGGATCCCACCGGCACCACTGAGCACTTGCAATGACTCCCACGCCGCTTGATCCAACCAGTCGCACCGAACCGCCCGTTCGGTCATCCTCGTCCATTCTGCGCCATGCTTGAGTCACTTGACCTCACCTGGCATCCTTGATCGTTCTGGACCTCAGCTCTCCAAGCTTAGTCCCGATTCTCCTCGCCGTTGATCGTCATTGACCTCTAAGCCACCTGCACAGCAATAGACAAGCAAACACGAATCCGGGAACAAGTTCTTCACAACTTGACCCACGTTAGCCAAAACATGCAATATGCAACACATATGCATTAACAAATATGGATATGACCTATCCCAAAATCAATTCATCACTTATATCAACATTCAAGATAAAAGCCTTCGACGACCACCGACCGACAGAATCAAACTTTGTCGAAAACGCTTGAAACTTCAAACCAAAAGCCACATTGCCAATTGTTTCATCATCCTAAGATCATGGGCATATCCCCATGATATCCACAAAACCAGACAGCCAAACATGAAACCTCTTCAACCTCAGAGCCCGGCCGAAGTTGCCAGAAAGCCACAATCGTGCCAAACAGTCCTTTTGCCGCGGCCGGAAAAGCCGAGCTCCCTCCTCGGGATGTTTGGAACGACTTCAGCTTCCAAACGAGCGGCTTTTGTTCGTGGCTTTTTTCGAAGCCGAAAGCCACGTATAACGGGAGAAAGCCGGAAGCCGCCGAGGGGTAGCTTTCTGCGGCTTCCTATGGCCTCCGTTCCGACTTTACCCCCAAAGTTGGGGATAATTACCCGCTTTGCCACAAAGACAAAACCCCTCCTTCCGCCTCTCGCTCACTCCAAACCCTAGCCGTGGCGCCAGCAGGGTCTGCCTCCTTCCTTCCTTTGACGCCCACTCCTATCCTCCCGACGCCTGCTTCTCCCTCACCCGCTCCTCCCTGTCGCGCCCGCTCCTCCTTCCTCGCCGGCTCTGACGCCCACCCTCCTCCTCCAAACCCCGACGCCGCCTCCCTCCCTCCGCCCTCCTCCCCAACGCCCGCTCCTCCCGCCCCGACGCCGCCTCCCTCCCTCCTCCCCAACACCCGCTCCTCCCCTCCTCTCACGGTGCCCTCCTCCTCTCTCAACCTCTCTGCTAGCCTACACCCCCATCCTCGCCACGCCCACGCCTGCCCCTCCCCGAGCCTCCATCGCCACTGACGTCACATCGGCCTCCTCCTCTCCTCGTCTCGGTGCCTCACCTCGTCAGACTGCCATGCCCCCTGCCCCCGCCACCCCTGTGTTTCACAAGAGGAGGAAGAAGTGAAGAAAGGAGGCGCATAATATTTTGCAAGAGAAGGACAGACGGAAGCGAATCCAGGACCGCAAGAGGGTGAGAAATGACACAAGTCAACACATACACTGCTCTCTTTGGCTTTTCTGCATTGTTGTGGTTTTTGGTACATATATTGGTTTAGTAATGATCAAATCTAATTTATCCCAGAGAAAAACAAATTTATTGTTAGACTCTTTGGTTCCTAGTGTTAGACTCTTTGGTTTCTGGTGGCGTTAGAATCTTCGGTTCCTAACTCTTCGGTTCCTGGTCCACACTTAGTGTTAGACTCCTTGGTTCCTGGTCCACACTGTAACCCTTTAGTCTATATATGTAACATTTGGCTTATCAATACATACAGTGTGTAATTGCCCCAAATATTCCACGCTCTTATGGTATCAGAGCGGATCGCACCTGCGATCGCACCCTTCCGCTAATCCCGCTGCCATGGCCGGTGAAGACGACGACGCCATCGTCGCACGACACGGCAGAGGTCGCCACCGCCACACGGCCACCCATTAAGCAGCGGCCACAGCAGACCGCCCTCTCCGAGGCCACCGCCATTGCTTCCTCCACGCCAGCATACGGCGTCCTCAACATCAAGGCCCTCATCCTCGCTGCCCTGACCTCGCCTCCGAAGTTACAACAAATGGCGGGCCTCTTCCTCGTCACCTCGCAGCACGCCTCTCCGCCATGTGCTCTCCGATGATGCCCACCCCGAGGTCGCAGACTAGGTCCGGATGGATTATCTCGTTCTCTCGTGGCTCTACGGCACCATCTTCGCCGAATTTCTCGAGATCGTGATGACACCTACCTCCACGGTGCAGCTCGTATGGGTGGGCCTCGAGCAACAGTTCATCGGCAACCAGGAGACGCGTGCCCTGTACCTGGATGTGAAGTTTCGCAACTTCGTCCAGGGCGACCTCCCCATCTCCGACTACTGCCGCAAACTGAAGAGCATGGCTAACGCCCTCGGTGACTTGGGTGAACCGGTGCGCGATCACACCCTTGTTCTAACCCTTCTGTGCTGCCTGAACATGAAGTTCGCATACATGGTGGCCCTACCGGCGGCGGGTCGCTCCCTCGCTCATCGAGGCCCGCCCGACCGCCGTCAAGAAATCACGATGTCGTCGTGCCCCTCCACACCCTCCACAACCCTCATCGCCACTACCCCTACCGGCAATGGGGGTCCCAGCAGTGGTGTCACCGGGGCTTCCTCTGGTGGCACCTGTGGTGGCGGGGGCGGCTCCAGTCACCGTCGTCGCCGTGGCAACGGCGGCAGCAACCACAAGACCGACAGCAGAGGTGCGGGTGGTCACACTGGGGGCAGCACCTCTGGTTGGCCGCCCTCCTTCTACAACCCCTGGACCGACACCATCCAGGTGTGGCCCGGGCAACTCCATCCATGCCAAGCCCTCGCCTCCTCGGCTCAAGGTTCTTAGCGCCCCACCCAATCACGCTACCACGGTAGGCGCCCGCCAAGCGCTGGCGGCCGGCCAACTTCCAGCGGGCTACACGCTACCCTCGTACCTGCCATCGTGGCCTCCTCGGGTTAATCCGGGTCCTGCGCTTCCGGTCTTGGTCCATGGGATCAACAGTCATTGGCGAACTCTTTCAACACCATGACTCTTACTTCCCTACCGACCACCGACTGGTACATGGAACTAGTGCGACCTCGCACATGACGTCGGACGCCGGTAACCTCTCCCGTTCCCATCCCCCTCACTCCTTCACTCCTTCCACCATCGTTGTCGGTGATGGGTCACTACTACCTGTCACCTCCACTGGTTCCACTAGTCTTGGCTCCTACCGTTCGTGGTGCCCAACAAGGTCGCTTTCTCCGCTGCGTGGTTGTGCACGGCCAAGGCACCAAGAAGACTCGATGTCGTCTGCGATTCCCAACGCAAGATGTAACGCCGGCCAACAGCGTTCCTCTTGGCTTCATGGCAGTGGTAGCACCTGCTCCGGGCCGTGGTTCTTCCCGTGCGCCGGCACACACGCATACTCTCGCCACTACCAGCTTGGTTCGCCAACTCCCAAAGAGGTCATTCTCCGCAGCTTCCCCGGTGTCGTTTCGCTTCCAAATGGCCGACAACTCCCATGCCATGGTGACTCGTGGCAAGCACGATTTTCAAGTACGCCACCAGTATGATCCTTCATGCCGCCACTTTGTCTCCTGTTCCGACCACATATCGGGCCGCTCTCGCCGACCCTAATTGGCGCGGCGCCATGGAGGAAGAATACGTTGCTCTTCAGGCCAACAACACATGGGATCTTGTTCCACGGCCATCCATTGCCAATACGGTCACTGGGAAGTGGATTTTTCGGCATAAGCTCAATTTGGATGGCACTCTTGCCTGCTATAAGGCTCGATGGGTTCTTTGTGATTTCACACAGCTTCCTAGTGTTGATTTTGATGAGACTTTCAGTCCAGTTGTCAAGCCGGCCACTATTCGCACAGTTCTCTCTCTGGCCCTATCTCGAGATTTGCCTATCCACCAGCTGGATGTTAAGAATGTGTTTCTTCATGGCACACTCTCGGAGACTGTCTTCTGTTCACAGCCGGCTAGATTTGTGGATTCATCTCACCCAGATTACGTTTGCCGCCTCAACAAGTCATTCTACTTGTCTCAAACAGCGCCCAGTTCGGTACAACTGTTTATGGCTTTTTGTCATCCCCTGCTTTCCTAGAGGCAAAGTCTGACACCTCCCTCTTTGTGTCTCATCGAGGCGGTGACACTGTCTACCTGTTCTAACTGCTTCTTCGGACTATGTGCTCCGCCAGGTGGTTGCCTCCCTCCAGCAGGCTTTTCCTATGAAGGATCTTGGTCCACTCAATCATTTTCTGGGTGTTTCTGTTAGTCGTCGTGATGGCAGCATGTTCCTCTCTCAGCGGCAGTATACTCTAGACATCCTGGACCGCGCCGACATGACCGCTTGCAAGCCTTGTAGCACCCCTGTCGACACTCACTCCAAGGTCTCCTCTGCTGCTCGCACTTCTGTGGCTGATCCAATGTTCTACCGAAGTCTTGCGGGTGCTTCATAGTACCTCACCTTCACTCGCCCGGATATTGCCTATGTCGTACAATAAGTTTGCCTCCATATGCATGATCCTCACGAGCCGCACCTCGCCGCCGTGAAGCGCATCCTTCGATATCTTCACGGCACCATCGACCACGGCCTTCTTCTTCACCGAGCCACCTCTACAAATCTGGTTGTCTAATCCGACGCTGACTGGGCTGGTTGTCCTGACACGCACAAGTCCACTTTAGGCTACACTGTGTTCCTGGGTGACAATCTCGTCTCCTGGTCCTCAAAGCGACAACACACTGTCTCTCGTTCGAGTGTGGAGGCTGAGTACCGGGCTGTGGCTAATGCTGTTGCTAAGGCGTGCTGGTTGTGCCAACTTCTTCAGGAGCTTCACAGCCCTCTACGCTGAGCTACCCTCATCTACTGCAACAATGTAAGCGCGGTCTATCTCTCAACAAATCCGGTGCAACATCAGCGCACTAAAAATGTTGAGATTGACCTTCACTTCGTCCGGGAACGAGTTGGTCTTGGCGATGTCTGCGTTCTTCACATTTCGACGACATCTCAGTACGCCGACATCTTCAACAAAGGGCTACCTACTTCTGTCTTCACCGAGTTTCGGTCCAGTTTGAACGTCCGCTCCGCCAACGCTCCAACTGCGGGAGGGTGTTAGACTCTTCGGTTCCTGGTGTTAGACTCTTCGGTTCTTGGTGGTGTTAGACTCTTCGGTTCCTGGTTGACATTTAGTGTTAGACTCTTTGGTTCCTGGTCCACACTGTAACCTTTTGGTCTATATATGTAACCTTTAGCTTATCAATACATATAGTATGTAATTGCCCTAAATATTCCACGCTCTCATTTATCCCAAAGAAAAATGACTGGTCATCAAGTTTTTCTTGCAAAATCATTTACCATGTGCCATTGTAGGATCCTTCTAGGTTAAGGGTTTATTTAGGCGCCCATGACATATGCCAATGTGTATGTGTCCGACATCAAGAGAAATTTTAGGAAGAAATGAATCATCGCACTGAAATAAGTAGAAACTGAATGGGTGTATGATACCGTATTGAAACATGGCATGCATTCATATTAGGTTGGCCCCGCTAATAATTCATAGACATCGCTAGTGGGGTAATGGCTAAGGGGACTGCAAAGATATGTTGTGATGGGTATGGTGCACGGAAGATGCCAGTTTTGAGTGGATTCCTGCTTTCTTGTATGTTGTGATGGGTAATGGCTAAGGGGACTGAAAGCTGAATTTATGTGTGGATTCCTGCTTTCTTGTATGGGAAAACAATTCATGTTTTTTTTGGGTATGGAAAAACACTAGGAAACCAAGATTTTGCTAGTTGACTGCCCAAGGATTTGACTAAACAAGAATGCTAGGGACATCATTGAAGGACAGGGGCCTAATGCCATTTCAAGTAGTTCATGTTTTTTGTGTTTCCTGCGTCACATTGATAACATGAACAGATGAACTAGACTTCCAGGCTCCTCTTGGTTTTTCTGAGTAATATCGTTTTGTTCCAGAGAAAGCAAGAGAAAGATATTGCTTTATATGGTAGTGTCCTGTCATCAGATAACGCCGATGGTGAAGATGTTGATAATGACGGTGATGAGATGGAAACTAATGATGATTTATCTTCATCTGCGCCTGGTGAGTACAGGAACTAGATTTTATAACAGTTGCTGCCATGCTACCTTGTTACTGCCATGATTTTTGATCCTATTATCCATTGATTTTTTTATGTAGAAATCAAAACCTACGAAGATGGTGGGGCTAAGATAACAGTAACCACCAGTGAAATTACTCGTGAAGAAATCCAGTTTAGGTGTAAAGACGAAGCCATCCAAGAGAACTTTTAGGAATAATAAAAGTAAAATGAAAAAGGGTGACAAGAGGCGAGGTGCTGCAAAGGGTAAAAAGAAGAACAGAGGAAAGAAGTAATCGTTTGTTTGGTTAGCCCTCTGTAGAAGAACTTTGTATGGCTGACTGTCTGTGACTGGCCTCACATGCCCATTAATTAAGACATTTGATAGTTACTTGTTCATGTATTGCAAGATTTATGATGGGAATACTAACGGTCCATAATTACATAAATTTTTGGGTTATGTCACATTCTGAAAAGGCTATCAACACTCTTAACTATCCTGATCAATTAAATTTTGCTTTACAAATCTGACAGTATTCTATGATTGTTGGAAGAGTAATTCATTTCTTCACCGGTGGGGCCCACTCCACAAAGTTAACACCTACTTAGTGGATCAAGAAATGTAATTACCTTACAAAGGCCGATTGTGTCCCCCCACTTGTACTCATAAAGTAGCTATCCCTCAAGGGGTATTTTGGTCATTTGTACAGGCTCAAGAGCCTATAAATACCCTATGTATCTCTTATTTGAGGGTTGAACTCTGAATGAATACAAGAAAGCAAGATAGCAGTGTCACTATCGAGGCGGGCTTTTTGTCGAGTGCTGTTGCAGACTCGGCAAGGCAGTTTTTGACTTTCGGCAAAACCTTTGTCGAAGTGCAACACTCAAGAAAGAGCCTCCGTCGAATCCCTTCCCAGAAGGTCGCTTGTCGAGTGCCAAATTTCGCACTTCTAAGAAAGGCTTTGTTAGAGCGTCATAAGCACTCGACAAAGATTTGACGCCGCTCTACGCGCCTATTTTTTAAACCTCTTTCTTGAGTGCCACAAAGACCGCAAGACTCTAAGAAAGCGTGTTTTTATTTTATTTTTTAATTTTCTTTGCCGAGTGCAATGGTCATTGCACTCGCGAAAGCGTGTTTTTTAATTTTTTTTTTAATTTTCTTTGCCGAGTGCAATGGGCATTGCACTCGGCAAAGCGTGTTTTTTATTTTTTTAAAAATTTTCTTTGCCGAGTGCAATGGGCATTGCACTCGGCAAAGCATGTTTTTTATTTTTTGTAATTTTTGCCGAAAGTGCAATGGTCATTGCACTCAAGAAAGCGTTGTTTTTTTTTTTTTAATTTTTTTTGCGAGTGCAATGGTCATTGCACTCGGCAAAGCCACCTCTAAAATTCCTTTTTTTTTTGGTTTTTTGCTTTTCCATTTAAACAACAATGCATATATATATAATAGAAACCACAATTCAACAAAGAATAAATTACAAACCACATTTATATATTACAAACGACCAAATTTGTCCGAATCCACAATTTATTACAAACCACAAGTTCATAGTCCACAAGTTCACAAGTTCGATACATAGAAACTACTCATGCTGCTCACGGCGATCAAGCTTCAACAGGCGATCCCATGACGGTCCCAAAGCGGATGGTCTGACTTATGCGATCTGCGCGACCCTCGACTGGTTCGACGCTACCGATGTCCGCCGCACAAAAAGAAGATATTGCACGGAGTGACAAGATAAAAATGTAAGGAGTTTAAAGAAAAGTTGAAAATTTCAGTATCTCCCACGCACGGGGACGCTTCCAAAACCTCGCAGAAAAACGCGGACGAAGGTCGATTAACCACATTTCCGCGACGAAGGCCGCCACATCAACTAACCCGCACGAAGGCCCACACATCAACAAATCCGCACGAAGGCCATCTCTAGGTTTGACACTAAGCATGAGCACGTAAAGTAAAACATACTCACCGGAGTAGACTGTGGTGGTGGTCGTGGTGCAAGCAGTGTAGTGGGATCGCCAACCTTGTTGCTCCCCAAGTTGTTGCACTAACTCGAGCAAACCTTCATGTTTATCCAACATGGCCAAGAACGCCTTAGCGCTTGGCTCGCTCCTCATCCTCATCCTCCTCGCTGCCCTCCGTGAGGCCGCTCAAAGAACGTCGATCCTCATAGTCACCTAACCATCCTGGTACCCCGCCACACCACAAATGCCTCCAAGCGTGCCTCACGGCCTCCTCTCTAGGACGATAGGGTTTCACCATGGGACACCCACCGGTATAGTTTGGCATAAATCCATACTTGCAAAGATGTCGCACCATGACTTCCTTGTTTTTCTTTTTTCTTGTTTTCACATTGGTCGCAGGGATGTAACGTGTCTCTCGCTTCCTTAGTCAGCCTTAAATGCATGGTCCAAGAATTTCTCGGTCTTATCCATCCATTCACGGGTGATTTGAGCCCCGACTTGGGCGCCCCTGTACATCCACTCACTGCTATCCATCCCGTAGCATATACACATAATCTGAGTAATATAACCATCGATTCAGCCCAAGCTAGATATGCATTTAAGGCAGCTAAGGGGTCCTGCGCAGACTAGATATGTACTACCAAGCTAGATATGCAGCAACATTCCAATTTTCATGCAATTGAAACTTTTAACCATAAAATAATTGCCATTCGCCATAAAAAATCATCAAATAACCCACTGCAATCTTATCTCGCTCACTTCATATAAATCCAAACCGTTCACCCATGTGTTTAACAAAATCACCAAATAATAAAAGAATGATCTTTTAGTCCACCACAAATTTCATCTCAACCGCTCACTTTATGTCTATCATAATCGCCATTGTCATCAACCTCCATCATGTGCAAACCGTGTCAATATCCAAAACGCCATATATTCTTAAATGTATGAATACTTTTTAGAGTGTGTTGTCAGATTGAATTGTGCTTGACACATGCCAATATGACAAAAATTAAAATTGCTTATTGTTGACATACAACCCCATGCATGAATTTGAATTTTGCCGATATAGAAATTTCTTCCACTAAGATACACGATATCTAAATTAAACCATTCAAGTATAATAGCATCCCCATAATATGGTGCAATTTTGCAAACTATGTTTCAAGACAAGATAATGCTTCCCAAAAATGAAAGACACTTTGGCTAAGACATCCATTATATTACCACCGCTAGCTACTTAGGTCTAACACACGAGGTATGCGCAGGATTTGGACCATGGGTATTCAAAATTGCGATGGCAAGAAAAAAAGCAAATTAACACTTTAAGATGCAATGTCAGATTTTACACCGCTTGATTATACAACAAACAAAGCAAATTTATAGTTTCAATGCACAGTAGTAAAAATATAGCATTTTGGACCTACATTTACACATTTACCGATAACATTACCTTGCCAAAATTTTGAACTCACTGAAAATTGGTGGATTTCCTATGGGCTATCACTATGTTATAGGAAAAACCAAAGGAGCAATGGCGGTGATCACACTAATTCAAATAATGTATAGTTTTAACATTTTTGTGATCACACTAATTCAAATAATGTATAGTTTCTTAACATTTTTGTCGCAAACAAGCAGCACATTTGGGACTAGATATACTTCATACGCTACCTAGTAGTGCAAAGTTCTCAAGATTTCCATCTCTCAATTCAACTCACAAAACAAAAACCATGCAGAGTTCCACATGAATCTAAATTAAAGCCATATCATCATAAATACAAGACTTCTCTAATTATCTACGACAAGAAACTTCCAAGTTGACTTGCAACCCAAAGTACCCAAATATGTATCACAAAAGAACTCCAAACTATCTATGACCTAACAACTCTCTCAAAAAACTATGGCCTCAAATCGCTTTTTCACCATACACATTGCAAGAAATCAATGCTTACAATAGAGTTATCAACATATGCAAACAAAAAATTATGATTTTACAACCGAGATGTGACATTAACCAATGCGGCATGGATGATCGATCGCTTAGCCACAACTCAAATCCCCGCCTAAACAATATCCACCAAACCAAATACAAATCCTCATGTCGAAGGAAACCAAACTATCTCGATGCCAAAATTACAAATCAATCCATTCGCCTTGCATTGTTCCACATTAGTAAGGCTCCAAAACAAACCTACGAGGCTACGATCATCGACATCCATCTAAATACGGCTCTAAAGTGCAACATTACCACCCAATCCAAAGCACCCAAACCAAAATCGATCAAACCCTAGTCTTATCACAGCCTTTCACCCTCAACAACGGGAAAAACAGTGGAGATGTATGGAACATGGGTACTGATCAAGGATGTCTCTGACCGCTTTGTTGTCCGCCGTACGCCGTTGCCGTTTTGCCGTCATGGCGCTCAAGGGTCAGTAGCTACATGGCAGGCGCGCTTACTCGCTTTGCTCTCGGTCGGTTGCCGCCAGAAGTCATGGCCACTGCCACAAGACGCTGCCGTCGCTTCGCCGCCACACACACAAGGCCACACACGCCACACAGACGCTGGCTTCCTCGCCGCTTTCCTTGCTGCTGCTGCAAGCCCTCACGGCTCGCCTCGCCAAGCACAAGGCCGCCGCTTAGCCGGATCTGGGAGGACTAGAGGAGGATCGAGGAAGCTGTGAAGGAGGAAAGACCTTGCGGCTCGCCTTGAGGCCTTGATGCGAGGAGACTACAGAGGAGACTAAGGTGGAAGAAGGAAGAAGCCACTGTTGTTTATATCGAGGACCTTTAGTCTCAAGCAGATACTAACCGACTAAAGACCTTTAGTCCCGGGGACACGGACCGACTAAAGGTCGACTTTAGTCCCGGTGGTGCCACGACCCGACTAAAGGTTTTATGCTGGGACATATTTTCCAGAGAACCTTAGTCCCGGGTCAGGACCTTTAGTCCCAAGCAGAATACTGGACCGACTAAAGCACTGACCTTTAGTCCCAAGTGGTGCCACTACCGACTAAAGGTTTTATGCTGGGACATATTTTCCAGAGAACCTTAGTCCCGGTCAGGTGACCTTTAGTCCCGGACCGTGCCTGGCTTTTGTTTTTTTGGGGAGTTTTGAGCGCCACTTCCCGCACTCACTTTTTTTTTTTTGTTTTTTTTTTTTTGTTTTTGCCCCATTATTTTTTTGTTTTTGTATTTTTTTAATCAATTTTGATTCTAATCCTGCACATCTCCACATGCCATCACATGCAAGATGTCTCGGTTTTAGGCATCCGACGCCGCAACTTGCTCAAACCTTCTCAATTTTTACCATAGACTCTACATGCGATAACACGATGCCCGACAAGTTTCGCTATTTTCGACTTCGCTCGATTTTATATAATTTAAATACACTTTTCTCGCAGTACCTCGCCATGTTACGCCAACAAGATGCTCGAAATTTCATGTGAGTTCCGGATACGGCCTCAACATACACCAAATATCATGAATATCATTTTTGAACGATCAAATTCGATTATTTCATGCACCTCAGCTCAAATTTGAAATATTCCATAAAATTCAACTAAACAAAAAAACTAACTAAATATAGCAAAAAAGTCAAAATTGTCCCAAATTTGAACATGGAGTTTTAAATAATGTGGAAGGCCTCACAAAAAATGGGTCAAAAAAAAACTGCCGAAAGTGCCACCTGGCACTCGGCAAAAGAGGTCCTTCACGAAATGCAGAAGTGGCACTCTAAGAAGAAGGGATCTTTACCGAGTGTGGAATTGGCACTCGCAAAGAATTTTTTTAAAAAAATTTGATCGCTGTGGGCGGCTCTACCGTCAAGGGTCATTTTTTTGCCGAGCGTTGCACTCCTAAGAAGAGGCTTTTATGAGTGCCGCCTTTGCCGAGCGCCGCACTCGAGGCACTCTAAGCAAAGCCACTTTGTCGAGTGTTAGACTTTGCCGAGTGCCACCCGCCCCAAGACTCTAAGAAAGAGTGGCTTCACGAGCGCCCGATTTTGGCACTCTAAAAAGTCAAGCAAGACTCTAAGAATCTGCGCTTCTCCGAGTGTGTGCCTCCGGGAGTAGGGAGGTCCTCTCGGACCCCAAACCTGTATAAACCCTCGCGTCATTCTCGCTCTCGTGGACGCCAACCCGTAACATGGTCGACGTCCGCCCCCTCACTTGTGTTTGGCTTCGACTCCATCAACAATGATAGTATGCAGATGTATGCCGCTTGCACGTATGGATCTCCCAAGCATGCATACAATCTTTGTTGGTGCAAGCACCTAGAGGCTAGAGCTGATTAATCCCACTTTCTGTATGGAGTAAACAATCACACGAAGTACTACATTTTTTTGGGATCAATCCATGCCAAATACTGTGTTAGTCGTCTTTAATCGTCGTAATTGTTATTAATTGCAGTCAATTGCGGTAGATATTGTTAAATGTGGTAATTTGAGCGTTAATTGTCATCAATTGCGTTAGTTTGTCCTTAAATATCGGCAATGGTCGTTAGTTCTCATTAAATATCGTCAAGTGTGTTAATTGGAGTGTTAGTTGTCGTTAAATGTCGTTAATTGCCATCAATTGCGTTAATTGCCGTTAAACGGCATCAAACAAGCAATTACCTGCCTCAGGAGTATTTCAGACATTTTTACCTCGAAGTCGCAAATTTCTACCCTACGAAAGTTAGATACCAAACACCAAACATTTTCATCCCAAATTGCTCAAATTTCTACAAATTTCAAATTAAAACCGTTTTTCATAAAATTCACACCAGATCAAATGTTCTCAAACAAGTTAGCTTTTGTAAAACACTCTTAAGCCACTACCAAGCACCTCTCAAAGCCAAAGCATCTTTCCACTAGCTTTACGGGTTTATTGCGGAAGGGGTATATCTGTTTGCCACTAAAACTTCAACGAAATTATCCTCCAAATACCACGGGATAAAACATGCGCTCCCCTTTGATCCCCCTCCCATACCCCTTCGACTTCGATCCCCTCGGTTCAACTTTGGGAAACTTGAATTTCAAGACAGCTCAACAATATGTATTTTCAGCCCTCCCATGTTTCTTGGATCAGATGAGATCAAATACTTGTGAGGGCTTAAATTGTCAGACTGAGATTACAAGCGATGATTGGCCCTGTTTCCAGAAAGGGTAAGGCAGTAAGATCCGTAGCATTGCAAACATGAGGTTTGTTTCATGTGTTGAGTGAGTAATCCCATTTAGATACTAACAGGGAATGTATTTGTATGCATGCTTACGAAAGTAGGACTGCACAGCTGATTTGCATGTAGAAAGTTAATACTAATATGCTGATTTGAAAGTATTAAGTTAACACTAATTTGTTTTGGAAACAATTTGTTGACACTATCACATTGCTCTATTATCATATGTGGATGTAGGTTAGAAGTATAAATGCTCGATTTCTTCAAATGGAAGGAGATGTGCACATTTATAAGAACAAATGTAGCGGTTAAACTTTATCTCTTTTGATATTGTAATTTGTACATTTTCCCTGCTTCCGGTGTACTTTAATATTTTGATTATACATATGAATATTGCGAAGAAATAAATTTATTTTCTTTGAAGCATAAATTGCAATGTGGTGCACTTCGAGTTACATTCTCCAATAATAATTCTTTAATAATTTTCAATTGTAATTGTTGCAAAAATATTGAGAAATTATGTACAAAAGAAAGTAGAAAATCAGTGATATTTTGGCATTTTTAGCAAGCAAACAAGTAGTATTTTATGTCAGATGTATATTCCATTAATATTTTCACAAAAAGAATAAAAACAATGATATTTATGCTAAATCAGTACACAAATATGCCTTCGGAACTCTCAAGGGTATTTAAGACAATTCATCATTCTTCCACGGCTGAAGCAATAAGCCAGCTCATCAGAAAAAGCTACATCCATCAGCTACAGCTCAGCCCAGAAAGCCAAAAAGCAGTTTTTTCAGAAAAGCCACGTCTCCCAAACATGGCCTTAATTGAACATGACCTTAATTGTGAACTTGTAACAGCCCAAAGTTCTGTTACCAATTTCATATTTATTAAAGTTATCATTTTATTGAATTTTCTGAAATTTGAAAGAGTTTATTTGCTTTATTTGAATTTTTGAAGTCTTAAAAGTCAAAAATAAAATTTATTAAAGTTTTTAAAGTTTTATTTGAGTTAAAGTCGAAAAATAAAAATTTAATTAATTTCGAGAATTTTCTGAAATTTTAAAAGCTTTTTCCTAAATATTTTAAAGCCAAATTAATTTATTTGCAAAATTAATAACTAACTTTTAGTTGGAAATAATTTTATTAAGTTCAAAATAATTCTAGGAATTTTTGTAATTTTTTCTAGAATTTTTTGGACCCTATTTTATATTTTCTAAAAAAAAATTTGTGTTTGGTTTATTGTTATTGCTACAGTATTCGAAAAATATATATATAAAAAAATTTGCCCTTCCCACACGGTCACCCTCCGTGGACTGCTGCAGCCCAAGCACGCTTAACCCAAAGCTTTTGCATGCACTGCCAAGGTGGGCAAATGCATTATGTTGCATATTTATTACTCTCTAACCTATTTATCTCTTGTTTTCTCTCTCTCCTAGCCATCTTCTTCCTCCTGAGCCTTTTTCTGTTGCTTTGTTTTCTAACCGAAAACAGCCCTGGCCGGTTATCTCCTCCACGCCGGCGCTCCATGGTCTCCCTGCCCTTCTCCGGCCGCCGCCGACCTCACCACCGGTCACCTCCACCACCGCGCCGCCCTCCCTCCCCTCTCTCCTCTTGCTGCCCGTGCAAGCTGATTGCAGCCGCCACCATTGTTGCGCACAGAAGCTCCACAACCGGCCGCCCCCAACCACCCCCGCTCCTCACGTGCGCGTGCGTGGTCAAGCCCACGACCCGGCGCCCCCCACCGCCGCAACCCCCACCTTCTTCCCCATTTGGCGGCAGTTCGCCCACGAGCCCCGCAACTGCCGCGCACGACCTCCACCTCCTCCTCGCCGCCCCGGTGCTCCTCGGCCCCTATAAAAGGGAGCACGAGGTAGCCCTTACCTCACTCAATCCGTCACCGCCACCCATTCCTCCCCTCTCCTCGTGAGCTCGCCGGAATTTGAGTTTTTGTCGTCGCCGGCCGCAAGCGCCCGCTGCCCCTAGCGCCGCAAGTAGTGGAGCACCTCCGCCATCAACCACACCGCCGGCATCGCGACGTCGTGCTCTACACGGTGCACTCTCCTCTTCGCCGGAACCTCGCCGGAGCACCGCCGCCCCGTGCACCACCGTACACTGTTGAGGCCGCCGTCGCCACCACCGGCCATCCCTGACCGTACCGCCACCTCCTACGGACTCGTCGCGGGTAAGCGAACCATTTCTCCTAAAGCCAGCCATCCCTCCCTTTTCCTTTGCTAGGCGCCACCATTTCTTTTCCTCACTTGCTGTTCGGCCGAAGCTAGAAGATAAGCTACAGTGCAATTTATCTAGTCACATATGCATAGTTTGTACAGGAACATTTTATTCATTCCAAAATTTGTTTCTCTCACATACAAGCTCCGAATCCGTTGATTCTTTCACCTAAATTCATATAAATTCATCTTCTATTTTTAGTATTTATTTCATAATTTTTAGATTTTATTTAATTTTCGTTAATTATTTGATCCATTTTGCGCCGTTGCTGCCACGTACGATCGCGGCGCTTTTCCACCCCAACCAACGCGAGCGCTATGCCCCGTGGTTCCTCTTCAAATCGCCACAAACCTCATCTCGCTAACTCCTCTTCGTCGCTCGAACACGATGTTCGCTCACGGATGTCTTCTCCGTCGGATCACACCACCATCGAAGGTCATCTCGCCGAGCTAACTATGTCGCCAAGGCCCTCGGCTTTCTTCATACCCTTGAATTCGCCTCTATCTCGCCACAAGCAAATTGGTTTTCCGAAACGGTCGAACCACCTTCACATCATTTTGCTGCTTTTGATTTCCGATGACATCGCCCACGCCATTGGCTTCGCTCTCGCAACGCTTCTACACAAGGCTCCTTCCTTTTCCTGAAACACCCTCACTCACCGACGCTACTATTCCCTCAGGCGCTTTTTACGCCACACAAGACCGGACCTCCACGAGGACGCCACCACCACCATTGGGTCCGTCTAGTTCTGGATTCCATTTTGTGCTTCACGCCGCCACTCCTTTCCTATCGCCTAAGATTGCCATTTCTCCATGCACTTGGTATTATTCACGTTGCATGGCAAGTTACAGTGCCATGCAAGCACATACATCCTTTTTTTTTTTTTTTTTTTTTGATTTAAACTTCTACAATTTCGCTCATTGTCATACTTAACTCCAAACCGTTAATTCTTCCTCCTAAATTCATCTAAATTCATTCTCTACTTCCAGTATTTATGTTATAATTTTTGGATTTTTATTTGGATTTTATTTGAATATTATTTGAATTCGGATCGCTTACGCCAGATAGATTTCGACGACTTTGGACGATCGGATTTCAACGCCGCTTGAGAATAATCCATTAAGCAAGGCAAGTTACATTCTTGACCATATTGCACCCATTATTTTAAATTATTTAAATTTGCTTTTAAATTATTATTGCATGCTTATTTATATTCAAGAATTTAAATGCCTATTTTAAATTCATAGATATTCCTAAATCCTTTGTATGGCCAAATTTGTTAATTGAATCAAATACCTTGTCACCCTAGATAAAACCTAGTTGATACGATAGTATGAACTAGGATCATTTGAAAATATTGCAAAGACATGCTTAGACCAAAAATATTGATTTTGGGAATTTCACCAAAAATCAAATATTATTTAAATTGTATCCATGGCATTGGTGTGTTATGGAAGTTTATAAATGATCTTGAAAAATGAAATAAAATGATGGTTTGTACTTGGGCGAAATGGTTGTTTGATGGCGCATGTCAATGCACTGCTCAATCTGGTAGGGTTGAGGCCCATGGGTCTTGTGGAAAGTCGCCTAAGTCAATTGAGGACCGGCCTCGAGCTGCCTTTGCTATGCCTATAATGGGCTATGCCTCACTGCAACCACATGTCCTCGATGATGTGTGTAGGACTGCTAATTAATTTGCAGAGTTCCATCGCGGTTGATCTCAGATGTACGTGGGTGGTCTTTCATGGCCTGCTCTTTCATGGCTACTTTATTCCCACCGGCGCAAGAGGGCTAGGAACTCATGATTTCTATCCAAAGGGCGAAACCTTAGCGAGGAGATATTGTGGTGGAATGATGCATTGTAACGGCCTTGGCATGTGCTCTAGATCGCTACCTAAGGTAGCGAAGTGGCATAGATATATGCCGGATAAACTAGAGAATTCATGTCTTGTGGGTAAAGTGTACAACCTCTGCAGAGTGTAAAACTATTCGAATAGCCGCGTCCGCGGTCATGGACATGCTAGCAAAGCCACTCAAAGTTAGACTTGGATTTTGATTTAAAAAGACTTCATCAACTGGTTTATCCAAATGGGATTTGGGCGGTTAGCCATTGTGATAGGAGGGTATCCTTCACCATTTATGTGTGAATGTTATCTGACTATAAAATTGATTTAGAAAATGAATTTTAGTTATTATGTAAACTGCTCTGGAACTTAGTACAAGTATTTAACGAAATTGCTGATTTATGCAAATTTAACCAATAAGCCATCCTTTGTTACATCCATGTATGCATGTCATTCTGTTATTTGATTCGTAACTTAAGTAGCACTAGTAGTTGTGCTCATTCTTGCTTAATGCAAATAATTTCAGAGGAGAATGACTTTGCTACCAGCTGGATCTCGACGACTAGGCCGCTTCCCCAGTTGATTGCCTGTGGCAGATTAACAGGACCCTACTACTTCTTCGTCTTCCGCTGTGTTTATTTTATGGTTGGCCTGTAAGCCTCCCTTGTAATCAACTCTGTTGTTATTTATTAATCAAGTTGTGATATGATTTTGTTACCATATTTGTTTACTGTGTGGACTAGCTACTGATCATGGGACTAGTTCAGAAATACACAGAGGATTTGGGAGTGTTAATCCCGGGTCTTACAAAGTGGTATCAGAGCCATATCGACTGTAGGTCGTGACCTAGTTAGAATGGCCGTTAGTTGAAAAGTTTCAAAACTTATTTTATAACAAGAAAAAGAATAAATTGTTCTCCTCAACTCGAAGTCATCTATCTATCGCTTATTTATAGCGGTTCTTTCTCACCTAATTCTCTCTTCACCGCTTTATAATGTTAAATGGATCCTCTTCCTTATAAATTTCTATAGATGGTCAACACGTTCTTAACCCTTATGCTTGAAGACCGAAGACATGAAGCTTTCAGATCAGATCGCCATCAAGGATCATCAAGACCGTGAATCAAGATCGCTTTATCACCAAACCATATAGTCTCAAGATGCCAAGACTCACTCGAGTATTGAGTCATTTCACCAGATTTCGATTTTCAATCGATAGAACGTTGTTTAAAGCTAATAAGTCTTCTTGAAGCTTTTGAGTTGGTTCTTTATTTGGAAGTGTTGTTTCGCTTATCCCCTTAGTCATTCTTAATTGTCTCTTCCTATCCTTTGTCCCTTCCCTAAAAACTCGAATAACCAACAGATGGTGAACACTCGTCGCTTCTGAAAGTGGAAACAAGCAAGACAACAATATCCTCGAGGTGCCAATGCCGAAAGCAACCAACCACGACGGCAGAAACCCTTTGAATTTGAACCGCTTCTTCATCACCCAGCTCAACTAATGCAACAGTTGATACAACAAATGAACAACAACAATGTTTTCTCAACCATCGCTTCCTACAACACAAGAACGACGTTATCGCACTAAGTGTTCCAAGAGGAAGATGGTGGATCAAGGGCAACATGATGCAAGAAACTTCAAGGCTCATGTGATTCAATCTCAACCCAACCATGTACCAACAACGACCGCGACTCAAGACTTCAGATCAATACCACTTCCACCAAAGCGATATCCCTCGACAACAAGGGTGGCCAATCTCAAAGCAGAACAAAACATCAAGGCGTGGATACAATGTTTCCATTGTGGGGATATGGGACATTATGCCAATCGATGCCCAAGAAGACGCTTAGCACTCACCTCGACAAAGATTCCGTGGCTACTCGACGCAACAACAACACCGTATAGGAGGTAAAAACAACAGAAGATACATGTCCCAGTTGCAGAAATGCAGAAGTTTAGGTTTGCCCATGCCTCAAGAAATCACCATGGATCAGCCGACCAGCTTGTTGCTCCCCAACACCTCTATTGGAGGCCACCACGTAAAAAACTCATCCCATGTTGCGCATCACGTGTTTCCACCGCCAGAGAAAGGACATTTTGTCCAGAATGCCTGACGTATAAAGAAAATAATCCAACCAATTTGAAGTTCCAAAGGTCAACACCATGGAAGCAAGCAGAAACCACAGCACTCGAAAAGGACATCTCAGACAACGTCGCACTCAAGCCCCACCCAATGAAGAAGCAGGATGCGATTTATTTACAACTCCAGCTTGAAAACCTTGTATCCCTAGCTTTCTTTCTAGTTACTCCAATCTCGGGGACGAGATTCCTTTTAAGGGGGGTAGTTTTGTAACAGCCCAAAGTTCTGTTACCAATTTCATATTTATTAAAGTTATCATTTTATTGAATTTTACAAATTTGAAAGAGTTTATTTGCTTTATTTGAATTTTTGAAGTCTTAAAAGTCAAAAATAAAATTTATTAAAGTTTTTAAAGTTTTATTTGAGTTAAAGTCGAAAAATAAAAATTTAATTAATTTCGAGAATTTTCTGAAATTTTAAAAGCTTTTTCCTAAATATTTTAAAGCCAAATTAATTTATTTGCAAAATTAATAACAAACTTTTAGTTGGAAATAATTTTATTAAGTTCAAAATAATTCTAGGAATTTTTGTAATTTTTTCTAGAATTTTTTGGACCCTATTTTATATTTTCTAAAAAAAAATTTGTGTTTGGTTTATTGTTATTGCTACAGTATTCGAAAAATATATATATAAAAAAATTTGCCCTTCCCACACGGTCACCCTCCGTGGACTGCTGCAGCCCAAGCACGCTTAACCCAAAGCTTTTGCATGCACTGCCAAGGTGGGCAAATGCATTATGTTGCATATTTATTACTCTCTAACCTATTTATCTCTTGTTTTCTCTCTCTCTAGCCATCTTCTTCCTCCTGAGCCTTTTTCTGTTGCTTTGTTTTCTAACCGAAAACAGCCCTGGCCGGTTATCTCCTCCACGCCGGCGCTCCATGGTCTCCCTGCCCTTCTCCGGCCGCCGCCGACCTCACCACCGGTCACCTCCACCACCGCGCCGCCCCTCCCTCCCTCTCTCCTCTTGCTGCCCGTGCAAGCTGATTGCAGCCGCCACCATTGTTGCGCACAGAAGCTCCACAACCGGCCGCCCCAACCACCCCGCTCCTCACGTGCGCGTGCGTGGTCAAGCCCACGACCCGGCGCCCCCAACCGCCTCAACCCCCACCTTCTCTCCCCATTTGGCGGCAGTTCGCCCACGAGCCCCGCAACTGCCGCGCACGACCTCCACCTCCTCCTCGCCGCCCTGGTGCTCCTCGGCCCCTATAAAAGGGAGCACGAGGTAGCCCTTACCTCACTCAATCCGTCACCGCCACCCATTCCTCCCTCTCCTCGTGAGCTCGCCGGAATTTGAGTTTTGTCGTCGCCGGCCGCAAGCGCCCGCTGCCCCTAGCGCCGCAAGTAGTGGAGCACCTCCGCCATCAACCACACCGCCGGCATCGCGACGTCGTGCTCTACACGGTGCACTCTCCTCTTCGCCGGAACCTCGCCGGAGCACCGCCGCCCCGTGCACCACCGTACACTGTTGAGGCCGCCGTCGCCACCACCGGCCATCCCTGACCGTACCGCCACCTCCTACGGACTCGTCGCGGGTAAGCGAACCATTTCTCCTATAGCCAGCCATCCCTCCCTTTTCCTTTGCTAGGCGCCACCATTTCTTTTCCTCACTTGCTGTTCGGCCGAAGCTAGAAGATAAGCTACAGTGCAATTTATCTAGTCACATATGCATAGTTTGTACAGGAACATTTTATTCATTCCAAAATTTGTTTCTCTCACATACAAGCTCCGAATCCGTTGATTCTTTCACCTAAATTCATATAAATTCATCTTCTATTTTTAGTATTTATTTCATAATTTTAGATTTTATTTAATTTTCGTTAATTATTTGATCCATTTTGCGCTGTTGCTGCCGCCGCCGCCGACTGCGCGCTTTTCCACCCCAACCAACGCGAGCGTTATGCTCCCCGTGGTTCCTCTTCAAATCGCCACAAACCTCATCTCGCTAACTCCTCTTCGCTCGCCGAACATCGATGTTCGCTCACGGATGTCTTCTCCGTCGGATCATGGCTCCATCGAAGGTCATCTCGCCGAGCTAACTATGTCGCCGCTGCCCTCGGCTTTCTTCATACCCTTGAATTCGCCTCTATCTCGCCACAAGCAAATTGGTTTTCCATGAAACGGTCGAACCACCTTCATCATCATTTTGCGTCTTGCTTTTTGATTTCCGATGACATCGCCCACGCCATTGGCTTTGCCTCGCAACGTTCTACACAAGTGCTCCTTCCTTTTCCTCAAACACCTCAGCTCACCGACGCCATTATTCCCTCAGGCTTTTTTTACGCTGGCCAAGACCGGACCTCACGAGGACGCGACCACCACCATTGGGTCCGCTCTAGTTCCCGGATTCCATTTTTGTGCTTCACGCCGCCACTCCTTTCCTATCGCCCGCATTGCCATTTCTCCATGCACTTGGTATTATTCACGTTGCATGGCAAGCTACAGTGCCATGCAAGCACATACATCCTTTTTTTTTTTTTTTTGATTTAAACTTCTACAATTTCGCTCATTGTCATACTTAACTCCAAATCCGTTAATTCTTCCTCCTAAATTCATCTAAATTCATTCTCTACTTCCAGTATTTATGTTATAATTTTTGGATTTTTATTTGGATTTTATTTGAATATTATTTGAATTCGGATCGCTTACGCCAGATAGATTTCGACGACTTTGACGATCGGATTTCAACGCCGCTTGAGAATAATCCATTACAAGGCAAGTTACATTCTTGACCATATTGCACCCATTATTTTAAATTATTTAAATTCTGCTTTTAAATTATTATTGCATGCTTATTTATATTCAAGAATTTAAATGCCTATTTTAAATTCATAGATATTCCTAAATCCTTTGTATGGCCAAATTTGTTAATTGAATCAAATACCTTGTCACCCTAGATAAAACCTAGTTGATACGATAGTATGAACTAGGATCATTTGAAAATATTGCAAAGACATGCTTAGACCAAAAATATTGATTTTGGGAATTTCAGCCAAAAATCAAATATTATTTAAATTGTATCCATGGCATTGGTGTGTTATGGAAGTTTATAAATGATCTTGAAAAATGAAATAAAATGATGGTTTGTACTTGGGCGAAATGGTTGTTTGATGGTGATGTCAATGCACGGCTCAATCTGGGTAGGGTTGAGGCCCATGGGTCTTGTGGAAAGTCGCCCAAGTCAATTGAGGACCGCCTCGAGCTGCCTTTGCTATGCCTATAATGGGCTATGCCTCACTGCGCAACCACATGTCCTCAGATGGGGTGTAGGACTGCTAATTAATTTGCGAGTTCCATCGCGGTTGATCCAGTATGTACGTGGTGGTCTTTCATGGCCTGTCTTTTCATGGCTACTTTATTCCCACCGCGCAAGAGGGTTAGGAACTCATGGATTTCTATCCAAAGGGCGTAAACCTTAGCGAGGAGATACTGTGGTGGAATGATGCATTGTAACGGCCTTGGCATGTGCTCTAGACTGCTTACCTAAGGTAGTGAGCGGTGGCATAGATATATGCCGGATAAACTAGAGAATTCATGTCTTGTGGGTAAAGTGTACAACCTCTCGCAGAGTAAAACTATTCAATAGCGCGTCATGCCATGGACATGCTAGCAAAGCCACTCAAAGTTAGACTTGGATTTTGATTTAAAAAGACTTCATCAACTGGTTTATCCAAATGGGATTTGGGCGGTTAGCCATTGTGATAGGAGGGTATCCTTCACCATTTATGTGTGAATGTTATCTGACTATAAAATTGATTTAGAAAATGAATTTTAGTTATTATGTAAACTGCTCTGGAACTTAGTACAAGTATTTAACGAAATTGCTGATTTATGCAAATTTAACCAATAAGCCATCCTTTGTTACATCCATGTATGCATGTCATTCTGTTATTTGACGGGTGTAACTTGCGAGCACGGTAGTTGTGCTCATTCTTGCTTAATGCAAATAATTTCAGAGGAGAAGGACTTTGCTACCAGTGTGGATCTCGACGACTAGGCCGCTTCCCCAGTTGATTGCCTGTGGCAGATTAACAGGACCCTACTACTTCTTCGTCTTCCGCTGTGTTTATTTTATGGTTGGCCTGTAAGCCTCCCTTGTAATCAACTCTGTTGTTATTTATTAATCAAGTTGTGATATGATTTTGTTACCATATTTGTTTACTGTGTGGACTAGCTACTGATCATGGGACTAGTTCAGAAATACACAGAGGATTTAGGAGTGTTAATCCCGGGTCTTACAGAACTTGTAAGCACGTACTTGACATGCCATTTGCATTTTTTTTTTGCTTCAGCCTTGGTGGTATAGTAGAATAATTACAATGTTGGTTAAAGTAGTAATTAATTTGGTGTCGTACTGTCATATCACTAGTACAAGTTTCTACTGGGAGTATTTATAAGTAGGTGGCCCTTTGACTGCGAAAGGTTCAAGAAGTAGCATACTCGCGGTCCTTTTGGGTAGAAGCGAAGGTTACCATCCGAAAGCAGTGCGATTAGGCAATGAAATTATCAGTATAATCAACACGTCCTTTCATTGAGACTTTGAGAGGAAAGAAGAAATTAAGGGTGTGTTTGGTTTTCTGTTCGTGCCCTCGCGCCTGGCTCGTATGTGTGCATGCAATTATCGCATTGTTTGGTTGCCTGCAGCGTCGGCCGGGCTAGGCCCGCGCATGCAAAAGGCTCCCCTGGGCTTGGCCCAACGCAAACACCGCTCATGACATTTGCTAGCGAGCCTGGCCTAAGGGATGCAGGCTGCCTCCTCACCCGTTGCATATGTGCGTGCAGCCTCGCGGTCTGCACTGAGCGCTAGGGATACCTCCACCTCTAATCGCCTCCTCAATTGTTCTCGTGTCCTCTCGCTTGGACCCTCCTACCCTCCGTCCGAAGGCAAGGCGCAAGGCCACACTCATCCTCGCTGCTCTCACCGCTCTCGCCTCCAGAGGTAAGACTGACGGACGGTAGTCTAGCAGGGTACCCGACGCTGCACGGCCCTGATGCCCCCTCTCCTCGTATTCCTCTACTCTCCCATGTTGTGCACTTGTGCGCTTTTGTTGGAGATTGCTGGTACTGTGATTTTTTTTTTCGTCTGTTTCTTTGATCTGTTCGATGGTCATGGAATCATGTAGATCTAGCTAGCACTGATTTTTATTCTTAGTTTCATGATGAACAAGAGGTTTCTGTTTCTTTGATCTCTTCGATGGGTATGAAATCTTGTATTGGACCATGAACTGCGTAGATGTATACTTCTTGCATGCTGAAATACCTTGATCTAGATTTGTTTTAGTTGATTCCAGCCTTTGTTAGTTCCAGATGTGAGGCATAGTCGTTGTTTTAGTTGATTCCACCCTTGTTAGTTCCAGATCTGATGCATAGTCGTTGTTTTTGCTATGTAGTCTTAAATCTGCATTCTTATTTCAGTTCTTGCATGGTGATTTGTTGAAATGATAAGGAAAAGAATATTTGCATGCTTGACTGCCTAGATCTGTACTTTCTTTAGTTGATTCTACCCTTGTTAGTTGCAGATCTGAGACATGGTTGTTGTTTTTGCTCTGTTGTCCGTATGAGCGATGCTTGTTTTAGTTCCATGAACTGCTCTAGTCATTCTTGGTAATCTGTATACTTTATGTGACGCATCATTTTTTTCCTAAGCATTGCCTCCTTGGTCGATGATGGTATGCCACTGGAGGGGCATCCTTAGGATGCGGCAGCCGTAGCATACATGCATGTGTAATCTTGCTGCATGCAACTGTTATTGCAATGAGTCAATGAAATTGTTTAATAAGCGTCAATATTTTTATGAGCATTTCATCCTTGGTCGATGATGGTATGCCACTGGAGGAGCATCCTTAGGATGTGGCAGCTGTGGCATATATGCATGTAATCTTACTGCATGCAATTGTGATTGCAACGACATCGTGACACCACTATCATGGAATACCAATATATTGGTTATGTATTTGGTTCGTAGATGGATGAATTGGGATGTAAATGACAACTCCTAATTGTGATGGGTGCTAGTCTAGTTGCTGCCTTGTGTGCTTACATGCTTGCCATAATTAGAAAAGCTAGAGCTAGACAGACCACTCCTGCGATTACCTATGGTCCTATGGTAGAACGGGACATAGCTCGGCAATTGAACCTACAATGGATCTACAATTCAGATGATATACATTGTTTGGAGCAGCTTAGGATGATGAGGGCCCCCTTTTTCGTGCAAGACAGCTGCTGCGAGACAGCATTAATGCCTGTGTTGAGGAACAAGTGCTAATATTTAGGAGATCCATTGTGACCATTAGTCGATACTTTTAGGAGGTTCTCTTTGCTGTTGGTGAGTTGTGCAACGAGATGATTCGGCCACCCTCCACTGAAATCCCCACTAAAATCCAAACAAATAGGAGGCTCAATCCCTAATTCAAGGTAAAAATATACTTTTTATAACCTTCAGTTCACACTCAACTTGTAGAGAGGTTTGAGCCGGCCTAAATTGCTTCCATATGTGTTAGGACTGCATTGGTGCAATTGATGGCACCCATGTGCTCGCAAGGGTTCCTACAAAAGTATCGGCAGCCTTTAAGGGTAGGAAGGGCACTACTACCCAGAATGCCATGGCTACTGTTGACTTTGATTTTAAGTTTACTTATGTCCTTACTGGTTGGGAAGGGTCAGCCCATGATGCTCTCATACTTGCTGATGCATTGGAGAGAGACGATGGCCTAAGGGTCCCCCAAGGTATACTAGAAAATTACGTAGAAGTTGATGTTGGTTAAAATTTTCTCACACTTATGATAGTAATGTTTAGGGTACTTTGTCATTTGGTAGGGAAATACTACCTTGTGGATGCGGGATATGCTGCTCGACTGGGCTTCATTCCGCCATACCGAGCCACTTGGTACCACTAGAGAGAGTATGGTGGAAGGAATTACCCTCGTAATGAGAGGGGGTTGTTCAACCTATGGCACTATTCTATTAGGGTCTCGGTCGAAAGGGCCTTCGGCACAATAAACCTTTCCACCCATTTAAGACCCAAGTCAAGTTAGTTCTTGCATGTGCTATCATACACAATTGGATCCTTTAATATGGAATGGATGAGTGTGTCCCACCGGAGTCCACTTGGGATGCGAACCCTATCGATGAGGAAGGACACAATGACATTGCATGAGATAATAGGGCATGGGCTCAAATGAGGGATGACTTGGCTAGGGAGATGTGGCAGAATAGGGGGTCCTCTCGTGTGTGATGGTGTTGCACAATGATCATTTGCATCATGAACAATTGCACAATGCAGCATCAACTGAGACTATTGGTTGCATGCAATGATGATGATTTCCTTCTTAACTCCATCATTGTATTTCCAGCGTTATATTTTATTTCCAGTATTGTATCTTACTCGTACTATTTTTTATTGTGTGTGCTAATTTGGTCCTTGCTGCAGTAAAGGGGATAATTGACTTGGGTGATGATTTGGGGGATGGGAAGGGGGTGTGGTGGTCAAGGGGGTAGGCACGCTCTTCGCTGGACAAGTCCAATGTTTAGCTTCATACTTCGACGTCTGGTTGAGATCATAGGGCAAGGTGTTAAGACCGATAAGGGGTTCAAAGAGATCCACCTCAACCAGGTTGCTAGGACTTTGACTGAGGACACATGTATTGAGGTGAGTGGAACTCAGGTGTACAACCATCTTCGCAAGTGGCGTGCATAGTAGGTGAAGATTACTAGGCTCAGAGACATTAGATGGGCACTTTGGGATGACAACCTTTGCATGATAGTGCTTGATGAAGAGCACTATAAGGGATACATCAAGGTTTGTCAATGCAACACTAACATCTAACCTCCAATCCATGCTTGCTTGTCTCTAGCACTAACATCTAACTTATAATCTTATAGGACCACCCCAAAGATGTAGACTATCTCAATGTCCCACTAGAGAACTATGTCTGGATGGCCACTATCTTTGGTTCTAGACATGCCACGGGGAGGTATGCCATGGCATCCAATGAAGCTGTAGGGGTTCCCTTTGTGCTTTCTGATACCTCCTTCAACAAAGGTCTCGAAACTGAAACAACTACTGAAGGTGATGGGCCGGGAGGTGCTAGTGGGCTGGGAGGTGCTTGTGGGCTTAGAGGTGCTAGTGGTGCTAGTGGTGTTGCTGGTCTGGAAGGTGCTAGTGCCGCTGTTGGTGCCGAATTTAGTGGCAAAGATGGCTCAGGTGGGAAGAGGAAGAGAACTCCCTTTGTGTTTGAGGAGGAAGCTGTGATCTTGAACAACACGTCAGATGCTGTTCGTGAGATGGCTAGTGCCATCAAGTACACCGTGCATGTTGAGTATCATCCTGACCTGCACAAGGCTGTCATGGATCTCCAAGACTTTGATGAGGAGGCACTGTTGGCTATTCTTACCTACCTGACTAACCACAAGGCTCTAAGCCTGGTTTTTATCCAAATGAGTGAGCCTAGACGTGCGATGTGGGTTAGTTCTTACCTGGCCGCTCACACCTCCAACTGATGATAACTAACTAACTAACTAACTAACTAACTAACTAACTATTTGTGGATGACGAACATCCCTGAGGTGGTACTTTAAAACCCCTCCAATTTTGTAAGTACACTGAGCTATACTTCCATCACCGCTTTAGGCCAAAACCCCTAAGATGAATATGTGGATTTCAGCCATATGCTATCTGCTGTGACACGAACATTTTTGTATGAACACTTCTGCCGTTATATACTCTGGATTTTAGCTGTTATATAGTTCTGCTATTTGCTGGTATCAGCTCTTATATATTCTGGATTTCAGTTGTTATACAATTCTGCTATTTACTAACATTTATGCTATTTCTATTGTTTTGCTGCTATTTGCTGCCATTTCTGCCATTTCTATTATTTTGCTGACATTTTTGCTATTTGCTTACATTTATGATATTTCTGCTATTTGCTGACATTTCTGCTATTTGCTGAGATTGCTGAACAATTTGTATTGTTTGTGGGCTTAGTACATGCTCAATGAAGAACTGATGTCAAATTGAGATTGAATACGAAAATGGCATATAAATTGGTCTTGAGCTTGTAGATTACTTGTTGTTTGGGTGTGTTTGGTTCCCCGCATAAGCCTGGCTCGCATCTGTGCATGCATTTTTTGCACTGTTTGGTTGTCTCTGGAACCTCTTTAGTTCAGTGTGATTCAGTTTGGATATCTGAACTTCTAGTTGTCTGCAATGTTTTATTTTCAAGCTCAAGGCCTAATTTATTTCATAGTAATTGTCATATTTATTTTGTGATCAAATTTTGACCCAAGTGGCGAGGAGGCCAAGATCTCATCTTAAGTAGCCTAACATCTGAGAGCAATAAACAAACAACCAAAATAGAGCATTATCCTGATTTTGTATGTTTGGCAACCTTGGCATTCCTAGAACAGAGCATTTTGTATGTTTAGCGACCTTGGCGTTCCTGGATATCTGGACTACTTGGCAACCTTGCCATTCCTAGATATCTGTACTGCTTGGCAACCTTGGCAAATATCTGGATATCTCAACTTCTGGATTTCTGAACTTCTAGATATCTCAACAACCAAGTACGTGAACAAACAAGAAGTATCTGGACTTCTGAACTTCTGGATATTTGAACTTCTCGATTTCTCTACTACATGTACAATTCATCTGACAATGAATGTATATGGATCTTGGACTACTATGAATTCTAGATGGTTGTATCTGATAATGTTTGTAATCACTAAGCGGATGATGAGTGATCATCCACCAATGTTTGTAATCACTTGGTTGCTTCAGGTTAGGCCATTATTTAGGGGGTTGAGTTCCTGAAGTCTTTTACCACTATATTCAAGTGCATGTTTTTCTTGTATTGTATGCCAATTTCATGAATAGATTATCATGAATACTCATATGCTACACGCTACGCATTACTGAGCTCTCTAACATAGGTCATTCCTGCGCAGAGGATCAACTGGAATTTTCGTCTATGGCTATTGTCTGTACTATGCACGATCGGATAAGTCTGACTTCATGCAGCCATCCTTCTTATTTGGCTACATGTCTTCTTTGTCTGAACTCCCTTGGTGCCACTAAGAAGTCTCAGTATAGAAAAGGTTAGCTCCTGCGTGCAACATGAAGCAATTGAGATTGCCATGTTTCAGGTTGGCTTAATTCCTTATTTGCTATTGGAAGTTGACCAGCTCCCTAAAATACCATAGCCAAATTGCTTATCCCTTTTTTGCCACTCATTCTCAACTTCGCTCCCTTTTTTGCCACTCCCATGAACTTGGCTGCGAAAAGACGATTTTGCCCCTAAATGCATTATTTAGGACTAATATCTTTAGGGAATTATTTGACACAGTAATATAGTTCTAAAAATTATAAAAATTTTAGGGGAAGTTCCTGACATAGTGTAGATTATTGTGTAATTTTTATAGGGTAACATTGCATCTAATCATGTGTCCACTCTCCGTCTGATCAACCAAAAAAATATCTCAAAGACAAAGACCCAATGTAAAAATACCAACCAAACAAAATTTATATTACATCCACTCCCGTCTAGGGTTCATTCTGGATGACCTGTACGGATTAGGCTAGAGGTATGCAAATAACCAAACACACCGTAAGTGCATGGATTAACAGGACATCACATAGCATAGGGTGGTGTGCCGTGCGTGCCATGGCCGAGTCAGCACGTGCGGCTGCGTGCCAGGTGCATGGGCATGGGGGCACAGCACACCTGCTTGGCCCTTGGCGCAGATGTGGGGACGTGGCCGCCTGTGCGTGACTGTGTGGTCGCGACCGCGGCCGTGGGCCATCGCTCGCTCGTTGTTCGCCGTGAGGCAAGGCGCGGATGGGGACTTGCCCTTTGCTTATCCTGGCACTCCATCCCTTTCCCTTCGACTTATGGAGAGCATAGATTCGACTTATCGGCTTTGAGAACAGTACGAAGAACGCTCCTTTTTTTCTCTCTCACACAAAATTCTCACAAGCAAATTTTTATCCGTATACACAACGAGATGAGAGAAGATGCAGTTCGTTGTGCACCGTAGCCCATGGTTCGTACAGTCCTGTGGGGTGGTGTGTCTGAGGGATCTCTAATAGTTAGAAATAACCTAGTCTTTAACATATACTATATCATCTTTAGAGATAATATCTCTAATAGATAGTTTCTAGCACACTCTCAAACATTTATATTTTATAAATTTTTTTGAAATGGGCCTACATGTTAACTAGAGTAGATTAATGTATCATGTCTTGTTTCGCACGACAGTCTCTTTAAGAAGAGACAATATGTGCTCTCTCTCCCCTCTCTCTTTACGTAGAATTTTGTTGACATGGTATTGCTAACAGACGACAATAAATATACTATTGGAGATGCCCTAAGGAGAGAATGGTGCCTTATGACTTACGTCACTCGCAGGCGTGTGAGACGCAAGTGTCACAAGTAGAAACACCCATAGCTAGCAATAGCATTAGCAATTTACTCAGCATCACAACTCGGAAGGATCCATCTGTTGGCGGTGAGCCAAGACGAGCGCGACCATGATCCTACGTCTGTGGTACACTACACATGATTTTTTTTAAAAAAATTAATTTAAAAGATAATTATAAAAATAAATGGCAAAAAAATTTACAAAAAATATACCACCGTCGCCAGTTGAAATAGCGAAATTGTCCTGTCGCCAGTTGAAATAGCGAAATTGTCCTGTCGCCAATGGAAACAGTGACAGAGAGTTCTATCGCCAATTAAACTGGTAACATGATAATTTCGTCATTTGAATTGGCGATAGGAACAAATAGCGAAATTGTCATATATTTAATTTTTTAATTTATGTGTAGAGAATTCAGCCTAAAAATTTAGTGTATTTCACGAAGTTTGCTGGTAATACCTTGAAGTGTTCGCGCAGTTCGGAATCCAAAATTGGAGGAGATAACGAAATGTGAACTATAGAATGTGAGATCGGCGGCCCAATTTGGAACGGGTGTTCGGCAGCGCAATAACCCAAATAGCCCCCTTCAGAGCGAAATGAAAAAAAATGGGTTTAGTGTTACCATGCACACTGTTGTCCCGATTGTATTATTCGTGGAACCGGTCCATTCGGGAAAAGATTCCGTAATATTTAATAGTTGAAATATTTGGAAAAAGAGATGTAAGTTTTAAAGACTTCATAATTTAATTCGAATTACATAGTGCGCTGGGTTTGGTTGTGTACATTAGTTATGCCAACATGGACGAATCAATAAACCGAATACACATACGATACATGTGCACCTTTTTGGAATCGAAAAAAAGGGTTGATTGGAACGAAATCGACTAGTCCTAGCAGCCCAGTGGTCCCTTCCCCTTGTCTTTTGACTGCCTGCGATGGCGGCTAGTCTCGAAGTCAGCCATGTTCTACGAGACGGACTGGACAATTGAATGATGTTATGATAGCATAACGCAGGCCAAATTAATAATCAGGATGTAAATTGACTCTTCTAGGTCTAGTTGTGGTCGTCCGATCTGAAAACGCTCGAATGACCACAGCTGAAAAAGCAACGGGCATCCGGAGAGGATGGAGCTATCCCGAACCCGGCGGGACGCGTCGCACAGGGAGCAGTACGTCGCGCACAACACCGATGGGCCCCAGGCGTATGGCTAGATCGCCTCCACCTCCAAGTACGCCAGCTCGCGTGCGTAGCGGATCATGTGCTTGTCGACACTGTCACCATGGGACCCTAGGAACATCACCCACCCAAACAGCCTGTAATACTCCGATTATCGGTAAGAGATAAACTTGTTCGGGAGAGGGGAAACTTATTCAATTTCGAGTACATCAAATATTAGAGATGGAATTTGGCTCAAATTCTATTTTTTCTTGGCGCGTTTGGACTTTGGTCTCGTGGGCCATTTTGTAGCAGCCTGTAATGGGCCGGTCCTTGTGGAAATGAAAGGGGGGCACACCTTAACCCTAGCCTCGGCTGAACTCCTCCTCCAAGCTGCCTTCCTCTCCCAGCCGCCTCCCCCTACAAGCCCTCCTCCTACAAGCCCTCCTCCTGCAGCCGTTCCTCCTGGCTCTCCCCATCTCCTCCCCCTTCAATGGCCGCCGTAGATCTCCCCAACCCTCCTAAATCCCCCAAAACCCTAGAGAGGATCCTCTACCGCGAGGCCACGTTGGTGCCGATGTTGGGATTCCGGCTCAAGGCCCATGAGCGGGGCCGAGCTGTGGCGGCGGCGATGGCGAGGCGTCTCCGTCGGCGTCGGCCCGGCTCGCCGTCGACCCGTCGTCGCCTCCTCGCCACGATCGCCGTTTGCGGGAGCGCGAGTGGACGGCCGCTGCGGCCGGTGTACTACGACGAGCGGGCACGTTCGAATGGACCCGGGCGGTGGCGGCGATGCAAATTAGTCAAGGGCCCTGTCGGGTCGCTCGCTTCTGCATCACAAGCACCAGAAAGAGCTTCATCCTAACCAGCTTCTAGGTAGGAGGCGGGTTTCAAGTAGCAGTACCCATCGGCCACTACTACAAAACAGGCTATAGTAGACGCTCCATCACAGAGCGGTTCCTTTGGAACCGCTTGTGTTAAGTCTGTCGAACTGCGGTGGCGCCGCCACCCAGATCGCCGCTTCGAGGCCTATCACAGAGCGGTTCTTATTTAGAACCGCTCAGCGATAGTCATTATCACGAGCGGTTCATTAATAGAATCGTTTCGTGAATTATCACGTATGGTTCTATTCACAAACCGTCAGTGATAATCAGTTTAATCATGCGGTTCTCAATAAGAACCGCTCAGGATAGTACACGACGGTTCTCAATAAGAACCGTCAGGATAATGTTATCGCGCATGCTTCTCAATAAGAACCGCTCGTGATATCTCTTTCTCTCGCCAAGACCGCCATCGCCTCTGCCTTTGCGCTCTCGAGGCCACAGGTCACGCAGCGGTTCTTTAATAGAACTGCTCAGGATGATCACTGAGCGGTTCTATTAAAAACCGTCATGATAGGTGCTATCACGAGCGGTTCTTAACAAGAACCGCTCTCGATTGTTGGGCGGAAACGAAAATTTGAACATAATGAGCGGCTGCCAAACTCGCTTTATATAACCTCCATCTCCTCCTCTCATGTCTCTCCTCCTCACACTCATACCTCCATCTCCTCCTCTCTGCTTTTCTCCTCCTCACACCGGCCTCCTCCACCTCGCCCATGACCTCTTAGTCTTGGCCTCCTCCACTTGCCGCCCGGCCTCCTCCACCTCGCCATGCGACCTCGTCGTCTTGGCCTCCTCCACTTAAATGCCGCCCGGCCTCCTCCACTTGCCGCCTTGGCCTCCCACGACCTCACTCTCTACTCCCCTTTGCTTTGTGATGTGGATTCTTGAGTTGATGCTACCGTGATGTGTGTAGTTCATGTTGAGTTATTTGGTTTGGGCAAAAATATAGATGGTAGATTGCTTGCAATCGCTCGGTAAAATCATCATAACTTTTGCATACAATCTGATTGCGACGTTCTTTGGCTCGTTGGAAAGCTAACGAAAAGCTCAATCTGAAAATCCATAAGTCAAGGTCATATTTTCTTCATGAGGTCTCGAAAAAGTGAAAACCTCAAAAAGGTCGTTTAGGGCCTCTAAACGGCCTCCGAAGTTTTAGCGGCTTGCCGGTTTTTTTTTGCAGAAAAGCTATCACAGACGGTTTTAAACAAGAACCGCTGCAGGAAAACTCATCATAGACGGTTACAACAAGAACCGCTCGTGATATAGTTTTCACGACGGTTTTAATGAAAACCGTCTCGATATTCTCGATCACGACGAGCGGTTTTGATGAAAACCGTGCGTGATAATAGCCTTCATGCACGGTTTCAACAAAAACCGCTCGTGATAGTCGCGATCACGACGGTTTTGAACCGCTCGTGATAATCGCATGTTATCACGCACCAACAAATATAGACGGTTCGAAACTGCTGCGTGATGACGGTTCCGAACCGCTCGTGATGAGGCTTCTCAGTAGTAGTGGGCCTGCACAAGGGACTTTGGATGTGGAGTGCCCCAATAAAAAGAATTGCGCTTGATGGAAGTGAATATAGTCTTTTGCTACTTGACAGTGAGGGCATTGATGCCTATGATCAGATGAGCACTTACAGCATTCAGGTATTCTCCCTTGTAGTCCTACTTTCGAGTATGTTTATATATAATCAGATGGGTGGTTTAGACGAGGCTGCTCTTGGTCGCCTTTCACTTGTTACTGAAATGACCAAGCTTTTCCGTGGGAGGGCTAATGGTGGGAGGTCTACTGCATCTGAGCTTGGGCGCTGTTGCCTATAGTGTGATGCGATCTGCTCGTGCTTGTGGTAATGGGGGTGTTTAGGTTAGGTGCTCGGATGGGTATAATATGGTGTGGGTTGAGGTTTTTCCTGTAATTGGTTACTATCGCGATTCCTGCTGATTGCTTGCCTCCAATTATACTAGATAAACTTGAACATGCTTTGATATGGTCTGCTTGTGGCTAGCATTGGGGTTGCCAGGGCGAGTGTTCCATTCCGTCAGTAGATTTACATTGTTAGCCAGATATTGCGGTGATTTGGTGTTCGGTGCTATAATTGGCCTTTTTTTTGATAACATGTCCTATTTTGGGGTTCAATGGGCAGTGGTCGCTGCAACTTGTGTCTGGGTTACTCAACTAACACAGTTGTTCACATGCTGCACTCTTTATGAATGGTGATTGATATGTAAGTTATATCATCTACCTATAGGAATGTTTTATATCTCAATGATTTGAAGCTTAGGGATATTGGTCCTAAATCTGAGCATCATGAAATGTTTCCTGCTTGCACCAACCCAGAATTCGTACAGTTTGGCAGTGTGGTGCTGGAGATGGTGAATCCCAAGGCTAGAGTTTTTCATCGTTGTCTTCCGTCTCACGGTTGAGGCAAGTGCAATTAGTATTATTGAGTGATTATATTCCATATTTGTTGAATGCCATAGTTTAATGTTGATGCGTACTATTTGGAAATGTTTACATGATGACGCATGTTAATGCTTATGTGATGACGCTTATATGGTGGTGTTTACTTGAGAATGCTTTCATGGCAATGTTTAAATGATAGTGTTTACATGGTAGTGGTGTCATGATTGATGGCATTGATGATGGGACAAGGTGAGCGATGAGACTACCTTGCTAATAATGACAATGATGAATCATGATAATGACAATGGACATGTGCATTTGCATCATGGCAAGTACCTTAGTGTTTCTATGATTATGACATGTTGTATGCTTGTGGTTGGTATTGTATTTCTAAGTACCATGTTAATATTTACTAGTTCGTATTCAATCCATTTGTGTTACTTCCATGAATAGCGAGCATGTAATTTCAATGTTCATATGTCATACCATGCATCCTTAATACATGTTTCAATCCACGGGAGTGGATCATTATATAAGACCCATCAATTCCAGTATGGGCACGTAAGACCCACCATTCCAATGTGGGTAGTTTGGGACACCTGCACGAAACGTTCTTCGTACGGGGCTTGGATCCCCGCATTTTGTTAAATGCGGGCTTAGGTGAACACCGACGGTGTGTCACCAAAGAATACCGTATTTGCATGTGTGTAGTCCTTCTTTCGTCCAAATCATTCATTCCATTCATTCAAGTGTTCGCTTACGTGCTTATTTCATACACTTTAATGTTGTTGTTCATGATGTGATCGTTTATTTCCTTTGATCGCATATGATGCTATCATAAGAGATGGTTTTGTGGTCTATAATTCATGATGTGATTGTTTCATCCTTTAACTACTTATGTTGCTATGTTTGAGTTACTATTGCACTTTGTTGAGTCATGGACTCACTCTTGCTTTGTTTGTTGTTTTTAGGTGATCTTTGAGGTTGGCTCCATGGGGAGGAATAGACACACACTACATTTTCACTTCACCTTAATCGAGTCGAGATTTCATTTTAGTTCAATTTAATCATTCATTATTGATGAACTGTAATAATAAATGTTGGTCGTGGCTGATATCTCTTCTCCATTAAGATTGGTTAAGAACTGTGCGTGAACTTAGTTCATCCTTTTGGGATAGTTGCTTGAGATCAGATTATACGTCTGCGATGATTCTGATATTTGTTGATTTCACTATTGTCTTGATATTAATGATTGTTGGAATCTCCCGTATAGCTAACTATACTGGGAGGTTCTCACGAAATTTAGAATTTTTGTCGCCTGCTTTTAGCTTTGTTAACATGTTAGTTTAGTAGCATTCCACCTTTGTAGGACTGGGTGTTACATGACCACATCAAGTAGGCCTTGAAGTGCCTCCTCACCATGTACTCGAGTGCGTCCTCTGCCATACGATCCGGATGCAAGAAGACATAGACACATGAGTAAGTTGCAAAAAACAATTGAAGCAAAAAGACAATAGTTATAAAAACTTATGTAGAATTGACAGATCCACTGCAGCGATGACCCATGAGTACTGTTGAACTCCCTTTAGCCGGTGTTGGGCGCCAGCACCCCCTAGAACCTCGCGAGGAACTCTGTGCGCCACGTGGCCTGGACGTTGTGCGTCGCCAGAGGGAAGCCCGCGCAAGGCAACTCAGTCAGGAAGGTCACATCCTGAAGCGTCAGCGCCATCTCTCAACCGGTCAACCAGTGACGTCAGGAGGCACCGGTCGTACGAAAACCGCCTCGACTTACGATAACTGCCCGCGTGGTCCTAGTCGTTCTCCCACGTCGCCTCCACCATCCTTACTAGTGGAAGGAGACCTGCCGCTCTCAACCTGTGTCGAAAAGATTAAGAACATACGTGAGGCCACCCAAAGTAGTCAGACTGCAATTGAGTACATGAGGGTCACAACTACACGTACCTCGGAACCCAACGTGGGTCCATCCTTCATGCCCTCATAGGCGTCTGCAGCCGCAACGCGCCAAGCTCAATCGCCACATCGCCCTCCTGGGGTGGAGGATGGTGTTGAGGTGGCCACGATGACTTGCGTCAACGGTCGGGTCAAGCAACTCGTACAACCACTGCTCCTGGGTCCGCCATACCTAAAAATTCAGTTTATACATTGCAAATACTGCAAAACATATACAAAACGTAATAAGAAGCGACATATCTGATTAATTCAATTATTCCACGATTAGCGACACATACGAAACTAATCCGCACACAATTGCATCGACATATAAATTTTTAAAGGTATCTTGTAGTGTACAGATGGAAAGTAAAATTAAGTTCATAATGTTTTAATTAACGTCTACATACCTATTTAGCTACTCTGGATTTTTTTTAGAATCTTTAGAGGTATCTACCTGTTTTTCTAGTTTGAAATGTATTTTCGGCATTAACAAAATATTTACCGTGTACAAATGGAAACCAAAATTAAGTTGATAATATTTTAATTATGGTCTACATACTCTATTTAGCTACTCTTGCATTTTTATAGAATTTTTATAGGTACATTGATATTTTCCTTGTTTACAAATTATTTACCGTGCACAAATAGAAACCAAGATTAAGTTTTTTGGACTATTTTGATTAAGCTCTACATACCCTATTTAGCTACTCTACAATTTTTATAGATTTTTTTTTAGGTATCGTGCTACTTTCCTTGTTTGAAAAGTGTCTCCAACATTTACAAAAAAAATTATCGTGTACAAATGGAAACAAAAATTAAGTTGACAATATTTTAGTTCAGCTCTACATAGTCCATGTAGTAACTCTGGATTTTGTTTTTTACAATTTTTAGAGGTATCTTGCTATTTTTCTAGTTTAAAAAGTATTTTCGGCATTAACAGAATATTTACCATGCACAAATAAAAATAAAAATTAAGTTGGGATTATTTTGATTAAGCTCTACATACCCTATTTAGCTACTCTCCAATTTTTATAGATTTTTTTAGGTATCGTGCTACTTTCCTTGTTTGAAAAGTGTTTTCAACATTTATAAAATATTTATCATGTACAAATGGAAACAAAAATTAAGTTGACGGTATTTTAGTTCAGCTCTGCATACCCTATGTAGCAACTCTGGATTTCTTTTACAATTTTTAGAGGTGCCTTGCTATTTTTCTAGTTTGAAAAGTATTTTCGGCATTAACAGAATATTTACCGTGCACAAATAGAAACCAAAATTAAGTTCATATTATTTTTATTAAGCTTCACATACCACATTTAGCTACTCTGCAATTTTTATTATTTTTTTAGGTATCGTACTACGTTCCTTGTTTGAAAAGTGTCTCCAGCATTTACAAAATATTTACCATATAAAAATAGAAAAAAATAAGTTCACAATATTTTATTTCAGCTCTACATACCCTATGTAGCAACTCTGTATTTTTTTTTACAATTTTTAGAGGTGTCTTGCTATTTTCCTAGTTTAAAAAGTATTTTCGACATTAATAGAATATTTACAGTGTAAAAATGAAAACCTACAAAGTAGTCTTATTATTTTTGCGGATTAATTCTAAATCATTCGAATACTGCACCATAAATAATATCTATACGATGGACTAAACTATACACAACTAAAATGATGTAGTACAACAACCGCAATACGGCTAAAATTATCTAATCCAATGAATTCTATGTTGCTATTTTTATTTACTAACCTAACAACTTTAGAATTTATATACAAAGTTGCAAGATCATTTGCCTACAAAATGGACGATTAGATCTGCTCCCCCCGCTACGAACCGGTAGGGTTTCGCTACGTCACCCCTCCCCTCTGCTCCTCTCTATTCTCTCTCTCTCTCCCCTCTTTTTCTGAAATTAACATGATTTTTTATCTAATTTTGGAAGTTTATATAGCCAACCTATGCCCTAGTTGAACTTTCCTCTCGCTATTTGAACAAACGATTTGCACATTATTCACAGCAAATCGCTAGTCCCTGCAAATCACTGGTTCTAATGGCGACGGGCTCGCCAGCCTATTTTTATATAAAAAAAATCTGGCTATTTATTTTTATTTATTTTTAAATTAATATTATTTAACAAAAATTCCACTACACACACCCGACATGGCGCACGACGAGAGACCTGGCGGACAGCCGGAGAGCGACGAGCGGCGCCGGTGGGCCAGGCGGGCGACGAAGTAGGTTGCTGGTTTGCCATCGCAGGACAATGACTCGGACTCGCCGCTGGCTGTCCTGTCCTGCCCTGTCCGTCCGTCCGGTCCATCCCGAGTTAACCTCTTGCTTCTTTCCTACGTGCCAGCCAATTAACCCACACCCGATCGGCCCACCGTCCCGCCCGCCGTTCCACGTACTCCGCCATTCGTGGTTTGTCTCCCGTCCGTGCCGACCCAGTCCCAGCCCCGACGGCAAAGGCCAACCCGCCCGTCCGCACAGGCGCCAGCTCTGGCAAAGTGGCGATGCATGCGACCGAATTGGCCACGCCTGTATTCATCAGAGAGGAATGTACGTGTGGTTAACAGAGACGGTGAGCCTGATCGCGTAGGAGGTGACAAGGTTTTTTTTTTTTGCATGGACGTTGGCGACAATATATTATGAGGGTACATGAATGATATTATCACCAATGTCACGACGCAAAAGAGTGGGTGATATGTGGTGAGAGAACGAACAATGATGGCACCCGTCGATCCCGGCTCACCGATGAATGCTAGGCAAAATGTCACATAAGGTCGCGTCATGCGCACCGAGCCGGTACACACACCAACATTGTTATCATTTGTTACGTGATCATGAATTCCTGCACCAACCAGAGACAAGTCAAAGAGATATGTTTTTATGCTATAGCGATAATAAATAAAATCAAAATAAATATTTTGCACGTAACAGTGCACGTACATGACGACCCTTTTTGCGGATGCTTTTTCCAGGCCATCGCAAAGCCCACATACATAATTAATATAAACTATGCAATGCTTTTTTTTTACGGATCTATCCATTGAAAATTATCGCGACGATCTTTTATCCGGCCGTGTCGTAAATTCGTAATCACCATACGTGTTTATGCTAATCCAAGTCAAACCTGAGCTGTTACTATTTCATTTGTTGCTGCATTTGGCAGCATCTACGCGCATATTATCTTTTGAGATGATTTGGAACCTACATATATAGCCCAAGGCAAGGTGCTGTGATATTAATTAATGGATAGGGAGGTACAGTATGGATATATAACATACAAAAAAAAATCTTGAGCGGGTACACACAAAAAAGTTTCGACATATATATATAACATATGCATGATGTTTCGGTATATAGTATTATACGTCATGTCATGTGCACATCAAATTAGATCTGATAAGCAATTTTCCTAATCACAAAATGGGCTCTTCTCATTACTATTTTTCCGGGTGCTAATAGCAGTATGTGTCACTATCCTCTAATTAGGTCCGCACAAAAAAAAGGTTAAAATAAGTTCAATAATTCAACCTAAAGTAAGGATGAAGGATTGAGTGTTGAAGTGGGGACAAATGATGGGGAAGATTATCATGATACGGCCCCCCCAGACTTGCTCGTGTCTTTTTCCGATTCGTTTCAGATATGCATGGGCTTATGCATCGAGAGAACTATAAACAACACCAGAATAGTGACATAGTGTCACACGTGGAAAGTGGACATTATCTGGATAGTGTGATGTGTGGATTCATTCTGTTTATTAGTATTGACTTGGGATAAGCCTAGCATAATTTCTTGCCTAACAAAGTAGAGAGAGAGAGAGAGAGATTTCCCACTCCCATCATCACTCCACGGTGATCTTTGAAGATCATATTAGCAGGTCAATACGCCTCTGTTTTTTTTTTGGTTGCCGTGCAATTATTCATTTATTTAGTTTGAGCCAGGTTCGGTCTGTGGTTGATATCCAATTTGTTGTCTGATTAGTGGGAAACCGGAGATATACACAAAGACGACAGACACTATATGCAAAGAGTAACATTTTGCAATGTGCAAGAAGGATCTATTATATTATTAAAGCAAAGGCAGAAAAAAAGCCATCACGTTCTCTCAAGAGCTAGAAATCCTCATACTAATCGGAGGAAAAAGAGAAATATCTACACTGTTGATCGTGGTGGGTCCAAATTATAACAGCCTCGATTAAAATAAAGAGTTCATGCTAAGCACAATCTATAAATAACGAAAATTCAGAATAAAAAAGAAAATAAAATTAGTAATTTGATTTCCATACAAAGCTCTATGTAAAATCCTAAATAAATATAATTATATATATATATATATATATATATATATATATATATATATATATATATATATATATATATATATATTAGAGTACGCATCTCTCATCTCATATACCACTTAAATTGTATGGTGATACCTCTTTATCAATTTAAGCATACTCCAATAATGATTATACGATACTCCAACGTGAGTTCCATGAAAAATTTCATGAAAGTTCATTTTTTATAGCCAAATTTGTGTATATACTTCTTTTATATATGAAAAAAGGTATATAGAAGAAAAAAAATAAAGGGCTCCAATTTTTTTCCGATTAAGTCGCATTGTGGTATCTTATAATTGGTATTTAAGTATACTGAAAGTGGTAAAGAAGTATAATATGTTTGTTTAAGTGATATATTGGAAGTGGGAGTACATACTCCCAGGAGTACGAAACGAGCGTCACACACACACACATATATGTAAATAATTAAAGCTGAGAAAGAAGTCACCACGTTCTTTCTAAAGGGCTAGAAATTCCCACATTAATCGGTGAAAAATAAGAAAGATCTACACTATCGATCGTGGTGGGTCCACATTATAACGGTCTAGGTTAAAAGAAAGAGTCCATGTAAAGTAAAATAAAACTAAAACTCAGAATAAAAAATAAAATAAAATCAGCAATTTGATTTCCATACAGATTCCAAAGTAAAATCCCTAAATAACTGTAATCAGGAAAAACATTAAAGAAAAAGTAGCAATTGGATTCGGGCACGAATTCCAAGAAAAAGAATTGAAATTTGGAATAAAAAATTAAATAAAATTTGTAATTTGATTTCCATACGAATTCCAAAATAAAATACCAAATAACTAAAATTCTGAATAAATTAAATAAATTTAGGAATTTGATTTGTATACGAACTCCAATAAAAATAACTGAAATATTGAATAAAAGTAAAAGTTGTAATGAGGATGACACGGATGGTGTCGGAGGAGACCACGAAAGAGTGTAACGGCATCGAATTATCCTGCAAGAAGACTGTAACGACCCATCTCTAGGGCACCGAGAGGTCCTCCAAGACCTGCTGGAAAAGTCCATCAGGACCTCCCAGGAGGTCCACAAAGGACCTCTCGGGCGGTTCAAGACCTCCCAGAGATCCGTGGGACCTCCTGGGCGTCCAGAGAACCCGGCCCGAGAGGTCTTGGAGCCGAGAACACCCACGGATCTGCCACGGCCTGTCGAGAGACAAGCGAGGAGGTCTCGAGGGTACCTCGGACCACCCACGACCCTCCAGAGGAGGTCGTGGAGATCTGAGACCACCTCAGAACCTCACACGTTCATCTCCCTATGAGGACATAGAGGTCCGAGTTTGCTCCAGGGTTCCCTGTGAATCCCGAGCTAGTCCCAAGGATCATGGCTAGCTCTTCACAAAGACAAATACACAAGGTGGTGACATCCGAACACCTTTATTCAAACAAAATATTAACAAAGTTGTTTACAAGGTGGCCTTGGGCCCAACATAGTTACACAAAAGCAAAAGAGGCAAAAGGTCCATCAACACGCCACAGCAAATGATGGAAGGCACAACCTAGTCAGCTCGATCTTCTTCATCGACAAGATCTTCTCTGGCAAAGATTGCAATGAGCAAGAGTGAGCACAACAACAGTGCTCGCAAGTTACACCGTGGGTTAGCAACATGACATGCATAGATGGATAATCAAAGGATGGCATAATATGGTTATTTTGCACAAAGCCAATTTTCTTTCAAATACCATTACTAAGTTCCAGCAGATCTTTAATAGCTAAAATTCATTTAACAAAGCGCTTTTTAGGTTGAGTAGCATTCATCAACGAATTGGTGAAGGTACCCTCGACATTAGGCTCCTGCCCAAACCCATGGGATAAAATCCCAAAAGCAGTTTTAGCAAACATTTCGAAACCCCAAATCTAACATCTAACTTCAAGTGGCCTTTGCCAAGACGCCCATGACCGTGGACACGGCTATTCAATAGATTTAACTCTGCAGAGGTTGTGCACTTTACCCACACGACATGATTTCTCTAGTTTATCCCAAGATCCGTCAATGCCACCTCTCACTACCAAAGGTAAGAGGTCTAGAGCTCATGACAAGGCCTTTACAATGCATTGCTCCACCACGACCTTTCCTTGCTAAGGTTTCACTTTCCTATGGATCGCAATCCGTGGAAAGCCCCTCTTGCACCGATGGGAACGATGGGTCATAAAAGACCATTAGCCATACAAGACCTCCCACACCTCCAATGGAGCAGCATATGGTAGAGTTTTGCAAATTACTCGGCCAGTCCCACACCCCATTCGAGACATGTGGTTGCACGATTGTGGCATAGCCCATTATAGGCATGGCATTGGTCGCTCAAAGACCGGTCCTCAAATGACTAGGCGACTTCCACAAACCCCTGGACCTCCACCTTAGCCAGGATAGAGTCCGTGCACAAACATTGCACCAGCCAAGCAAACCATTTCGCCCCAGTCCAAACCCATTTTCATTTTCTTTGCTTCCCCAGCATTACTTCCATATTCCCATGACAACCCCACGTCATGGTCAAAACATTTTAAGCAACAGTTGGTCATTTTGGTAAAGATTTCCCCAAATCAATATTTTTGGTCTAAGCATGTCCGAGCATAGGTTTTCAAATGATCTTGGCTCACACTCTTGCATGCACCAAGTTTGACCTAGTGGCGACAATGTGTTTAGTCCAAAGTCAACGATGGCTATTCAAAGGAAGCGAGCATAACTAAGGACTTAAAACAGTATTGAAATAACTTGATAGAAATAGGCATGCAAAGACTCATTGAAACAGTCATAAATAATTTAAATTCTTGGGTGCAATATGTTCAAAAGTGCAACTTGCCTTGCTCACTATCCCGTGAATCCTCCTCAAGACACCTCAGACTCCTCGAGTCTTCGCGATCTACACGTATGAAAAAGCAATTCAAAGAAGGTTCAAATAAAGATCCAACCGAGATCAACAAGAAACCAAAAGAACCCGGAGGAAGTCCAAAACGCAACCAACAGGAGAGGGTCTATATTTTGAAATAGGTTCTTATGGAAGAGGTCTAAGCTTACGGGAGGAGGGTGGTCTTTAGCAAAAGACCCCAAAGGAGTGATGTAAACGATGAAGCGAGGAGGTCTGAGCAATGGTTCTTGCGCAAGGCCCGAGAGGAGGTTCTCAAATAAAAGTCATAGAAGTCCGTAGGAGTCCACGGAGGAGGTCCTGTGAAGGACACGACCACTCAACACCGTGGCAAGAATTAAGAGTGAAGCGGACCACCGGAGGACTTACGAGGACAAGGAAGAACAATAGATGGAAGGAAGATCGTGGCGAGAAGATCTTCCCCAGGAGCCACCGAACGAGAGCCAAGATAGCGAGTGTGGAGAAAGGGAGGAAGGTGATGTGATAGAATTTCTTGGTCTAACTGAAATCAAAATGGTGAAGAAAACTAGAAATACATATGTCAAGGATAAGTATGGAAATAGGTCAAAGATAGGTGAGTGGCGAGAGCGGTGTCACTACCACCCCGGTCAAAAAGTACGAGGAAGGACAGCTTATGTTGCTTTGGGAAGGACTAAGAAAATGTCGAGTGGGTTAAGTGACCCAATTCAAAGTAATTACCACGTATGTGGATGCATTTAATGCGACAAGACATGCATTAAATGCCCAAGATATTTTGGCGGAGGAAATGAGAATGACCACGGTGGCAAGTGGGGCGATCAATTTTGAAACAATCGGGTCAAAATAGGGAGGTCTTGCCCCCAGGAGAGGTCTTAGGGAGATCCGAGAGAGTCGGGAGGTCCTAGGTCTAAAGGACTAGGAGGTCTAAAGGTTGAGGAGGTCCACACTGCAAAGGAGGTCCAGGCGGAGGAGGTTCAAAGCTAGGTTTAAAAGGTCGCGGGAAGGTCTTGGACAGAGGTCCAAAGCACTACCAAGAGGTCCGTGGTTGAAATTAATAACACGTTGAGGTGCAGGCGGTTGGATCTCGAAAGGGAGGTCCAACGGCCAAGATCAAACATGCGGGAGAGGTCCGCAAGGTAGTATAACGCACGGGGAGGTTTGGGCCTTCAGATTCAAAGTAAGGGGAGGTCCAAACCGTTAGATTCAGAACAAAGGGGGAGGTCCAAATAAACTCGTGTGTCGAAGCAACTCAAAAGAGGTTTCCACCCGCTCAAGGTGAGATCAAAGCCTTGGCAATTACGATGAACCCTAAAGAGGTCCCTTCGGCCAAGAAGAAATGACAAGGGGTTTCAAATGAATTCAGGAGGATCGAAGGCATATAAGAAATCCACGGGGTTACAAGGAGGTCCAAATAAAAAGAAGTCTGGGCATTGAGAAGTGCCCAGGTGACAAGAGGTCTAGACTTAAGAGAAGTCTGAACAGAAAAGAGGTCTGAGCCTCTAGAGATTCGAACCAATAAAGGAGGTCTATAGTGATCAAACTCAAAGAGAAGGGTCGGGACATGAAGATACGTCCATGTGAGAAAAGGTCTGAGCCCCAAGAGAGGTCTAACCTTAAGAACCCCTGGGGAGGTCTAGGCCACAGAGGAGGTCTAAACCTACACAACCAAAGAAGATGTGCTAAGGGGAAGTCTACTGAGCATACCAAAAGGAGGTATCAATAACTCAAACCTCTCCAACAGAACCAAACTTGGAATTCTCATTAAAATAAAATAGCTTTAATTTATTTTACACATTAAAAAAAAGATTTAGAAAGTCAAGATGTTACAAAGACATTGACCTACGGGGAAGCGAATAGTCGAGGCGAAAAAATTAGCAATTGGATTCGGACAGGAATTCCAAGAAAAAGAACTGAAATTCGGAATAAAAAATAAAATAAAATTTGTAATTTGATTTCTATACGAATTCCAAAATAAAATCCCAAATAACTAAAATTCTGAATAAATTAAATAAATTTAGCAATTTGATTTGTATATGAACTCTGATAAAAATAACTGAAATGTTGAATAAAAATAAAAGTTGTAATGAGGATGACACGAATGGTGTCAAAGGAGACCACGGAAGAGTGTAATGGTATCGATCTGTCCTGCAAGAAGACATTGACCCACGGGGAAGCGAAGAGCTGAGGCGACGATGACACACATGAGGACAATGTTGTACTTGTCACCTTAGTCGTTCAACGAGTTCAATGTCGTATTGCTCACTGGAGCCATTGAACAAAAAGTCCAGAGTTGAAGGAGCCAAGGGCTACGGTTACTGAGAAAACCACAACGTTGAGTTGGCCAATGCCGAGCATATATAACATCATACATGTGTATATACATGCATGCACCTGTAGTAATAGAATCACTGGCGTACAGAAGCAGAGGAACAAAGAGCTCAGAGTAAAGATAATGCGACTGTAGGGAATAAGCTCGGGGCCATCCTAGGGAGCGTGATAGGTGTCCCCGGCAGGGATCGATGACGATTGCACGTGTATGCGTGTTGGTGTCGCAAGGGTCAACATTTAGCAATAATTGGAGAGAAGTAGAAGATAACTATGTGTGTGTGTAGACATCGAGTGGAGATAGCACAACCATAGGAAATAGGCTCGGGGCCACTAGAGAGACTGTGACTGGTGTCTCCGGTAGGGATCGGCGACGATTGCACGTGTTTGAGTGTTGATGTCGCAACGGTCAGCATTAAGCAATAATTGGAGAGAAATATAAGATAATTATGTGGTATAATATTGCATTGGAAGGAGTAGCAGCTGAGAAAGATCGATCAAGAATTGGGCTTGCTATTGGAGGTTGAAGTAGAAAAACTGTGGCGACGAGAAGAGGTAGAAAACACATGGTTTAGTCTGGGAGTCGACGTGTGAAGGAAGAAAAGTTCAAGGTAGGTCACGCATGGTGCATCGGCATGGTGCATCGGTGTATGCATGACTAAGGTACTATAATACCATGTAAACTAATAAGATAATTTGTCACCTACATAATCAACGTATTGCTTCAGATTAAATAGAGGTGCGTGCGTTTGCATGCATTTTGGAAAAGTGTAACTAATGGAGAAAGAATAGGGGGTATGTGATGCATACTATAATACCATGTAAACTAATAAGATAATTTGTCACCTACATAATCAACGTATTGCTTCAGATTAAATAGAGGTGCGTGCGTTTGCATGCATTTTGGAAAAGTGTAACTAATGGAGAAAGAATAGGGGGTATGTGATGCATGCATGATGGAGAGTGGTTACGTTTCTAAGAACCCCAACAGCTTATTATTATGCTCAATGATTTTCTTTCTCATACTTTCCTTCAAGCTTCTATTCTCATTTCTAATGTTTATAATGTATTAAGATTCTAAATAGCAAATAAGATACATAGATATATTCTCAAACATCTAAGTTATATCATTTTATATTACTAACTTTGAATAAATCTAACCAGCAAAATCTGGCCAATTCCTGTCGGTTATCTTATTAAAGCAAAGGCAAAAGAAGCCACCACGTTCATTCTCAACTACTAAAAATTCCCACATTAATAGGAGAAAGAGAAAGATATACATTGATCGTGGCGGGTCCATATTATAACGGTCTTGATTTAAAAAAAATCCTTGTTAAGTACAATCTATAAGTAATAGAAATTTGATTTTTTTTAATAATTTTATTTCTATACTAATTCCTAAGTAAAATACCTAAATAAATATAATTCATAATAAAACTTTAAAATATTAATTAAATTTATGTACAAAATAAAAACTAAAATTTGGAATAAAAATAAAATAAATTTAACAATTTGATTTCGACACAAATTCCAAAGTAAAGTAACTAAACAATCTGTAATCCAAAAATAACAATTAAATAAAAATTAGCAATTGAATTTGTTTACAATTCCAACAAACAATAGTTGAAATTTGCAATAATAAAATCAGTAATTTTAAATTTTATTTCCATACAAATTCCTAAGTAAAATCCCTAAATGAATATAATTAGGACTACAAATTAAACAAAAACTAGTAATTAGATTTGTAAAGGAATTTCAAAATAAATAACTGAAATTCGGAATAAAAATAAAATAAAATAAGCAATTTGATTTAAATACTTAATCCCAATGTAAAGTACCAAAATAACTATAATTGAAATAAAAATTGGCAATTGGATTTGTATATGAGTTCCAATAAACAAGAATTGAAATTTGGAATAAAAATAAAAGAAAAAAACACAATTTGATTTGCATATGGATTCCAATGTAAAATACCTAAATAACAACAATTCAGATTAAATTTAATAAACTTAACAATGTGATTTGTATACGAACTCAAATAAAAAATAAATGAAATTTTGAATGAAAATCAAAAGTTATGACGATTATAGCACGAATGGCGCCAGAGGAAACCACATAAGAGTGCAATGTCGTCAATATGTCTTGCAAGAAGACATTGACTCACAGGGAAACGAAGAGCCAAGGTGACAACGCTAGAGATGAGGACAATATCGTGTTGCTCACCTTAGCAATTCGACAAGGACAATTACGTGCTACTCGCCGGAGCCATTTAAGAGAAAGTCTAGAGTCAAATGAGCCAATTGTTGCGACGACGAGTTGTGAGCATCGACATTGTTGAAGAAGTCAGTTGCTAAACAAACTCGATGATGGAGAAGCCCTGACAAAGAGGAGATGGAGCTTTGTATTGAAGACAAGCTATGGACGATATGGGGCCATTGGTAGCTAGGAGTGTGCCATCGATGGTGAGGGGCACGATGTCACCGGCGATGGCAAGAAGATTCTCCATATTGTTAGTCAATGACTAAAGCAAACATACCGACATCAGTGAAGATGGGAAGTCGCCACAGTTAGTGAGGAAACAACAACGTTTAGTTGGCCAACATCAAAGAAAAGGAGAAATCGATAGGGGAGAAGATGACATCGAGCACGTATAATATCATGCAGGTGTATATACATGCATGCATCCGTACGAATAAAAACACAGGTGTATAGAAGCAGAGGAGCAAAGAGCTCGGAGTAGAGATAGCGCAGCCATTGGGAATAGGCTCAAGGCCACCGGAGAGAGCGTGACAGGTGTCCTCGGTATGGATCGACGATAGTTGTACATGTATGTGTGTTGATGTCGCAACGATTAGTAGTAAGCAATAATTAGAGAGAAGTAGAAGATAATCATGTGATAGAGTATTGCATTGGAATGTGGTAACAGTTGAGAGGGATTGATCAACAATTGAGCTTGTTGTTGGAGGTTGAAATAGAAAAGTTGTAGCAACGAGAAGAGATAGAAGACACATTATTCGATAATGCAACTGGCGTGTGAGGAAGGTATCACCCATGGTGCATTGGTGTATGTGTGAGTAAGGTATTCTAATACCATATAGAGTAATAATATAATTTGTCGCACATATAATCAACATATTGCTTGACATTAAATGGAGGGAAATGTGCATGCATATATATTTTGAAAAAGAGTAACTAATTAATGGAGGAAGAATAGTGGCATGAGTTACATGATCCATGCAAGATGGAGAATGATTATGTTTCTAAGAACTCCCAACAACTTATTATGCTCAATGATTTTCTTCCATCAAAACTCAAATTAGGTTTCTCAAGTTGTATTTTCCTTGAAGCTTCTATTGTCATTTCCAATGTTTATAATGCCTTAAAAAAATCTAAATAGCCTATAAGATACGTAAATATATTCTCAAGCATCTAAATTATATCATTTGATATTATAAACTTTAAAATAAATCTAGTCACACAAATATGTAGACCACCCTGCTATTTAATTTTATTCTAACTATTCGTGGCTATCGCTACTTGCAACCAAAAATGTTGTCCGCACTCTGCGAGCATATCTTATTCCTGCTGAATAAAAGCTGTACACTCGAAGCTATGAGAGCCCAGTAGTCCTAAAAATCAGATGAACTTTTATCTCCCGGGCTGAATAACCACATGCTGCAAACAGAAAACAAACATATGAGTAAGATGTTGCAGCTGTTCGCGGTAGAAAACTACAACATATTTCTCAAAAGAAAACTACAACATGAATAATTATGCAGCGATTATGCATGGAGAAGACCGGTGAATAGTGGCATGCAGCTATTCACGGTAGAAAACTACAACATAAATATTATGCAGCGATTATCTATGCATGGAGATTGGAGAAGACTGGTGCCTATATTGGCGTACGTGTAATCTCAGACCTTGATCTGTGTCCGGTTGTAGGTGTAGGTGACGTGGATGCGACCGTCCCTGCTGCTGATGACGGCCGGGTAGGAGAACTCCATGGACGCGGTGTCCTCCAGCGTCACCACCTCCCTCCACGAGTCGCCGTCGTCGGCGGAGACGGCCACCTTGAGCTGCCCCCTCGTGTGGGTGTTGTACGCGAGCACGAGCTTGCCGTCGCGCATCCTAATTCCATCGATACCTGTACGCATACTGCGTGTACGTAAAGCGTGTAACACGGTGTGCAAGCCCTCCAAACACGACATATATCTCGACTAGATCGATGTGATGAGGCGATAACTTTTTTATTAATTAGCCTATTTTTAATTTATTTTTATTATTAATCTTTCGCTAACTTTATTTCTAGTTCGGGCTCTTTTGGCTACACTACCACCCGTGACGTAGTAAAACAATATTGTCACACTAGCACCATAGCGTGACCAAATCCAGTATTGTTTGGTCATCCATCACAAGTGGCGTGACAAGAAATGCTATTTAGCTAGATTTATCTTATAGCATGATAGTGTTGTGTTGCCATTTGGTGTGATCAAAATGGGTAGATTTTAAAATAAAGTTGACGATGAGTTAGTAATTAAAATAAATAAATAAAAGGTTAATTAATAAATAAAAAGTTCGATGAGGCGACGGAGAGACCTGAATTGGGATTGGGCAGGTTGGTGGGCGTCGCATGGCTCCAGGTGAGGCCGTTGTCCTTGGACTCGGACATGTAGACTTTTCCGAGGCTCGTGAAGGATCGCATGAGCACGCGCAGGGTGCCGTTCGCTCTGGTCGGGTACGGGAAGGGCTGGATCACGCCCTGCGGCACGTCCTTCACGTAGATCGGCCCGTGCCGCTTCCACGACCGGCCGTAGTCCTCGGTCACCTGTCAAAGCCGTGACTTTGTAAGCAGAGCACCACACCTCACTTACACTCGGTGCTGATCTTGAGTGTTGGATCGTTATTCGTTCCATGTGTACAGTTCCCCGTAGAAATTAAACCAGGTTGTCACCAATCGGCCGTCAGCGCGGGCAGCCCAAACGGTGTGTAGAGCATGTGGGCTGGCGCAGCAAATTCTCGTCGCGAGAGCCGCGCGTGGACGACGAGCTCGTTTACTCCATTCAGCCGGCACGGGCGGATGGCGGCAGCCCAGGCACGGCGCATGTCTGGCTACCAGCCGCGCGGGACCGTGGCACGGCAAGTGCGCACCCTTATCGCAGACGCGGAAAACTAGGGGCGCGCTTCCTGGCGCCGCGCGGTTAAGCATCCTGGCACATAGGGCTGAAAAATAGTTCGAGCCTCGCGAGCCAGCTTGACTCGAATCAAGCTCGGCTTGGTTCAACTTGGGCTCGCGAATGTTTAAGCCAAACCAAGCCTAACTCTTGGCTCGTAATTTTTTCGAGCCGCGCTCGCTCGGCTCGTTGCCTCCCTCTGCCGCCCAAGTGCTAGTAGTCCCGATTCCTTTTGAGTCCTTGGCTTCTTCAACTCTTCCCCCCAAATCCTTTCACCTCTGCGTTGCCATCCTCCCTACCGCGCTGCATCGGCAGGACCACAAGTCTACAGGAGGTCCCTCCCTGTGTCTCTCGCCACACCGCATGGTAGGTCCCTCCTCCGCGCTACCCGCTCAAGCCCAGGAAAGCTTAGGGGAGAAGCAACCAAGCAACCCGAGCTGCGAAGCAAATGGCGATGGCACTGTCCGCGTCCACCGTCTCCTTCTTTGCCCAACCGTCGGCGGTGGTCCGCCATCTTGCGCCTCCATGGGCGCTGGGCGGTCGCGTCTTGGGCTGCGAGGAGGAAGTGGTGCGCGCCCTTTGGGGTGGTCAAGGCGGCTCGACTACATCGAGGCCGCGGCGCCGGTGATGGCGGCGAGGGGGTCGTCATCGTTCGTGGGGGGCTTGACGGAGGAGAAGGTGTGGGAGCTGCGCGCACAGATGGTGGAGACGGAGAGCTTCCACGACACCATGTACCACTCCGCCATCGCCTCCCGCCTCACCCGCTCCACCTAGGCGCCGGAGATGAGGCCAACACCCTGTCAGCGTTGTGTGTGTACATAATTGTTGCCTTCCCCTTTTCCCCTTTCGATTTGGTGGTCATCTCATTGGCGTTGTTCTTGTTGCTATGGAGGAGAGATTAGAGGAGAAGATCATTGCGCTCCAGACTCCAGTCCTCCTCTGTATAGCTGATCTGTTTTTTCTTTCTACCACGATGCGCTTGGCTCGCAAGCCCAATCGAGCTTTAGCACGAGCCGAGCCAAGCCTCCCTTGTGGCTCGTTTCCAAAACGAGCAAAGCTGAGCATACTGTTCACCCGAGCCCAAACGAGCCTGGCTCGGCTCGGCTCGTTTCCGCCCCTACCGGCATGCTTAATTAGTTGGGAAAATCCATAAACACCTCCGTAAGGCGCTTACGTTTTTAATTTACCTTTCATATCTAATTATCGTTTACTTCGTCCCCATAAGTTAAGTTAGCGTACAAATAACCTCCCAAACCGTATATTAGCACTATTTCTCGTTGTTTTCATTATCTTTGATACTTGTTTTAGTGATGTCAATACTTGTTTCAACGATACTAATACTTATGCCAGCTATTTAGATGGTTTCTGTAGTTGTAGTACAGTATTTCATTGCTAATGTTTCAATGCTGAAATCGTGTACTACAAATAGCGAAATAACTCAAATCATTGAAACAAGTATTGAAATCACTTAAATAGACACTAAAAACATTGAAGCAAGTACCAAATATAATTAAAACCATGAGAAAATAACGTGAACATGCGGCCTAGTGGTATTTGCAAACCAATTTAACTTATGGTAGGCAAAGTAAAGGAACATAAGATATAGAAGGCAAATTGAAAAAATAGATGACTTACCAGGTGTTTGCAGATTTTTTTTTCCAAATAAGTTAATAAGGCATTTTTTAAGTTCGCCGGCCCACATTTCACCGCTCGGCACGGGCGAACGAGGATGATAGGGGGTGAGAGGAGGCAGCTCACGGCCCAGGGTTGTATTGATCTGTTTTGGCCATGTAGAGGGGAGAAGTGAACTCACGCACGTCTATCCAGGAGCCCCACGAGTTCCAGCTCTCCACCGAGGAGCCGCAGAGCAGCCGGCCATCGCTCAGCAGGAGTGGCTGCACATACATAGACAGTAGATACATACACCGGTAGTACATGCGCACGCGTTAGTTGCTGCTGGATCACATCAAAACCCCAAAGTGCGTACGTACGAATGCGACCGATACGTGCCTTGTTCTTCGTCGGGCCGAGGATCCCCGGAGGCAGCAGCTCGCGCGGGAGCCACGTCGCGCCGCCGTCCACCGACCGCTTCATTGCTCCGGTCCAGCTGCATGCCGTGCCATGTTAATTTGAAGTGAACATTGAAGCCGGAATATATAACATTGATAAGGTCCTTGTGCTCAGTTCGGGGTACGTGCAGGGGCGGATGCAGCGCCCCTCCAGCCCGGGCAGCTGCCCGGGCTTTCCTCCTCGTGCTAATGGGTCAGGAGCTCTGTTTTCGTCGCTGGGCCGCGCCAGATGCCTGTGCCCGAGCTTTGCCAGCCGTGCTGAGTGCCTCCTCGCCTCATCCCTTTCCGATCCCCAATCCCCTCCCCGTTCCCTTCCCCAACCGCCAAATCCAACCCCAATCGAGCTCGAGGTGCGGCGGCGGCGGCGGCGACGGAGCGGCGCAGGCCATGGGCGCGAAAGCAACCGGCGGAGAATGGCGGCAAGCGGCGGCGGCAAGAGAGGCAATGATGCAGGGAGCAAGGCAGCCTTGCGAGCCGATGGGAATGCAGCGGCGGCGAAGCGACGCCGGCGGAGCAAGCAATGGAGAGGAGAAACCAACGCCGGAGGAAGCAATGTGAGAGCGAGTGGCGGCGGCGGAGGCAATGCAGGCGATCACAAGGAAGGCGAAGCGCGAGCGGGAGCGGAGAACTGATCGCCTGAAGCGAAGCGGCGGCGGCGGGCAAGCAGAATAGCGAGCCCCGGCCGAGGGAGCGGAGCAGGCGGCGGCAGCGGAGCAAGCAACAGCGCGAGCTCAAGCTGCTCAAGTGCTCAACCCTGTTAAGTTGATATATTTGAGGAATAGAGGCTGAGGCTCTAAGGTAACGATCTGTTAAGTTGATATATTTGATATTTTGATTCATCATGCGTTTGCTTATTTTCAGCAGATCTATAAGACTTTGTTGTTCTAGTAGAAAATGCACAATCTTTAAACATTGAGATAATGAGAATTGTTAAAATTTTAGAAATGAGGAGGTTTTTGGTTGACTCAATAAGCTTACCGCAACCGCAACCACAAGAAATTGAGATATTTGGACTTTTATTGTCGACTTGTCGCAACTTTGGTAGTGTCTACTGAGTTGTTTGTTATCATATGCCGTTTTTATTTTCATCTATGAACTTTTATATGTGTTATGTATCGTATCTGTTTTTTTTGCTTTAAAACTATTTTGGATTTGCATGATGTGTAATTCTGGTTTGCCCAGGCTTTAAAAAAATTCTGACTCCGCCACTGGGTACGTGCGTTCGAACCTGCGCACGTCGGGGCCGATCTTGTAGAAGAGGAGAAGAGCCTGGGAGCTGCCTGGGGGCTTGAACAGAACAGGGTTCCACATCGGCACATCCTGCTCTTGGTCGATGATCTGCGGCGGATGCCAGCTCCCATCCTGCAGCAGCAACAAATCCATAGCTTTTTCTCAAGTATCCGCAAGTAGCAACTTGTCACGCACTGATCGGTGGATTTGAAAATTTCAATCCCATCGTGTTTTGTGATTTTGTCATTTCGGTAAGACAAAACCTATGGTCGTAACAGGTATCCAATCTCAGTTCCTATGGACTATATAGGGTCGCAATAAAGCAGTTTTTCTAATGCTTGCCTAGAATTTCATGAAGTAGCCATCACCCAAAAAAAATCTACTAAAAGATAAATCTCTTCGTGCCATCGTACCTTGAATCGTTGCAACCAGATTTTTACATCGGGGGCCCCTTCCTTGGAGCCGGCAAAGTAGGCCACCAGGAAATGGTCCTTCTCAACCTGAAATTCAGTGCTTTATTCACGCGCGGCTATGCAGCAATGGCGCGCTCCAACTAAATTCTCGGAGAAACAAATCGATTACGAGGGGGGGAAAACACTAATATGATCAAAGGAACCGACCTCCACGATGGTAGAAGCATGGCAGCTTCTGAACGGAGCGCTGCCGACGGGGAACGTGAAGCCCTTGCTCACCACCGTCCAGCCAACGCTGGAATTCGTGCTGCCGTCCAGAACCTCCCTTCTCGATGGCACTTCCTTCCTGCGTCAATTAATTGCACTAGTAAGACTCTCCCCTGGGGCTGAAATGACCAAATATACTCACAGAAACTTGGAGTACTTGCTTGCCTGTGTTTCGGTTCAGGCTGGTCGTCGGCCGTGGCGAGCAGGCAGAGGAGCAAGAGCGGGACGACGCGCGTCGGCAGCAGCGCCGCGGCCGTCGTCGTCGTCGTCATTCAGCTCGTTCGAGAGGGGAATGGAATTGAAGGTTGGTGTATAGATCGATGTCTAGGTGCGCGTTTGCATTCCTCTCTTAGGGTGTGTTTGGTTGTCTGTATGAGATTGGTTTGCATGAGTAGATGCAAGTTTTTAGGTGTTTGGTTCTTTTGGGTGGGTGGCCCTACTGAAATGGATCTGGATTCTCTCTGCCAGCTCAAGGAAAACGCTTGATTCGAGCTTCTCTCACCAGATCGAGTGCATCTGGTGGCCAACCTTGGTCTGTCCACCTTCTCTGCGTCGAATACTAGAACCAAACAACATCTCAAAGACACTGGCCAACAGTAACAGATAACCAAACAACTCATCATCAGATCCACTCACTTTAGTGCGGTTTAGCCTGGATGACGCATACGGACCAGGCTAGAGACATGCAGACAACCAAACACACCCTTGATTCGAGCTTCTCTCACCAGACCGAGTGCATCTGGTGCGGCCAACGTGGGGTCTGGCTCCACCTTCTCCGCGTCGAATCTGAGCAACCAAACAACATCTCAAAGACAAATGACCCAACAGTAAATGCAGACAACCAAACAACTCATCATCAGATCCACTCAAATGCGGTTTAAGCGCTGGATAGACGATACGAACCAAAGCTAGAGACATACTGAACAACCAAACACACCCTTAGCTATCCGCATCGGTCGTTTTTCTCTGACACGTAATTACTTTCCTCTTGACTACGTCGCGTGGAACAAAACCTTCCGCTGGATTGGGTAGAGTTTGGGCTGTGAGGAGGATTAAATTTCACCTCGTGAGGAAGGGGTCACGGACTAGCAGCACATTAGCACGTACGGTTTGTATGTTACTAGAACTCAAATATTGTTTGGTCTACAAGTTTGTCATCTGTGTTCACCGATTTCTAAAATCGCGCGTGTTGGTGTAATGTGTTCATGTGTTGGGTAAGGCAAAGAACAAGAGTTGGATACATTTGGAATCTGAAGAATTCAGAGCTGTAATTAAGGTCATAAACCAAGTAGGTGCATGCAGTGCTGTAGAAATTTCCAGGGCTGGCTGCTGAGGAAGCGGTCCAATTTGGGAAGCCGGTAAGCCACGGTATTCTAGTCCCTCCATTGCGAAGTAGTGTAGGGTGTTGAAGACGTGAAAGTGAAACTGTGAAAGCGATCTGACCTGTGGTCGAGGCTTTGAACAAGGCGCTTGCTTATCCGACCAAGTCGTAGGTCGTCTTCATTCGACGGTGACCTTCGAAAGGAAGGGGAAAAAAAGTCTTACGTGCCTGCCGTCCACGCGAATCAACGACTGCGACCAGCACATGGAATTCAGAGTCAGACTGCGACCAGCACTGGCCAGTGGACGGGACACGGCACACCCACAAATTTTTGTCGCACCAAGAATCGATCGTGACACACAGCTAAGCAATGTCCAGGGTATACTGTTTAGTACATGCATCCTGTGACGAGCCAGCCAGCCAGCTGGGCGGGCATGGGCCTACAAGGACCGCGACAAACGCTCGATTTGGGCATCAGAAAGGCAGAAACCCCCCCACACCATGCTATCATGCCCACGAGGAACCGGCCCTACCCCCCTCACGTAGTTCGTCTACGCGGCACCGCGCCGCGCCACCAAGCCCTACGTGTCCTCCTCCTCCTGCTGGCTGCTGCTGCTGAGATCATTTCGTCCCTATCCTTCCCGCGCGGCGCTGCCCTGCCTGCCTCGGCACGCGCACCTCATGCACCCACTGCACGCCGCACTACGCCGCATCCTTCCAAACTCCACAAACGCCTTTCCGTTGAGCGGGCGAGCACCCCCTATATATCCACGGCACCGTACACAGCTCAGGCATCACTCACAGGTCACACACAACTCAGCAGTACACACGGTGCAGAGCTACAAGTACGTGCGTTAATTGCGATGGCTCGTCTGATCGGTGCCCCTGCCGCTTGCGCGCTGCTCGTCTTGCTCGTCGCGTCTGAGCGCGCGGCGTCTGCTGCGCGCGCTGAGCCGAGCGGGGCCGGTATACGGCAGCTGCGAGGCGGCGGCGCCGCTGGGAGGAAGGTGGGGGGCAGGACGGAGGTGCGGGACGTGGAGGGCGACAGGGAGGTGCAGGAGCTCGGCCGGTTCTCCGTCGACGAGCACAACCGCCGCCGGGAATGCTGCGGTGCCCAGCTGGAGTTCGGAAGGGTGGTCGCGGCGCAGCGCCAGGTCGTGTCCGGGATCAAGTACTACCTTCGCGTCGCCGCCGCCGAGGAGGGCGCGGGGAACGGCGTCGGCGACCGCGTGTTCGACGCCGTCGTTGTCGTCAAGCCCTGGCTCGAGTGCCGCACGCTGCTCAGGTTCACCCCGGCGGCCACGCCAAACGAGTAGTATAGTTGTACGTGTTTTTGACTGGTCTGCCTTCTCGTACACTGTATATGGAAAATAAAGTGTCAGGTGGTCTCTGGGTAGTAGTAGAAGAGAGTGGAGAAGGCTGTACGTTGCGGCGATCGACCAAAACGTTTTGAAGGCTTTTTGTATAGAGAGATGAGAGAGTGACAATAAATATGCTGTACTACTTCTACTTTATGTGCCATGTCTTATGCTTGTCGTAGAATTAGCGATTTTAGTAAATATTTAGAGTTAATTTTAGCAGTATTAATTATAATTAAAACATATTTTCAGCAGCATTTAAAAGACAAAATTAACATATAAACATGTAAACCCTCCAGGTCATTTAAACAGAATAATGTGCTCAAAACATAGAACATGTGGACAATTAAAATCAGCATAATGCTCAGATTTAATATTTTGTTAATTGCTCTTAGATGTCGAGTTGTTCAAGATATAATCTTAGCCTTCACAACACTTATATCAAATTTTAATCACAAATTGAATATATCAATTATAGATTTGGCCTTCAGCTGAAAAACAAAACTTGCTATTCTAATCAAACAAATTCAAGCAAATCATCAACTTTAACTTTGCTGGACAACGTGAACAGATTCTATTCATCAATATACCATTAGCAAATATATATATAACAGTGACCAGAAAAGGAATCACAGATAACAAAGTATGTTGACTGAAAGAACTACAGAGAACATCAATTATAACAGGATGAATCAAATGCTCAGAACAAAAAAAAACAACAACAAGTGATCTAACAGCTCAAGATATAATCTATACTCAATACCATATTTAATTTCATTTTTGACATCAATTAATCATCGAGCATTTAAAAAAAGCCCACAACACCACTTTGCAATATCTCCCAGTATTAGAGTTAATCAAATCGAATCAATTTGAAACTTCTACTAGTACATCACATATGCAAAAGTAATGCGAAAATTGAAAAAACAGCAACTCACAAAGCGGATGGCACTCAAAGCCACCGAGCAATAAATCGGACAAGGCACACGAATCGCGCTGTCTTAGAAAACCAATTGCCCCGCTGTGCCGCGAAGAACGGACGAGGTTGTCGGAGATACAATGCCAATTCACAATTTCGGAACACACCAAAATCGCGAAGTCGAGGTACAGAGATGTCGCACAAGACCAATCACAGTGCATCGGCCGAATGCACCCGAGACCACCAAGCACCAAAGTCATAGTCTTCTTCCTCACCGAAACCCAATCAGAGCCGACCAAACTAAACCCAAATGCACAAGTTCCTGGTTTCCAAACCGAACACCCACAAAGGAAATGGCGCAAGAATAGAACTAGCTGAATGCGCACAGCAGGGAGGTTCGGAGTTCACCTCCGACGGTATCGAGGCAAGCATGGCAGTGCGGGAGGTCCAAGGCCCTAAAAACAAAGCCAAATTGGGAGGAGTTGAAGAACCAAAATTGGGGAAAAGCTCACCGTGTTTTTTTCGGGTCAACCAGGAAAGGAAGAGTAAGCCAGCCTTTGAAGAGGAGGAGAAGGAGCAGCGCTGCCTCCTCCAACGGCCGGCGCGCATCTCGCCCAAGCCGCCCGCGATGCCTGCGATGTGTGCGCGCAGTTGCCAGCCGAAGGCAAGCCAAGCCCGTGTCCCTCCAAGCACCGGATGGAGATAAGGTCAAGAGACCTTATCCCTCCCCTCAGTCAATGACCAGTGGGCCTCTCTCTTTTCTTTTCATTTTCTATTTATTCTTTTCTCAATTGAGAAATTACCAAATATCCCTCAATTAACAACAATGCTTACGTCCAGCTAATTGTTTGGTTGCCACCCACCAAATTAATCTGTCCAGGAGCTCTATGGCACTCGCCAAATTGATCTACTACTCCAGTAATTAATTTGAAGGAACGGATTAAACGACCTTGCTTCTTGAACCAGAGCCTCTAGTCCCAGAAATTAAGCACATATGCCACGGCCGTCACATTTTCGATCTGTAGTCTGCTCAACTTAGGTGAGCAGGTTTTGGCGAAACCATTGTCCATCGCGACAAGCTATCCGCATCACGCGCGTTTCCCTTCACGTGGCCCTTTCGCTTTTCCCTCCCCTTTCCTCACCGGCACATCGTAATACACGACATGACGAGTCCGTTGCATGCAGGATGCATCTAAATTAAAGTATCAAACCAACCCATCCATCAGTGACAAAAAAAAAGGGAGATCATGGTTTCCCTTAGCACTAGTATTAACTTACCACAAAAGCTAGCTCCACCCGGTCCTCGGCAAGCAACGGCGCCGGACGAGCCGAGCTCGAGCGGAACACCCAGACGGAGCTCACGCGATGCTCGCACACCGCGCCGAGGCGCCGCATGCATCGCGCATGCACTTTTCTGGACACCACCCTATATCACCATCATCGTCATCTCTTGCAAATCGATATCCGCAAAGCCCAATTTAACCAACAGCTAGCAAAGCATGGCTTCCAAGCGGTGCACGTTCGACGCCCTCTCACTCGTCCTGCTTGTGCTCCTCCTCTCGCCGCTCTCCTCCGCTCGCCTAGCCGACGAGCTCTGGCGGGCGGGCGGTGCCGGCGCCGGCGCCGGGAGGATGGTCGGCGGGAGGACGGACGTCGAGGACGTGGAGGGCGACAGGGAGGTGCAGGAGCTCGGGCTCTTCTGCGTCGTGGAGCACAACCGGCGCGGCTCCCACCGGCTGCTCTTCTCCAGGGTCGTGGCGGCGCAGACGCAGGTGGTCTCCGGCATCAAGTACTACCTCCACATCGCTGCTCGGGACGGGCACGGCACCGACGAGCAGGTGTTCGACGCCGTCGTCGTTGTCAAGGCCTGGCTGCCGTCCCGTGTGCTGGTCTCCTTCGTGCCGGCGGCTGAGCAGCCAGGATACGTGTACCCCTAGCTGAATCGGCGAGGTCTCCCTAAAATCGGCAGAGATGGAAGATAGGTATTATGCGGTAATCTATTGTTTAGTTAGGATGTGATCTGTTGTTCAGAGCGTGTGACAGTTGAGTTAAACGCATGCCGTGCTGCATCCCATGTAATAGTAGTAGCTGCAAGTTGAATATGGGGCTGTCCCCAGCTATATCTACATGCATCGATCCTATATCAAAATGATGTGAATTTCCTAAATCTAAATGGAGCCCTCCTGGTTAACGATATAAAAGGGCTTCTCCGATATGAAAAAAAAAATCTATGGTGATTGACCTCACGTGAAGATTGAACACAGGATCTATAGCCGTCCGATCGTGATCCGTGAAGCAATTAAACAACTCTATGCCCTGTCCATGTCCCTGTCGCACGTCAGGATAGCCCTCGTGCAAGTTGATTGGACCATTGTGATATGAGTGTTTCTAATTCTGTTTTGTTTATTTTGACATTCTATTAGTGAATGAAACCTCCTTGTTTAACATATTTCTTATTCTTATGTAGTGTTTTTTTTTGTTTGTCTTATAGGCTCATAGCCTCGGTAAAGCTTATGAGCTAAGGTCTATTGATTAGGTCGTTTAATCCCATAGTTAATCCTGTCCCCGGAGTGTGACAGTATACGAGCTAAGCTCGACAATGACCTGGGTGTTCCTTGAGACGGGATGAGTGAAGGTGGTCCGAGTCATCCCTTTGATCGTTGGTCTCATGCCATCGGCAATCTTTAGGATGCAGTTGCGCAATCCTCTTATAAGCTGCCATTTTGGCCTTCATCGTCGGAACCAAGTTCCACGTCTACCATCGTTCATATCCCCCAAGCTGCGAAGATTGTTCTGTTGCCGTCGGTTCCTTTCGCTGGTTCAGTTGGTAAGTACAGTTATATTTAGGACAATTCCTTGTATGCAAAATCTCTAAGTATATCACTCACGTATAAGAACAGGATCCACCGATTCTATCAGTGAAACAATGAGTGACATATAAAGGATGCTACAAACTTTCGGTGGCATACAAAGAAATCATCCTTATATTTACCTGCCTCATGTTTAAATTTCTAACGTTCGTGTTGATCAAGATCAGGCACGCAAGCAGACTACACGAGCTTTTTTATTCGTAATAGCAATAAATTGCCCTCCTTTTCACGCAATTGCCAAAATAACACCGTAACAGACTAGACAAGACCTACAACGCTCCTAGACCATGGCAGGATTGGAACATCGTGGTGGGAGGGAGAAGGCCGTGTACCATGCTTGGGGTGTGCTGCAGGTTTCTGCACGCACCGTGGCATGTCTCCTACCGCGCTCCCTCCTTTTTGCCGTGGTCCGAAAACGCTGTATGTGACTTACATAGCCTGCTGCGGTATCATTTTTGCAATTAGGTGCGAGCAAAGGCTACTTTTGCTATTACAAATAAAAAACATGCCAAATCAGCCAAAATATGCACATCCGGTGCGAAACCACCACTCTAGCTGTGGAATTTCGCCCAACGACGACGCTGGCAAACGCTGGATAAATGTGTGCAGCAGAAACTGCAGGGCCCTTCTGCAATCTTGAGTCTACCACTTTTCCTAGTGCCCTTCTGCCCAGGCAGCTATCCCCCTTTCTAATTCTTACGCACGCCTTTCACCTTGCATCCGTGAATGATGCACACCGGACAGGGCGGGCACTGAAATCTGAAACTGGCAAAACCAGTTTCGGACGAGTGAGAACGATAACCTGCAAACACAGTTAAGCCTACAAAGAAAATATATTAAGTTTCAAGTGCAGAGGCAGCAGAGCCACTGGAGAACCATCAGAGGCTCAACAACACCAATTCCCACAGAAAGGTGCATCAACGGCATAGTTGACAAGGAAGCATCACGTGCTCCCGCTCGAACATGAAGGAATCTGCATCTGGTTCAAAAGTCGATACTCGTATAGGATAAATCAACGCACCAGCAATTCCGCTTCCAAAAAGGAACGAAACTGCTACCCATTTTCAGGCCCAATTTTCATGATAGCAGGACAGACCAGAGGTTTGCAACAACCTGATCCGTCATACAGACTGCAGAAGAAAAGATACAGGTTTTTGCATGCCTATTGAGTCTAGACTGTTAAAAAAGTCCAGAAACATCCAACTTTCCACTCCAAACATTGATCAGAAATTCTCCCTCACTTGGGTTAACAAAAGGCTAATGCTCACTATGATAAGAGAACTATGATAGGAACTCAAGCATAGGAAAGGAATCGGATCCGCTAGGAGTCCAACCAGCTGACACATTTGTTTTGTTGTATAAAAAGCAGTACTAGTATAATTTTTCCCCTAGATTTGACATGGAATGTTTTGTCAGTTTATGCGTTAAGAAGGTGAAGAAAGGCTTGTATAACCTCTGCAGGGTTCATTTCCTGTTAGCTGCAGGCCCCAATGAAACAGCTAACCGATCCTCCCATTTAACTTATGTTAATATACTTACCACATGTAATATCTACACCACCTGCTAACTCTGCTTATCTGTCAAAGGGAAATTGGGCATCATCTTCTAGCACTTTGAAGTGTCGAGGATGCCTACCAGAGCAATACAGGTGCCATATTTTTAAATATGCCCTCTCCAGATTTTTTACCTGCCATTTTTTGCATACGGAAGTGAAAAGCCAACTCTGAACAGATATAGATATGGAGTTCAAACAAGACCGAAAAGTTACCCATCGAGCTGTATCAAACAAAGGACAGGTCATCCTAACAGCATTGAGCTTTTTGTTAAGAGCTTGAAGCTTTGATGGATTTTTGGCAAGAAGACAGCTTTTTCCTCGTATTCTTTCAGGCTGAATAGTAGCAAATCTAGTTAAAACAGGAGTTCAACCATAAGGGAAAAAGGCTAGTGCTTGGCTGAGAAGACTAACCTATTGACCACCATCTCTTCCCCAACTCCAGTAGCTAGACACAGTGAGCCTGCAATCATAGTTGCCATTTTCTCTAGTGGAAGAGTAATCATTGAGAGGCCAGCCCATAATATGTCTGTACCACTAGTGTGGCCATTACACAGCGGGCTGCTCATTCAACATAATTGGTAAAGTAAGAGCTTTGTAGAGAACTGAAAACCGACTAGAGCAATAATGGATGGTAAGCAAGATTATGTGTCAAGAAATAGATCTGCTAAGGCACTGCGTCTGATATGCTCATTTTTTGCAGCAACATCCGTAAATATGATTTGGTCCATCCTTGCTCCTTTTGAGACTGCATCTGCCAAAGCTGTAAAGTTAGAATTTAGAAAATGTACAGAGTGAGAGAGACAAAGAAGGGAGATGGGATGTTACATGCACGCAATCTCATCTCTCCGGCTGGTGGAAATCTCAATAGCCATAATGCACTGTTTGGTACACGCTTGAGAATATTGCACCTGATTTTGACAAAAAGGTAAAATTAATCAGCTATTGATACTTCCAATAAACATACTTGGTATCTTAGTTACTGCAACAATTGTTTGAACAAACATGCGTACAATCATATATTTTTCCATTCCAAACAATGCAACCTGTCGCTCTAAGATCAGAATAATCTATCTCCATGAAGTGCATATTAGCAGTAATACATAACATAAATTTACCAGGTGTTGAATATATCTGGGTCCATCTTGTAGAGCTGATCGAAGCATGCAAAAATAAATTTGTCCTTGGGCAGACCATAGCCGGCTCGCTTGTGTGGGCAAACAGGATCAAGAACGTCTTGATTTTTCTATGGCAAAACATGAATGTACATTATGAATATAAATCCATACACAAAAACCGATCTTGTCGTATATACTTATTTGGGAGAAAATCCTTTGGTCCTCCAACTTTATGTTTTGAGCTCTGGTTCATTTTGGGACCTAAAGTCATGAAATGAGAAATTTTCGGTCCGAAATAAGCCTTATATGCCACTAATAGGTCAGCCTAAAAGCTCCACATGTCGATGACACAGAGTCACAGGACTGAACAACTCCTTCAAATTTAGGTCCCAAAACGAAGTTCAGCCCAGAGTTGGAGAACCAAAACAGTGCTTTTCCGTAATATTTATGACACTGTATTTTATCCATACCTGCTTATAGTCATTCACAAAGTAACAGTGGGGAAGGCAGACAAGCTTTTCTGAGTATATATGTGAATACTTCAAAGGAGAGACAAACTGTCATAACAATAAATGACCAATTAATACGACAAAGACAGAACAAGAACTTGTCGTTGAAATAACACAGGGTTAGAAACTTCAATATTTCACCTCATCAGTAATCAGATACTCAATATAACTTGCACCAGTGGTTCCAGGAAAGCCCATGTAAGAAACCTGGATTGGCGCCGGTTGCAGAGCGAAAATTTCATTCCGTGCACCCTGAAGCAACAAATGATTTTAATTTTATTTCAAGAACAAAAACTAGCATTGAAGAAAATGGAAAGTTAGCATATCACAGACAAAACATGACTTAACAATTATACAATACCGTACGACCATACTGCACAGCTTTAGTGTTGCATGGATAAAAGATGTAGTTACACAGTAGTGCACCAAATTAACAACCGCATCGCCAAACAGTTCGCAATTCCCAATCCTTCAGAATTAAGGTTTATAAATTTTAACTTTTTTCCTAAAGGTGATTGTTGGCATTGTTTTTATATGTATTTCATATTCTCTCACAGTGCCATTTTCTGTTTTTACGCATTGCTAATGCTGCGTATTATGCTACTAACCATCCATATTCGAGATATACATGCAAAAATGTTGTATTGCAGGAAAACATAACTTTTTAGGTGATTTTCATGCCAAATCCACTCATTTGGAGAAGTCCACTGTTGAACCGGCAAATCGACTGGTTCCGAAGATCCTTTCCATGAGCTTTAAATGATCAATACATTTTCAAACCCCAATTTGGAGGTTCTAAAGATAATGCACTCGTTGAGACGATCGAAACACATATATCATTCGCTAAGTTTGCCCATGCATCAGCGAAGGTGAGTCAGAGCTACAAAATTAGAATTTATCAGTGAACGAGTCAGACAGTTCAGATAAACTTATTATAATAAATTATTTAAAAAGAAAAACACATTTTGTGCATATCCTTAGATAAAAACTGACAAGATGGAAATCTAAACAAACTAGAAAATATTTCATATCTTTCTATTATGAAGCAAAAAATGAAACCCTATGTAGCTTGCCTTTAGAGCTTAGTCAACTAACATTATGATTGGAACATATATTAAACAGTGTAGTAAAGAGCACCACTCATTGGTGAGGTGGGACCACTTCCATTCCTTAATCAAGAAGGATGCACATAAGCAAATTTGACTCACTGGAGCCATAATGACTTCCTTCGAGGTCATTTTAATACCTTGCGTCATTAGCACCTCTGGAAACAGTGGATCAGACTTTTTTCAGTTTGTTCACCCAATTTATGAATCAAGTAAAAAAGGAAGCTCAATTAAGCTTGCAAAGGAAATGGGACCACCACATAGACCCGACTAGTGCTTTGGTGCTCTCCCAGAAAAAGTTTCTAGAAATGTTAAACACTTCAAGCAAAGACATTTGGTCATTGTTAGGGGCAGAGAAGTAATTTGAAATGAGGACCTGAGCCCAAAATAGTAACTGCTCACACGTCTGCTCATGCGATATTGCTTTTTCTGTTAAGCTTGGTGTTTGTGCTCCTGTTACTGTGAGGTTGTCGTCAAATTACCCTTCCTAGAAAGTAGTTGGGGGGCTAACAGTGATATCCATGCAGTTTTTACTGGGAAAGCATAGAAGCACTTCTCTACAAACACATCAAAGACCAATCGACATTACACTCCACTCCCCAAAGCGTTCATCTTCAACCCTCAGATTGGACATTTACCTTAGTTGCATACTCATAAAATTGGATGGGCCGACCAGCATCGCCTTTCTCCAGCACCAGACAATAGAATTTAGTACACATTAACCCAGGCACAGAACAATCCCACCAACTACCACCTACAGTTTTCCAGAGGAAATGGCCTCACCCTTTCGCCATGTTATTGAAGCACCCTGGGAAATTCGGCTGGATTGCAAGTTTGCAACGACCTCCTCATTATTCGCGATGCACATGTCAAACTCCCGCAGCTAAACAAAATCCAAAACAACATCAATACGACACCCAATCCACACTGAAGCACCTAAGCGTAACCGAATTCGGCCGGAAACCTGGTAATATAAGGCGCCAGGAGGTTCTCAAAGCGCCTAAGGTTCGCCATGTACACGGCATTGCAGTGCTCTAGTGCCGTCTGTAATCCCCTGCATTGTATCTCTGCTGCGCGATCTCGTGGTGCGTGCCCTCGTCAACTGAACCCGACCAGAAACGAAACAAATAACTACAAGTCTCGACGAAATTTCGATCGAATTGAATTATGCGTCAGCGAGAGAGGGGAAAGGGTTTCGGAGCGGGCCGAACCTTCGAGTGGGTTCAGGAGCAGGGAATTGACCACCGCGCACGGAGAGCATCGCCGGAGGCCGGGAGCTTCTAGGTGGCGGAGGGGTACGAAGGTCAAACCCTAAATCGCGCGCCGCGCGGCTTCGAGCTCTCGCGTACGAGACGAGAGCGGAGAGACGGTTTTCTTGTTTCGGTCTCTCATTGATTCCGGTGTGGGCGCCTTTTCAGTTCAGACGCGTCGCGTTCGCGGGGGATTGGGAAAGGAGTTTTTTTTTCTTCTGCTTTGCCTTTTTTTTACCAAAAGCAAAAATAGCCTTCCACAAATAAAATTGTATAAATAGCATTCCAATAGCACTCCTACCACACAAAAAAATCGTGGTATGTTACGCGCCGCTGATCCAGACTGTGGCAAGATAGGCCATCGGCCAGAAGCTCGCCACGTATTCTACCGTGGTCTGGGTCAGCGGTACATGATCTGTCACGATATTTTTCGTGTTGTAGAGATGCTATTTTTGTTATTTTCGTTTATAATAGACTATTTTTGCTATTTTATTTTAAAAACGCAATATTTTAATCAAAGACTCGTGGGAAAGGCGGATAGCGTTTGGATCTTCATACTTGTAGGCGACGCTGTGGCGACGAAGTCGGCATGGGCGCCGCTGGGTTTGGAAATCGCGGGTGGACTCGGGAGGGAGGAGCCACTGGGCTGCTGCGGTGGGAGTATACGGTCCTTTCCGTCAGATTGGGTTCCGGGCTTGTGGTGTTGTCGCACGCCGAGAAGATGTTATCATGTGTGCGCTCGGCCTGGATTGGAGTTTTTTATGCTTGTTTCAAGTAATGTTCGCCAGCTCCAGATAGAGAGGATAGCTACCACTTCGAGCCCATTTTGTGCTTTTGGGGGGCTAGAAACTGGAATTTTTTACTGTTCTGGCCATGTAGCAACGTTTAATTTCAAAAATAGCCCTCATTCGTCATAATTTTCAAATATAGCCTCTGAGCAGTGCTCTCTGCTGCCTCGGGCGCAGAGCACTGCCTCGGCCTGTGAGCAGCACACCTGCCTTGGGAGGCACGTGACCTGCCCCATATGGTGGCGCGGTAGGAGGCAGGAGAGAAAAATTGGAGAGAGAAGAAAAGAAAAGAAAAAGGAAAAAAAATCAGGAAAATTTTTAAAAATCCAAATTTCAAGAAAATTATATAAAAATCGTTGGAACATGAATATATTTAATAAAATATTTTTGAATTTAATTGAAGTTTGTTTTATTCATTTAAAATATTTTTCACTTTCTCGAATTTTACAATTAAAATTTAAAATATTTTTCACTTTCCAGAATTAAATTCTGAACAAATAAAATTATGGCAAATTCACACAAGCAAGTATGCTATGTCGGAAGGCTCTACATAAAATTTCATAATTTTTTGAACTCATTTTCTATATTTTAAAATTCCTACAAATAGTGTCGAAACCCTAATCGGCTTAAACCTAAACCCTAATGCATCCTAGCACCTAAATTCACATGCATGCTTCCCATGCATGCACATGCAGGAAGGAGACAAGGAGGGACATCGATTGGATGGATGTGACCGGGATTAGATGGACGTGATGTTTTCTGGTGGAAAAGGGTTTGTACAAATAGTATATTTGTACGCGTATTTTGGTTGTTATGTGTGGACTTTTTGGCAGATACAACCGGTTTTTTTCCATACATTTCAAGTCACATGAAATCATGAAACCCTAATTTCCGAAACCTAAAATCCAAATTTTTGTGATCTAAATCTTGTCTCCAAAACACATATAAAATTGTCAAAATATTACACAATCAAAGTCCACTACATGAGGAGCCTTCAAAATAAAATTCATAATTTTTGGGGCTCATTTTCTACATTTATAAATTCGTACAAACAGTACACTTATATAAAATTGTGAGAAACATTATGAATGAATAAAATTTTAAATGAATAAATTACGAAAGTGAAAAACATTTTAAATTTTAATTGTAAAATTCCGTAAAGTGAAAAATATTTTAAATGAATAAAACAAACTTCAATTGAATTCAAAAATATTTTATTAAATATATTCATGTTCCAAGGATTTTTATATAATTTTCTTGAAATTTCGGATTTTTAAAAAATTTCGGATTTTTTTCTTTTTTCTTTTCTTTTCTTCCTCTCTCCAATTTTTCTCTCTGGCCTCCTCACCGCGCCACCATATAGGGCAGTCACCGCCTCTTCCCCGGGCGAGGTACTGTCGCGCCCGGGGGCGGAGGTCTCTGCGCCCCGCCATGCCATAGAGCACTATTCAGAGGCTATTTTTGAAAATTATGGCAAATGAGGGCTATTTTTGAAATTAAACGTTGCTATAGGGCCAGAACAGTAAAAAATTCTAGAAACTGAGAACGTTATGACTTCATTTTACCCTGACTTTAAGTTGAAGCGAGTGTCCTTCCAGTTACACGAAAGTATGTACAGTATGTACTTCATTGTACATAAAGCGTAAGGGCCGATCTACTCCATCCAGGGGTGGATATCGAGCAGGTAGTCATCTTATTGAGCTTTTTTCGAAATTGGCATAATTTGATTTAATATTATTTTATTTATAGTTTGAAAGTATTTTTATAACCGAGCTAACGAGCCAGGTCAGAATGAAATCCAATTTCATTCGAAATTGACTCATTTCAATATTTAATTAAATAACGTGTTTAATTAGAACAATTTTGAACCGGATCAACGAACATCACTAACGAGCTTTTTTTTCATCTCTACCTACGTCTGATTTACTTCAGCTTTTACGTAAAAAGGTTGGTTATTTATTACTATCGTACTTCCAGGTCTTATTTCACTCCATGTAAAAGCTGGTTGTACCTCTTTCGCTGCTGGAAGTCATCAACAATAGAGACCCGCACCCCTAATGTTGTACGCGAACGGAGCCAGCATCCCTATTACCCGGTCAAGTGTCCGTTGCCATTAGCTCACTTGCAAGCAAAGACCGATGGCAATTTCTGCATGAAGCTGGGCTCCTATGGCTGGAGGTCTCGGTGCAGGGAGCTTGCCCAGGCTTCACATGTCCGCTGGCTCCACCCCTGCTCGTACAAAATATAAATCGTCGGTACATCTTGAACCTTAATGCTAGCAAGCTCGCTGGGATAATCAGATGCCAAACCAACTGGACTGTAAAACTTGCAGGATACACACTTACTAAGTTAGTCTACAATAATTTTTGGTTTCGGTGATGTGCAATATGCACATCAAAGCTTACATCCAGTGGCGGAGACAGAAATTTTCTAAAACCTAGACAAACCGCAAGCTAAGTATCGATCGCCTTGTTTTGCTAGGCAGGCCGGACGCCATTTTTCAGTTATGGTCGTCGTGGAACTTCATCGAGACTAGCATAACACGTCGCCGGCAAGTATAACAATTGTCTAGACTGGAGGGACGGTAGATCCACCTACGCCTACGTCGGTAGAGGTCTAGCAACTAGCTCCAAAGAGATGCCGGCACTTGAAACAACCCCCTTTCATTTCACCAATCACGTACTAATTAATCCACCGCTAGGGTACTGCACCGCACACGGCCCACAATGTACACGACGGGCGCTGGGGCGCAGCAGGGACATTTCAAATCAAATCAGCCCCTGGCTCCCCCCCCCCCCCTGGGCCTTCGCCATCACCAAACCAACCGATGTGATGCATCGTATGTGTCCCTAAACCGTGTAACGTCGTAGCGCCCACCAACACGTACCGCCACGCCACGCCACACACCACACGCTATAGCAGTAGTACACCACCATCGTATCGACCGATCGGCTTGCGCGGCGCATCACCAGTTCACCATCCGATCCACGAGCCGCGGGGCCACGGGAGCAACCGGCGGTTGGCGAGGCGCGCGACCGCGCGTTCCTTCGTTATACGTTCGTTGGCTGGTTGTTTTTTATCCGGTACCACCGGCCGGAGAACGAGCAGATCGAGCGGTACTGCAGATCTGCAATACTGCATGATGGTGCATGCATGCATGGGTGATGGGACCACGCGTACGTGCCATGCCTAGTGTTTTTTTAGAGTACACCACGGACACACGCTCTCACACATATACACATGAGTGTGACTTTAACACACGTCTAATCTAGAATAGACGCTTAGACCTCACGTAACGCGGACACACGCTTTGACCATTAAACAAATCTACGTGTGTGTACTATTCCGAAAACCCCCCGAAAATCCCCTACCTATGAGGCAACCCAGGATCGATCCCAAGCGGGCTGGGCGCACACCTGGTGTCGCAACCAACCGAGCAACGCTCGGTCCTCAAGCATTTGAATACCGGAAACATTTTTTTAACAGGAGAGGGTGGTAAGGTCGAAAACCGAAAAATTTCGGTTGAAATTTTCAAATCAAAATTTGAAATTTTCGGATTTGAAATTAAAAAAAATCAAATTTGACTTAAATTCAAACAAATTCGATTTTTTTAGATAGAATTTATCTAAACCGATTTTTAAGACCGATTTGTATTCCTACTGTACCCATCGGTATGGCCCAAAACCATACCCAGTCGCTCTCGACTCCCCTGGCCGGCCGGCCCTTATATCATCGTTAACATCATCAGGGCCAGTAGCCGCGGCGGCGGCAGAGGCGCAGCGGAATGTGTAATCTGCAAGGCACATACGCTGCGTTTCATAGCATTGAACAGCTAGGCGCATGTCCCTGGGCTGTGGTGGCATGCACATGCATTCATGCCAGCCCTGGTCCACGGCCGCAGGCAGCAGGCAGCAGGCAGCAGGCACATACGAACGCACACAAACCACCGGGACAGGAGTGGCCATCCTGCAGTTCCTGTCGTTCCTTCCCCACGTATTCTCTCCAAGGATGGGCACCTGTCGATCAAGCGGCTCTCTGCGCCGTATCACTCCGGCCGTATCAGATGCATGTATGGCTAGCTAGAAATGAGCATGTAAGGAATTTTTTTGCTGTGTGAGCGTGATTTTGTTTTAAAAATAGTTGTTTTGTATTTATAAAAATAGTTGTAGTGATTTTTTTTGGTGCAAAATTAGCACCCCAACCATGTGGTAGCCGTGCGACAGTTGCCCCAGCCCGCCACGCACCGCTTCCGTATGGCTGCCGTGTGGTCTCCCCGCCCGGTCACCACGTGTTAGAGTTAGGGTTTCGCGTGTTATGGTTAGGGTTAGGTTAGGGTTTCGACCGATAATTCGTGAATTTTGTAGCATTTTAAAAATATAGCAAATTAGTTCCTAAAATTATAAAATTTTACGTGAATGCTCGTAACATGGTGTACTTTCTTGTGTAATTTTTTTATAATTTTCCTCATTCTAATCTTACCTCGCAATTTTATTTAAGTGTACTCATTTTATCCCACCACGTGTTACCCTTTCCTCCTCTCACACGCATGGCCCCCTCCCACATGCCCCCCCTCCGGTGGCCATATTTTGAACCGTTCATCCTTCCCCCTCCTCACATCTATCGACTCCTCGCGGTTGTCCCCTTGCCCGTGATCTTTGCAGCGTAGAGACAATGCATCCAAATTCCCAAAGACCAACGCATGCTTTTCCTTCGCTCAGCTATAAATACTGAAATTTTACAGTCGCTCTTCGCTCATCCTAATTATGTTTCGCTTCTCGTTCTGGAGCTCGTCGCTGAGAACTCAGAGAACTTAACATAATTAATATTGTTGGAGATCAAGTATTTGCTTGCTGCTCGTCGCTTATTGCTCGATTTTTTTATAGCTTACTACGAAGGGCAGATAATTTGTCGGATGCTTTTGTCGTTATTACCGTAATTAGTTAGTGTATTGGTTATTAATTAGTTATGAATTAGTTAGTTTACTAGTAATTAATTGGTTTAGAGGTAATTAGTTAGTTCGCTGGTAATTAATTAATTAGTCGAAATTAGTTTAGTAGTTATCAGTCCCGCATATTAAACTAGTGCGAATAAACTACTCATAATTTATGTAGTGGTAATTAATTAGTTAGTTTAGTGGTAATTAAATAGTCATGATTAATTAGTTTAGTCTATGTTAATTAGTTTAGTGGTAAATAATTAGTCGTATCTAATTACACATATGTAATCCATCACTTGCATACAATTTGTCATATCTACTTACACAAATGTACCGCGGATGGGGTTGTTGTGGCTTTAGGTAATGTCAAACATGCAAGACTTGTATGTTATTTATGGCGATGGTCTCGTACGGGCCGGACCCGGCGGGTTTGACCTGTCGAGATGCCAGTACAAGGTGGTCCAGGCGGAGGATCTCGACGCGATGAACATTCACGAGTTTTGGAGTTGCATCTAGAGAGAGTTAGTCACGGAAGCAATAAGGAAGAAAGTTGTGATCGAGGGGATCGCCTGCACGAATGATGTGTGGGAGCTCGTTAAGGTGGCTGGAAGCGTAGCATGGAGCCAGTACTTGCAGATTGCCTCCCAGCCTGAGTCGACCATTTATGGGAGGCCGATGGTGTACGTGAATTTCGTACCCAGGGCGTCGGGCCGCCTTGATGATACCGGAGCCTCTACAAGTGGGCAAGCGCAGCCCGAGCCTGAAGACGGTAGCATGGAATGTGCTACCTCGAAGGATTGCCTTGCGCATAATTTTATGCAAAATGAGGGGGCAGAATCGTGGTGGTCGGCCCGCATTGACTGCCACAAGTATCTACCAGACCAGGCTCTCATGTTGGAGTCCGACGAGGACGTCGACCCAAGCTTGGATGGTAGCAACGATGACGCACGCCAGGCCGGTGGTCCAACCGGGGGAATTTTGTCATCGGAGGTGCCTTATGTGCTATCAATATTTGATGATGTCGCAGTGCGTTCGCTCGTATTGCCGCAAGAAGAAGGCTCCCACTGGGGGTTTGATGCCGAGACTCTCTTAGTAGGGCAGCGCTTCCCCAGCAAGGAGGACGTGCAATAAGCTATAGCACGGTACGCTTTGTCCATCAGCCGTGTGTACCGAGTGCACCAGTCCAACTTCGGACATTATGCAGTGAGGTGCATAGTGGAAGGTTGCCCTGGCAAGGTCAGCGCTCACTGAGCAAAGATCTTTGGCTCGATATTCGCTGTCAAGGTGGTGACCGACCACACTTGCGAGCTTAGTGAGCCCCTGCGGCAGCACCTAGTTGCGGCGGACGTGTTCGTCTCCCCCAAGCTGCTGATGTCGAAAGTCGTTAATCAGGTTGGCTATCCAGTCAGCTATGGCAAGATCCGACGAGCCAAGCAGAAGGTCATCGAGTCCATGTATGGGACATACGAAGAGGCGTACAACCTTGTGCCTAGATTGCTTCACCAGATTGTTGAATCAAACCCTGTCACGTACATAAAAAAGCTTGAGCATGAAGATGTTGAGAAAGTGACCAACCACTTTATACTGGACCGAGTGTTCTAGGCTTTCACTCAGGCCATCGGGGGCTTCCGGTTCTGTCATCCCGTGATGACGATGGATGGCACTTTCCTCACGGGAGGTACAAGGGCACGATCCTCACCGCGATGACAGCCGACATGAATGACCAGCTTCTCCCTGTGGTATTTGCCATTGTGGAGAGCGAGAACACATCCAGTTGGTTGTGATTCCTATCGAACGTGAAGACGGCGGTGGTGGGAGACTAGCCCAATGTATGCCTTATCACAGACCACAATGTTGGGTTATTGGCTGCCATCAACACCATGCAGCACGGGACGCCCCCCTACTAGTGGAATGACGTGCAATCCAGGTGGTGCATGAGGCATCTTGCATCTAACTTGTTCAAGCGGTTCCACAGTCAGGATGTCATGAAGACGTTCAAGGCATTGTGTCTGCAGAACCAGAGGCGGAAGTTTGACTCCATCTGGGGAGACCTCGAACGCCGGACTACGAGGCATACAAGGGAGTCCACTCCGGAGGTACTAGCTAGAGAGCAACCCCATAGTGCCATAAGTTTCTCGGAGTGGATTAATGGGCACGCTCCTAAATTAGAGAAATGGCCCCTTCTGTATGAAACAAACGGTGTGAGGTACGGGATTATGACGACCAACATGTCCAAGGTGTACAACAGCGTCCTCAAAGGTGTATGGTGCTTCCCTATCACTGCGATCATCGAGGAGACATGGACTCGCATTGTTGGTTATTTTATCAATAGAGCCACCGTAGCCAAGCGACAAATGGAGGAAGACAAGCAGTTGTCAGAGAACATGCAGAGGCACATGGGGTTGCCTTATCACAGACCGCAATGTTGGGTTATTGGCGGCCATCAACACCATGCAGCATGGGACGCCCCCCCTTACCAGTGGAACGACGTGCAATCCAAGTGGTGCATGAGGCATCTTGCATCTAACTTGTTCAACGGTTTCGCAGTTAGGATGTCATGAAGACGTTCAAGGCATTGTGTCTGCAGAACCAGAGGCGGAAGTTTGACTCCATCTGGGGAGACCTCGAACACCGGACTACGAGGCATACAAGGGAGTCCACTCGGGAGGTACTAGAGAGAGAGCAACCCTATAGTGCCATAAGTTTCTTAGAGTGGATTAATGGGCACGCTCCTGAATTAGAGAAATGGTCTCTTCTATATGACACAAATGGTGCGAGGTACGGGATTATAATGACCAACATGTCCAAGGTGTACAACAGTGTCCTCAAAGGTGTGCGGTGCCTCCCTATCACCGCGATCGTCGAGGAGACATGGACTCGCACTGTTGGTTATTTTATCAATAGAGCCACTGCAGCCAAACGACAGATGGAGGAAGGCAAGCAATTGTTTGAGAACATGCAGAGGCATATGGACAAGAAGATGGAGAAGGCCCAAATGCATGACATCCGGGTGGTTGATGGCCTCAGGAGGAAGTACGAGATCAGGTTTCGGCAGAAACACGTCAACAGTCATGCCTAGGGGAAAGGAAACAGGTATGCACCTTGGGTGATGTGGCGATATGCACCTACAACAAACCGAAGCTCCTGCACAAACCATGCTCGCACGTGTACAAGGCGTGTGCGCAAATGAGGTAGATGTGTACGCCGTACATCTCCGAGTACTACAACACACAGTACCTTTTCGGTACATGGAGTACGAAGTTTCACTCGTACGGCTTGGAAATGAAGTACAAGGATCTTTGATCGGACATGGTGCAATGGGGCCCGAACAAGGACTTGAAGACAACAGCGAAGGGGCGACGGTAGACGCGGCGCTTTCGGAATAACATGGATATCAACCAATGTACCAGTATTAGCTGCACAAACAAGTGCAGGATATGCAAGACCCCTGAGCATTCAGCGAAAGATTGTCCCAACAGACCGAGCTCGTCTGGTCATTATTCGGTGTCCTAATGTAATGTTTTCTCAGCCTTATTTTCTTATGTACAACAAAACTTGTACGAGTTATGCATAATTTGCGTCTGTGCTGTTGGTGATATGCCCTAGAGGCAATCATAGAGATGATTGTATCACGTCTATGTTTATGAGTTATTAAATAAATGTTATTCTGTTCCTTGAATGAATCATTTGTTATGAAGATTAACAAGTATGTGACTTATTGGTGAAACTCTTTTAACTTATATGATGTCGTTCAGTGGTATCAGAGCCATCCTGTATAGTTTTTGATCTAGATCGATCATACATACTTGATATGTGACAATAGTAGATTGGATCTATTACTTGTTTGGTCTGGTAGCCTAGATCGGTTCATATGGATGGAACGATCTAGGCACTAGTCGATAAGATCGATCGAGTTTTCAGTGGTAGTAGATGGGTCTACGAGGAGGTATGAGCTATAAGTACTAGATGGTCTTCTACGCTTGTTCACGACCACATTGCATGATACTCCTACTGGTCGGTATTCCGCCATCGGGGTATGCCGCAGTGCGTGGTCGTATCAAGACAATGATTAGATTGGTTCGAATAGGGTTAATATGATTAATCCGATGATTTCCGAGGCTCGGATGTGTGAATAAGATTCATGTCTCGAAAGTGCATGGAGATGTCACCGATCAAACAAGAGTCATATATGATATGATTAGCAAAGAGTTGCTTACCTAAAATCACTAAGTTTCTAGCAGTGATGCCAAAGCTCACTAGGACTTAATGATTTATGGATCTTGTACTCACTATATGTTGTCTGATGGAAACATGGTTTATAGTGAGAGTATCTTTTATTGACTGTTGATGATTGAGTTTGACCAGGTATGAACTAGTCGTATGGTGATACGACCAGGTTCAGACTAGTCATATGGAGAAATGACCAGGTTCAGACTAGTTGTATAGTGATACGAGCTGGTCATAGACTGGTCGAACATAACCACCAACATGAGTGTCTAATAGAAGATCTTACATAAACATATTGCTGAATTTTTGCATATTCTGTTGTAGATCATAGCACCTACTACTTAATTTAGGATCTATTCTTGAGAAAGAAAAGTTGAATGGAACCAACTTTATTGACTGGTTTCACAATCAGAGAATTGTTCTCAAACAAGAAAAGAAGGAATATGTTCTAGAGAGTCCCTATCCTAAGGAAACAATTGCCGATGCTCCTCGAGCTGAAAAGAATGCTTATGAGAAGCATTGCAATGACACAGTTAATGTGCAACCTCAGGACCCTCTGTGCATTCTGAACTAGTCCCATGACCAGTAGCTAGCTCACACAGTTACAACATTGGTGTAATCATATCCACACAACCAAACTATAGATGAAGCAGACAAATTAATATTATTTAGCAAAAGGAACTTATGGTCAAGTCTTACAACGCTTGCCTCGCAGGGCTTAAAACAAGAGGAAGTTTGCAGCAAAAACCAAACATCCGGTGGAGGTCACCCAATATGCCCACAGGCAATCGAGTAGAGGACGTGACCTAATTCACATAGTCGTCAAAGTAGTCTTCTTCGTAGAACTCGGTGCTCCTGGTTCTTCTTCAGCGACTGATCAACCAGAAGGCATAAAGCCGTGAGTACTTTGAATGTACTCAGCAAGTCGCAGAGAAATGTATGCAAGTAATATTCATGCAAGGTTTGACAAGGATAGCTTTATGGCTATTTTGCAGAAAGCAATATTTGACATTAAATACAATAAGTAGATTGTAAGGCACAATTTAAAAGATTAATACATAAGTAAACAATTTTCTTTGAAACAACTAGTGAACACCCCGTTCACTTCCCAACCATCAACCATCTACGAGATTCGACCACCCCATTCCAACATTTTTGATAAAGATCTAACTCTTGCGTGAAATCACCAAGCATGTCCATAACCAGGGACACGGCTATTCGAATAGTTTACACTCTGCAAAGGTTGTACAGCTTGACCCACAAGACACGAATTCTCTAGTTTGTTCGGCATATATCTATGCCACTGCTCACTACCTTAGGTAAGCAGTCTAGAGCATGTGACAAAGCTTTTACAAAGTTCTATTTTGACTTAGTTCTGCCCGCTAAGGTTTCACCATTCTGGCCCCCTCTTGCGCCGTTCCCAACCAAAACAGGACCAAACCAAAATATTGCTAATTAGTCGGCTAGGTCTATCCCAGTCTAGACATGTGGTTGTACGATATGGCCCAGATCAATGGTTCAAGGTTAAGTCCTTAGTAGTTGCTCAGACGAGACTTTCCGCATCCCAATGTGATTCCACACCCACCTTTACCACCGCCCACTCGTCCGAGCATAAATCATTTTTGTTCAACCCAGCCAAATGGCAATCCTTGCCATGGCGCACCATCTTTTATCAATAGTGGCTCCGCCACAGTTCCATATTTCCTTTAGTCAAATTCAATCCTTCTTGGAGTAAGTGATCATGAACCTATCGTATAACTAAAGCATTGGCTAAGCATAATACGATACATATGTTGGTAGTACAAATGTCCAACTAACAGTTATCCATCCTAGGGTGTCCAAGGGTTTATGTCATTCAAGGATACATGTCACTGCAATTTAGCAAGGAGGCATAATGGTAAGTAGGTAATTAACTAATTCTCGAAACCATTTATTATAAAATTAGCAATGCATGTTTATATCAATCAATATACTTTTATAAATTGGGTTCAATATGATCAAAGGTCTATGACATACCTTCGTTGAAGAGTAGAGATGCTTCGGTCGTCGGGTCCACGAAGTCGTCCGAAACACCGAAATCTATACGTGCGAAACAAGCTAAGTAAATAAAATAACTCCAAATAAAATCCAAATAAATACTAAATAAATACTAAATAAATACTAATAGGAAGACAAAGAATTTAGAGGAATTTATAAATTTGAATCACTCAAATCGGAGTTCGAGTGAAGAAGTTATGGCCTTCGGAATTTTGAATTTACATAAAATGATGAAATTGGGATTTTCTTGATTTTTCCGATTTATTTACTAAAGAAAAACCAGGAAAATCCACGCGGGCTTGTTGACGAGGTAGCCACGCCGACAAAGGGCCGAGGTGGTCACGATGGGCGCCACGGTGGCAGCCCACGCCGAACTGGCCGATGGCGCTCGACCCGATGGTCGCCGGTGAACGGTGGGGGTCTTGGTGGCCGGCGAGGGCACCTAAGGGAAGAGGGCGGCGCGGCGAAGCAGGTGCGCGTGGTCTCGAGAACGCGGCGACAAGGGGAGGCCGGCGACGAAGACGAAGAGCGGGCGGAATGCGGCGAAGGTGGTCCGAGGGGCTTCCGGGGCCGGGGAGGTGCGCACGGGGAGGCCCGTGCTCTGGCGATGCCGAGGCGAGGTCGATGGCGCCGGAGGAGGCTCGATGGCGGCGGCGATTGAATCACAAAATACGACGAGCTCGGAGGGAGAGTGAGTGGGGGGAAGAGCAAGAGGAAGCCGAGGGGCGCTTGGTGCACCCCTTAAATAGGTGCGGGGGAGGCCAGAGGGCGAGATGGGCGGTGGCGTGCTTGCGGCGGTGAGGACCGACGCTGACGGGGGCAGGTGAGCGAAGGTGACAGGACACGGGAGGGGGAGCAGGTGGTGGCAGCAGGCGCGGAGGTCGTCCGCGCATTGAATGCTGCGACAGAGGGGCGCTTGCGTCGAGTGCAAGAGTCTGGCTTTAGCAAAAGAAGATCGGCACGGCGAGAGCAAGCGCGGGGATGGGACGGGACACGAAAGCAAGGGCAACGGGCGTTGTTGATCGTGTAAAACCGAACACAAGTAAGAGGGCGGACGTCGGCCGTGCTACGGGCCTACGTCCACGAGAGTGAGCGTAACACAAGGATTTATACAGGTTCGGGGTCCGGAGGACCGCCTACTCTGTCGGTGGCTCAAGGGGTTCGAGGATCCTCCAAGGCTCACCTAGTGACTTGCTTGTATGTATTGCTCAAGAGTCCTCCTCCCATGAGGAAGGATACATTGGGTATTTATAGGCTCCCAAGCCTGCACAAATGACCGTGAACGCCTTGGGGTTGGCTATTCTAAGAATACAATGGGGTATTATAGTCTTTTCTGCACAAAGTAGGATACAAATGGTCTTTGCCAGATGACTACATTTTCAGTTTTGATGAGCCGAGGTTCACCGCACGGAGTGGGTCCCACTAACAGGGGATAGAATATTCCTCCAACAGTAGCCCCCCTGTCCCTTGGCGTTGTGGGGGAAATGCTAAGGGACAGTCTTGAACCGTGACTTTCCTGTGGAGTTTGATAACCAGAAGCGCATGTAAGGCTTGGTTAATATTTCTCGGGTCGTTTTACTTGCTCTGGCCGGAACCGATGAGATGTGTACGAAAAAATGCTAGGCATTGATATGTCTTGATTTGGTCCAGAGGGTAAACCACAAAAAGCTTTCTTCCTTTGATGTGTCCCCACTGGTCCTGATTCGAACCAGTCTTTAGTCACATGATATGTTCCTGTGTCCCCAAGTGGAACAGTAGAGCTATTTAATGCGCTTGGACACGCTATGGGCTAGCACTCCGAACCCAAGGCAGGTGAGTCTCATTGATATTCACATAAGGCAATCTTCGGACCGGGCGCACAGGAAACAAAGCAAGCGGAGTCATTGAAGTCGACGGCAGGCTATCTTGACTCGGTCCGAAGGAATCCAAGGCAACCCACGACCATCGATATCCACGGCAAGTCCTTTCTTTTTCTTTCTTCCCTCGCCTCCAATACTACTGGCTCCTTTACTTCCTCTCTCTCTCGCCTCTCTTGCTTGTTTCCTCCGCCGCATTGCTGGCGACCCGTGAGGTCAGGGCGACCTCCGCGGGTTGTGCCTCTGCCCGGCCTGGCTTCTGCGACCGCTGGCGCCGCTTGGCGCCCAGCGTCGCCTCCTTGCTCGCCTCGGCGAAGCTCACCTCGTCGTCTCCGTCTGCCCGGCTCCTGCGATCGCCGCGCCCGCCGTGCATGGTGCCCGGATGCGCCTGTACTCGCGGCCGACTATGCCTGATCGCTCCACAGGCGCAGTCGCGATGGCGGCCACGGCTACGATCCTATGCCGCGGCCTCTCCTGGCGCCTACAGTCTTTGTCGGCCCAACCGGCGGCTCGGCGCTGCGGCCGTCTTGCGAACCGCCGCTCGGTTTCTCCTTTGTGCGGGCGGATAGGGCAATCGTCGGGCGCAGGGATGCGAGGGCGTCGAGCCGCACGGGGCGCTTGGGCGCAAGATGCCCGGTGCACGGGGTGCAAGGTCGCACGGTATCGGGCCACTCTGGGTGCTATGGCGCTTCGCGATGCGTTGCGTCCCCTCGGTGCCAGTGGCGCCCGTGCCGTAGCGTTAGCGGTGCCGCGCTCGGTGCGTGGTGCCTTGGTGCTGTGGCGCTGGCTATAGCGCCTTGGTGCCAGCGCTCGGTGCTGTGCGCGCTTGGTGCTGTGGCTCCCCTGCTGGCGTTCGTGGTGCTGTGGCGCTCCTGTGCGGCGCTTCGCCTTTACCTTTGTCGTATACTGCGGTGGGGTTGCTGTGCCTTGTGAGCATGTCCTGTGGGGAGTTGGGTGACCTTTCTATTTTTTCTTGCTTTGCAGGCCACTAACTCTTCTTACTTGCAGCCACCTCCTGCATGCCCATGTGCTCTCGGAGTGCCAGGGCACTCAGGGTGCCTGGTCCCAGCCGGTTACGTGAGACGCTGGGGGTCCCTCATGAGCACGCCTAATGTCCGGAGTTTATCTCTATAGTTCTGTTCTACTGTACTAGCCTTGAATGCTGTTCTGGAGGTTTTCCATTCATGGCCTGTCCCTCAGGAGACATGATACCAGTAGCTGTTCTTGTTGTTCTTATTCTTTACCACTGTGTTGCTACTTGCTACCAGTTTCTTTTTTCTGTTTTTTTTTTGTTTTTCCTGCCCTGAGCAACTCCAGAAATTTACTCCTGGGTTTGGAGATGTTCACAGTCATGTTGTGCAATGTTTGTGAAATGGACGGTGTTGCGGTGTTGTCTTGCTCATAGCTTAAGCAATTATGTTGCCAACTTCGTAGTTATTTCCAGCTCTTGAACCTCACTGGAGCCCAATCATGTTTATTTCTGAAATCCTTTGAATGTTGCGGTCATGGTGCTGAATTGAACCTCCTGATGGTTGTGATCGGCCATGGCTACTGGTTAGCCAAGGCGCACGCCGCTGTCAGGACGAGGGGGCGGCTTGGCCTGGGCGTCGGCCACTGTAGGAGGTCCAGAGTGTAGTAGTAGCTTTGGACGTCTTTGGTGCAGCTAGCTGGTATTCCATGTGTGTAGGCCCACCCACTGCTTGCTTGGCTATACAGTGTAGTATTATTGGTAACACCCATCACTGGCCTCTACCCCATATCATCGCCCAAGTGCCCAACGCTGGTAGGGTCTTGTCCTGCACGGGGCGAAGGTCCACGGTTCGAGCCACATCTAGCTTTTCTACCGGACCGCACGGCTGAATTGAACACAATAGTAGCGCAGTACAGTAAGTGGAGGATGAGTACCAAACACAGTATACTCCCGCTTCAGTGAAAACATCAGAAGATAATGGTTCCACTGGTCGGAACTGGACCATGACATGGTCCGTAGGACAGTATTGGATTGATGCCCACAAGGCTGGTCGGCGGCACACTTGGTAGCAGGCACGTGATTGGCCTCCTTTATATATATATAAGTTATACAAAATGGCTACGCGTGTGCAGGGCACTTAGGATTTTCAGGAATGCCCCTGCTCTTGAGTAATTTCACTTCTCATATAATTGCATGCGTATATTGACATTCCTTTGTGCAGCACTCATCCACCTTGCTGGTGTTGCAGGGTTTGCCCATTTCGCTACGATGACCAAGGATTGTGACCTGTTCCGCCGGGGAGGGGGAGACAAGGACCGGGCCAAGGTGGCCAGGACTGATTCACCATGTGATGATCTCGACGAGGAGATCGATATTCTTGGTGATGGTCCTGACAAGGTGACTCTTGTGGGAGTCGAGCCTTCCTCCCTTACTAAGGTGGAGAAGGCAGCTTTGGTGGCACCTGGGAGCCACCTTACACTGAGCGACATCCTGTGGCCGGGGCCGGACGAGCGCCCTTGCCCCCCCAAAGGGGTACATCGTTGCGCTCAAAGCTTGGTTTGAGGTCGGCCTGGGGCTTCCGATCCATCCCTTCGTCCGGACACTTGTGAAGCACTATTAGGTTGAGCTCTCGCACTTCTCACCTAACCTTCTTGCTAGGGTGAGGGTGTTCTTGTGGCTGTGCGAGACTGCAATCGAGGGCAAGCGTCTGAAGCCCTCATCAAGCGCTTTTGACTACTTCTTCCATCTCCAAATCGCCGAACGGAAGTTCGACCGCTAGGCTCACCGGTCTCGACTATTCAAAGACCAAGGTGAGTATCCTGCTCATGCCACCAAATACAACCGAGTCGCCCACGAAAAGAAGTGGTTTTACCAAGGTGGAGGGCTTTTCTTACCGTGATCGACCCCAAGATTACCTAGGACGGCTATCCTGAGATTCCTCCTCTCTCGGATGCCGACTGGGAGTTTGTTCGTGCTACATCCGAGGTCCGCAAGTGGAGCGGCGTCCGGGACTTGATGGAGGAGATGACCCTTCTGGGTGTCAGCCCTTTGATCGACAAGAACCGCGACTACTTGAAACTTTCCAAGAGCAAAGGTAGGCGTGACTTTGTCAGTTTTCTTATTTACTTGTGGTTTGTGCTTGATTCAAACTTTGAATTTTGTTGCAGTGCCAGTGCGCTCCCCTAAGAGGGCAGTTGAGGAGACCGACTGGATCCTCGGGGAGATGACCATCACCGAGTACGAGGCCCTTGAGGAGGTTGGCATCTTCGATGGTCGGGGGTGTAACAGCGTGGCCAACAACTTTAAGCTGGTGATGCCTCCCAGGGGCAAGCCGGTCCCTGATCCGTCGAAGAGGAAGAAGGTCAAGGTGTTGATCCGAATGGCACGCCAGGACCCTCCTCGGAAGGGTCACCGACGACGAAGCCTTCAACAAGCAGGAGCAAGGCTTCCTCTGCGCAGAGCAAAGTGTATCTTGGCGGTGACTCGGTCATGGTGCTTCGATCAAGACGCCCTCCTCGAGGAGTCCTCTACCTCCTGCTGCCCTGGCCATGCTTCACGTGGGGAGAAGCCTCGAGATTTCAGGGCACTTTAGAGATCATCTTTGCGAAGAGGAAGTGGAGCCCTCCAAAGATTGTTCATGCCATCGAGCCTCAGTAACACCACGATTTTTAGAGCCTTTTGAAAATTTTCAAAATAAAAAGAACCATTTGATTTTGATGATAATTCAAAGCTTAACTTGAGAATTTCGTGATCCGGATTGTTTAAAATGACTAAGCTAAACTTCAACTAAATCAAAGTTTGGTTCTTTTGATGTAGCTCTAGCTCTCTGGAGCTATCTCCCTTTTCTTGATAGGATTTCTCTCCTTCATCTGTTTGGACATTTTTATATGTCCGCATCGTCCCCTGTTTGACCTCTCGTTGTTGTGCGGATCTCTTGATCCTAGACCACAATCTTCAGTTGGGCATATTCTTGTGCCTGTGCCTCCTCTACAGGTTGATCTAGCCGGACCTCCCTCACATCTTTTGCTTGAGTCTCCTCTTGCTTCTTGGAATGCCCAAGAATTCACTTGAACCTACCTGGGCCAATTAGATCTTCTTTGCATTCGATTGAACCACCTTTGTGCTCAATTGGACCCCTTCGATTTCCTCGAGCCGTCGGACCTCCCATGTGAAGGCCCCGAACTGCTCAAACCTCTTGTGATCATCATCCAAGGATCCAGGACCTCTTTAGGTCTAGATCTTCTAAGTGCTTGGACCTTCCTGGTCCAGATCTCCTTCTCGGCTTAGACCTCCTCGGGGTCTAGGTCTCCCTTTATAACCACTTGAGTTCCTTCCATGCTCTTGTGAACCTCTTAGTGATCACTTGGATTCCTTTTCGCCCGATTCTTGTAGCCTTCTCTTTGGAAAGGTCCTTCTAGTGCAATCCGTATTACCACCCCAACTCACGGTAATACCATTCTTTAGGACCTCTTTCCCATTCGTTCGAGACCTTTCCTTTGAGTTTGATTACTTTGAAACTCTTTGTTGGTTTGGATCTCTTGGATCGAGACCTCTTTTCTTCGAGACTTCTCTTAAGTCAAGACCCTTGTTGCTTGGGCACACTCCTTATGCCCGCCTCTTTTCGGCCCAGACATCATGGTATTTCATCGGGTCTTTTGTGTGCCTTTGAACTACCTCGACATTTCTTCCTAACCGAAAGGACTTTCTGTTGACATGTTCTGCTCAGTATAGACTTTGTAGTGATACCATGCCAGGCTGCTTAGCGTTCTATTTTTTGTAGATGAGTTAGGCCTGAGAGCCTATGTAGCCCTCCATACAAGAGCATGGTTACGTTTGCATTTCCCTCTATTATGAAAATGTCATGACGATGTTATACTTCATTCAGGGCATGTTTAAGAAGGTGATTGGCATCAAATATAAGCGGTGCGCGCGGAGGGGCCGAGCGCCTGGCCCATCGAGCCCGGCCTTATGAGGATAGCCCGCGGAGGGTGGGTGGTTTAGCATTAGGTATGATCGTCGCGAGGCGCTTCAATCCCCCGATAGGAAGCCGCCATAGCAGAGGCCCTGCTTGTGAGGCCTTCAGTATGCCAGATGTAATAAGGGAACACTCCTGTGCCCCCTGAGAGGGCATGCCTCTCAGGACCTGTAAATGTTGTCGGTTTGTATTATTGTTTTTCTCGTAGGTATATGTTCCCGAGGGATATGAACGTCATAGGCGTAGCTGGCCTTTGCTTGCGTTGGAGCAAGGCGAGGAGTGACCCGGGGTCGTTTCGTAGCGTAACTGGAGGTCAAGGGGACTAATCCTTAGCACATCCATAGACTCGGGCGCTAGGCCCAAGCCGTCACTTGCGCCTGGTCCAAAGAAGACGCAAGTCGCCAAGCAGTAGGCGGCGACGCCTAAGCCGCCTAGGACTTAGTTAGGGAGACCACAGGGTCACAGCGCCCTACACACCACGGGGTGACACCCCTTGTAAGGGAAGGGTCAAGCGGGACTTATGAGATTATTGGGTAGGGCGGCTCATAACAAATTGCAGCGTTAGGAGCAAGTCCTTACAGATGGCTGTAAGCGTGCTAGTTAGACTATCTCTTGAAATGGTGCAACCTCCTAACAACATTGTGTTGGAGGGTGGCCTTTCAACAGCAACGTGCTAGAAGGCAAACTTTTCAATCACCAACGAGCATGTATTTGGGAACATATACACAAAATAGGCATGTCCTTTAACAGCAGCGTGTTAAGGAACTACCCCGGAATCGTGGCCCGCTCCTTAACAGCAACGTGTTAAGGGACTATCATGAAATTGTAGTATAATTGCATATATATAGGGATCGTGCCGGAATCTCATGTCTTTATTTCATTGAGCAAGATGGTGTTTACACTTTGATAGGTGCCATGGAGGGCATACAAGAGGGTTTCAAGCGTAAAACTTGCGGAGCTTATCCGCATTCCATACATGCTTCAGCTGCTTGTCTTCCAGGGTAGCAAGTCGGTAAGCGCCTAATCCTAGGACTGAGGAGACGTGGTAGGGCCCTTCCCACTTGGGGTGAAGTTTCCCTTGAGCCGTCGGGTCGGTGACCCTTTTGAGGACAAGGTCGCCAAGAAGAAAAGCACGTTCCTTCACCCTGCTGTTGTAGAACCGGGCGGCCTCCTGCTTGTAAGCGGCATGCTTGAGGAGGGCTTGGTCGCGGATCTCCTCAACGAAGTCCACCTCAATCCTGTGGTTGTCCTCATTTTGGGTGAAGCTAACAGGTGATGGCCCTGAGAGCATTTCCACTCGGAGGGAGCGGTGGTGGATTTCAGCAGGGAGGACAGCTTCTGCCCCGTACACGAGCGAGAACGGAGTTCTCCCAGTGGCACAACTAGGAGTTGTGCGTAATCCCCATAGGACGCTGAGGAGCTCCTCCGCCCATGTTCCTCGCTTGAGGGCACTTGCCTCGAGACGGCGTCGTATGCCTTGCAGAATTAGCCATTAGCTCTTTCCACAGCCCCGTTGGTTTTTGGGTGAGCCACCGATGCGAAGCAAAGGGTGGTCCCAATGGAGTCGCAGAAATCCCTGAAGGAGGAGGCATCAAACTGATTGCCGTTGTCCACTGTGAGTTCCTTGGAAACCCCGAAGCGACACACAACATTCTTCCAAAAGAACTTCTGTATGGAACGAGATGTGATGAAGGCCAAGGGTTCCGCCTCCACCCACTTGGTGAAGTAATCCATTGATACCACCACATGCTTGTAGCCCCATTGCGGTGGGAATGGCTTGCAGTCCATTCCCCATCAGCAAACGGCCAAGTGATCAAGATGGTGCAAAGAGGGCTAGCAGAGCTGCGTTGTGGTTGGTCGCCATCCTTGGCACCCCTTGCATGTCTTGAGGACGCCGAGGGCATCTTGCACCATCGTGGGCCAATAGAAGCCTTGACGGAGGGCTTTGGTCAGGTTGCCCTTGGCGCAATGTGAGAGCCGCAGAGGCCCTCATGCACATCAAGGAGAAGAGAAATACCTTCTTCTCTTGTGACACACTTGAGAAGGGTGGATGCTCAGCGCTTGTAGAGCTTTCCTTCAATGATCACGTAAGCCTTGGCTTTGGAGTGTAGCCTCTGAGCCATTCTCGCATCCTCGGGCTCTTCTTCTCCTATATGCACTTGATGATGGGAGTCATCCAGAGGGAGGAAGGACCAAGTCTCGTTGACCTCTGGGGTAGTTCGGGATCGGCCACTTCTTCCACTGATGGCGTTTTTAATACTTCAAAGAAGACTTCTGGAGGAAGGGGTTCTCGAGAACTGCGGCACGAGCCAGCGGTGCCTTTCGGTGATTATCTCCACGGGATCCGACGAGCTTCAAGTCCAAAGAAAGTGGCATTCCATCTTCCTCACTTTGTCCAAGTATTTGGCCATTTTTTGATCGAGGCATTGATATGTTTTATCCATCTGATTGACAACCAACTGGGAATCCCCTAAGATGAGAAGGTGTCGGACGCCCATGGCCTTAGCAAGGCGTAGACCCAAGAGTAATGCTTCATACTCGGCCACATTGTTTGTGGGGTTGAAGGATAAGTGGGCCACGTACTCAAGTGCCTTCCCTTCCGGGCTTACTAAGACGACGCCTGCACCCCCTCCTGCCAGACGCTTGGACCCATCGAAGTATAACGTCCAATGCTTGCTAGGGGTGTTTAGGGTGCTTGTTTGGTGCTTCATGGTCGATCGATGATCAATCCATTCACCATGAAATTGGCAAGGATCTCGAGATTTGATAGAAGTCCTCCCCACGAGCTTGAGAGAGAAAGGTGCTAGCTCAAGTGGCCCATTTTGCTATCCTTCCCGTGGCCTCTTTGTTCCTCATCACCTCATTGAGGGGTAGCTTGTTGGAACAAAGGATAGAATATCCCGAAAGTAGTGACGGCTTTCTTGAAGCCATAAGCGAGCATAGCATATTTTCTCTATTTCGTGTACCTTGTCTTTGTTTCTGCCAGGCTTCACGACATAATATACCGGTGTTGAATTCCTTCTTTTTCCTTGACTAGGATGGCGCCACCGCGACAGGGGGTTGCAATGAGGTATAGGAGTAGCACATCTCCGGTCTTGGACTTGTGAGGAGTGGAGGGCCGCCAGTAGGCTTTTAGGTTTTCAAGGCTTTCGGGCTTCATCGGTCCATAGGAAGCCTTCAAGCCTACGGAGAATCTTGAAGAAGGGGAGGCCCTTTTCCGCCGAACGTGACAGGAAGCGTCCGAACGCGGCCATGCGCCCCATGAGGCGCTGGACGTCTTTGGTGGAGCGGGGTGGTTCCATGTCAAGGATTGCGCGAATTTTTTCAGGATTGGCTTCGATCCCCCGATGTGAGACCAGGAACCCTAGGAGCTTTCCTCCCTTTACCCCGAAGGCGCATTTTTCGGGGTTTAGTTTGACGCCGAACTTGCGAAGGTTGGCGAATATCTCTTGGAGATCTTCAATATGCGACGAAGCTTGAATGCTCTTTACGACAGCGTCATCGACATAAATCTCCACATTGTGACCTAGCTGGTCCTTGAGGATGAGACAGACGAGACGTTGGAAAGTGACTCCAGCATTCTTCAACCCAAAGGGCATGCGCAAGTAGCAGAAAGCGCCTACAGGGGTGATGAAGCTTGTTTTTTCCTCGCCTTCTTTCGCCATGTGGACTGATGATACCTCGAGTATGCATCTAAAAAACTCATCAACTCACACCCAGCAGTGGAGTCAACGAGTTGGTCGATGCGCGGGAGCGGGTAATGGTCCTTCGGACATGCTTTGTTGAGGTTGGTGAAGTCGATGCACATGCGCCACTTGCCGCTAGACTTTTTACCAAAACAGATTAGCTAGCCATTCGGGATGCCAAACCTCCCGAATGAGGCCGCCCTTGAGAGCTTGTCAATTTCATCTTTAATTGCTCGACACCGCTCAAGAGAGCTTCCGGCTTTTGCTTTCTTGAGGGCATCCAGTCTCACCGCGAGGTGATGCCGGATCACCTCCCGAGGATGCCGCCATGTCGGACGGTGTCAAGCAAACACGCCAAGATGGATTTTAAGAACTTCACGAGCTCTTTCTCCACTTCTCTTGGGAGATCGACCCGACTCTAAGAGACCGCGGGTCGTCTTGGCCGAAGAGTTGTACTTTGTGCAGTTCCCCCTCAGAGCGAGGCTTGACAAAGATCTCCCGGGGATACGCCCTGGCGTTCTCTGGTGAGAGAAACGAGCGCTCTCCTTCGTGTGGCTCCTTAGTCTCGAGGAAGTTGATGTCGCCGGAGTCAGTTGCCGCTTTGTGGTATAGACGGCGAAAGTCTTGATCGCCTCACGGAGATGACCATGAGGGCCTCGTATCTTTAAGCACAAGTAGTTTTGATGGACCGCCGCAAGCGGTTGAGAGTTGCCCTTCCCATGATAGCATTAAATGGGGACTCGATGTCAACGACATCGAACCTGACAGCTTCCGTGTGGTGATTTTCCTGTGTTCCAAATGTCATGAGGAGCTCGATCCTCCCAAGGGGTTGAATGGATTTTCCTGGTACGAAACCAGTGAGAGGCCGATCGGATGGCAGCAGAATGCCATGATGATATCCTCCCCGTGACTCCCATAGTTCCTTGAGTGCACGCTAATAGAGTATATCTGCAGAACTTCCTCCGTCGATAAAAATGCGGGAGACCTCGCAATTGGATATTGTGGCGGTTAGTACAAGGGCATCATCATGAGGGAACCTTAAGCCCTTTGCATCCTCAGCTGTGAAGCTAAGAGGAATGTTTGCCCACTTGGGAGGGATGCTTTGAGGAGCTGCCCCTACGACATTGACCTCTCGGGCGTACTCCTTTCGTTGGCGCTTTGACGATGCCCGAGGCGAGCCCCTATTATGACGCTTACTTGTCTTTGCGGTGCTTGAAAAGGAGTTCATGCTCGGCATCCTGCGCGGCCGCCGGGGTAGATCACCAAGGGCCTCAGACGGGGTCAGGAATTGCTTGAAGAGGCATCGCTTCTGCAGCCGTGGGACGTGATGGCGACCCGTGGCGCGGCTCAGGGCCGCGTTTGAGAAGCTTCGCTATTTCAGCGGCATACTGGCGGCACTCATTTGTATCATGCCCACGCATCTTGTGGTATGCACACCAGTGTCCATCTCCTTGATTTGGGTCACCTCTTTTTTCATTGCGGCCTTCACCAGGGCGCCCCTTCCAGTGGGCTTTAGGCCCCGATTCCTTCTTGGGTCCTCTGGTGGAGTTGCCCCCACGCTCCTGCGGAGGTGCGTCGGTCATGACGAGGACTTTGGAGTCGCGTCTGCCACCGGATTGATCTCTCCGGTCCTTGCCCCTCTTTCCGGAGGAGCCTTTTGACCTCCTCCCTGGGGAGATGCTTTCATCTTGCGGGCGAAGTCCCTTCTAGGCCAGGTCATCCTCCTCCCCCCCGGCGTATTTTTCCACGACCTCGAAGAGCTCATGGGTCGTCCTCGGGGGATCTCTCCCAAGCGCGCGATTGAGTTCTCCCGGGAGCAGCCCTTCCTTGCAAGCATTGATGACCGTTGAGTCTGGGGCATCTGCGACTTGGCTTCTCACTTTGGAAAAGCGCTTAAGAAATTCTCTTGTGGATTCACCCTTTTGTTGCTTGACAAGAAAGAGTCGGTTAGGGAGCATAGGGCGCTTATAGCTTCCTTGGAAATTTATACCGAACTCTTCCTCACCGGTCCCAAGAATAGATGGAGCCTTTCTTTTGGTTGAAGAACCAGAACGTGTTGCTCCTGAAAGGAACAATGGAGGCGCGATTGCACATCTCTAGTTCTCCACCTCCCCACCGAATCGCCGTGGAGTATACTTCAAGAATTGTATGGGGTCGAGTCCCCATCGTAAAGCCCGAGGTTAGGTTTGGCGGAACTTCGGTCGAAAGGAGTTTTGCGATGTCTCTTGTGAGAGGATTCCCAATCTCCGGACGCCTCGTCCCTTCGTGCGCGACGGTGATGGTGATCGCGCGGCGGCGGCGGCGATGGCGGGCTCTCTGAGCTAGAAGAGCTAGATGCCACCGGTGGCGGCGATGGTGCGGCGCATTGGCGAGTTGAGCGCCTGCCGACGGTAACTTGATCCGCCGGAGATTAGTGATTTAAAGATCCATTTCTTCGTGGCGGTGGTGATCGCGCTCCCTAGCGGATCCGACAGGCACGGGACACGCCTAGTGCCCGCAGAGTACATGCTCTTCTGACCGCCTTGGCCACAGCCTCCTTGATGTGAATCCTTACGGCCGACGAGTGCACTTGGGCCATGACGGTGGAATGGTCCTTCCGTCTGAAGGTGCTGGAGGGGGCACCGGGAGCAACTTTGGCCTCACGGGCTCCTAGTCGCCCGCCATGTAGCACCTTGAGGATGGAGCCCAAGACTTCTTCGGGGAGCCGACTCACCATCTCTGGGTGCAAAGATTTGCCCAGTGGAGGAGCTTGGAGGGAGGTCGCGGGCGCCTGCCCGGGGTATGAACTCAGGCCTCGGAGGCTGGGGCGACGGGATGAATTGCAATGGAAAGGGCTGAGCTCCTCCCCATCCAGAGTTTGGTGGGTGCATTGGCCAGTAAGGAGCCCCGCTCATCACCGCCACGTGGGCGAGTGGAGGGAGGTGGTAAGGATGTCCCCCTGGCCCTCCTCCGAGGAAAAATCCCCGCGCGGCCGGGTCAGTGGCCACTTGAACTGGCAAGGCGGTCTTTGGGAGGCGGGAGACGTCCGAGGGTCACCGGGAGTACGATACGTGGCCATCATGTAGTCCACCACCTGCCTTGCGGTTGCCTCCACCATTGCTTTGCAATTAGCGGCGTCGAGCCCCCAGAGGCGGTGGATGGCCTTGGAGCTTGAAACAATATCGGGCCTCTTGCCTTGGGCCGACACCGCGTCCGGTGCAATGGAGGCGGATGCTGGCAGCCGGGAATGCGCAGGACGTTGTGCTGCCCCGGATGAATAGCTCCGATCTCCGAAGATAACCCATGCCTTGGGCTTCTTCGGGGAATGGACCGGTCGTCTGCAGGCTCCCTACGCTCTGGAATGAGAGGAGGCCTCGTGGACTTGGAGTACTTCTTGGTAGGAGCCATAGCCTTACGCTGATCGACCACGCCCCTACCTGGCCGGGCGCCAATGTTGATCGTGTAAAATGAACACAAGTAAGAGGGCGGACGCGTCGGTAGCACGCTCTACGCCCACGAGAGTGAGCGTAACACAAGGATTTATACAGGTTCGGGGGTCCGGGAGGACCGCCCTACTCCTGTCGGTGGCCTGCGGGGGTTCGAGGATCCCTCCGAAGGCTCACCTAGTGACTTGCTTGTATGTATTGCTCAAGAGTCCTCCTCCCATGAGGAAGGATACATGGGGTATTTATAGGCTCCCAAGCCTGTACAAATGACCATAACGCCCCTTAGGGGTTGGCTATTCTAAGAATACAATGGGGGTATTACAGTCTTTTACTGCACAAAGTAGGATACAAATGGTCTTTGCCAGTGACTACATTTTCAGCTTTTGATGAGCCGAGGTTCACTTTGCGGAGTGGGTCCCACTATCAGGATAGAATATTCCTCCAACAAAGTGTGACGGCGATGGCGCGTTGAATCTTGCGCGCCTGTGGTGACCGCGACGGCGCAGCGCGTACAACACAAACGCTGCACACGCTGCGGGCGTTGACGCGGGCGGCGAGCGCGATGGCATGCTGAGGAAGATGACTAGGGGTGAAGCGGCGAGGTCGACAGGCGGCCCATCGGGCAGAGAGAGAGGGCGTGAACGGGAAACGCTGTAGGATTGTAGCCGTCCGATTCCAATCGAACGGTGACCGAGGGGAGAAGCGTGGCTACGCGCGAAAATGGGCCGGCGTGGGCCGCGTGAGGAGGAGGGGAGGATGGGCCGAAGAAATTCGGCCCAAACAGTAGAAGGGGGATTTTTAAGGATTTTTGAATTTAGAAAATACCAGAAAAGCAAAAACCTTTTTAGAAAATAGCTAAAGCTGTCCAAAAATTCAAGAAAAATACACAGAAATATCTTGAATGATTTACAACTTAATAAAAATATTTTCTGCTTAACTATTGCTTTTAATTTTTGCAATTAATTATTTTTAACTTAGGGACAAAGGGAAAATCTCTTTTAAGAACCAACAAAACCAAGAAAAGGCTTTAAAACAACACTTTTGATTTTTAAATCCAATTAAGATCTAGAAAACTGAATTAAACCAACTTGAATTAATTGAAGTTTAATTAATTGAAATTAAATTGCTTTTAAAATTCTAAATTACAATTTAAGCTTTTAGAATTTAATAAAACCAAATGGTTAATTTTTAAAGTTTTGAAAATTTTTAAAAAGCCCAGAAAATAGGGATGTTACAAACCTATACCCCTTAAAGGGAATCTTGACCCCGAGATTCAGGCTGACTAAAGAATAGGTGGGGAAACTTGGCCTTCAGGTCCTCTTCACGCTCCTAGGTGACTTCTTCTTCAGTGTGATTGCTCCACTGGACTTTGCAGAAACAGAGGATCTTGCTTCTTATCACACGCTCGGACACTTCCAAGATCTTGATGGGTTGCTCCTTGTAGGTTAGATCTTCTTGCATGTCAACTGCTTCTAACAGCATCTGCTCCTCTGGTACACGCAGACACTTCTTTAATTGAGACACATGAAAGACATCATGCACTCCTGACAGCTAAGGTGGGAGCTCTAACTTGTAAGCAACTTCTCCTCTTCTGGCTGAGACCAAGGTAGTTAAAATCGTGATCCTACTTGTAAAGTCGTACGATTCTATGATCCCACGACAGCCTGTCGATCCAGATCGCACTATGGATCGGAATCAAATAGAATCGTGCTAGAGTCGCGATCTAAATGGTAGAATCGTGTAGAATCGCAGAGTAGAATCGTGGTAGAGTCGCAATTTCTTCTTCTTTTTTTTTGCAATTTTTTTAGAGGCCCGACTTTGCTGATATTTTGTTTTAGAGCAAAATTTGTTGATATTAATTTCTGAGATTGAAACTATAAATAAATAAGGAGCATGCAAAATATTATATCAGTGTGGCAATGCTAGTACAAATATCTATATTATAAGTTATGACATGAGCAATCTTGAGCTTGATAATGATAAGCTATTTTTATTCCTGTAATATGACTAGCTGCTTTTAAGGAACATGCAAACGTTGCAATTAGATATTGATTTACAAAACTTGTGAACATTTCTCATTAATTGTAGTAAACTAGTCAAGGCCATTGGCTGTTTTCTTGTAGTTCAGAACTATATCACCCATCATGTCAATACCATTATGCTTTTCTGTTGTGTGATAATAAGTGTTTTGCCCCTTTTTTGGTAATAAGTAAGTGGTAAATCTTATAAGAATCATACAAACTTATAGTATAGATATTAAATATGTGTATTTTTACAATTCCGTAGAATCGCCGATTCTACGATTCGATCCTACCAGAGGCAAATCGATCCGACTCAGGATCTCGACTCTGACTACCTTGGCTGAGACTAGAAAGGGTCCAATGTATCTTGGTGCGAGCTTCCCGCTTACTCGGAAGCGGCGCATTCCTTTGAGAGGTGAGACCTTCAAGTACACATGATCCCTAGGTGCAAAGGTTAAATCCCGGCGACGGTTATTAGCATAACTTTTCATCGGAATGCTGTCTTTGTTTCGACTTTTCTCGATTGATCGAACTTGATCTTCGTGCTCCTTCAGATATCCGTCCAAGCACTTGCCCTTCGCCCGATTCAGGTCCAATACAATGGTGTTCTCGCACTTTCTTCCGTAAAGGGCTTCAAACGGGATATCTGCAGACTTGATTGATGACCTTGTTGTATGAAAACTCAGATAAGGTAGCATTTGATCTCACCGGTGCGGTTCTCTAGAGCACGTGCTCTTAACACATCTTCCGTGATTTGATTTACCCTTTTTGTTTGACCATCTGCTTGAGGATGGTAGGTCAGATTGAAATTCAGATTAGTGCCCATGACGCCGTCAGGTGCCTTCGCGTAATCTTGAGGTGAACTGTGATCCCCGATCTGACACGATCTTCTTTGGTACACCATGCTGGCACACTATCTTGGCCATGTATAATTCTGCAAGTCTATCTCCTGAATAGGTGGTCTTGACTGGGATGAAGTGAGCCACTTTTGTTAGGCAATCTACAATTACCCATATAGAATCATAACCAGCTTTTGTTCTTGGCAATCCGGTGATAAAGTCCATGCCAATTTTTTCCCATTTTCATTCAGGTACGTTCAAAGGTTGCAAGAGTCTAGCAGGACTTTGATGCAAGAGCCACCGAAATAAGCTTAACCGATTGTTGCTATTGGCTCTGTGGCTTCAGGAGCCTCTAAAGTTGGATTTTGTCATAAGCTTTCCGGACCACGGGTTTCACCTACGCTTCGATCCTTGGTCGTGGGTACGTTTGTATTGGTACAAGCATATGCTTGGATTTTCCTCGATATTTGGTTGCATCTTAGGCATCACTGAACTCACTTGTACTAAATACATGAATACAACATTTGTGTCTAAAGATTGAATACTGTGCCAAACTGCGGATATAATCAGATTTTAGTGGCTTATGTATTGTAAAAACTAGAAAGCGTGGTGCAGATCCTTGTAATACGGGAAATGTCATAGTAATTTGAATTCTGCGACAAAAAATACTTCAAGAATATGTGTTGTATTATATAAAAAATACAGGCTTTACATGTGCTAAAATTTGTGAAATTTATTCATCCTCATTCAGAAAAGGCTAAAGTTCATTTCTTTTTTCTTGCAGTGGCTCCATCTCATAGAGATTTATGATGTTAAGAGACTTCAATTACGATATGAAACATTTTTAATCGGGTGAGGAGCTTGTAGGCATTACTCTTGGGTCTTGGTAGTGCAGAATTGATTTGTCGCATGGTCATTCATTTCACCTTAACCATTTGACACAAGGTTCTGTACTGTGTTACTAATCATTCTCTTCTCTCTTTTCCGCTTTCAGCGGTCGATCAACATTAGCCACTTTTGTGGCTGTTTATGCACTATTTGGACCTACTTTCCTTGGCATATATGACAAAGAGACAAGAATTTATACCCTCTTCTATCCAGTTTGTCATGACAAAATAACTCTGGCTTTGTTTTCTTTCTTTCACAATTTTGTCTCGTATTCTTTTTGTTAAATGCATTTGGAGGGTTGTCTTACTCACAAGCTTTGTAGGATTATCCTTTGCATTCCCTATCCCTACCCAAAGATACAAACTTGTTCATCAACGGGAAGGTATCTTTGCTAAATAGTTACATTCAAGTCTAATGTTCATTGTGTTGCATACCTATGTTTTTTAGCATCTCATATCAGCTCCCTAATTGCTATGGCAGTGGCAGATTTGCCCCTGGAATTTCCTGATGGAACAGCCCCTAGAATTTCCTAATGGAACAACCCCTGTTGGGGTTGGGTCATTGATGGATAAAGCGGCTATTCCTGCTCTACCTGCTGGCAGCCTGTATATGGAGGAAGTGCATGCAAAGGTACATTGCCTATTTATTGATAATGTTTTTCGGCCTACTATTTTTTGTGGGAACTGCAGAAATTTTTATGTTTCATAATTTAGTAATCCGGACTATCTCTAGTTTTACTTTGACTGCCAACCCTCACCCACCAACCTAAGCATCTTAGTTTTATAAGCAAATATATGGACATAAAGAATGAAGAAAATGAAGAGTTGCATGTTGAGCAATTTGGTAGTTGTGTTGTACAATCATTGGACGATCTTTGTGCATATGAGAAAAATGTGCTTCCATATAACCTTTTACCTTACAATATTCTTATCATTTGGAGCAAACCTTTTTATAGTTTTATCTTCTTTTCACTTGGTGAAGAGCTGTCGTTCACAATTGGGGGCCAACATATTCCTTTTAGAGCATCACCACAAGTAAAATGTTGTACCATGTCCTTTTCTTTTCTTTTAAAGTGTATTGTGAAGCAAAGGAGTCGATTTCTCTCTTGACTTGGTATTCTTTGGCGGGATGTCCGGGTGAAAGGGCCGTCCTTGTGGTATCCACGAAGCGTGTCACTCTCTTTTTAGATTCTTGAAGCAATCGCGATGAGGGATTTTCATAGATGTTGTGACATGTTAACTTTTCAATTATCGCACAAATGGTATGCATTATCTTGGTTTGCATATGCTTTAGTGTAATTATTGGAAGCATGTATGTGCACTTCCATATTTTATCCTATACTGAGCTAGTGAGATGGAAACCAAACTGAGCTCTCAACTCTTAACTTCTGAGCATGCTAGAGAAGTCAAAGTTCTATCCAGTTCTATAGGAGATCAGTGTACCATGCATGATCCCATGCACACAGGCAATTCAATATAGGGGCCAATAGATCCGAGGGCATCTCAGTATACCATGCATGATCCCATGCACACAGGCAATTCACTGTATAGCTATTGGGTGTTGTTGTACATGAGATTGTTAGGAGATAACAATATGGGGAAATTTGATCTAACATGCCAAAAAATATGCTCCACCAAAACATGTCGAATGTCATGGTTGGGAAAGTTTTTTTCCTTCTAGTCGCTTGCAGATTCTCTTGGGAGGTTTGAATTGTACCTCTTAGCAAAACAATGTGGCGCCTTATGCAGCTGAAGAGCTGTTTGACCTTTCATCTACTGATTTATAGCCGTATTATTGGATCCTTTTTAATATGGAAAACCAATTTTTTCCCTCTTGATACAATGAAACTCTTCTTCAGTGGTATGTGCTCAATTCTTTTATCAAAGATCAATATAAAGGAAAGGGTTCGTTTATACAAGATTTAACTATTTTCTCAGCCTAAAACAGTCAAATTGTTTTTCTTAAACAGGTAATTTCCTATCTTCGGATTGTGGGGGAGCCAAAGATTCCTTCTTCGTTTCTACGTGGTTACGTGTTTCATCTTTCATTCATTCCTATCCGATAGTAAGTTTTTTGGGTTAAATTATATTGTTTCGTTTTACTTTCAGATAATATGCTGGGTATTGGGAGAGCATGGAACAACAGATGGGAAATATTTGGCTTCTTATATTGTTGGGAAGTTGTGTGATGTAGCAAAGGCCTACCCAACTGATGACAGTGTCAAGGTATGCTCTTGTAGCTTAGCTTATGTTTCATTGATCAATTGGCCTCTTTCTATCCTGTATGCTATACGCTGAAAGATGAGAAGATAGATTCTAGTTAAGGCAATACTATATCGTTTTAGTTCCTCTGTACTCGACTGTAGTTCCCCTAACACCTTGAGGGGGTCACAGACAAGGGGCGTAGTATGGTCTCCACATACTTGCTTAAATAGCCTATGTTATTGTGTGATATATTTAAATTTGTTTGTTAAACTGCTAATCTAGTTGCATTTTGAACATGTAGTATGGTTGATTGATCTTTATTTGTGCGATATATATGGTTTATGTTTTCACGCAATATCCGAATAAGTATTCGTGACCGAGACAATCCGTATTCGGTTTGGCATGTATTCACCTCGTATTCGTATTCTTATCCGGCATTGTCCGTGTCCGGTTCTGAATCCGAGAAAAAAATATGAAAAAGGATACGGGATGAGCGATATCCGACCGTATCCACTCCGTTTGCACCCCTAGTGATGATGGTTTAAAAGGCTACAGCCTTCAAGAAGAAGGGTAGGTCGGGAAAGGGAAAGGGAAAAGGCAAAGGAAAGACTCAAGATGAGATCGAGAGTCTCAAGGCTAGGCTTAAGAAGCTCAAGCTGGGACCTAAGCCTGACACAGAATGTTACCATTGTCCTGAGACTGGGCATTAGAAGAGAAACTGTAAGAAGTAAGACTCCAGTTTTGGTATAAATGTTATGCAAATTAATCTTGCTACTTCTCCGACCAGTTCTTGGGTATTTGATACCGGATCGGTTACTCATATTTGCAGTTCGATGCAGGGACTGATAAGGAGTAGAAGCTTGGTAAGAGGAGATGTTGATCTTTGTGTGGGCAATAGAGCAAGAGTTGCTGCATTAGCTATTGTCACTTTACCATTAGCTTTACCCTCAAGATTAGTTATGGAACTAAATAATTGTTATTATGTTCCAGTCTTAAGCAAAAACATTATTTCTGCGTCTTGTTTAGGAGCAGAAGGTTACGAGTTCAGAATAAAGAACAATTGTTGTTCGATTTATTTTGAAGATATGCTTTATGGCCATGCTCCATTGGTGAATGGATTGTATGTTTTGAATCTTGATGATATGCTTGTCTATAACATAAATGCTAAGAGACTTCGACCAAATGAATTGAATCCCACTTTTATCTAGCATTGTTGACTAGGTCATATAAATGAGAAGCGCATAATGAAGCTCCATAAAGATGGTCTTCTAAACTCATTTGATTTCGAATCATTTGAAATATGTGAATCTTGCTTACTTGGCAAGATGACAAAGGCGCCCTTCACGACCAGAGGTGAGAGGGCGAATGATCTACTGGTTGTAATACATTCGGATCTATATGGACCAATGAGCACTCTGACCAGAGGTGGTCTTCAGTACTTCATAACTTTTACTGATGACTTCAGTAGATATGGCTATCTCTATTTGATGAGGCATAAATCAGAATCTTGTGAAAAGTTCAAAGAATTTTAGAATGAACTGTCAAATCAACTTGGCAAGACAATCAAATATCTACGGTCTGATCGTAGAGGTGAATATTTGAGCCATCAGTTTGGTGATCATCTAAAGAAGTGTGGAATTCTTCCACAACTCACTCCAACGAGAACGCCTCAATGGAATGGGGTGTCTGAACGACAGAACCGAACATTGTTGGACATGGTTCGGTCAATGATGAGCCAATCTGATCTTCCATTGCAATTCTAGGGATACGCACCTGAAACAGCGGCTTTCACTTTAAATAGGGTTCAATCAAAAACTGTAGAGAAGACACCATATAAGATATAGACCAGGAAGAGTCCTGGATTGTCTTTTCTTAGCGTATGGGGTTGTGAGGTTTATGTAAAACGTTTGACGTCTGATAAACTCACACCCAAGTTCGATAAGTGCTTCTTTGTGGGGTATCCCAAGGAAACTAAAGGATATTATTTTTACAATCGGGTTGATAACAAAGTGTTTGTTGCTCGTAATAGTGTCTTCTTGGAGAAAGAGTTTCTTTCCAAAGGACTCAGTGGGAGCAAGGTGCAACTCGAAGAAATTCGGGAACCATCTGAAAATATTTCAACTCCTACTGAACCTTTACATGATGAACAAAATATTATTGAACCTATAGATGAGGCAACAACCCCACGTAGATCAAAAAGGCCACGTCAATTGCCTATAAGATATGGGCATGACGATTTATTATTGAATAATAATGAGCCTAAAACTTATGCGGAAGCAATGGTGGACCCAGACTCTGAGTCATGGCATGAAGCCGTGAGATCCGAAATAAAGTCCATGCATGATACTTAAGTTTGGAACTTAGTTGATGCACCTGATAGTGTTAAGACTATTGAGTGCAAGTGGATTTTTAAGAAAAAGATAGACATGGATGGAAATATTCGCATTCATAAGGCACGACTAGTTGCGAAGGGATTCAGACAAATTCAAGGTGTTGATTATGATGAAACCTTCTCTCCTGTCGCGATGCTTAAGTCTATCCGGATCATTCTAGCTATTGTTGCATATTTTGATTATGAGATATGGCAAATGGATGTCAAAACGGCTTTCCTAAATGAAAACCTAAGTGAGGATGTGTACATGACACATCATGAGGGTTTTGTCGATCCAAAAGAAGCTAGAAAGGTAGGAAAGCTTAATAAATCCATTTATGGATTGAAGCAAGTATCTCGGAGTTGGAACATTCATTTTGATGAAGTGATCAAAGGGTTTGACTTCATCAAGAATGAAGAAGAACCTTGTGTTTACAAGAAGGTTAGTGGGAGCAAACTTGTGTTTTTGATCTTGTATGTGGATAACATACTACTGGTCGGAAATGATATTCTAGTGCTTGAATCTGTTAAAACTTCATTAAGAAATAATTTCTTAATGAAAGATTTAGGAGATGCAACATATATTCTTGGTATAAGGATATATAGAGATAGATCTAAAAGGCTAATTGGATTAAGCCGGGATATGCACATAGACAAGGTGTTGAAACAGTTCAACATGCAAGATTCCAAGAAAGGTTTCTTACCCATGGCGCATGGCATTAATCTTAGCAAGAGTTAGTGCCATACAACAACTGATGAGCTAGACAAAATGAGTAGAATTCCATCTGCTTCGGCTATTGGATCTATCATGTATGCCATGCTATGTACATGACCAGATATGTCGTATGCTCCAAGTGTTATGAGCAGATATCAGTTAGATCCAAGTGAAGGTCACTGGATAGCAGTCAAGAATATCCTTAATTACTTGAGAAATGCTAAGGATGCATTCCTTATATATGGTGGTGAGGAAGAGATGGTCGTAAATGGTCACACCGATTCTAGCTTTCAAACCGACAAGGATGATTTCAGATCGCAATCTGGGTTTGTGCTTTGTCTTAATGGAGGAGCGGTAAGCTGGAAAAGTTTCAAGCAAGAAACGGTTGCTGATTCTACAACAAAGGCTGAGTACATTGTGGCTTCGAAAGCTACAAAAGAGGTCGTATAGATTAGAAAGTTCATTTATGAACTGGGTGTGGTCCTTAGTGCTTCTGGTCCAATGGATCTCTATTGTGATAATAGTGGAGCCATCGCACAAACTAAGGAGCCTAAATCGCATCAAAAGTCTAAGCACATACTTCGACAATATCACATCATTCGTGAGATCATTGAGAGACGTGATGTAAAGATATGCAAAGTGCACACGGATTTGAATATTACTAATCCATTGACAAAGCCTCTACCGCAACCTAAGCTTGAGGTGCACACAAGAGCTGTAAGAATTCGATACCTATATGATTGACTCTAGTGCAATTGGGAGACTGTTGGTGATATGCCCTAGAGGCAATCATAGAGATGATTTTACCACGTCTATGTTTATGAGTTATTGAATAAATGTTATTCTGTTCCTTGAATGAATCATTGGTTATGAAGATTAACAAGTATGTGACTTGTTGGTGAAACTCTTTTAACTTATATGATGTCGTTCTAAATGAATCACTGGTCGGAACGCTAGTGACTCTATCGATCAGCACATGTATTGATTGATGACCATGTTTCACCGGTCATGGATATAGGGATATCGAATCAATAATGTAAACACATGTTAGAGAACATGGTGTTGGATAGACCCACCTTGAGACACTACTGAGATTGTTATGATTTCATGTGTCATCAGTTGGTCTCAAGCAATGATGATGTATAATCCTTAGACCTGAGATCAGCATGGTTTTCTACATATGTAAGAGTACACTTTGGGGTTATCAAACGCTATCCCGTAACTGGGTAGTTATAAAGGTAGCTTTCAGGTATGCTGTGAAACATACGGAGGAATGTGACTGGTCGGATATGGGATTTGCCTCTCCTAACACAATAGGAGAGATATCTCTGGGCCCCTCGATGTGGTCGGATAAAGAAAATGCATGGCCATGCCACTAGTGGTCGAAGAGTTCGACCACGTGAAGTTATCCAACACTTAATCGAGAAAGTATTGAACGGTCCATGGATGACATAAATATCACTTGGAGTTCAACCAGATATTGTGAGGCAAAGGGAGAATACACGAGAATGTCTTTCAGTTCGATCAGATACAAACTAGTCGTATGAAGATACGAGCTGGTCGTAGGCTGGTTGAACAAGATCACTAAGTGGTCGAAACCTGGTCGTAAGGAGTTATGAACAGGTCAAGACCAAATATGAACTGGTCGTATAGAGATACGAGCTAGTTGTTAGTGATATGGACCTAATCGTAGATCATATTGCATTAAGGTTTGTCCGATATAATTTGTGTGTATTCGAGAATCGTTATGTCCTGCTAGGAACCGCTAACAATTCGTAATCGGAAAGGAGTTTTCGAGTCACAACCGAATACGCATGAACCTAACGAGTTACACACTTAACGGGTTGGAACAAACATGTTCGGATAGGATCCGTCATGGGCACTATTTAAGGAGATGCCTGAGGCTATGGGTAATAGATACAATAGAATGGGAGTTCCACCGAAACCCAAGCTGTCATCTTCTCAAGAGAGCCATACCGTGCAAGTTGGTGCTAGCACACCGACATACAGTGTTCCTTTTCTAGACGTGTGGATACCATAGACGCACTGCTGCGGCTGCTGTTGGGCTTGAGGACAATACGCGATCTTCACAAGGAACTGCAGAGGTTGTTGGAGGAGACGATTGACTTGCGAGGATATTAGATGATCGGCTATGACCACTATATCGACGTGCCCTTCGTTGGACCAGGCTGCTCTAACTCTTCTTCCACTGCACTGCTCGTCTGGTGGTAACGATTTGTGATCTCTTACTTGCATGGCATCTTGATTTCGTGGTAGAATTTTTGAATCGCCAGCTAGTGTAGCCTACCCGTATCCCTTCACTTGCTATGTTCTTCACTATACGTTGCACTGACATCCTTTTTATGTTTTTGTTATGTCGCAGGAAGACAATGAAGGTGCTACTGGCTTGAAGAGACTACAAACACCAATCAACTTATTTGAAGATGAATGTGCTTTCTACCATTCATTTAGAATCAGTCAGGTAATACAATTGAATCATTTGCATCTATCAAGTCAAAGGTGATATGTTGAAGTCTTCTTAGTTCTTCCTGTTATAAACTTAGAGTCAGAAATCAATCGTGCTTCAAAATTCCCTATTTCGCATCACTACTGTAATATTCTAACATGCCTATTTTTTTATGCACAGGATAATGGTCATGTTTTGTGCTCTAAACATGCATCGAAGGTGCTACTATGTGATGAGGTGAGCTCAACAAGAAAAGAGATTGCCACGGAGACTAGTTGCACACACCTTTTTTTTATGCTATAGGACGTTCTTTGTTAATTTATCAGTTTTCTGTAGATGATATTCTTTAATATTGTATTGTAACACAGGCCAGATAACATTGCGCATGAACCAACTGAGGAAAATGTGTGGTGTGCAGATCATATAACAATGTACCGTAGCCTTCGAAACACACATGAGTCGGAGGTTACGGTACATCGTTATATGATCCGCATGCCACATATTTCCCTCAGTTGGTTCATGCACAACCTTATCTAGCCTGTCGTACAATACAATATTAAAGAACATCATCTACATTAAACCGATAAATAAACAAAAAAATCCTATTTGATCGGGTTACATATGATAATACCCCTCCTCCTACATCTCGATTGTAATAAACCCACGCGTGTTTCATGTAATGCTTGTAACACTTGAAATGTCGACAATTATCTGTATGAAAAACGTACATTGTAACTTCATTGCAAACCCTAATTTATTGCAATCCCTAATATGCTTTGCATGTCTGTAGAAAGCAATATATTGTACATTATTAAAGAACATCATCCGCTATTAAACCAATAAATAAACAAAGATCGTCATATAGCGGTCTCTTCAAGCCAGTAGCACCTTCGTTGTCTTCCAACATTCCACGTTTTCTAGAGACACTGCTTTCTCTACAGGAATGCTAATGCAGTCTAGTGTTACTTAGGTTAATACCAGGAAATGAAACTCCAGTTGCATCTATACAAATGCTGATGTAGTCCACGTTAGAGTTGGACAGGCTGCATGATATAAAGTCTAATATAGATGTAATTAGAAAATTTATCACATAGATAAATCCAACTTGAGGCTATTGCAAAGAAAATTCTTGGGCCAATACACACTTGCCTTACTAGGAAGCTCCATTTGTGTTAGAGCTCCACCATTACAATGCAGCCTGGTTATACATACAGGTCAGGAGTAATTATCTTTCACGAACACTAACCGAATATTTGTTGGTGAGTTAGTATCGGAATCTAAGAAAGAGCCGTGTTAGAGACACACAATTGGGATGAGCGAAGAGCGACTGCGAGATTTCAGTATTTATAGTCGAGCGAACGAGGAGTCGACAGATGTGCAGAGGAGGGAGAATGCACGGTTGGAAAGGTGGCCACCGGAGGGGGGCTGTGTGGGAGGGGGAGGGGTAGACACGTGTCAGAATAAAACCAGTACACTTAAATGAAATTGCGAGGTAAAATTGGGACGAGTAAAATTATTTAGAAAATTACAAAAGAAAGTACACCGTGTCGGGAGTATTCATATAAATTTTCATATTTTTTTGAAGTCATTTGCTATATTTTAAAAATAGAACGAACACAACAGAAACCCTATTTTGTGAAACCCTAACCGGGGAGGGGGCATGTGGCGGGCGGGGCGACCGCACGGCGACCGTACTATCGGGGCGCTAATTTTGCAAAAAACAAAATTGCTATGGCTATTTTTGTAAATACGAAACAAAATCACGCTAATACGGCCAAAAAATTTGCATGTAAGCAAGTGTACAAAGTAAACTATATATACGGGGGCTGTTAGGATGACTTTTTGGTTGAAATCGCGAGTTTTCGTTTGGTATTTACAGAACTGGCAGTGGTCAAATGGTATTTGCAAAAATAGCCCCCTGCCATACGGTTGCCGTCCGGTGAGTTTTTTTTAATATATGTTTTCAAAAAAACCATTGCCACATGGCCACCGTCTTGTGAGTAGTGTAGCAGTCTTCTTGACTACATCTTTGTCTGTAGCCAAGATTTGTAGCATTTAAAAAAAATATTTAAATATACTTTTTGTATGAATTTTCACATATAGCAAATGAGCTCCAAAAATATGAATTTTTTTGTGTAGCCTCTTGACATAGTGTACTTGCTTGTGTGATTTTTTAAAAAGTTTATCCGTTTTGAATTTTTCTCGAAAATTCATTTAAATATACTGTTTGTACGAATTTTTTAATATAGAAAGTGAGGTCCAAACATTATGAATTTGTTTTAAAGGCTCCTTACACAGTGTACTTGATTGTGTAATGTTTTTTCAGAATTTCATATGTTCTGAAAATATCTCAAAAATTAAGGGTTTATGTCTCGAAAATTAGGGTTTAGGTTTCGAAAATTAGGGCTTCATGATTTCATGTATGAGAAATATTACATAATCAAGTCCACTGTGCAAGGAACCTTTAAAAAAATTCATAATGTTTAGATCTCATTTTCTATAATAAAAAATTCCTACAAACAATATACTTAAATGAATTTTTAGAAAACTTCAGAATGGATAAAATTTTGAAAAACATTACACAAGCAAGTACACTGTGTTAGGAGGCTCCACAAACAATTTCATAATTTTTGGAGCTCATTTGATATATTTAAAAATTCATACAAAAAGTATATTTAAATGATTTAAAAAAATGAAAAAGAAAAAAAATGCTACAGTGCGCTGCAGGGGCTATTTTTTGCAAATACCATTTGCCCATTGGCTTTTCTGCAAATACCAAACGAAAACTCGTCAATTTGGCCAAAATTCCTGTTAGGCTTGCATGTAGTGATACAATACAAGAGGCTGCCTAGTACAGAAGAGATGTAGATGGGTATTTGGATTAGATGCAATTGTTGGGAAACCATGGGCTTTGCCCAGCAGTCGGCCCATGGGTGGACGTCCCATCCAAAACGCTAGTAGGGGTTGTAGCCTATAAATAGGGGGTATTAGTAATTATAAAATGCTGATCGCTTGATAAAGGAATAAAGAAGAAGAATACCCCCTACACCTTTGTCTCTCTGTGTGTTCAATCTACTATTTGTTCTTGCATTATTTGATGTGATTCTACGTTTGTCTACGAGGTGATCATTCGGACTAGACTCACCAGCGACAGTTCCTCAACACGTTATCAGCACGATCGACTCCGACTTACTACTAGGCCTACTTTACTTGAATTGAAAAGGTAACCATCGAAGAACGACGCTCGTAGATCGAATAGCAGTTTTCTAGATCGCTTTCAATTTCGCAATTGTTGCTTTCTAGATTGTTTTCTACGGTGCAAATTCACTCCAATCTACCGTGAGCAGACTTGAAGTCGCCAGCCAAGCTGATCGGTAGATCGCATGAAAGAGAGGATGTTGATTGCAATGTAGATCGATGCATGAGCAATGAATAGTGAACTATAGATCGATGCATGAACAGTAAAATAAAAAAACGGCGACGTTGGCCTTGCACGCCGCGCCGCTTAAACCATCGGACGCCAGGCTATCACGCGCCACCACGCGAGCGCAAGCGCCACCGGCGTAATTTGGCCTAGAGGCGTGTCGCCCGCGCCAAGATGTCGGCCCGGCGCCATACCACCAAGCGCGCGAAGCCTCACCATCGGAAGCCATGGCCAAGCCTTGTCTTTGTGTAAAGAAAGAAAGAAAGAAAATGTCACGGCCCACCAACGGCGAGCCGCGAATCTGCGCCCGCATTCGCCGCGGCCTCGCTCGCCTCCACGCGCGCGCGCATGCGCCATCGCCGAACCCTCACGCTGCTGGCGGCTCCGGCCGCCCACCGTGCAAATTTCGTCTTGTACCACCAGCGTGCTTGTAGTGCACCAGAATCGCCCGCCGCTAGCGCCAGTCTGTGCCATTGATGACCCGACTCCCGGTACACGTGGCGCTTTGCGCCACCGCCCATATCTTGTGCGTCGGCCTTGTCGCCACGCCACGCCGACCGACTTCGCCATGACCTGCGAGCACCGCGGCCCGACCCCTCACGCCTCCTCGCATGGCGGCGCCACCTACTACTGCACACCACTCATTGATGAATGTGATTATCTCTTGTGGGTAAAGCTGTACGAGCTCTACAGAGTGTTAAGAACTATTCGAATAGATGTGTCCATGGTCATGGACATGCTAAGCAAAGCCACTCAAAGTTAGGTTTTAATTTTGTTTTCAAAAGACTTTATCAAATGGTTTATCCAAATGGGAATTTGCGTGGGTAGCCAAGTGATAGGAGGGTATTCTTCACCACTCGTTGATGAATGTTATCTGAGTATAAAACTTGAGATTTAGAAAATGAATTTTAGTTATAGGGTAAGCTGCTTTAGAACTTAGTATGAATATTTAAGTGGAAAATATCGTTTTATGCAAATTGAGCCATATAAGCCTCCCTGTGTTGAATCCTTGCATGTATTATAAATTGTTATTGGGAGTAACTTACGAGCATAGTTGTTTGTGCTCACTCTTGCTTAATACAATTGTTGAGCAGGAGAGGAGTGCTACGAGGAGATTGAGAACTCGGACAACTAGGTTGCGCCTCCAAACGATTACCTGTGGTGAATCGTGTGGCCTACTTTACTGCTTTTGCTTCCGCTATATTTTGCTTGTTGGCTTTATGCCCCTTTTGTGTCAAACTTGAAGTATTTTGAATGAATGGTGTGTTATGGTTGTGTTATCATCTTTTGTTGGACAATGTACACTAGCTGTTCGTAGAATAGTGTATGAAGCACAGAGACCCCGGGATCCTTTACTCCCGGGTTCGATAGTATTACCGCAAGTCGGTAATACTGAAATCTATATGGCGGTACGTGTTTTCTATAGTGCATGTTTTTGGAAGTTGTCTTGACATACCAAAATCGGTATGATCGCATTTGATGAGCGGTATTACCGCAAGTCAGTAGTACCGAAATCTAGTTGGCGGTATGTCTTTAACAGAAAGGATGTTTTTGGGAGTTTTTCTTAAAACTTGAAATTGGTATGACCGCAGTTCTTGAGTGGTATAACCACAAGTCGGTAATACCGAGTTTTACATGGCGGTACGATATTTCTAGAGAGGGTGTTCTTCTTGTGATTTTGATCCTATGGAAATCGATAGATCTTGATTGAGTAAGTGGTATTACGTTGTCTTGGTAGTACCGACCCATGTAGTCTTGATAATACCGCTTTTGAAAGTAATGGCTTGTTCAGAAGCATTTAATGCAGGTATATCTTGGTAATTAATGATAACCAATTGTGGGACTAACATTTTTCATGAGTTGAATGCATATGTTATGTTCCATGGTAATAGAGACTTTGGATGGCATCATGAATTGATCGTCATCAAGTCAAGGTTCAAGAAGATGATGCATCATGTGTTGATGCATATCAAGATCTTGAAGAGGAGATGCTCATGAGTTGATCATCAAGTCAAGAGAAGACCCGTCATGTATTGATAGAGGTCACGTGAAGGATGCATCATGGGTTGATGCATATCAAGACAATGACCTGGACTTGAAGTGAAGATGTGCGTCATCAAGCTTTAAGAGGACGCTCAAGGCAAAGGTATAACTAGCTAGGGCTAACAATGTGTTCCTAGTCTTTTACCGATCTTGGTGTTTGGTTGGAGGACCGGATTACTAATATAGGATTGCCGTACTATTAAGAGGGGTATTTGTCTAGTAGCTTGAGTCTCATCATGTACTGATAGCTCAATCCTGCTTGCTCTAGCTCTCCGTGGCATGATACTGTTATTTGCGAATGTGATTTATAGATAGCTGAGGCTCATGTATCTAATCTTTATAGCATGTGGCTATACTTTGCAAATGGTTGAAGTCCATGTACCTACTCCTTGTGGCATGATCTAAGTTTGCAAATTGTTAGGATTCATGTATTTTTCCTTGGCATGGTCTAAGATTGTTTATTGTTAATTCCTTGGAATTAGACCATGATAGTGACTCTTTGGAAATTCTTATACTTTTTGCATTGATCTAATGTGTTTCAGATCATGCAAATAGGTGGGTTGTGTAGCCCTCTGAATAAGCTTTCCATAGAGTCTAAGATCACTCAATTCTGACATCGGAGTCAAAAGTTATGATATTTTTCCCCGAGTGTCGTCTGTGTGAAAAATGGCCTACGGTAGTACCACCCTGAGATGCGGTATGACCGCCCAAAGGTAGTACCAGATTTGTACTGCAGTACTACCGCACTAAACACTTTAATGGCTAGTTTTTGAGCAATTAATGCACCCTTTCTGACCATTAAAAAGTAAAAACGGTAGTACCGAGTTTGTACAGCAATACTACCGCAAATCCTGATTTTTTTTTGGATTTCTGCTCCCAACGGTTAGTTTTTGTGTGTAGGCTATAAATACCCACCTTGACCGGTTGGAGGGCAATCCTTGGCATCTCATTTCACTCTCTTGAGCTAGTGTGAGCTTTTCATCTCAATTGTGCATGTGTTGCACCTTGTGAGCAAGGAGAGATGTCTCTAGTTGCATGTGTTGCATCTAGAGGTGGATTTCGTATCCACTTGAGTTTGTGCATTCGTTGCATGTGGTGAGAGTTAAGCAAGGGGCTTGGCTTATTACTCTTGGTGTTTGCCGATGTAACACCCTGGCCCAAAATCCGCTCAATGTCCAGCCCACCGTGGGGCAGACCCGCGCACACATAGCACCCTACTTACACTTTCGTCCTCGCTTCGTGTAAAAGGGTTAACCCAGAGGCGCTAAGTTTGGACCCAACAGGCATTATATACTACTACAACTCACTTTAGACAAATAATATGGGACTAATCCCACCACATGACTCCTCATAGGCCACATGGGCGCTCTACGAGTAGGCCGGGTATTACATTCACCCCTCAAGGGCCGCCGCCGGCGACACCGCATCTGTGACAAATGCCCAGAACCACCCTTCGATACACGTCCGTTAGTCCAGTGCCGGCACATATGCCGTGCCGTGTGTCCACTATGGGACCACACGCGCCATGCGCCATATGCTCGCGCCCTTGTCCCGCACGTGCCCGTGCAACGAAGGTTGATGCTCTGATACCATATGTAACACCCCTGGCCCAAAATCCGCTCAATGCTCAGCGCACCGTGGGGCGGACCCGCGCACACATAGCACCCCACTTACACTTTCGTCCTCGCTTCATGTAAAAAGGTTAACCCGGAGGTGCTAAGTTTGGACCCAACAAGCATTATATACTACTACAACTCACTTTAGACAAGCAATGTGGGACTAATCCCATCACATGACTCCTCATGGGCCACATGGCCCGCACTACGAGTAGGTCGGGGGTATTACAGTCGACACCTAGATGGTGTGGATGCGTCATGGTCCGGTGATCTTCTCAAGAAACTTGTGAGAAGGCCCGACGTATTGTGAAGGTTGGAGCTCACCTACCCTGAGCGGGAAACAGCTACCACTAGTGGAATTGAGGTGTTTGGCGTAATTCATGGAGTTGGTCCAATTCGTTTGGGCTTACGTCACCGTGGATTAGGGGAGACTGGCAAGTCTCCGAACACCATGGTAAAACGTCGTTGTGTCATTGTGGTTTGCTCTCTTGTGATTTACTTTGTGCAATTTATATTTCTAGAATTAAATTGCTTACATGTCTTTGTATGTTTGCTATCATTATCAATAGTCTTATATTGTTGGTGCACTTTGTCAAGACTAGTTGATTTAGGTTTTATATGAATAAAACCGAATTGATTTATAATTCCGCATAAAACTCGGTTTTAACCTAAAGGATTTTTTTTTAGAAAAAACTATTCACCCCCTCTAGTCGGTCTCCTCAATCTTACAATTAGTATCAGAGCTTGGTGCCTCATTTATTAGGCTTCACCGCCTAGAGAGTAAAGGATGACAACTAGTGATATAGTGCACCTTGGTGAGACACCTCTATTCGATGGCACGAATTATAATATTTGAAAATTTTGCATGTTTTGTTATTTTAAGGCTATGAGCTCTAAAATTTGGCGGATCATAGATGTGGGCTTTTCTCCTTCAAAGGATTCTGTTGCTTCAACTCTTGAGAAAGAGAAATATTCACATCTTGATACTCAAACAACTAATGCTTTATTTAGTGCTTTGAGTATAGAGATATTCGACGCCATATGCAATCTCAAGAACGCTCATGAGATGTGGACCCATCTTCAAGATCATTATGAAAGGTCCACTTCTACTAATAGTGATTGCATAGAAGAATGCTCAATCTCTAGCTCCGACAATAAGGAGCCCTCAACCTCATCCACATCAATTCATTGCTTTATGGCCAAAGGTAATAAAAAGGCAAATAATGATGATGAGCCCTCATATGATGAGTTGATCGATATGCTTGAGGAGCTTAATGAGTATATAGGGAAGGAGAAATCAAAATTCAATGTTTTGAAGAAAGAGTATGTCTCACTTCAAAATAATTGTAAGGAGCTAAAGGATGCACATGAAAGTCTCTTTCTCAATGAGCTCAATAAGTCCAAGGTGGATATAGACATAACATGTGATTTATTAGATGATATGCTATGTATAGTTGCTAACCATTGCATTGCATCTAAGGTTAGCATATCCACTTCTTGTGATGATTTGCTTGATATACCATTTTCCTAAAAAAAAATAGATGCTTCTATTTCCTCTATAATCGCTTGAAGAAACTTTTATGCAAGAAAGGCTACACGAACTATGAGAATTGTCCCTGTGTATTTATACGACGATCCCATGATGGTTTTTGTATAATCTCAGTGTATGTACATGATCTGAATATCATCAGAACCCTGGAAAGTATTAAGAAAGTAAGCTCTTAGCTGGAGTCGGAGCTCGAAATGAAAGATTTGGATAAAAGCAAATATTTCCTAAGCTTGCAACCCCTGAAGGCATATTAGTGCATTTAGTCAACCTACACTCGAAAGGTGTTAGAAATGTTTGGCTTTGGAAAGGCATACCCTTCGAAAGTGCCGATGGTCGGGAGATCCCTCCAACAAGACAAGGATCTGTACAGACCTAGAGAAGAGGGGGAGGAAGTCATGAGACCGAAATTTCCGTATTTAAGTGCAATAGGAGCACTCATGTATTTAGCAAACTGTACTAGACCAGACATTGCATTTGCCGTAAACATATTAGTAAGGTATATTGCAGAACCTACCAAAGGCATTGGCAGGGAATGAATGACATCTTCTGATACCTCCAAGGAAGCAAAGAACTTGGTCTCCTCTACAGAAAGAACCAAGACTGGTCTATGAAAGGCTATATAGATGTTGGGTACATGTCGGACCCGCATACAGCCTAGTCACAAACAGGCTATGTATTCCTATGTGGTGGAACTGCAATTTCATGAAAATCGTCTAAGCAAAGTCTTGTATTGACTCTGATGAACCACTTGGAAATCATAGTACTGTACGAGGCATCACGAGAATGTGCTTGGCTTCGGCGGACGATTCACCACATCCAACAGTTGTGTGGATTGAATACCGCACAAACCCCCACTATTATCCATGAAGATAATGCAGCTTGTATTGTACAAGTGCAGATGGGTTATGTAAAGAGTCATCTCACAAAGCATATCAACCCCAAGTTTTTCTATGCTCTTGAATTGCAAAAGATAGATGAAATTAAAGTACTGCATACTAAGTCATGTGAAAATCTTGCAGATTTATTCACTAAGTCACTTCCAGCATTTAGCTTTGAAAGATGCATACGTGGAATTGGAATCATGAGACTTAGAGAAGTGCAAAATTCAGAGGGAGAATCTTCACGAACTCGTTATTGAAACTTGATCATGAAGATCGAGTACCCAAAGAATAAATCCTGAAGATTAAATGAAATTGGGTGGATTGCACTCTTTTTCCCTTAATGAGTTTTTCTGAATTTTCTCGGCTAAGGTTTTTAATGAGGCAATTTGTGCAACGCAATATAATGTGTATGATGTACTCTTTTTCCAAAAAATTTCTACTAGGTTTTTATGGAGTTTTGACGAGACATGAACATATGAGAATGAGTGCCCAAGGAGGAGTGTTGGGAAACCATAGGCTTAGCCCAACAGCCGGTCCATGAGTGGGCGTCTCATCCAAAACCCTGGCAGGGGCTGTAGCCTATAAATATAGGGTACTAGTCATTGTAAAAGACTGATCGCTTGATGAAGGAATAAACAAGAAGAATACCCCTACACATTTGTCTCTCTATGTGTTTAATCTACTATTTGTACTTGCATTGTTTGGTGTGATTCTACGTTTATCTACGAGATGATCGTTCGGATTAGACTCATCGGCAATGGTTCCTTAACAGTAATAACGTGTTTGTGCGTGGCCCACGAGTCATCGACTGCTGATGGGGACGTGCGCGAACGCGGACTGCTCACCTACAGCGCGCGGCAACTGTTCTCCTCCGGTTTGCGCTCTTGCTTATGATGGGAGGGATGGGATGGGATTGCGCTTAGGAGGGGGATCTACATCATGCCAACTACGAGCCAGTGGTTGTATGGTATAGCCAGCGGGCAGGGGGTTAATGCAGGGGCATGTTCGGGATGGGCTAAATCTGAACCTAACATATGTCCATGTCGTGTACTAATCCTGCATGTTTCAGGTACACAGCAAATTAATTGCGTCGTATATATATATATATATATATATATATATATATAGTTCATTTGTTAAAAGGGCCCCCTATATACGTAGCCTAGGGGTAGCGCACACGGTTGTGGTGGCCGAGGTCGTAGATTCAAAGCCTCGTTTTTCTCTTATTTTATATTTCTCTTATTCTTATTAGTTCTGTTATTAAGGTGCACACTGCACTTGATTACAGTACTCTCTTCTTGTGAAAAAGAACCCTTTTTAAAATGAAGAAAAAGAACCTTGTGTACGAGGTACATGAAAGTCAACGATGGTTTGACTCGACCTTGGCGTTGATGATTGCATGACTGGTGCAAAAGCTGAAATAGATATAGGCAGTTCAACCTCTTTTCCATGTATGCAAGCAAGTGAGACTCAGAATTGAAGATTTTAGCGAAGTTGTCCAACAATGTTTGATACCTCTGCTGGATGATAGCTTAGCTATCGGCCCTTGAAAAGTAAAGGATGTCAACAAGCATATAAAGGCATAGCCACATGATTCCCTGTATGAACGGATGTAGTCACGTAATGCTAGTACACAGGAAAATTTTCAGATATGGACAATGCCAGCGCGAATCCTCCTTAGAAACCAAAAACTTTCCTCAAATTCTGAAATTTATCTTGCTTGCATGTGATAATACACAGAGTTCAAAATCCAATGCGTATTTGGGGACACTTCAAATTTCCACTAATTCCAGGCATGATTTGTGCGGACAGATCTAGCTCAGCTGGCGATAAAGGTATCTCTCATAACAAAAGTGAAGCGTTTGGCTGCTTGTGGCTGTCATTGCATCACCTCTCCTTTGTAATGCACAACTTTTCTCTGAAGCCTGAAGGTGATATACACTAGCAGCGGCGGATCCAGTTGATGCAAATTGCGAAACCATAATTTAACATACCACTAGCATAAGGTATTTCCTGCTTATGCCACCTCATACTTTGAAAACGTTGTAAAATTTCGTTATCTTGACAGTACCAACAATATTATGATATTTCTTTTGCAAGCATCGTAATAGATTATGTGCTACTAGCTCCCGTTCCTACTGTTTTGGGAGGGATTTGGTTGGACTGTTATGGAAAATAAGATGACAACGTCTTGGTCCTCTTCATCTTGTATTTCTATTACACCAAATCTGATATGCCCACTCAGCAATGCACGCTGCACCAGATCTGACCATATCAAGCGTCTCGCCACCCTCTTTCAAAAAGTGTCTCGCCACGGCATAAAAATATAAAAGTTTCGAGTGTTTGCTCAGGACAGAACCATGATATTGTTTGCGAGATGCGATGCCTACTCTTGAGTCTTGATGACGACCACGATCTTTCTTGTGGGATGAATTGTCCATGTCGAATTTATGTACAAGACACATCATATTGTACTGTCCTAGTTAGCTATGAAATGTACCGCCTCGGTTTCACCTCTTTTTTCCTTTGTCATATTGGTTGGAGAACAATCTCTTATACCTTATGAACTTGCCGTACTTTACTGTGCTGAAATTTTGCACAAAAATGTCGCCAGATGACCTTGCATTTTTGTCTTAATAGTACTTCAGTAATTAAGGATAGGGTTAGAGTAATCGCAGTGCGTGGATTTTAGACAGTGATGAACACTGCTCTAAGATCTTGTGTCCCAATTAGTCATGATTTGGAGCTAGCTGTGCTATAGGATATACAAGATTGTTAGGTCCAATTCAAGAAAACGAGTGATCAGCTGAACAGCTCGCTCCGCTGATTCCGTATTGGAGCCTGATCACAGCCTGGATGATTTGGACTCCTGAAGTAGATTGGTAGCTCGCATCTATTATCTATTACTATCATATTAAACCAGAGTTAAAAGAACACGCTACATTCACTCTTAAGTTAAAATTTTTCATATTAATCGGTGAAAAAAGAATAAAATCTACACCGTCGACCATGCTGGGTCCAGATTAAAAGAAAGAGTTCATAGCAAGTAAAATAAAACTGAAATTCAAAATAAAAATAAAATAAAATCAACAATTTGATTTCGATATGAATTCTAAGTAAAAGAGTCTATATCTAGTAAAATAAAATTGAAATTGAATAAAAAATAAAATTAGAAATTTGATTTTGATACTAATTCCAATAATTATAATTCAAATAAAAAATAAACAATAATTGGCAATTAGATTTGTATATGAAATACAACAAAAATAATAATTGAAATTCCAAATAAAAAAAATAAGACTAGCAATTTTATTTCAATATCGATTCCAAAGTAAAATCAGTAAATAAGCAGTAATCCGAAAAACTAAAATTCGGAATAAAAAATAAAAAATGCAATTTGATTTCCATCGTATTCCAAAATAAATCCCCAAATAACTAAAATTCCAAATAAATTAAATAAATATAGTAATTTGATTTGTATACAAACTCCAATAAAAATAACTAAAATGTTGAATAAAAATAAAAGTTATAACGAAGATGACACGAATGGTGTCGAGGAGACGAAAAGAAGCCACCACGTTACGCTCTTAAAGTCACGTGTTTCCATTGTTGCTTTCTAGAATAAAAATAAAAATAACTAAAATTTTAATTTAAAATAAAAGTTATAACGAGGATAGCACGGGTGGTGTCGAAGGAGACCACAAAAGAGTGCAATGGTGTCGATCTGTCCTGCAAGAAGACATTAATCCACAAGGAAACAAAGAGTCGAGGCGACGAAGATGGAGATGAGGACAATATCGTGCTGCTCGTCGAAGACATTGAAGAGAAAGTCCAGTGTTGAAGGAGCCAAGGGCCATGATGACAAGTGGTGAGCGTCGGCGTTGTTGAAGAAGTTGGTGACCAAAGAAGCTCGATGATGGGGAAACCCTGGTAGAGAATAGATGAAGCTTTGCATTGAAAACAATCTATGTACGACATGAGGCCATCGGGTAGCTAAGAGCATGCCATCACTGGTGAGGGGTACGTTATCGTCGATGATGGTGAAAGGATTCTCTGTATCGTTATACAACAACTAAAACAGACATACTAATATTAGTGAAGATGGGAGGTCATCACGGTTAATGAGGAAGCCACAACGTTGAGTTGGCCAACATCGAAAAAGATAGGTGACAGACACGAGAGAAGAGGACGTCGAGCATGTATAATATCCTGCATGCGTATGTACACACATGCATCCATACGAATAGAAGCACGGATGTACAGAGGTAGAGGAGCAAAAAGCTTAGAGTAGAGATGGCGCAGCTGTAGGGAATATGCTCGGGGTCATCGGAAAGAGCGTGACACGTGTCCCCAGCTAGGATCGGTGATGGTTGCATGTGTATGCGCATTGATGTCACGATGGTTAGCATTAATAAATAATTAAGGAGAAGTAGAAGATAACTATTTGGTAAAGTATTGCGTTGGAAGGGGTAGTAGCTGAGAGGGGTCAATCAAGATTTGGACTTACTGTTGGAGGTTGAAGCAAAAAAAAAAACTATGACGGAGAGAAGAAATAGAACCCACACGATTTGGTGGGGTAGCCGGCGTGTGAGAGAAGATAAGTTCAATGTAGGTTGCCCATGGTACATCGGTGTATGTGTGTGCAAGGTACTATAATGCATTATACCGTGTAAACTAATAAGATAATTTACCGCACACATAATCAACCTATTGCTTGAGATTAAATAGAGGTACATGTGCATGCATACAATTTGGAAAAAAAATAGCTAATAGAGTAAGAATAGGGGTATGCAACCACATGATCTATGCATGATGAAGAGTAGTTAGTTTTCAAGAACTCCAACAACTTATTATGCTCAATGATTTTCTTCGATCAAAGCAAATACTTCAATTATGTTCCCCAGGTACTAATTTCTTTCAAGCTTCTATTGTCGTTTCCAATGTTTAAGATATCTTAAAACTCTAAATACCCGACAAGATACGTAAATATATTATGAAGCATTTATACAAACTTAGAAACAAATCTAGGCGCACAAATGTGCGGGGCACCCTGCTGGTTATCTTATTAAAGCAAAGGCAAGAAAGTCACCACAATTCGCTCTCAAGGGCTGTAATTTCCCATATTAATTAGAGGAAAAAGAGAAAGATGTACACCGTTGATCGTGGTGGGTCCAGATTATAATGGTCTTGATTAAAAGAAATAGACCATGTCAAGTACAATCCATAAATAACATAAATTCGGAATAAAATATAAAATAAAATTAGAAATTTGATTTCCATACAAATTCCTAAGTAAAATCAATATGTGGTCGCAGAAGAACTTACGACCATATAGGGTGGTCATAAAATAGCATACGACCACTAGGTGTGCATGATTTTCCTCATTGTTAATATTGAGGGTACCTTTGAAGGTTATATAAAATACATTATTATCTATAAACGTTATAGATAAACAACTTAATTAACTTAGGATTATTAGATCCTCGTCAAGAATAAAATTAAACAAAAATTTGCAATTAGATTTGTATACAACTTCCCATAAAAATAAAATTAGAGATAAAAATAAAATAAGAAATTTGATTTCGATTAAATTCCAAAGTATAGACCATAAATAACTACAATTCAAATAAAATTAGCAATAGGATTTTAACCTAAATTCCAATAAACAATAACTGAAACTCGAAATAAAAAATAAAATAAAATAAAAATAAGTAATTTGATTTCCACATGAATTCCTAAGTAAAATCCTAAATAAATAAAATTCGAATAAAATTAATAGAAAATTACTAATTAGATTTGTATACAAATTCCAAAATAAATTACTAAAATTTGGAATAAGAAATAAAATAAAATTAGTAATTTGATTTCGATACTAATTCCAAATGAAGTCCCTAAATGATTATAATTAGGAATAGAAATTAATTAAAAAAGCAACTGGATTTGTAACGAAATCCAACAAACAATAATTGAAATTCGATATAATTTTTTTTACAAAGTTGATTTTTATACGAATACCAAAGTAAAATACCTAAATTACTAAAATTTGGGATAAATTAAATAAATTAGCAATTTGATTTTTATACGGATACCAAAGAAGGGTATAACAAGGATAACACGAATGGTGTCGGATGAGACCATGAAAGAGTGCATTGGTGTCAATTTGTCATGCAAGAAGACATTGACCCATGGGTAAGCGAAGAGCCGAGGCAGCTACGACGGAGATGAGAACAATATCGTGTTGCTCACCTTAGCCAGTCGACGAGGACAATGTCGTGCTGCTCGTCGGAGTCATTGAAAAGAAAGTATAGAGTCGAAGGAGCCAAGGGTCGTGATGATGAGTTGTGAGCATTCGCGTTATTGAAGAAGTCAATTCACAGATAAGCTCGATGATGGGTATCCCTAATAGAGATGAGATGGAGCTTTGCGTTGAACACGAGCTGTAACATCCTGATTTTCTGAGTTTCAAAACCTTTTTGAATAGTTTAGTCCATTGGAAAAATTCACCAAATTTTATTTGAATTTAATAAAGCCTAACTGAGACTTTCAAATGTAAAAACAATTTAATGTGATTAATCTAAATATCAATTAATTACAAAATTATTATGCTTGGGAATATTTTCCAGATTTTTATGGAATTTTTTTGAGTTTATTTGTTATTTTTAATTTCCCGTTTGGATTTTCTGGTATTTCTAAACTACAAAAAACTATTGTAAATCTCAGGAAAACCTTTGTGCTGAATTTCCCATTCCCAGCCCATTCTTTCTGAAGCCCAGCCCAAAACCGCGCGCAGCCCATCCTCTCTCTCCCACTCGCCTACACCCTTGGCCCCATCTGTCAGTCGTACATATGGCGTGTGCGATACAAACTCACCCTAACCACTACCGCTGACATGTGGGCCCCACCGGTTACTGTTCATCATCTCCAACTTGGTTACAAGCTGGACTCTGCCGCTGCTCGGATTTCTTGGCGTGTGCACCAGGGACTCCCAGCTGCCGCACTATAAAGAGAGGGATAGCCCTCGGCTTCCGCATCCCAACCACACCACCACTGCTCAGAGTCCCAAGCCCTAGCCACCGGAATCGAACGAAGAAGAAAAGCTGCTGCTAAAACCCTCATCACCGTGTTCGTCCACCGTCGATGCACTTCGCGCCTCATCGTCACCACCGTCCGGATCACAAGGAGAAGATCTACACCGCTGTCACCTCGAAGTCGCTGGAATCCAATTTTTGTTGACAAACGTGCGCCTTCATCTCTTCGACCATGCCGCCGACCAACTCCGTCATCCACTTGTGTGTGTAAGTGCGCCGTTGAGTTCACTATCGCACCAACTACCTAATGCGCATCTCTACTTGCTCCGCCGTGGCCTAGAACACTAGTGACCATAGGTCCCCGAGCCACACCGCTGTCGAGCTAACATGGATGCCATGTGTCAGCTACGTCAGTGCCACCTCAGTTTCGTGTACATGTGTCCGCCACATCAGCGCCGTGTCAGCCTCACCCGCTACCGCATCAGAGTCAGTCCACGTGGACTTGGTCCATGGTAGACCCACCCACTGACATGCGGACCCCACTTGTCAGGTCCACTGTTCCATGCACCTATGAGCCATAGACCGTGAGCCACACTCATGGACCCGGTCCATAGACCATGGGTCCCACCTGTCAGCCTCTATTCCCTATTTTCTGGATTTTCTTTTAATTCCAAAATTCATTGCTGACATCATACTGATGTAATATTTCGGGACTTCCTTTAAAAAGAAAATTCTGAAAATTCGAGATAGTGTTTTCTATCTCTTTTTCTTAGATTTAAATCTTCCAAGAGCCCACTCTTCCTCATACGAACTCCGATTGAACCCATTCAAGTTTCTAAATTCAAGCCCTACCTTCCTGTGATTTTTATTTAATTTTTGGAGTTTATTTGTTGCTCTATTTTGTATTTAATTGGGTTTTCGCTTTCGTTTGCGAGTAGACGATGTTACTTCGGGAGCTTTCGGGGAAGGAGGAGTTGATCAAGCTCAAGACCAGTACCAAGACTTGTTTCAAGGCAAATTGTACATTTGACCATGTTAAACCTAGTTTTCTAAAATTACTTTGATTTAAATTATTACATGTTACTTCAATTATTTAATTCTTTAAATGTTTTGGGATTAGCTATACACTTGTTTTTATCCACCTTGCTCATTGTATTACCATAATCTTTTGTAACCCTAGTTTGGTTAATTATTAGTTGGTATCATAATAGCACCAATATGGGTTGGTTAGATACGAATAGTTTGCTTAGCCATGCGACGGCTTATTGATATCATTTTGAGTTGCAAATCAAAACTTGACTAAGTGATTATAGAACTTTGTGTAAAAACTGTGTGTTGTATGTCATTACTCATTGATGGCATGTGATGCACTTAACCAATAGGGTGGGAAAAGATTCAGACCGAGGCAAGTGGAAAGAATTGTGATATGGTGGAACTCCGTGCTTGGGAAAATATGAATCTTGGTAATTTGGTTAGAAATTGGACAGTCCCGCCTTGGTCAATTAAGGACTTAACTTTGTGCGCTATTGAACTGAGCCATAACTGTACGACCACATGTCTGGTATGAGACATGCCTAACTTAGTAAGCTACTGAATCTTGGTATTGACTACTCAGGCATGTAGATTAGACTGTGTGCCAGAGTAGAGGTGTGTACTACTCTGGGCAGGTCACACTTATGAGTAGTTCGCCGTCTCCAGTCCAATGATGTGTCTCAAACCAAATCACTTTGTCAGGGTTGGTACGACGGTATACACATCGGGAGGGTCAATTGTCGAGATGAAGTTTCAGAAAGGTTTGTTGCGATCATATTCGATCAAGTTGATTGCATCTTGTGGGTAAAGTGTACAAACCTCTACAGAGTGTTAATAAATCTATCCAAATAGCCGCGTCCGTGGTCATGGACATGCTCAGGGATTTCACACGACGGGTAGATTTTCATAAAAAACAATTGGGAAGGAACAACTATGTGACTTAACTCATATGATTATGTGAAAAGAAATTAATTAAGCTTCATGAACTTTGTGAAAGTACCTGATAAATTATCATTGTTTATTTGTTTTAAATTATGTTTTCAATCTATTATTTGTATTCAATTGCAACTGTCGCTTTTTGCAAAATAACCATAGAAGGCATTTCCTTGGAAATAAGCCATTTCCTTGGAAATAAGCCATCATTTACAATTGCATTCTGTGGTACAACTTGTTAAGTACTCGGAGTACTTATTCTTGCTGCAATCATTCAGCTGAAGTGGAGGAGTCTTCGTTTGCTTTCGGGGAGGAGTTTCAAGAGAAGGGTGATCGTTAGGTCTTGATCCTAGTCAGTTGTCTGTGGCAAGTCAATGGGTTCCCGTTGGAGTTGTTTTCATTCCGCTGCCGTTTCTTTATTTAGTGTCAGCCATGCGTGGCTTAATAAGTATAAACTCGACCATAAGGTCACAACCGTTGTTTATTGATCGAAATAGTCGTTTATTCTTATATTCGTCTTGTGTGGAATGATATTCATCCATGTTTATACTATGTGCACTAGCATGATCCTAGACTAGTGCATTGTATACAAAGTGTCCAGATTTGCATATTTGGGTCCCGACACGAGCTATGGATGATATGAGGTCATTGGGTAGCTAGAAGCGTGTTATTGTTGGTGAGGGGCACGACGTCACCGGCAATGGCAAGAAGATTCTTCATATCGTTAAACAACGACTAAAGCAAACATGCCAGTATCAGTGAAGATGGGAGGTCGCTGCGATTAGTGAGGAAGCCATAGCGTTAAGTTAGTCAACATCGAAGAAGACGAGCAATCGATGCGGGAGAAGAGGACATGAAGCACGTATAATATCATGCATGTGTATATCCATGCATGCATCCGTACGAATAGAAGCACGGGTGTATAGAAGCAAATGAGCAAAGAGCTCTGAGTAGAGATGGTGCGGCCGTAGGAAAGAGGCTCGGGGCCACTGGAGAGAGCGTGACGGGTGTCCCCAGCACAGATCAGCGATGGTTGCACATGTATGCGTGTTGATGTCACAACGATTAGAATTAAGCAATAAGTGGAGAGAAGTAGAAGATAATTATGTGGTAGAATATTGGATTGGAAGGGGCAGCAGTTAAGAGGGATCAATCGAGAATTGAGTTTGTTGTTGGAGGTTGAAGCAGAAAAGATGTGGTGGCGAGAAGAGATAGAAGAAACATTGTTCACTAAAGCAGTTGGTGTGTGAGGGAAGGCAGATTAGGTCGCCCATGGTGCATCGGTGTATCCGGGAGTAAGGTATTCTAATAAAATGTATCGCACACATAATTAACATATTGCTTGAGATTAAATAGAGAGGGAGATGTGCATGCATAAATTTTGGAAAAGAGTAACTAATAGAGGAAGAATAGGGTCTTGCAGTTACATAACCCATAATTGTATTTTCCTTCAAGCTTCAATTGTCATTTCCAATGTTTATGATGTCTTAAAATTTTAAATAGTCTATAAGATACGTAAATATATTCTCAAGCATCTAAGGTATATCATTTGATACTGTAGACTTTAAAATAAATCTAGTCGTGTAAATACACAGGTCACCCTACTAGTAACTAAAAGAGATGTTAAGGGGAGAGAGCGATATATATGTATAAAAAATTCAAATGTAGCTATAGATGAATAGGAGCAGCATAGCATTGCTGTGAATGTCGTTGCACTACTTGTCTGATGTACGCCTAGCATCTCTGCATAAATCAATCTAATAATGGGGGAGAAGAGGTCTCTTCAGCCCTGCCCTAATGCTGTCTCTGTTTCTGGGTACTTATCATACAGCTAAAAAGCACCCACAAATCCAGTCCCAGCACACAACTTGCTTGTTCCTTCTGTCTATGTCCTTTTTACATGAGTTCTCTTTTTGGCTAAAAAGATTTCAGGATGAGAAACTTGGTTCCTGAGCTCCAATTGCAAACCAGAGGAATATATAGTGAATTTTCTCGTCACCATATTATGTCTTTTATTAGCATAGTGTAGGAACCAGAAGTCTATAATTCATTCAGAATATAAAGGTTTCTGTTTAACGGGCTTGTTGGACCATGTTAGTGACTAGAGGGGGTGTGAATAGGAGCTCACTTTTTCCCTTCTAGAATTCTACTTTTATTCACTCCAATAGCTATGTGAAACTATGAAGATCAAGGTCTAAAAATCACAACGAAAGAAATAAACTAAAAAACACAAAACTCAGCCTTCAATCCCCCTCGGGCGGTCTGACCACCATGCAATAGGCGGTCTGACCTCTTTCTCAGGGGTGGTCTGACTTCTTCTCAGACTGATAGAAAAATCAGCATGATTTTGGATTCACAAAATAACCTAACTTTTGATCTACAAATCCAAATCACTTAAGATTTTAGACACAACTCAACAAGAAGGTCGTAAACCTATTCCAATTGAAGATCTAGACAATCATAGCCAAGATTACAAGAATTTCTTGATTGAGTGCAAGAGGGCTCAAAACCAAGTGAAAACCTAAACTTGATCCTAAGACTGCCTCGTGGATGAAAGTGAAGCGATACGGGTAGGCTACACTAGCTGACAATTCAAAAAAATCTACCACGTAAACCAGGAATCCATGCAAGCAAGAGATCATAGATCGTTACCACAAGACGCGTAGTGCAGTGGAAGAAGAGTTGGAGCAGCCTGATCCAACATCGAGCACGTCGATGTAGCGATCGTAGTCGATCGTCCAACGTCCTCGGCACCGATCGTCTCCTCCGGCAACCTATATGTTCCTTGCGTAGGTTGTGGATCGTTCTCGATGAGCGCAGCAGCGCCTTTACGGTATCCACATGTCCAAGGGTGGAACGTCGTACGCCGGTGTGCTAGCACCAATGCGTGTGGTAGGGCCTTCGGGAAGATGGTGGCTAGGGTTTCGGTGCAGCAACTCTCTTTCATACCAACAGCCCCATGCATCCCCTTATAAAGAGTCTGTAACGGATCCTATCCGAACTTGTTTGTTCAAATATGTTATGTGTGTGACTCTATAGGTTCATACGTAATCGGTTGCGACTCGGAAACTCCTTTCTGACCACGAGTCGTTAGCAATTCATAACAGGACATAACGATTCCCGAACACACATAAATATTATATCGAACGAACCTTATGCAATATGATCTACGACCAGGTCCTTATCACTTATGACCAGCAAGTATCTTTATACGACCAGTTCATATTCTGTCACGACCAGTTTGTAACTCCTTACGACTAGTTCATCAACCTGTTAGTGATCATATCCGACCAGTTTACGATCAATTCGCATCTCCATACAACTACTTTGTATTTGGTCGGACTGAATGACCTGCTTGCGTATTCACTCTTTGCCTCACGATATCTGGTAGAACTCCAAATGAGATAATTGTCATCCACGGATTGCTCAATACTTTCTCGATCAAGTGACGGATAACTTCATGTGGACGACTCTTCAACCACTAGTGGCACGGCCATGTACTTTATTTATCCGATCACATCAAAGGGCCTATAGATATCTCTCCTGTATGTTAGGAGGGGCAAATCTCATATCCGACCAGTCACATCCCTTCGCATGTTTCACAACATACCCAAAAGCTACCTTTATAATTACCCAGTTATGAAGTAGTGTTTGGCAACCCCTAAGTGTACTATTACATATGTAGAAAACCATGCTGATCTTAGGTCTAAGGATTATACATCATCATTGCTTGAGACCAACTGATGACACATAAAATCATAACAATCTCAATAGTGTCTCAAGGTGGGTTAATCCAACACTATGCTTTCTAGCATGTGTTCATATTATTGATTTGATACCCCCATATCCATGACTGGTGAAACATGGCCATCAATCAATATATGTGTTGGTCGATATTCCGACCAGTGATATCCGACTAGGAATACATTTAGAATGACATCATATGAGTTCAAGAGCTTCACCAACAAGTCACATACTTGTTAATATTTATAAATGATAATTCATCCAAGGAACACAATAACATTTATTCTATTAATGTTAGGTCCTTCTCGGAATGAACCTGGAACCGACCGATTTTTTTTTTTAGCTGCGGTACTACCGCACGGAGGAGCGGTAGTACCGCCCAGTTCATCCCAAGAGGAGGTCGGCTAGGACCTCCCAGGAGGTCTTCAAGACCTCTTGGAGGTCTTGACCTCTGTGCACTGAGCCAGTCCCAGGAACCCAAGCTAGCTTGCACAGACAAACAATAGTGTGATCAAATCCATACAACAACTGAGAAGAAGCAAAAGGGAACTTAACATATATTATTAAAGACCTTTCGGTCAAGCTTCTTACAGGGTTTTGCCCCTTGGGCTTACAAAAGAGCACTAGCAGTGAATAAAAACCACACGAGCAGGTCCAACCGATCAGCCCACAGGCTATCGAATGGGGGGACGTCCCGTAGCACGCATAGCCTCCAAAGACCTCTCCTTCTTAGAGCTTTGAGCTCCCTGGAACTTCCTGATCTGCTAATTTAAGACAAAGGGCACCAGCCATAAGTACTTTTGAATGTACTCAGCAAGCCGTGGGGACAATGTATGCAAATAATATTCATGCACGGCTTGACAAGGTGAGCTGTATGGTTAGTTGCAGAAAGCAAAATTTGACAATAATTAACACGTATAGATTGAAAAGCTCAAGTTAACACAATAATACATAAATACATTGTCTGAAAGGAGGGAGTGAGCACCAGCTCACTTCCAAAGCCACTTGGGGGAGGTTTGGTCGCACCCACGACCAGCACCTCTCCCAAGACCTCTCTGGAGCACCCACTCCAGAGCTCCCAAGACCACTTGGGGGAGGTCTGGTCGCACCCAAGACCAGGACCTCTCCCAAGACCTCTCCGGAGCACCCACTCCAGAGCTGCCACGCCCAGCCCCTGGACCTCATATCGAGCCAATCATGATCCCTTTAAAGCCGGCCAAGGTCTCTTCGAGGCAAAGCCACGGCCTCTCGCAGAAGTGCCCAAGGACACGATTTTACAAAAGTCTACCCTTTTGCATCACTTCTCCAGGAGATGTCCATAACCAAGGACTTGGCTGTTTGAATAGATTTTACGCTCTGCAGAGGTGTACAACTTTACTCACAATACACGATCTCTCTAGCGGGACGGTAATACCCGCTCAATCTTAAGAATTATAATTGAATTTCAAACCATTTTATTAGGATTTAAAATGGAATTTCGAATTCGTAAAGGGGATTAAATCTTGGGCCAAAGGCCCAAAGCCTTGGCCCATTATGGGCAACCAAAAACCTAAGAGGTATCAGCACCACCCTGCTACAGTGGCGGCCGCCATCGCTACTGAGAACTCCATCGCTCTAGGCATGCCCCTCCATTGCCGCTATCCAAGAAGAAGGGAGGAGAAGAACCCTTCAAAAGCCACGCCAAGGAGAAAAGAGGAGGAAGAGAGGAGAAGAAGAGGAGAGGAGAACTTCGCGGGGGAATTCAGCGATCTCCTGTGGTTCTTCAAGGGTAACGGCGCTTTCCCCGCTGTTTGATGTTGATTAGATGCAAATTCGATTGATTGGATTGGATCGAAAACCCTGCTGTTAGAATCCAGATCTGTTCAGTACATTGCGTGGCCAATTTCGGGTTCTTAGAGGCCGAATTTGAGTTGTCCATCTCCTAGAGATATTTATATAATGTTCTTAGCTTTCCATATCCTTTGTGTTCACCTAAATCCGAGTTGTGGTTTGAGAGTTACGGCCATTTGTTTACTACTATCCAGAACCTCGATTAATTCTCAGCAGTCACTTTGTGTAGCAAGTTGAATGTTGTTAAGGTCCGAATCAGGATTCCTCCCTATTATGAAAATTGTAGTTTATTATCTTATCTTTTCATGTCCGCCAAGAACACGTAATTCCGACATACGGATCAAAAGTTATGATAGTTTCATTCCTGCTATCCAGATTTCTAACATGATTGATCTGTTGATTTGTATTTTAAAATATGTTTATGTTAGAGGCAAATTCAGGGTTTCCACCCAACTAAATTGTTTTATACAATTTAGTAACCTTTCCAGATTGTTAAATAACGCCTTAATCGGAGTTGTAGATCAAAAGTTGTGTTATTTTCTTTACTGCTGTTCGTTTCGTCGGGACAGATTCTATCTTTCAAGTTCATCTGCCTGTAGTATATTTATTTTGGCCGAATTGGGTTATCTCACCAACTAGGATTTTGTAGATATATTCGTTAAGTTTCCATAGGATCTGGGCTCACCTCGTTCCGAGTCACAGATCGTTAGATATGAGTGATTCCGTGCTGCTGTCCAGAATCAGTTCCATGATCGTGTTGTCTATGTTCAGATTAGATCTAATTAGTTAATTGTGGGTTGTCGGGAAGGTGTTGTAGAACGTTAATGGAAGTGTCATGTTCTATGTTGTTCTTATTTCGAGTATATATTGTGTAGGCGGAGAGGCTTCAGGTTTAGGAGCACCGTCCTTGCCTACTAACGCGTCGCATCGCGGAAGGCAAGTATTTTGATGTTCTTATGTTTAGAAAATGCTGAATGCTTGCTGTTAGTATTGTGTTTCCTGTGATCTATGAGAATATTTAATGTTTATGTTCCTTCCAAATGTGTTATCTCCATGATTAGAGAGCATGTCTTTCAATATTCATATTTCATTCCATGCATCCATTATTCATGTTTCATCCACGGAGTGGATTAAAAGACCCATCAATTCCAAAGATAGGCACGTAAGACCCACCATTCCAATGTGGGCGCTTTGGGACAATCAGATGAAACGTTCTTCACACGGAATTTGGATCCCCGCATTTTGTTAAATGCGGGCTTAGGTGAACATCGACGGGTGTGTCACTAGCTATACCGGTATATGCATGTGTGTAGTCCCTTCATTTCATTCAATCCATTCATTCCATTCATTCAAATATTCATTCTGTGATTTATTCATATTCTTTAATGAGATTTGCTTGATCATGTTTGTTGTATGTCCCATTTACTCATTATACTTGCTGAGTCTCAGACTCATTCTTGCGTTGTTTGTTTATTTTAGGTGATCATTGATGTTGGCTCTATTGGGAGGGAGTACACACGCACTACTCATTCACTTCACCCTATTCAAGTCCAAGATTATGATTTAGTTCTATCTTTCAATCGTTATTGATGAACTGTAATAAATAAATTTAGATGAAGAATGATACCTATTGCTATGTTATGGTTGATTCAGTAGTACTTGTGATCTTTGATTATTCCTTTGATAGTTATTGCTTAAATTCGGACTATAATTATGGTTCTTTTGAATTTTGATCTCTTTATGTCATTAGATGAGATGGTATTCTAATTCTTTCGCATTATGGTTATATGTTAGATGATTTAGGTGATATCTTGGCTTCCGAATAGCCAGGGTGTTACAGTTGGTATCAGAACGGGCTTTAGGTCCTTGGTAATTGAAGTATTAAAATGACACACTGTGCACAGTAGGTGGGATTTGGGTAATCCATTGCATCTGCAATTCTGATAGTATGTTTCATCTTGTTGAACTGCTATTGAATTGTTTCTGTACTACCGTTCTTGTTGTTAATCTATGATCTGATATGATCTTATATAACTGATTATATTGATTATGTGTTACGCTAGTTAAGGTTAAGAGTTTGAAGTCGTGGTTGCAGCCCTGGGCTTTGCCAGGTTACACCACCATTCGTGGTTTCTAGATAGGAGAGTAGTTACTCCGAGTACCATAATTACAGGTGTTGAGCGTGAGTTGCTTTAGAAAGTTGTTCTCTTCCTTAATTTTCAAATTTGGTCAATTCTTGTCCAGTGGTGGTTGATGAATTTCTTTTGAGTTCATGGTTCATTGTAGTTGATGGTTTGAATAAGTCTCTAATTGTTCTCTGAAATAATTATTGTTTTCAACTGTTGAGTTGCTTTCACTACTTATGATCATTGTTAATTGTTGAGATTGATATTTCCATGATTGTTCCTTCTTTCTTTTTGGAAAAGAATGATTCATTTGTTCGTTTGATATTTTGGTTAATGAAAGTTTTCTATTGCAAGTTCGTTAACATGAGAAAGCCTTGGTTCTATGTATTTATTTTGGATCATTCCAAGTGTTGAAGTTAGTGCATCTCTTTTCTGAAGGAAAGTGTTAAAATCCTTTTATGATGCCTTGTTGTGGGTAAGTCAGTGATTGTAATCAAATAAAATAGTTATGTATGGGTTTCAATTGGTCCCTTTTTGTTTTTCAGAACAATTACTGTCATTTCGAGGAGATCTCTTTGCTACTTGTAAATGTTGTTATTAAAGATTGTTCTTTTTCATGAGAGTCATGTCTTTCTTGTTGTTAAAGGTGACCTGGTTATCCGTTTGTTATTTTGGATAATGGGAATTATCTTTGACAAAGTTCATTGAAGAGAGTGTTGACTCTACTTATTTCTTTTGGAGTAGTTGGAGTGTTGAAGTTCAGAACCTTTTCTTTGTGAAAGAACGTGTCAAATCGCTTTTGTAATGTTTCGTTATGTTAAGTGAGAAGTTGTATGAATACAAGGTAATTGATAATGAATGGGATGCCAAGTTGGGTCAGTGGCATGTTGCGTAGTTAATCTTAACTGATGTCCTGGGTAATTCCTTGATGATCTTTCATAAATGCTAGAATTACCTATTCCCGACGTACTAAAATTGTTGAAACCTGATTAAGGTTTAGATGGATTGTTGGTCAATCGAGTAGCACCATATCTTCTTACATGATTAATACGATTGTCAATTGATAATGAGAGCTGATGTTGGTGTGGAGTAATACCAACAGCTGAGTGGACAAATTTCATAAGTGGCCTTGATATCGTGCCTTACGAGATTGCTATTGCATAGTATGTTCTTATTAAAATAAAATTGTTTCAACCTTGTGGCTTGTGCTTCTTTTGAAAAGCTTTAGGATGGTATAATAAAGTTTGATGATTCTTGGTACTACTGTATGATATTGATGTTATTAAAAAAAATTGACAGTAATGCGAGGTTGATATTAATTCTTTCAGAGATAAAGTAATTTGATCGTCATTTGTGATATCGCTTAAATGAGAACATTTCAAGTTTTGCTTTCGTGGCCTTTTTGGAGCTCATGAATTACGTGGTAGCTGAATTTAGTTCAAACAAAATGATGTATTTGAATGTTCTGTTGGTTCTTAAGTGATTCCTGGGATTTGAGCTTTAAGGCTCCTTAGTTGAGTTGGCAAAGCGATGTTTCAATCATAGAAAAATATTTCTTTTGTTAAAGGAAAGAGTGTAGTAGAAGTATTTGAGATTTACACCGAGTTTTGTAACTTGCGGTCTATTTGAAGTGTGCCTAAACTTTCTGCTTTTGCACATAAGAGTTTCCCGTTTTTCAAAGGCAACACTTTCTTCTCATGTGAGGTTTGATATTCTCTTAAATGCGGGACTTGCGTCCTCAATCGTGGACTTCCTTATGATTTCGAATTCATTGCTTAATTGACTATTTTCTCCTTAGTCATATGCTTATTGTGAGTAGCAAACATTTTCTTTGTGCTGGGAATCGTTTTCAATTGTCTTTTCTTTTGAGAAATGAATTATGGATTTGTTCTATAAAACCCTATAGAGTGTATAGTGGCACCTGGTTGGTGGCGACCAACTGAGAGACTTTGTGAGACTTTGGAAGTCAAGTTGTTTGAGACGCAATGAGTGATAAGTTGATTTATTGGAGTAACCCTTAGCGAGGGTTTGACTTGAGCAAAAAGTTTTATCTTTAGGGCCAACTAATGACATTATTGCAATTGATAGAACCTAGAGTGGTTTGTGGTTCAAGATCTTTCGTTCATGTTAAGTGGAACTTTAGAAATTGTTTAAAGTATGGGAAATAATGGTCAAATTATGAGAGTACCATGATTGGGTACCTTACACGGTTGTGTAGAATAATTGTGTTGGTGTAGTTTAATAAGCATAGAATTGTGAGAATTCTAGCCGTTACGACAACTATGGAGATGGTAGGAAATGTTGAGTTAATGTCACGTATGACTTGGTTTCAATGAGTAACTTTCTTGAGGTTAAAATCTTTCAAAGGATGATTTGGTCAAAAATATATCTATCTATTTACACTAATGATTGAGTAATGTTAGACTGTGGGAATTTTAGTCACCTAACCTGATGAATTCCCTATCATTCACACCAGACGTTCGTTGTAGGAGTCTTGGATGTTAAATTTTGGGTTTCGCATATTTATGCTAGGACTTTGGTCGTCCAATGATTATGTGTAGAGGAAGTAGAATAAGAGTAGATTTCGAACAATGAGATGATCTTTGATAGCACCCTTCTGATGTAGTACATGAGAGTGTGTGATGTGAATTCTGAGTGGTTATTCTTAAAGGATTGAGTGATGTGATTGCTAGTGAGATCTATTTTGAGATGCATTGGGAGTCATCTGTCAAGGTAATTTCGTCGGTACAAGAGTTGGCTATAGTATGTTGCGGAGTCAATAGAGGCTCTCTAAAAAGTTGTAGATGATGTATTCAGTTTGACCATGGCGTTGAGATTGCCAATTTAAGATAAATAAGTTAGTATGATATGGATTAAAGGGAATTCCATAATTCGAGAGAAATTTATTCCTAAAAGAGAAATTGAGAAAAAAAGTGTTTCCTCGAGTAGTGAAACGCTTTGTTTGAGCTATGTGCCTATGACAGATGTCTTTCGCAAATTGAGGTTGACTTTACGTTTGGCATGGGTGGTTCTTATCAGTTCAGAAAGAATAAAGGAAGTATTTAATTTGGGTATTCGAGTGATTTCTCCTTTGGTGGTCGTGGTGTTTATTTGCAAATTTCCTAATTTGAAGATGGAAAAGTTTCGTGATGAATTTTTGATTATGGTTTTTGACTCTTTTATTACCGAATTGGTAACACGTGGTTGCGATGAGAGTTCTTCATTTTCAATTGGGTTCTGTTTATAGAAGGGTTGTTCAAAGCGAATTCTGATGTGTTCTTGGTTAAAGGAGGTGCTCCTTGTTAGATGAAGAGTTCATTTTTGAGCATGTTGTGTGTCTTTGTACCAAAGGGGAATTTGGCCCAGGTACATTGAGTTGTTTTCCCTAGTTGTGGGGATTCGAAAGTTCGCGTACCGCTAGGACCATCTCGGGTTCATATGCGGGGTACGCAACATCTGGTATGTCCAGTGCTGAGTGAGTACCTGAGAGGTCCAAAGTTTCAGTTTTCGATAGAGCCGTTGGCCAACAAGTATGACCTTACATTTTTGTCCTATGTGTTGAGATAACATATAACAGTCAAGACGAGTGTTGAGGTGTAAGACGTTGGTATACGCTATGGTCTAAGCGTGATGAGACTTGGGACTTAGAAACTCGCATGCACGAGTTTTAACCAGAGTTGTTAACGTCGGATACATGTTCATGGTTGTTAAGTTCAGATGGTATTCTTTTGAGTAGAATTCGGGGTCGAATTCTGTTTAAGGAGGGTAGAATGTAATACCCCGTTCAATCTTAAGAATTATAATTGAATTTCAAACCATTTTATTGGGATTTAAAATGGAATTTTAGACCAACAAGGAGATCTAACCACAAAAGGGAGGTCCAAACACACAAGAGGGAGGTCTGAACCTAAAGGAGGTCCAAACACACAAGAGGGAGATCCGAGAGGACAAGGAGGCCTAAAGGACAGGGAGGTCCTGCGGGAAGAAGGTCCTGAGGACAAAGAAAAGATCTCGAGGAGGTCCTGAAGACAAGGGAAGTCTAGAGAACAAGGAGGTCTTGAGGACAGAAGGTCCTGAAGACTACAAGGGGGTCTTGAGGACAGGACAGCGAGGAGGTCTAGACCACAAAGGTCTAAACACGAAAGAGGAGGTTTAGACCGTAAAGGTCTAAACACACAAGAGGAGGTCTAGACCACAAAGGTCTAAACACTTGGAGGAGGTCTAGACCGCAAAGGTCTAAACACACAAGAGGAGGTCTGGACCACAAAAGTCCAAACTCAAAGAGGACCCTCAAAGGAGGTCTAAGCCTCAGGGAAGGCCTAAACCACAAGGAGATCTAAACCTCACAGGAGGTCTAAATCACAAGGGAATCTAAACCTCTCAGGAGGTCTAAATCACAAATAGAAAGTCTCGAGGAGGTTCATGTCCAAAGGGGGGGGACCATGACCTAGAGGATAGCTCTGGACCTCGAGGGAGGTCCTGGCAAAAGATCAAGGGGAGGTCCGGAGGACAAAAGGGGTCCTGCGGGCGAGGAGGTCTGGTGGTCAAGGTTAACCCGGGGGGTGGTCTTTACAAAAAGACCAACAAGGACCAGGAGAAAGGTCTTGCAAAGAGACCAGCAAAGATCAATGAGGTGGCCCTTACAAAAACAACCAGGAGGAGGTCCTGGGAACAAAGGAAAAACGTGTAGCAAAGCAGGGCCATTCGATCTAGATCAGATGGCTCGGATAGTGCGCACCTGCACGAAGAGAGAGAAAAGGGGGTTGACCAAAGGCGCGGTTCAAAGGAGGACGAGGAGATCAGAACCAAGGGCAGGTCCTGTGTAATATCCCGCTTAAAAATAAAAGAAATAAGTGATTAGTACTGAATTTAAATAGAATTAGAACATAAAAATTCAGAATTTAGGAGGAGTATTAGAATTAGGCCTTCGCCCAAAGCTTTTTGCCCAAGGGGAACCGCTTAGAGGGTGGGGCGTTAAACCTTAGCATCAGAGCACCGTTCTTCAGAAGCGCCACCACTATAGCATCGTGGGCATCTTGAGCATGCCGAGTATCAGCATCACCTCCTCCACCGCCGCCGGCCAAGAAGAGGAAGGAAGAAGGGAAGAAAAGAAGGAGGAGGAGAAGGATTTCACGGGATTTTACGATCCGCTTGTGTTCTTCGAGGGTAACGATCTGAAAACTTCTAGATGCCCCTAAATTTAGTCGTTGTTCTTTCGGTAGATCGTTTGGGCAATAGGAAGATCGATTGCTCATTACGTCGATTCGCCGAGTTTAGGATGTAACGCTATGGGATGATTAGGGATATGTAATCTCCGAATTAGAGTTTGGTGTAATTATATAAAATATAGATTATCGTCGCGTTAGCTTTCTAGAAAGGTCTGGATCATTAAAATCGGAGTAGCGAGCAAAAGGTATGGCCTCGGAAGGCCTCAGACAGATTCTAGACGGTTGGCGGACTTCGTGTAGTTAGGTCGATTTGTAGAAATTGGTAAAATTAAATATTTGTGTTAACTTGAATATTGTAGAAAATCTTGTGTAGTTTCCAGAACTTATATTATTCATATATGTTCAAGTTGTATAATTAAAGATATAAAATTGTGAAACAGATTGTTTTGATGAATCTGAACGGTCTTGGTGCAAAGGAACGGAATAGAAAACGGTAGAATCAGATTTTTTTTTTCATAACTAGGAAATTGTAGGTTGTTTTGTGAGGATTCCAAAAAGTCTTAGATGGCTGAATTTAGAGTTCGGATGAGTAAGATATGATCGTTTTACTCTTCGGGACAATGGGTAGTGTGTCCAGAGTTTCGTGTTAAAAGGGTTGGTTTACGTAGGCATGCGATGACGAGTTAGAGTAAGGTGTTGGTGCTGTAATGTGAAGGTTTTGAGATATGTTTTGAAATTGTTGTCCATGGAGTGGGGTCTCGTGTGCATTGTCGCCGTTTCGCTCTCCAATGTCACAAGGAAAAGAGGCAAGTGCATGGTAGCCAGTGTTCATTGGTTGATCACTGTATGTTTTACCATTTATTACCATTATATTGCTATGCTTTTACTTATTTAATTGCAAGTAATGTTAATGGTCATTATTTATTCCTTATGGTTGGATATGACATTGTTGGACAATGGTAATATTGAGGAAACTGTGAATAATTGTGCATTCATAAGCATCATTGCATCTGAAAGGTGATTATGTTGATCACAACTCCACGGGAGTGGAGGAGGTCCCCGATCCTTGAGGAGGACGGGCTTGAGAGTGTGTCATCGACGGGTGAACGCTCATGCTATACCGGTATACACAAAAGAAGTGCCTGTGGACATGTAGTATAGAAATGCATGGATTGAAAGGTAGTTGATGATTGTGTATGTGAATAAAGAAAGAGAATTGAATGATTGAGCATGAAAATAAAGAAAAGTGAACAATTGATGTTAATGATGATATTGTGTACTGTTGTTTAAGCAATGTTCATTGTTTATTATCAGACTTTGCCGAGTCGTGGACTCACCCTTGCTCTAATGTTGTTTTTAGGTGATCGCTGACGACGCTTCACTTGGGAAGGGTACATTGCATACACTCACTTGCCAGGAGAAAACTTTGCCTTAGCATGATGGTTATTCCTTTAGGACATGATAGATATTGAATAATTCTAGATGATTGGTTGAAACTCATTTATCCATTCAATAGCCTTCGTTTAATTAGTATTGCTTGATTCTCGAACTATTATCCTGCTTACAATCTAGTGTATAAATATCTGTGCTTGCCATGTTGTTATTTATACGTTATTGTGACCCATGGATGGATGTTGGTATTGAATTGCTTGTTGAAATTCATTGTTATTTATTGATAAAATTAGTAGGTGGGGGTAGTTTTGGTGGCATTCCGCGCTCACTATTGGGCCGGGGTGTTACATCCTGACCGCGAGATCTACAAGGGGAAGCCCTGGACAGTTAAGATCTCACAAGGGGAGGTCCTAACGGTCAGATCTAAGTAAGGGGAGGTCTGAACGGTTAATATCTCCAAAGGCGAGGTCCTAACGGTCAGATCTAAACAAGGGGAGGTCTGAACGGTTAAGATCTCCATAGAGGAGGTCCTAACGGTCAGATCTAAACAAGGGGAGGTCTGAACGATTAAGATCTCCAAATGGGAGGTCCTAACGGTCAGATCTAAACAAGGGGAAGTCTGAACGATTAAGATCTCCAAAGGGGAGGGTCCTAACGGTCAGATCTAAACAAGGGGAGGTCTGAATGGTTAAGATCTCCAAAGGGGAGGTCCTAACGGCCAGATCTAAATAAGGGGAGGTCTGAACGGTTAAGATCTCCAAAGGGGAGGTCCTAACGGCCAGATCTAAACAAGGGGAGGTCTGAACGGTTAAGATCTCCAAAGGGGAGGTCCTAACAGTCAGATCTAAACACGAGGAGGTCTGAACTGTTAAGATCTCCAAAGGGGAGGTCCTAACGGTCAGATCTAAACAAGGGGAGGTCTGAACGCTTAAGATCTCCAAAGGGGAGGTCCTAACGGCTAGATCTAAACAAGGGGAGGTCTGAATGGTTAAGATCGCCAAAGGGGAGGGTCCGTAGAAGCAAAGATACGCGAGGAAGCCTGGGGTTGCCAAATCTCGATCGAACGGGGCCAAATGATGGGGTCGTTCGGACCGAGCGAAGGGCGCAACGCAATCAAGCCGTCCGACGCAGATCGAACGGTAAAGAAGGGTTGGGACATTCGGACCGGCCGAACGTGTCAACAGGATCAAGCCGTCTGATACAGATCGGACGGTTCAAGAGTGATAGAGGAACGGTGCTACCGCGATGGAGGAGAGGTACGACCGCAAGGGCAAGCGGTGGGTCCAAGCGCTAGGGAGGCCTAGACCTAAGGAGGTCTGGACCTTCAGATCCCAATAGAGGGGAGGTTTAGATCCTTAGATCAAACAAAGGAGAGGTCTGGATCCTTAGATCCAAACCGAGAAGAAGTTTAAACCTCAAAAGAGATTCAACCCAACAAAGGAGGTCTAAATTAGAGGAGAGGGAGAGATTTGAGCCCTGAGGAGGTCCAAAGAACTCAAAGGAGGTCCTATGAACACAGAGGAGGTCCAGAGGACACGAGGGCAAACCTAACAAACAAAGGGGGAAGTCCAAGGGACACAGGGAGGTCCGATTAGACGCGGGGAGATCAAAGGGAGCTCCACATGGGCACAGGGAGGTCCCTTTGGGCACAGGGAGGTCCAAAAGGACTCAGGGACACCCAAATGAACTCAAGGAGTTCAAATGAATGTTGAGAGGTCCACGGGGAGGTCCAAACAGAGAAAGAGGTTTAGATCAAGGAGATCTTGACAGAGACGGACATTTAGGCCAAAGGGAGGTCTGAACACAAAGATATTCAAACCAACAAAGGAGAGGTCTGGATTGGAGAAATCCAAACACAAGGCTCCGGGGGAGGTCCAGAGGAACGCAAGGGAGGTCCAAAGAAAAGGGAGGTCTGAACCAAGGAGAAGGTTCAGACGAAAAGGAGGTCTAAGCCCCAAAGGGAGGTCTAGACTAAAGGGAAATCCAAACAAAAGATACAGGGAAGGTCCAGAGAGCAAAGGAGGTTTGAACCCACAAAGAGGTCCAACTGAAGAAAGGTCCGGTCATCAGGAGACATCCAACAAAAGAGGAATCTGGACATAGGGGAATGTCCAGCAAGAGGAAAGTCTAGAGAAGGAGAGAAAGAGACCTAGAGGGGGAGAAGCTAGCCTGGAGGACAAACAAGGCAAACAGAGAAAAGAGGCTAAAAGCCAAGGAACAGCGATAACTCCAAATCAACCAAAAGGAATTAATTGAAGTTTGATTAGTTCAAGTTAAACCTCCAAGTTTCTGAAATCTTCAAGTTAAGCTTGGAACTCTCATCAAAACCAAATGGTTAATATATATATATATATATATATATATATATATATATATATATATATATATATATATATATATATATATATATATATATATATATATATATATATATATATATATATATATATATATATATATATATATATATATTTTGAACCTTTTCAAAACCACTCGACAAACGGGACGTTACAAACCTACACCCTTAAAGGAATTCTAATTCCGAGATTCGGCCGACTAGAGAATAGGTTCGGGAACTGGGTTTTACTCACTTTTCCAATAACTTTCTCTTTTGAGTGAGGCGAAACCGAACTAACACTGCACTGGCCAGAGACTTACTAGGAATCGGGTCGAGCGAAAGCTCACAAGATCAAACCGTTCAACGCAAATTGAACGGCACAAAAGCGATGGAGGACTGAATTAAACGGGAGGTCCGTGCGGATGCGAGGGAATTTCAAATGAGGTTCAAATGGACAGGAGGGGGTCCAAAAGAACACGGGGAGATGAAGAGGAACGCAAAGAGACCCAATTGGACACTGGCAGGTCCAATTGATCACAGAAGAGATTCAAACCAACAAAGTCTAACCAAATGATTCAAGGTAAGGTCCAGTAAAATCCAAGGAGGTCTAAACCTTTAAGGGGCTCTAAGCACAAGGGAGGTCTGAGCCCCTTGGATCCAAACGAAAGGAGGTGGTCCAGAGAAGAAAGAACTGGGCTAAAGGATAACACGAAGCAAAACAAGTGAAAGGGAAGAGCTCGAGCAAACTCAAAGGAACCGACTTGCAAAAACCACCTAGAGGACTGGCAGCTTGGCTTGAAATCTGGGAGGGAGCTTGCTTCCGCGGGTGACGCTGAGGGCAGTTCTTGGCGAAGTGACCCCATTGGTGGCGGTTGAAACACTGGATACCCTCAGCAAACTTAGCACTTCTGGGCTGCTGGCTGCTGCTGTCAGAGGTGCGAACTCCTTGAGAGACTAGGTGAGGTGCTGCCGTAGAGGTCCCGAGCCGCTCCAACCAGGAGGACAAAAGCCCACTCATAAGCACTCAATCCCATAATTTTTTCTCTCAATACATCTCTCAAACCCTAGCCTCGTCTACTCTCTCCGCTTTCCCCCAAATCTCAAATTAGAGTTCCTAGGCTTAGTTGGTGTGCAAATCCTGCACTAGCCCTTATATAGTGGAGGCTGGGACTACAGAGAAACCCTAACGGGCACCCGTTAAGCTCACGCACAAACAGGTTTCTCACTCATACACGCTTCTCAAAGCGGATGACGATTTGACGCTCTCGAATCCATCTCTTCGTGTTCTTGTCCTCCTCATAACCTAAACCGATTCTCCTTTGCGCCGTTATGCACCACGGTTTCTCCAAGGTCACCAGCTTGATATTTTGGTGAACATACCAAAATACTCCTTCTCAATCATTCCATCCTTGACTGAGTCCAATCTTGTGAAGTAATCTCATGCTTAGTCACGCGTAGGTTCACCAATGACTTTCTTCATGCTGGCAAGTCTTTCCCATTCGGCTCCCACCAGATCGTCTCAACATTTGCACCAGCTCAAGCCACTTGATGTAACCCATTGCAACAAACTTCCCGGTCTTGTCCATACTGTGCCTTACTTGAGACCAACCACTTCACCCGACATCATTGATCGTTTTGGACCTTGATTTCACTAAACTAAGTTCGGATCATTTTCGCCGTTGACCATAGTTGACTCCAAGTTTCCTTGCACAGTAATAGACCAAGAAATCGATTCTAAGCACAAGTTGTTTGCAACTTGACCCACGTTAACCAAAACATATATCTTGCAACACATATGCAACAATTTCATAACCCTAGCTCAAAACCCAAAATTCAGCACACCTCACTGTGTATTGAACCACTAGGGCTGGTCTGACTGTCACCACCAGGCCGGTCTGATCGCCATCACCCGACTGCGTTAGCCGGTCTAACCCCGTGTCCCGGTAACAAGGCACTAGTCTGACCACCATGGTGTGTTTGGTCAGAAATCTTCCCAAAATAAAAAAACACCCTTCTATGGACTTTTCAATTAATCTCTTTCTAATTTTAAGTCCAGTTTCCATTTGCAATAGCACCCAGTGTAATCACATCTCCAAACACGCTCACACAATTGTTTGTTGTCCATTTACCCCAAACCTACACCACCCGGCCATGGCCAGTTAGATCGCCCCATAGGGCCGATCAGACCACCCAGACTAAGGCCAGGCAGACCACCTAGCCTCTGAATGCAGGCCAACTTTTGCAGAACAGATAACTAAATCCCCAAACTCATCGATAATGATGTCAATTGTTCATCACTAGATCTAGAACCAAACCACATGATCTCTACAAAGGGGATCAATGGACAGGCATAAGAATCTTAAAGATATATATCTGCTACAAATATAACGACAATACAAATGATATTACACGCCTTCCCTCTCGCTTGAGAGGATAAGGGTCTGACTGAGCATATACGGCACCACCTTATGTACGATCTTGTAGCTAAACATGCGAGACGATAGTATGATACACCCAACTGCCGTACATGGTGCGTTTCATTTTGTTCAAAGAATCATTACACCAAGATGAAAATTAGAAACTAAAACACTGCTAGGGCCCAACATTGTTAGGTTGAATCTCAGAGTGCTGCCGCGGCAAGCTGACTTCTCTTTATATACAACGGGCGTCGAGCTTTGGATTGAACTTTTCAGTTATGTCAAAGCTCCATTTTCATGTGGACTGTTTGCAATGAGCCTGATCCACAGTAATTTAACATCAGAATTCATTTAAAGTGGTGTTAATCAAGACATCAGTTTGATAGGAAACTGAAATTTGCTTACCATTGTAGCTGTTGGAAGAGGTGGCAATCTCCTGACTTAGCCCCATATCCATTTGAACAACACTTTGCAGATCATCTGGCCAAAAAGCCCCAACCTGTGAAAGTGTGAAGCATCAATTCCTCATCCTCAGTGTCACTCTCACCCCATACGAATATCATGAGAGCTCAAGACATAGGCGTGCATTGTTACCTGAGAGGCCGCATCGCTTACTCCGTTGAGGAAAGGATGGTGTGAACCTGTCGGCCGGCAAAATGCCGGGTCTAGTGGGTGCATAGAACCCTGGTTCTCCATGCCATTGGTTAGGGCACAACCGAGAGGGTTCCCCTGGTGATGCTGGTTAATGTAGGGCAGCGGTGCACCCGAGGTCTCCAGTGGGAAATGTGAGTTCTGCAACGGGCCGCATGACTGGTGCATCTGACCAGAGACAAAATTGGAATATGAGATAAGCTGAACTAGTCAGTTTCCTCAACAAGAGAGGAACCAAATGTAGTAATGAGATCATATATGCTTGTCCTCACATCTTTAGGAAGGAGGTTAGGCAAATTGTTGAAGTCCAGCTGGGGATTCACAGTGGCCAACTTCATGGACAGAAACTGCACAATGGATGTGAAAGGCAAGGGTTTAGATGGCACACATCGACGTTTGCTCCATTCTAAAACGGCAAAAGCTGCAGTTTCACAATCATTCTGCATCTGTGAACTGACAATGGACATATACCTCGACTTGCCGTTGCAACGACTGCACATAGTTTATGATTTCATCGAGCATGACAGCCTTGCCAACCACCTAAAACAAGTAACATTTCCCAATTTCCAATCTGAGCACACCAAACTACTTAAGTGACAACAAGTGGGTGATACCAATGATGAGTGCTTTTCGGTTACCTTGTTGCAACCCGGCACAAGATCCTGCAGTAACTTCATCCTTTGGCTAATCTTTTCTCTTCTCACCTGGATTGTCGAACAAGAGAAGAGAAAAACAGCATATAAATCTACAGCAAAGATGATCACAAGAGCAACGCAAGTGAGATCCCAAGAATAGTACCCTCTCCGCGATGCTGTGGCTGTCGGTCGCCTCGCCGCGCCTCGACCGGACATGAATGTAGTCCTTGGGCGGCTCGGGGGCCTTTGAAGTGCTGTCCTTCCCCTGCTTCTTGCCACCGTTCTCACTGTTACTCTGCGCGGCCTTCCCCTTCGCAGAATTCTCCTCGGCGCCATCGCTCCCCTCCGTGGATTTGCACCGCTTCACGCTCGAATCCTCCTGCAAAACACTCTAGAAATGAAATCTTTCGCTCCCGAAACGGAACGACACACGTAACAGGGCGGAATTCTGCGCCTACCTTAGCGAGATCCTTAGCGGAGGTGGACATGGGGCCGTCCTTGCCTTTCCCCTTCCCGCTGGCCTTCCGCTTCCTTGCATTGCCCTCGAAAGCCCCCTTCAGCGCCATCTCCGCGCTGGCCGGCGCCGGATCAGACACCGACGACTCGTCCCGGGCGTTCCCGAGCTCCAGCTCCTTCAATGCGCCGTCCGGGAGGCCGAATTGTCCCGGGGCGGTGCCGCCGTAGCCTCCGCCGCTGCCGCGGGCGTCAAAGCCGGAAAGCCTCGCGGCGCGCTCGGCGAAGCCTGGGTCGGCGAGGAACTGGTCCAGGTGGCCCATAGGCATCATGTTCTCCAGGTTTGGCAAGCCGCCGGCTCCGGCGTCACCAACCTGCGGCGGCGGGTAGTGGTGGAACTGGCCCATCATGGAGAGGTTGAGCTTGGTAGGCGAGCTGAGAGGGGTGCCACCGTAGTGCGGCTGCGGCGAGATCCCGTGCAGAGAAAGCTCTTCAGTCGCCGCGGCGGCCGTCGAGTTGGACGCCGGGGAGGAAACCATCGAGCTGAGCGCCGGGTTGAGATGGCCGCCTGCCGCGGCCGCGGCCGCGGCCGCGTCCATGGACTGGTCCCAGTTGAGGTTGAGGAAGCACGACGGCGCCGCCGCCGCCGGCTGCTGGTCCGGGGGCCCGCAGTTCATCTCCGGCGCGCCGGAATTGCGCAAAGATCTGCGCTTTCCGCACTCCCAAGAAGCCAAATTCCGCGCCCACAAAGAGCGCGCCCAACCGAGAGCTGCGAGCCTGCGACCCCAAGTGAGCAAAGAAACGCGAGCCAAGTAGCGCAGCTCCCACCAAATCCCACTACGGGGCGGAGATAAGGTCCGGGAAGGTAAAGGCAGGAGCTTTTCGTGTGCGTGACAAAGCAAGGAAAAGTGGGGGAACAGTAACGGAGTGGAAAAGAAGCACCTAAACAAAGCAAAAGCTTGTAGGCAAAAGCAGAGAGGGGAAGAGAGAGAGAGAGAGAGAGAGGGCTCAAGTGCTCAACTCAAGGGGAGAGGAGAGAAAGGAACAGGCTACTACTAGCAGTAGAGATTGCGAGTGCGCGCGTAGGGGCAGTATGTATATAGGTCCAGGATGGTCTGGGTCAAATTGGATGGGCTTATGGGCATCATCACCTTAGCCTTTCCTGCCATGAAAGAATGAAGAAGCTAGAGGGAGAAGCACTGGAGAAAGAGCTCAGAGAGAGGTGGTGGTGAGTTACTTGCAGAGGTGGGGGGAGAGAGAGGGGAAAAGGGGATGCATCATGCATTGCTGCTGCCTTTATTTGTGCTGTGCAGACAAAAAAAAAACTAAAATAAAGATGATAAATTGGAGAGGTTTTATTTTGTGTTTTGTTTTCTGATGCTGGGATTTTTTTAAAGTGAGAAGGAGATGAAGGTGATGGTCCCTATAAGCTGGGGTGTTGTTGTTTTGCTCGTGAAATTGAGAGATCAACCAATCATTAAATTGAGGGATGGGGGGGAGGCCACAAGGGGACAAGGATGCTTGGTAGTTTGGGTTGGATCCTACTAGTTCCTAATCAAAAAACTAAAATCTTTTTTTAATCGCTCTAATTTTTAATTTGAGGATAGAACAGCAGCCCATTGGATGGAAACCGGTGTGATTTGTTTTTGTGCTGTGAGAATTGTTTTGAGGCTGATTGGGGTTTTTAGCCCCTTCTGTTCGATTATGTTGGTTCCTTAGCGAGGGGGTGGAACTGCGTGCGTGTTCTTTGGTAGCACTCGAGGCTCATCATATTTTAATTCCCCCTTTAATTTCTTCCTCCAAATTTTCTCATTAATCTTTCACTTGTTTTGTATCCTTGGAGTTTATCGGCCCTTCTAGTACTCTCCTTTACTTCTACGTAGTTTCTAGCCTTCTATCCCTTGCTCATGAAGTTAATAGCATTTGAGTATCTCAGTAAGTTTAGAGTGTGTTAAAAGAAAAGGGGGAGGGGGGACCAAGTGAACTACTTCAGCTAGACTGAAGAAGTCAAGGATATATTTATATTTTATATACAAGCATGCAAATGTCATGAAATACGAACAGAAGAGGTAAGTGCTGGCTCTATAATGGGCCTTCGAGAATGGTTCAACTCATCTGCTCATGGAACATAAATACGTACTGTATGATCTACAGTAATGAGATTGAACCACTCAGCGTGATGCCTAGCCCGGCACGGACTCGATTAGGCTCGGCTAACTAATCTGATCGTGTCGTATCAGTCCGTGGGCCAGAGTGCCGATCTAGGAATGGCACGCCAACCTCTCGGGCGTGTCGTGTCGGTCCGGGTACCACTGCCAGCCCGATTGCCTCCTCCTAGACCTCCTCCTCCTCCTCGGCGCTGGCCGTGCTGTGTTGTGCCCCGGGTTATGTGGCCAGCCCACTGGCCAGGGTGCTAACCTCAAGCACGGTATGCCCAGTTGGACTATGCCGTGCCCAGACCAACGTTCCTGTGCTTCGGGTTAGCCCGGACAGCACGGCCCATTTGGACATCACTACAGATGCCTCATCACCCACTTGTTTCTGCTGCTACCGTAATTGACAATGTAGACCTAAACTATTGAGGTGCTTCCCATTATAATTTATGTATCAAGTGGTACCGGAGCTTGGCTTCTGCTGCTATCGTAATACACAATGTAGACCTAAACTATTGAGGTGCTTCCCATTATAAATTATGAATCGAGTGGTATCAGAGTGATCAATACGTTTCGTATCCTTCAAAATCAATGCATTATGTTGGTCTCTGTTAGGTAGATTTGGGAGTTAGGGTTTTCGATATAAATAAAAAATTAACTCCATTAATTTATCAGCCCAATATTGTCATATTATAGAATCGGAAACGACTAGGGAACGCTATAGCGTTGCAACGGTGTAAGAGCAACTTTCATGATGTTTCAAAAAGTTTTGTGAGAACATTTTAAAAGTTTTAGGTTACAGTAAGATTCACACATTTCTAGGAGTTTCCAAGAAAAGCTTTCAACCAAGTTTCGGATTTTGGAACACGAGTTTCAGTCGGATAGTTTCAAGAAGTTTTGCAAGTTTCAAAACGAAAGTTCCAATAGGTTTCAACGAGTTTCAGTCAAAGTTTTAAGAAGGTTTCAACGAGTTTCAGCTAGTTTCTACCAACTCACATGGCTAATACAGCACTGCTGCGCCGCCACGGAGCTGCCCGATACCATCCACCACCGATGCACCCTCTTCTCCGGCTCCATCCCCAATTACTGCCGCCGCCACGATGTCACTCGCCGCCGAATCCATGCTCGAGCTTCGTGCCGAGCATCAATCTATCTCTCTTCCCCAGTTCTGGCTCGAGCTCCGTACCACGTTGTCGTCGGATCCGACTATCCCGAGTCGCACCACCACAAGTTCCGGCTATCCCGAGCAACGTCGTCATTGCTCGTTGACAGATCCGGAGCTGGAGGTGAAGCACTGCGCCAAATCTGGAGCCAGAGTTGAAGGAGGTGGAGGGGCGTCGCTGGAAGTGAAGAAGGAGGGGGTGGCCGCTTGCCTCCGTCGGCCCGCTGGCTGCACTCCCCTCCCGGACACGGGAGAGAGAGATCGAGGAGGGAGGGATACAAGAGAGACAGAGAAGGATGCGAAGTAGACACAACCTTATGATTTGTGGAGAGTGGATGGGATGACTAGGACATACACCGTTGCAACATTATAGTATTCTATAGTATTTCTCTATAGAATTTTGGTCGCCAGGCTCAGTTTTCCCCCCCAAAAAAAACGAGTTGCTTAATTATGAATGTTCTTACCAAAACAAATTTCATCACAGAATGCGTGTTGATACACGAGCTTATTATTCACATTTCGAGAAATGTGCGTAATGATACTGGAGCAATACGTTCCTCGGCATAGCCAGCACCCTTGAGACAAGGAACTTTTTTTATTAATTAACTCTTTTTAATTTTTATTTTAAAGTTAATACCCAGCACATTTTATTTATAATTCTAATCCTTTTGATCACGCTACCATCCGTGACGTGATAAAACAACGTTGTCATGCGGTAGAATAAGTCTGCTTAATAGTACTTTTTATCACACCACTGGTTGTGACGTGATCAAACAACACTATCACGCCACAGATGGTGGCGTGACAGTATTGTTTTGTTACGCCATAGGTGGTGGTGTGACCAAAAGGGTCAGAATTGGAAATAAAGTGTACCGAGGATTAACTTTAAAATAAAAATTAAAAAGGTTTAATTAGTAAAAAAAATCTAAGACAAGTGCTGGTAGCTTGAGATTTTCTTTCAGGTACCAATAACATCTACCTCGAGAATAACGCAAATACTAGTCTAAAGATCAATCAGCGAGCTCCTTCTTTTGTGGAACGGGATCATTAGCCCTAATTTACCTCGAGAATAACGCAAATACTAGTCCAAAGAAGCCAATTGAACAAACAGTAAAGCTGCTGCCTCTTGTGGTACACATGCCAAACAGTGCCGCCGGGTAGACCACGTACTGTTGTGTTGCGAGGAGATGGGGAAATGTTTTGGAATCACAGGGTGGTAGAGTAAACTGAATCCCTTTCCCTTAAAATGATAAAATCTTTATGGAGAAGTCACCCAATATGGAAAAGGCGAAGTCATTCAGGTTTGCTTCTAGTGCACTCTTGGCTTTTGCTTTCATAAACCCTAAACATCCATGGACCCTTTTGTGCTTGTTTGGATAAGGAAGGATCTGACATAATCTCTTCAGATTAGAATAGATTTTAATTCTAATTCCATGCATATCACTGTATCCAAATAAGCACTTTATGGGGGTTAAAAGTGGTGGCAGACCTTTTCATAGCTGCAATTTGCTACGAAGGTTTTGTAGCAGACAATACCATATTTTTTTCTAAGGAAGTGCAAAAGCTTTACACGCCATCATATTAAAAAGATCCCACGTAAGATACATGTTACTAGTTACAACCGAGGGGGGGGGGGGGGGAGGTTGGGTTTGGTGCCAGAAACTACCGGCCAAACCAGAAGGAAAATGAAAAAACTACTCACGCCTCTTCTTGGCGGCTCGGACGAACAGCGACCGCCAAACGCCATTGGCGATGCTTGTCGTGAATGAACTGGAGAAGCTACTCAGTAAGCTTATTATACCATAGTTTTAAGTGTTCTATTTTGTATTTTTTTTAAATGTTCTTTTGTTCTATGCAAAATATAATAAGCTTACTAAGCGCCGACCAAATGCTCCTGTGAATCCAAATAACCTCTAAATCAACAGGAATTTGGCCTAAAGTTATTGAAATACATAAATGCTATAACACACTAACACCTTTTTCTGCAAGAAATAAAAAACAAGTCGGCCGGCCACTGATTTTGAGACCGGGATAAGACGCGACAGGCTTGACTCGACCTGTAGCTCCTAAAATTTTGAGACATGAACGGCAGTGTGCCAATCAATATACAATTTTGTTTTGAGATCTCGTAACAATTAACTAGGAATGAACCGGCGAAAACACATAGTTATTAATAACATACCGGTATATACCATATCGTCATCTAAATCGGTATAAAATAGCCCTATGTACGTGCCAATCTAAATACCGGTCATACCAGTCGAATTGATAATATCGTCTATTGAATTAAATGTTATGTTTGATAGTACTACTATGTATTTGGAATAATACTACAAGTGACATTTGGTGTGCATATAATTAAACAAATATATACTTATAAATATGTATACCCATATTATTATATTAAATCCGAAACGGTATGCTGATATGAATGGGTACAGAAACATACTATTTCAAGAACCAAACCAGTATGACATCTGGTACTAGGGGCAGAGCCAGCGCCCGCCTAGGCCTCGGGCCGGCCTAAGGTGGTTTAGCTCAAACTGCTACAGTATACGATGACATTTAGTATTTTTAGTTGTGGTTTTTGCTAGGCCTCAGGCCATTACTCGGAAGGCCTGAGGCCTAGCTCCGCCTCTGTCCGGTACGGTATTGACAAGTATAAAACCAATTTCTTCTCCTGCTAAAGGTATTTAAAAAGGCCTTGAAATTAATTCCACCGTCTCAACCAATGAAATGGATCGGACGAAACCGTGGCCGTGCTCGCTTACTTTCCTGGGTGCTGACGGGACGGGACAGAGCGTGCATGGATTAGTTGGAGGGAAAGGTGGGGAGCAAGGCGGTGTCCACACCAACTAGTGATGATCCTCCAAAAATCAAATTTAGTACCCCTTTCACGGCAACCGGTTTTAAATGTCAAACGCCCTTTCCTGGACCGTACAACAATTTAAAAAATAATAATAAAGCTCATTTGGTCAATGACCGACTAATAAAAAAAAGCAAATTGTTATATACCGCCAAATAATATTGTATCTTCACAATATGTCACTGGTGTCTCACTGACATATGAGTCCTGAGTCTACATGTCAGTCTCACGATAAGAGTTATATTGTGAATTGTGTAGTTATTCAGTTGCATATTGTGAGTTTTCTCTATAAAAAATCTCGCAACAGGAAAAAATTTCTATCAGTTCTCGGCATACTATTATTTTCCAATTAAGTTTTTTTGACGCTCATGCGTTATAATTAGAATCTAGCCAGAGTTTCTGGGTCCATGTTTCTTTGGATAGTAAGATTTTTTCCGTTTAAATTAGTTCCCGGTTATGGTTTCATGCCTTCCAAACTCTTTGGTCGAGTTCATGTGTAACAACTCACAAGTAGAGTCCAGAGGTCGTGGCTGTTTGTTGTTCTTTCATTTCATGGTATTTTTTTTCGAGCAAATTGTGCTCGACTCTGGAAGCATGGAAATGCTGCAGAGGCGCTGAGGCCTGAAGGAGCCGGCTGGTTGTCACCTGTCAATTACTGCAAACAGCACCACCGAACAGTTTGTCACTTAAATGTTTCTTTACAGATGTTCAGCTTATTCTAATCGTAGCCTCGGGGTCGCTGCTGACGGTCACATGCTTGTTGGTGAGGCAAACAAAAAAAAAGAAGAAAATTAGAGAGAGAAACACCAAACATCTCCTTGTGGATGGAGGGGACTACAACCAACGAACCAATCCTCTGGCCCCAGCTAGCTCCCAAGCACCCATTAATCCTTCATGAACTACTACTCCCTTCCCTCCGTTAAAAAATATATGATGATTTAGATATTGATACGGTCTCTAGCATTCAATTTTGACCATTATTTTTATATTAATATATTTATAAAATAAAAAATATATATTAAAAAAAATTCATGACTAATCTAATGACATCATTTTTCACTTGATATATATATATGTGTGTGGTTAAAGTTATGGAAGTTTAACCGTGCACTTTCTAAAACGTCATGTACTTCTAAATGGAGCGAGTAATATTTTTTTTACTCTCTCTCTCTACCATGGACTTTTAGTAGTTTAACCTCTGACCGGAGTGGAGACGAGACCACGTAATTGATCTGAGGAAGGCTCCCCAGACGTTTGTCCCCTGGAACGAGAGATCAATGGGTGAAGTAAGGTGGAAGGTTGTGAGCCACTCACGGCATATATGCATGCGTCGATGTCGATCGATCCGATCCATGGCCACACCCGGCCGCAGGCTGCAGATAGCCATTCGGGACCAGCTGGCGCGGTAGTAGTACCGCTGCTGCTACTCATAGTCTGCTCCTTTGGTTTCAAGCAAAGAGCTCAAAGCAGTGGGGTAGTTACTACCTCCCGGAAAGGCCAACAGAAAAGTTAGATGGGAGCGAGCGAGAGCTGAAGGGCATATATGCCCATCTCACTGGAGTGAGCTAAAAGCAAGTCATGCAGGGAGCTAGAACACCACAAACTACTGCTCCTATAGGGAGAATAGTGCAAGTAGGACTAGTGGTTAATGTACTAATACTAGCCAAGTGTACGTGCGTCGAACTTTAGGGCAAAATTGGTTGGATGACACTCAAAAGACACTAAACTTGTGTGTCTTTTGGCTGTAGGATACTGATTCGATTATTATATTATTTCTGGATCGAAGAGGAGAGAGAAGGTATGCGAAATATCCATTTTGCCCTTTCGATCTCCTTCCTTCTTTCCTATTCTTCTGTTTCTCTTCTTTCTCTTCCTCTTCCTCTTCCTCTTCCTCTTCTCTCCTCTTCTCTTCCTCCCTAGCATTTCTCCGCCTCGGCACCACCACCATCCTCCTCGGCACCATCACAGCGAGGTCCAAAAGCAGCAGCCCAGCAACGCCACAAAACTGATCTGCGCAGATGATTTTCTTGTAAATTGAGGGCAATTATAGGAAATTGGTGTTACGGTAGAGACAACCAAGTTTCAGCAGTGCAAAAAGATGCTGCAGAAGTTCGATTGTAATTACCCTGTTGCAAAACTGAACGTAAATTCAGTTTGGAAATTGAGTTGTGAAATTTGTTATCAATGCATCAGAATGCTTGTATGCTCTTGCGATGTGACTTGTTGTACTCGTATGTGACCATGTGCTGATCCTCTCAATGCAAATGAGTTGATTACAGTAGCAGCATTGCTTGTTCAGTAGCAAAATGAGATACATACTGCTGTTTTTTGTTATGAACTTTTGGCTCTAAACCTGGAGTTGGACAAAGCCATACATTCAGTAATATAAATAGTCTTACATTCAGCAATCAAAGGCAAATACATGAACTTGGTCGAAGTTTCCATTGATTATAGAAACTAGCGAATTCAGTGGAACAAGCATTGCTCTGAAGTATCTAATACAGTAAGGAACTACTCCATCAAATTTCTATTGCATCAAGGATCTTACATTATCATCACTAGTACAAGGCTTACAACATCAAGGGAGACCCAGGACGTCAAGAAGCTGCGGCTCTGGAACACCAAAACCTGCGCAAGATCTGCTACCTTCGGCGAACGCCTTATGGTGCAGATGCGGAGGAGACGGCGGCGTCATTGGGAGAGGGCGACGTCACTGCGTGAGGGAGAGGGCGTCGCGGGTGGAGGGAAACTGTGTGAAGGAGGGAGGCGGCGTCGCGGGTGCAGCGGCGGCGACGAGGACGTTCACGGCGACAGAGCTCCACGGCGATGGGCAGCCGCGAATGGGGGATAGTTTAGCTCAAGGGGAGGTGGAGTATGCTCTGAGAGAGAGAGAGAGTAATTGAGCCATGGCTCACGGAGAGAGATGGTAATGGCGCGGCGGTGGCGACGACCGGAGTTTGGGAAGAAGAGGCGTTCCCAGTGCGACACTGAGAATCACAAAATTGATTGAGGGGACACGTATTTGAGAGTGTGGAACGCAAAGTGACGCGATTAGAAATGTGATACGATCACTGGGGCGACAGGAACGGCGGTTGCGCATGGCGGAGCGCATCCGCCGGATCCGGAGATGACGATGGCGTTTCGGGCGGCTCGGTGGAGGAGCTGGAGGAGCAACGGGTGAAATGGAGACGGCGTTGTGAGGTGATCAAGATGACGTGGTCGGCTAAGGTTCAAATAGCGAGATAATGCCGTTCTTCTCGTCGAGTTTGCGCGCCCGAGCTGAAGAACTCGCCAGCAGCAGCGGCGTCGAGGTGTTGCCGGGGCTGGAGGTCAGGGAACAGAGGAAAGAACGATGGAAGAAGAGAAGGACGTTTAAGTCATTTTGTATTGTTTCTCTCTCCAAACAAATCAAATATACTATTTTAATGATTTTTGTGTCCTACAACAAATAGTCATATTTTTTAAATATCTTCTAAGAAGAACATGATTTTTCGATGTCTCACAGTCAATAGCACAAAAGTTTGTTGTGTTGTAAAACGTGCGGTTTTAGCAAATAATCAAAATTAAACCTAATATTCATTATCAGCAATAAAGCATAATACCAGCATGTAAACAATGATCATAATAACATGTGATCATAAAATTCTTTCAATTTATTTAAAGACAATATTATGCTCAACATTAACAGTAGGAAATCATCAATAAACGGCAGAAAGCACAGAAGATTGATGATAGTGTGTGCTCTCAGAAGGAGAGTTGCAAAAGAACAAGTCTTTGCCATGTCAACCCTAATATCTATACTCTTCACTAATTGACTTTGACAAAACAATATAAACCCTGAGCTCTAAACACTTCTCCTAATCTGCCAAAGATCCTAGAAACAATAACATCAAGAACAACTTTTGGCCACCAATGTTCACTATTAACATAACACCAAATCAGCAATTCAAAAAGCCAACAACCTTGATTTAACAATATTGATTCACTGACAATGAACAACCATAATTAAAGTAAGGTCAACAACAAGTTTTCAGGACTAATAGAATAGCATGATCAATACGTTAAAAGAGTAAAGACCATGCAGGTCTATCAGTATCCAAAAGTAACAAACTACTATCTCATGATCAATTGACAGATTTGAACAATACTTTTAGAGCTCAAGTCTAAACTAGATTGCAATGTCAATTTTAGTATATGACTGATTTCATCACGAGCATTCTGACACCATCGATTAATTTGCAATATCTCGAGCTAGAATCGGATAACAGGACTAACACGGATCAAGGTATCAACTAGCACCGCAACTATATATGCAAGAGTCAGTAAATAAGTAATACAGAGGTCCAATACTCACTGAAGCAGTGGTACTCAAAACCATTGAGATGAAACTGGCAAGGTGTGTCTACGACACTGACCCAGAAAAACTATCGTCCTGCAATCCCGAGCAAAAGGCGAAACAATCGGAGATACAATGCCACACTTTTTCTTCAGAACCAACCAAAGAAACGAAGCTGAGGAACTGGAGATTGCCGCACAAGTCCACCAATAGAGATGTACCAGCCAAGAACACCTCAGAGTAAGAAATTAATACGGACCAGAGGGAACCACCTCGAATCAACTTCAAGTCTCGACCAATCAACCTGGAGCTCACTACTGATGGAGCTAAACCCAACCAGCAGTACACACCAACCCAGATTGATTATCCAATAGGATTGCCGAACAAGATTCAAAATTGACTCACCAGATTTTTTCCCTTTTTTCTGCATCTGAGAAGAGGAGAGGGACCCCTTTTTAAGGAGGAGGCAGAGGAGATCTGCGCCGGCCCCGACGTGGCCAACGAGAAGCGAAAGAATTGCCCTTCACTCCGCCTATGACACTGATAAGTTGAGAGGAAAAATCTCCCTCCCTCCGCCTATGTCACTCAGGAGATAAGAGGCCAAAAAGTTGAGCCATTCTTTCCTAGGATGAGCCCAAGATGCCAACTTCTCTTCATCTCCTTCTCTCCCAAGGACAAGTGGGCCCTACAACTTTTCCACTTTTCCCATTTCTTTACCTTTTGTCAACTGATAAATTACCAAAAGGACCTCTAAGACAACATGGTGTCCTGTAGCCAATCTGCATAAGGTAATTATCCTTGCGTCTAAAAGTTGCATAGAAAATTCACACCCGATAAACGAGTCACAAAGAGTTTTTATCATAAGCCAAACGTGCATATGATCTAACTGTCCACAGAAGATCCTTATAGTAACATATGTATTTATGCATATATCTATCCATAAAAGTGTCGATGACTAGAACACGGGTTCCGTATCGAACTTACTTGGGAAATAATGTGAGAACACTATAAAAAAAGAACTTTTATTGTTATGGACAGACTGAGTATTTGTATAAGAATACAAGAGATGTTACGGAACGATCGTGATGATTGTGGCTAATGAATGAATGAACTTATTCTATGATGTTGATGATCTATCTATTACAAAGTACGTGGTTTATCCCCTTTTATAGTATTTGAAGGGGTCACAGCTAATGCCGATAAAGACGTCTCTAATATTCGCGTACGTTCGTCTAGAGAGTCTTGAACCGTCATGTCCTTTAGTCAACCGTTGTAAGTTGCTAAATGCGCCAAAAGCCATCTTCCCTAGTCATGTGGATATATAACTGTTGTGTCTCCCGACCAGTTTGTTGGTCGGGGATTGTCCAAAGTTGTATAACTGGTTGGACAATGTCCATAGCTGGTCGTTTGTGACCTAAACTGATCATCGACTAGTTTGATTGTAATGATGGGAATTAGACTTCCTTTATAAATTGGTTGCATGTTCATAACTATTATAATATGGGCCTCTAAGTGGGTCTTCATTGACAGAAAGTTTGACTTTGACAAAAAAAAATATTGATATGGTCGAGAATCCTCGTCAAAAAGATCCCACAAACTTATAAAGTGGAAAGGCGGATAGCATACTCACCATCACCATCAAGTACTTCTTTTATAGTAGTAAAAAAATAGCCTTATATTTTGCAAACAGTTTTCTTGGAGTTGATGCCAGCTAGGGTGATTTTGTTAGGAGCGTAGTACTACTCTTACGTATACTAACGGCATGTACAATGGTATAGACAACTGCTGTTTATAACAACTATCCATGTCACTTGTAGACAACACTAAAGACAGCTCATACAATGGTATAGACGGCTGCTGTCTTTTTAGTTGTCTTTATAGAACACACAATCTTTTAATGATTTTCTTGTTTCTTATGCTATAGTCGACTACAGGATTGTAGACAACATCTTTCTCTCTCTTCATTCTTTTTCATTCACGTCAGCAAAAATCCTACGTGGCAATGGTTATAGACGGCTGACATAAGCCCATTGTACATGCTCTAAGCTTGTGTGATTAGTTCAAGGGTGGGTGTATTATGTATGGGGTTTGAAGTTGGGAAACCTGACCCCGTGCTTCTCACCGGGGAAACTGTTGGGTATTAGATAATGAAAGAGAAAAACTCTCTCAGCCTCTGCATTCAGGATGCATACAACCCAATTTATTAATGAGTTTAAAGCAAGTAAACAAAGTTGTTAAAATTGGCTCGAAGCCTTACAACCAAACGATACTGAAAATTAACCTCAATCATTACAAATCCTGTGACTAAACTACCACCCATGACGGCTTAAAATTTGCTTTGCCGCTACCTCTAGCCTATCGCTTCCAGCCAACATGGACTCCTTCTGGGCGGGTTTCTACAAATTTGCCTAACTCTTCAGTCAGTGTCTACTCAAAAAGATAACCTACAATGGATTAGTGACAATCTTTTTGTCAAAGATAACCTTATTTCAACATAACCAGATAGACCAACATAAGACACTAAAGACACTAGCTCCCACCAGAACTTGTGACTTTAAATTTTTTGGAATACCGGCTAACCAATTCCCAAACATGTTTGTTATACTCACAAAATGAGATAAATTAAATACACATTGAATAACCCACCATACAAAACGTGTTCTATATATACATATATATCTATGTGTGTGTGCGCGCGCGCACACACACACACGCGAAGGCGTTTGTGTAAACTGAGTATAGTATAGTAGCTTTTGATTCCATCTTTCTTTGCTGATAACCTGGCTTTGGTCTCCATCCTAGGTTGGTCCAAGGCCGGTTTCTCTCTCCTTTGCCGGCAAATCGCTTTGCCCCTAGACTTGTTGCGACCCAGCTGTTGTCCTTACGATGGTGCGATGCAGCGAGTGAGTATATAATTACATGGACTTTTTTTAGCTTCTTCTGCTCCTCAATTTCATGTTCCATCAACTGAAGTTGAACAAATGGCAAGATTAAATTTTATTGCAGTGGAAAGAGCAAGCGATCCTCTTGGTTCCATGTATAATTGGAGTTTCAGGGAGTCGCGGCGCTCTTCGTGGTGCCTGAGACTGCTACAACAAATCAGGCAGATGCATCACAAAAAAAAATTCTATAGAAAAAGATCTGGGAGGAAACCCTCCCTATCTCTATCCATCCGTCCCCCCGAATCAACGGCTGGGGAGAGCCACAGAATTTCCTTCCACGCATCACAACAAGCATCTGAACTAGACCATTCTATTGCCCCTATTAGACTAGATTCACAGTCAACAGTACTACCTTAGTAGAGTAGCGTAGCTCTTAGTCTTAGAAGCTACTAGTGGCCCCGCCCAATCGGAAGGAGTAGCGCATCCCGCGAGGCCAAAAAAAGCGATCGCAGAGTGAAGCTCTTGGCGTGGAGTAATGACCGGTGGGGCCCGTGGCATGAGGCAAAAAAAAAAGCAGCGGCGCCCTGCGCGAAAAAAAGGTGGCAGCTCATGGGGCCCGCGCGTGGAGAGGACGCAGCGTTGACATGTGCGAAGAAAAATTTCGGCCGATCGATCGAGCGGAGAAAGAAAAACGAATGAAGATTGGACGGCTAAAAAAAATAACGCTCTATCTACGTCTAAAACTGGTTCTTATTTATACCTGAGGATACGCTGGAGCCTGATATTTACGGAGAGATTCTCTCAGCCCGTGTCATCAAGGCTCCATTTCTCTCTTTTCTTTTCGTTCTTTTTCTCTGCTAAACTCAACTCAAGTTACATCGTACGTACACAGCTAGTCAGTCAGCTAGTAGCACACCGTAGCTGGTACAGTACAGAGCAGGCCACGTCGGTGTGGGCCCACCTCAGTGTATACAGCGGATCAAGATACAGTAGATTCTCTCAGTCTCGAACACAGGGCTTGGGTGAGTACGCAAGCTGAAGCTAGTACCACCACTGAATGCATGCACAGCAGGTACAGCTTTCTGGGTCCAAATTAACCCAACAATCTGAAAAGGGTCTTGGACCATATCAATCCGAGCTAGCCAAATTGATTGACTCCACCAACCGGGCGGCCCCCGTCTTGTCACTGTGGCACAACATTTGTCTTGAAAATGTGAGGCACGCAGACCTAGGCAGGATTTTTACTCGCACTGTCGCTGGTTGTTACCACACCTACCGGCAAATAAAACAATCACGCAATGTACGGCTCGCTGCTAGCTTGACATGCATTTTGGTAGAGCCCAGTGTTTGAGGAATGCAGCTGTGGCTTTTTGACATCTGCAATATCCGTGAGAAAACGAGTGTTGCTGCATGGGAGCATGGGGCTATCATAATTGGGGTTTTTGGCTGCTCATGAACAGGGCAGAGTTTGGCATGCAAGTATCCCTCGGATCTGGATCCTCTGTATTACTATAGAGATTCACGGTGTAAACAGTGTTTTACGAGGAGCTAAGTAGTGCTTTGCAGCAAAAAAACTGTAGCAACAGTGTAGTATGTATTGTATCAATTTTAGTGTAGAAATTGACATGGACCTTCGATTTCTGATCTCACGGTAGGGATCGCTCCTAATACCATGCCAATATAGATCATCTGCATTGACTACATCAATGCAGAGGATCCCAACCCGTAGCACTCCAATAAAACCCCTAGCACTCCAATAAACAAATTACAATATGTGATCAACGTCGAGTAATAGTTATTACACTATATTCCCCCCAAAAGGGGGAAAACTAGGGGCGCTACCACTATCGTCTCCGTCTTCCCGTATCCAGCGACATCATCAGTTCTACGGGATATAAGAGCATCTTTAGTGTATTAAATCGATGTCGATTCAAAGTCATGCCACGTAAGTATTCTAGGAACTGAACTTGTTTTTCTCCAATATATTAAACCGATTCCTATTAATAACTGGGACCTATGTTACATTAAAAAACCACAAAATAATAATATCATCTCTCAACCACACTCTCTCCTATGTAGTTGTTTAATGCTCATATGAGTTGTTTAATGCTTTGAATTGACTTCTAGGTAGAGCCCGGTTCCATGTATTTTTTTTATTGGAATTGACCCCTCCAATATATTGAATCGATTCAATATATTCTTTCTTCTCATTTAAACTGGCTAAAACACAACATTGGATATGATCTAAGGTATCCCTCATGATTCGCCATCTACATTCCCTTTTTTGTCCCATCCAAATCCTCAATGTTATTATCATTGGCACATATATTCATTTTTTAAACTTGATTTTAGGGCTTTTTTATATGTGCGTGATCTCTTAACCAGCAAGTAGCAGTTCAACGGTTTAGAAAGAGAAACAAACAGATCAGAGGAAAAGGTGGGAACTCATTGCAGTTAAAAACGTAGAATAGGCCGGTGTCATATCAACACTAACGCAGCACTGATTATAATAATAACCCCAATTGTCCTGAACATGAACCATATTCATAGCCCGGTTGGCAGTTGTCACGTTAGGGCATCGTCAATGTTGTATTTATTGTCGTCTTTTAGCTATGCCACGTCAATAAAATTTTATGTAGAAGAGAGAGAGAGTACAGGTCGTCTCTTCCTGAAGAGACGATCGTGCACGTAAAACAAGACATAATACATTAATCTACTCTAGTTGACATGTAGAACCGTTTCAAAGAAAAATTATAAAATACAAATGTTGGAGAGTGTGCTAGAGACTATCTATTGGAGATGTTGTCATTAAAGATGACGTAGCATATGTTAGAGATAATGTTATTTTTAACTATTGAAGATGCTCTTAAGGCTTCTTTAGCTAGAGTTTGCCACGTTTATAGCGGCTAAAGCAAGTCCATAGCCTCAGTTCAGGGTCATTCCTGAGGAAGGGCTGGCCAGTGCGACCGCCCAGGGCCCACCAGAGCCAAGGGCCCCTGATCCTGATACATCATACTACATATACGTATATATATAATTGTATATCCTATATATGTTCTATTGCTCTGTAGGATTGTATAACTACTAACTAGATTGAGGTTAAGAGTGTAGGGATGGGTATCCTAATACATCTCTTTTCTCTGAATTAAGAGTGTCGCAAATGACTTTGCCATGTGATAATGTTTGCTATTGAGATTTTTTAGTTTGTTAGAGATGTAGATTGTTATTCAAATGTTTCAATTGCTTATCGAATCTTATTTATTGTACCTGTGACTGTAGCATCAACTGAAAGAAGCTTTTCAAAGTTGAAGTTATTGAAAAACTATTTGTGGTCATCAATATCACGAGAAAGGTTGAATGATCTGGCCACTTTATGCATTGAAAATGATATGTTAGATCACATTGACGTGGATACTATTATCAATGACTTTGCATCTAGAATCTAGAAATGTTAGAAGAAATTGCTTTCTATGAGTAGTTTGTATCTTTTTGATGTATTAAATAGCTTTGCAGTTGATATAAAAATAGCACTATTTGTTTATGTTAGAATAAAGGATCTCTCATTTTATCTCGCCCCAGGGCCTCCAAAATGGCAGGAACGGCCCTGCCTCAGTTTAGAAGAAAAGTTTTTTTTTGCTACCTTCCTTTGTGCTTCTGCAGCGTCTCATGTGGGGTCCAAATTAAGAAGATCATTTGTCCTTCCTGGCTATCAATCTATTGCGTACACGCTTCATTGGCAATTTGGCATATTCTACACCGTTTGCTCAGAAACATTGTTGGAGCCTCCTGTTTAATGCTTATCATATCCTCTGCACTGTGCAGACCTATTATATGTAGGTTTTGTTTCAGTACACTCATTTTAGAAAAGTTTACGGATATTAAAGCAAAGTGATTAATGTTGGGTAAGGGCAAATCTGTATAAGCACAAAAAAATAAATCTATTTCAAGATTAGATATAAATATGTATTTGAATATTAAGTGGGGTGGAACAAATCTTTGATTTGACTTATTTTTTACATCAATGCATATTCCTAATATTAACTACTTTTCTTTTAAAATTCATAAACTTTTCTTAAAAAGGTTTACCCAAGCACACCCCCTATATATGTATCTCTATTAGGGGTTATTCACATCCCGGGAGGGGGGGGGGACTAACTTGTAAATTTCAATATCTCCTTTAATGTTTGTTTGGATACTGAGAGTAGCCTGTAGCATCAGTTGCCACAATTTGGTTGGTCTGAGAAATGGACGAGATTGTAGGCCCGAATAGTAGTAGTCTTTTTCGGCAAAGGTTTTTTTAGTGTTCTCGGCAAATGTTTTTTTAAGTGTTCTTGGCAAAGTTTGTAGAGCACCAAATTCCTGAAGTGTCCGGGATAGTGACCTCCAAACTACTGTTTCGAAATTATATGGCAGGCAAGTAAGGATGAACACACTTCAATGTTGGATCCAGCCATCTTCTTATTTCCCCTCCAAACTAGTGAGGAGCATAATTGAAGCATGTGCTTTGATAGAGAAAAAATTATTGAACATAATAAGTTGTTGGGGTTCTTAGAAACTAACCACTCTCCAACATGTCTAGATCATGTAGTTGTGCCCCTATTCTTACTATATTAGTTTTTTTTAAATTGTATGCATGCACATATACCTCTATTTAATCTCAAGCAATACATTGATTATGTGTGCGTCAAATTATCTTATTAGTTTACATGGTATAATGTATTAGAATACCTTGCTCAAGCATACACCGATGCACCATGGACGACCTGCCTTGAACTTATCTTCCCTCACACGTCGGCTGCCCCACCAAACCGTGTTGCTTCTATCTCTTCTTGTCATCACATCTTTTTTGCTTCAACCTTCAAGAGTAAGCTCAAATCTTGATCGATCTCTCTCAGTTGTTACCCCTTCCAATGCAATACTTTACCACATAGTTATCTCCTACTTCTCTTCAATTATTGCTTAATGCTAACCATTGTGACATCAACATACATACACATGCAACTGTTGTCGATCTCGGTTGGGGACACATATCACGCTCTCTCTGGTGACCTGAGCATATTCCCTACAGTCGCGCTTCTATTTGTACGGATGCATGCATATACATAGGCATGCATGGTGTTATACATGATCGACGTTCTCTTCTCTCGTGTCAGTCACTCCTCTTCTTAGACGTTGGCCAACTCAACGTTGTGACTTCCTCATTAACTGTGACGACCTCCCATTTTCACTAATGACAGCATGTCTTCTTTAGTAGTTGTCTAACGATATGGAGAATATTTTCACCATCGCCGGCCACAACGTGCTCCTCACTAGTGATAGCAAGCTCCAAGCTACTAGATGGCCTCATATTATCCATAGCTCGTCTTCAACGAAAAGTTTCGCTTCCTCTCTGCCAGAACTTCCCCATCATTGAGCTTCTCTGACCACTAACTTCTTCAACAACGTCGACACTCACCACTTGTCATCGCGGCCCTTGGCACCTTCAACACTTAACTTTCTCTTCAATGGCTTAGGCGAGCAGCACGACATTGTCCTCATCTCCGTCATCGCCACCTTAGCACTTCGCTTCCCCGTGCGTCAATGTCTTCTTGCAGGACAGATCGATGCTATTGCACTCTTTCGTGGTCTCCTCCAACGCCATTCGTGCTATCCTCATTATAACTTGTATTTTTTAATCAAAATTTTAGTTATTTTTTATTTCTATTCCATATGAAGTAACAATAGAAACACATGACCTTGAGAGCGAACGTGGTGGCTTCTTTTGTATCTCCTTCAACACCGTTCATGTCGTCCTCATTATAACTTTTGTTTTTATTCAACATTTTAGTTATTTTTATTGGAGTTCGTATACAAATCAAATTGCTAAAATTATTTAATTTATTACTATTTTCAGCTGTTTTGGGATTTTATTTCGGAATTCGTATGAAAATCAAATTGCAAATTTTATTTTATTTTTATTCCAAATTTTAGTTCTTTTTCTTGGAATTCGTATCTGAATTGAATTGCTATTTTTTCCTTTAATTTTTCATTCTGAATTACAGTTATTTAGGGATTTTACTTTGGAATTAAATCAAATCAAATTGCTAAATTTTTTATTCAATTCTAGTTTTTTGGATTTTTATACAAAACTAATTGCCAATTATTGCTTAGTTTGTATTCGAATTATAATTATTAGAATTCATATAGAAATCAAATTGCTAATTTAATTTTTTATTCGAATCTCAGTTCTTTTGTTGGATTTCTTATACAAATCTAATTTCTAGTTTTTGTTATTTTTAATTCTAAATTATAATTATTTAGTGACTTTACTTAGAAATTGTATGGAAATCAAATTGCTAATTTTATTTTGTTTTTATTTTGAATTTTAGTTTTGTTGTACTTGACATGGACTTTTTACTTAGAAATTAGTATGGAAATCAAATTTATGATTTTATTCCAAATTTTAGTTTTATTGTAGTTATGGACACTTTCTTTGAATATAGACAGTTATAATCCGGACCCTAACGATCGATGGTGTAGGCCTTTCTCCTTTCTCCACCGATTAACGTGAGAATTTCTAACTCTTAAGAGTGAATATGGTGACTTCTTTTCACTCTGCTTTAATAAGATCATAGATATGGAAACAAAATTATTAAGTGTTGAAACTCTAAACCCAGAATGGATGGGGGCATCCTCCACTGTAGTTTCAGGCAGAATCGACTATGCACTTTCCTAGTTCCTAGAATGTTCACAAATCACATAAATATCAATCGTGCTGCAATGTTTGGTATGATTTTTTTCTTGTTTTGGGTAGAGATCCTTTTGGTAATTGGATCTGAATTTGTCTTTCATGACCATTTGAGGGAAAATAAAATGGTATTGATATTTCAAGGCCATCCTTATTGTATGGGGAAAAAGATTCATCTATTGTGCCTCCGTTTCTTCAGTAGCGGTATTGACTAGATGGGCAGGTGCGCTAAGCTGCATCCGTCCGTTCAATACATGATGTACAACAGTTGTTCACATGTTGTCTGGTGCAGCACAATGTAATATGATATGTAGAATATGAACGATGTTTTTTTTTGTGTTAGGTCGAAAAAAATAGCTTTGTGTTGAAAGATATGAATCGAATTAAAGCAATTATTTCATTACTATTTCTATCTGTTGAGATGTATTTGCTTAGACAGAATTAATTCCAATTAAATACTTTTGTCATCTGAGCCATACAATTCCAAAGTCATACAATACAACAAAAAGATGGAATTAATGGACCTAGTTGTCTAATTATGAGAGCAAAGAAATAAGCACATAGCTAGCACAGCAAAAACTTGGACTCATCGTCTTTTCCAGCAGAGTAAAAAGTGAAGACAAAACCTATTTCGTGGAATTAGCATAATGACATCCTACAGCGATAATGTATATTTTTAATAATAGCATTGTCTAAAATTTTGCATTTTTCTTTTCTGTAATCCACCACTATCTACCAATCTGAACCTCAATTTTGTAAAGCAAGTTATCATGTATATGGTAAGACATGTACGCGTGCTGACAACCACAGTCAGCACCAGCTGCCTTCAAGCCCCAAATGTATGGGAGAGGAAGAGGCTTAGCCGCTTAGGGAAGAAGGGAAGGGAATGGGGAAGAAGTCCACACCTCCTGTTCGCCCATGTGTGGAACAAGTGGCGGGGGAGAGAGAGAGGGTTGGGACGGGAGGAGGATGGAAGCAACAGAGGTCGGAGGGAAGCCAGGGGAGTAGCGAGAACGAGGTGGGACTAAAGGCGTCGCCGCCGCTTAGGTCCTGCCCGTGCACTAGCCGGATATGTTCGCCCACGTCTGGAACAAGTGGCGGGGGAGAGAGAGGGTTGGGAAGGGGAGCAAATGGAAGCGGTAGAGGCTGGAGGGAAGCCGGGGGAGTAGCAAGAATGTCGGCGGCAGGTTTTTTTTGCCGGTGCACCAACGATGACAGCGGCGATAGAGGGGAGAAGGGGAGGAGACGATGGCGGGGCGAGCGCGACAGGCGGTGCTGGAAAAGGTGGGATGAGAGCGACGACTACGGTTGTAACATCCCAAAGTTCTGTTACTATTTTAAAATTAATAAAATATTATTTTATTAGATTTTCTGAAATTTAAAAAGAGTTTTCTTTCTTTTTCTGAAATTCCTTTAAAATAAAAAGGTCAAAAATTTTTTATTGAGTTTCTGAAATTTTCTTGGATTTAAAGTTAGGAAACTTAATTAATTCCTTGAATCTTCTGGTATTTAAAAGGGCGAATTTAAAAAGGCTTTTTCCGTCTTTCAAAAATTAAAAATTGTTATGTGCAAAAATGAAAGCCAAATTTAGGTTGGTAGTAATTTTGATTATTCCAAAGCTAATCTATTCAATTTTTAGGCTTTTTCGAAGTTTTCCAAATAAAAGTCACCATTTGATTTTTTTTTCTGATCCGTTAAAGTTTAAATTGAAATTTGAAATAAAAAATAATTTAATCATGATTAAAATAAACTCCAAATAAATAAAATTTGTTTTATTCTATTTCCAGAGTCTTTTGAAGCTTTAAAATAAAAATTATCATTTGGATTTTATCGATTTAATTTAAAGCTTAAAATTGAATTTTGAAGAAAAAATATTTTAAATGGCTAAAATAAACTTGAAAAAAAAATCCAAATCTATCTTATTTGGTCTATTCAATTTCCAAAGTATTTTATGGAATTTTCTTGAATTTTTGGATTTTCTAAGCTTCTTTTCCTTTTCTCTCTCCTCCCTTTCTTTTCCTATTTTTCTTCCTTCCAGGCCGTTGCTTCTTTTCTTCCCATTGCAGCCCATCTCCTGCCCTTCCTCCTTCCCAAGGTCGCCCATGCCCTGCTCCCTCCACCTCGCCATGCCCTGGCACCCAGCGCCGCACACCACCGCCTACTCTCTGCCTCTCTCGTGCACGCGCCATGCCCCGGCCGGCGCACTTGCCCTTTGCTTCCCCCCATGCCACCCGCCATGAACGTTGCGCGCTGCTCTCTCCCCAAAACTGAGCTCCCCTCCCCTCCCCTCCTCTTCTATAAATGGACGCCAGCACCTCCCACTTCCCCTCCTCATCCGCTCCTCCCCTCCCTGTGCCCGGAGCCCTCCCCGAGCCGCCATTCTTCTTTCTTCCCCGCCGCCGGCCGGTGCTCCGCCTCCAGTGATCTCCACCTCCGGCCATCCATGTGCCCTCCAGACCGCGTCATGGCGCGTCCCCGGGCCTCCTCTCACTTTTTCTCACCTCTATTCATCCCCTTGGCCGCCGTAGAGCCGCACCACCGAGAGCTTCCTCCCGCCGGCCATGGCTACCGTGGCGCCGCCGTTCCGGGCCATCTCCGGCCTCCCCGAGCTCGGCTACGGCTTCCCCTTGAACATGCGCTCCTCATGCTCACGACGCCGCCCAAACGCCGTCGCCCCCTGCGCTCGTCGTCGCCCGTGCTCCTCCTTCTTTGCTTGCGCCGCCTCCGGCCACCTGAGCTACCGCCGCCACCTCCCGAGGATCCCTCACCTCGCCGGAGTCCCATTTTCCCCCCTCAGCCAAGCCTTCCCCGCCGCCCCTCGCCGTCGGGCGCCACCTCCCAGTGTGCCTCCCCCCTCCCTGTTGCTTTCTGTTGTGGAGGAAGAAGGGAACCCCCCCCTTCTCTTTATTTTTTATTTTGACTCCATGACTTTGGGGGGGTGGGCCACATGGCATACACATACACCTCCTTCCTTCTCTCTCTTTCCAACTCTCTCACCTCCGCGTGGGTCCCTTGTGTAAGCCTCTCATCCCATCCAACCTCTCCTTCTCTCTCACTAGCAAGAGGGGCCCACATTTCAGCATTTCTTGGATCCCCAAAATCTGAGATAAAATATTCCAGAATATTCTATTCCCTTTTTTAGTTCTATCATTTCATGTGATTTTCAAACTTCCGAACATCCGTTCTCCTTCATACGAAGTCCGATTCCATCGGTTCATGTTCCTAAATTCATCTAAAGGCGATATCGTTCTTTTGGTACTAATTTTATTATTTTTGGATTTTATTTGAATTTGTTATATTTATTTGGCTCGTTTCGCGTATAGATTACAACGACTTCGGAGAACCGGATTTCGACACTTCTCCGCATTTTGACACCGTTTAAGAATAATAACTAAATAAGTAAGGCAAGTTACATCCTTTGATCATATTTGAATACAAGTATTTTAAATTATTTAAATTTTGTTTTAAATTACTATTGCTTGCTTATTTAAATTCAAGTAATTTGAATCCCTGTTTTAAGCTTTATAGTTATCCCTAATTCCATTGAGTAGCCAATTATTGTCAAAATGAGAAGTAAGGAAGACCTTTCCAAAGGTGAAGTATAAACTAGAGATAGAAATAGGAAATTGTGGATTATTAGAATATATAATCGTTGAGTCGGATTATAGAAAATATGATTGTTGAATATTCGATTGTAGAAATACATTATTATTAGATTATTGGAATATGTCTTGTTGAATTATCGGAGTATACCTTGTTGGATTATAGGAATACATGATCGATGATTGTTGGATTATAGAAGCATAACTTGGATGGATGATATAATGGATTATTGACGGATGCAAATTATAGAAATAAATGATTGATGGATGTTGGATTTTAGGAATAAATCTTGGTGGATTATAGAATTAAATCTTGGTTGGATTATAGAAATATGTATTTCTTGGATTATTAAAATATATCATTTTTGGATTTATAGATGGTGAATTATTAGAAATAGATTATTATTGAAGAGCGGATTATTGGAGATTGGATTATAGAAATAATTATCGGATGTTGGATTAAATGGTTATTTGTTGGAGAAGGGATTATAGGACTAATTCATGGATGTTGAAGTATAGAAATAGATAATTGTTGGATATCGGATTCTAGAAGTAGATAATTGTTAATATTGGATTATCGAAGATTGGATTATAGAAATATATCTTTAATGGATTATAGAAATAGATTATTGATGAATCTGGGATTAATGGATGATGGTTTATAAAAATAGATTGTGTTAGATGTTGGATTCTTGAATATTGGATTATAGAATTATTATTAAATATTGGATTGATGGATGTTGAATTATTAGAAAAAGAATATTGTTGGATTATTGGATTATGACTCTAATGTGGATGGTCGACTTACTGATCTTATACTTGACAATTCTCAAACATTGAATCCCTCACACCTTGTCACCCTAGATAAAACTTTAGTTAATACATTAGTATGACTAGAACATGTTGTAAAGCTCTATGCTTAGTTGAATCTTAGCTCAAAATATTTAATTTGGAGAATTTAACCAAATGTTCAGTTATGATTTAAAATATTACTATGGTATTGTTTTTACCATAGAAGTTTATGAAATGATTTAACTTGTTAAATAAAATAAAACGTGGTTTGGACTTGGGCGAAATTGATGTTTGGATGGGTGCATGTTCATGCACGGGGTTGATTCATTTCTATGATCGAGGCCTAGGGTTCTTTTGGAAAGTTGCCCAACACTACTAGAAAAGGGGTATTTCCCCACGGTTCAAAACCGTCAGAAAAATAGAAAAAACCGTCAGGTTTTATTTTCCTAACGGTTAACCGTCAGGAAAATCCCCTCAGGCCTAGGTGGTCGGGAAAATTCAATTTGTCTGAAGGTTCACCGTCAAGAAAAATTTTGCTGACGATTTTCCCTATTTTGCTGAGGGTTTTGCGAACCGTCCATAAAACGCATTTGGTTGACGGGTATTCACCATCAACAAAACTATATCTGACCGTTTTCGAATTACCGTCAAGAAAACTATAAAACGTGACTATTCTTTGTCCGTCAGGTTTACGAATTTAGCTCACGGGGCCATTACCGCCAAGAAAACTATAAAACGTGACGGTTCTTTGACCGTCGGGTTTATGTTTTTAGCTCACGGGGCCATTACCGTCAAGCAAATAAAACTTGACGGTTCTTGGCGCGTCAGGTTTACAAATTTTGTTCACGGGGCCATTACCGTCAAGCACATAAAACTGGACGGTTCTTTCCTGTCAGCAAAATATTTTTTCCTAAGTGTATTACCGTCACCAAAATGACTTTGTGGCTGTCAACAAAATTATTAACAGCCAAGAATGCTAGGTAGAAATTGTCAATGATCACATATACATCACACTAATATTTGATTCATACACATCCATGCATCATATAATCCAAAATACACATCCATGCATCATATAATCCAGAATACACATCCATACATTAATCCACACAAAATAAGTTCAAGCTTAAACTAGCATCATTTCAAGGCCAATACCATCCATAAGGTTCACTTGCAAAAAGCAACATTGTAATCCGCACAAAAGGCATCTAAAAGTCCAGTACTGCCAAAATACACCTAAAGACCAATATCACATACAAGTCATGTAAGGCCATCTAAAAGTGCAGCAATACCATGTTCAACTATTCAAAAGAGCTAGCAAGACATCATGAAAGTTCATGTAGACAATTAGTTGCATCCGTCGCGGTCGATGTTGTTGGTATCATGGTTGTTGCTGCCATTAATGTCAGCATTGCAGTTGTCGCCATCAGTGTTAGCATCGTTGCCATCAATGACATTGTGAACCGGTGCTGAGCCCACATGGGAGGATCCAGTCCCAGTCCTGGTCCCTTCCTGTAAGATGAATAGAGTAGGCCAACATTTTGAGTCTATCTTAGCACAATTAAAACCATTAGAAGTGCTAACAGAAGAGCTAAAACAACGCACTGAACACTAGCATTATAAGTCTGCCTAAGCACAATTAGAACCATTATAATTAAGAAGAGCTGAAGCAATCAAAATCTATGACAAGCATGTTTTTAAAAAAATTGTTGCACGTGTGGAAAAAAAATTCTAAACAAGCCTATTGCCACCTTACCATGAATATATAACTAAATGGGATTGAGGTTAAGCCCATGTGATAGAACACTCAACATGAGTCCACTCGCCACCGCTTTGACTTGCTTGTTGTCACTCGACACAATCAAAAGTATTAGTGTCTAGTCCAAATTAGTCCTCCAAATGATAGAGATTTGGACGACCTTGTAATTTTCATGAGATATTATTTGTAGCATTGGGAATAATTTTAGTTGCTAAGTATTCTTACATGTGATTGTGCAGATGTTTCATGGCGTAGCATCTCTGGTGGTGGTTCTTCACCCATCTTCTGGAAAAGCATCTACATTTGGAAACTTTACAAGGTTAGATTTTTGGCTTTTTAGCTATTTCGATCAACATCAGTATGTCTCCTATCGATTCAATTAGTTGACATTAAGAGAAATCATGATACAGATCCAAACTACAACTGGCAGTTTGATATGAATAAATAGATAAGGTAGCCAAAAGCTAACATTATTTGTACTTCTGTTGGAAAGTGCACAATTGGCTGACCAAAAAGTGATGTAAATGGCTAAAGAATTAGTGACCTAATAAGTAAACAAGTAACCAAACTAGCTTAGGAGTAGAAGAACAAAACATGCACAGATCATAGAGCCTAAAAACATGCAACGAATCATATAAAAAGCATCAAGAAACTGCCATGCAAATGGCAGTGACAATAGGAGCAGCACAGCAGCTGTGGTGCCATCTGTATTGATAGTGGTGCTTAAGATGTGACCAGCCCAACACATGCATGGACACTCACTCTTACTGTGACCATATCAATATAGGCAATGTTCTCACTAAATAATCAAGCTAACACTTGAGGTATGCAACAATAACATTGGATGTAAATTAATATGTGTATTAACAATGTTACCACAATCATTTGGTGGTGAACTTCTTGTGTCCGGAGTAGTTCTTGATTATGTTGGAGCACATTACGATGTGATGTGGAATTGGATGGCCTGATATTTCTTGATTTAGCTGCTAGTAGGACTTCAGCCTTCTTGACAACACCATTCCCTATTGGTACACGGCCATGGGGCAAGCCACCATTGGTGTTGTAAAGTATTGCTCCGTCAAGTGGTTGCTGCTCCCACTCACCATTTGGATGTTTAGCACTCGCAGCTGCAAAGTAATCATCCTAGAACAAAAGCAACATTTCATATGACCACTGCAGAGTAGTACACATATATGTAAATAGAAAGCAACAGAACTGGGTGGATGTATATGTCAATTTGCTCCAACTTACAATGCGTTTCTGTGCTTTTTGGCTGCAAATTGGACCACTTCTGCCACTACTGTCCACATTTTTCATGCCAGACTTCATTACGGCATATGTCTTCAGGCATGTAGCATTTTCTGGTCCAAACTTGTGTTCCTACAACACGGTGAAGAACACAATTAACCCAGTCACAACCTGCTACCTTACAATATCCAAAGGCGGAAAAGAGAGAGAGAACATGTATAATATACCAGATATTGTTGGGTTTCCGAGTATGATCGTGAACCTGATCAGTTTTGAGCAACTTCTTCAGATTTGAAGCGTGCCTCCTGACCTCTCCTTCGTTTTGTCAAGAATTGGTCGCTGCACCAGTTATGACAAAGATGTGGCTATACTTGCTCATTGCACCACCAAATCCTACCAATCAAGTATTGCTCATACTCTAACTCTCTTGGACGTGCCAGCGTGTCATCAATCTCCTCTCCTTATTTTTTGTAGTACTCCTTGACAGCATCAACACGAGCATTATACATCATTTGCTTCACACGGTCCGAAGCATAATTTTGAAGCACTCGATCTACTTCTGCCCTGGGTACGACCCTGCTCATCCTTGTCCTCTACAACACCTGGGTACTCATGTCTAAGAATAACTCCAAGCTGTGCTTGATATGTGTAGTATTTTGGGGGCTTATAATTGGCATACTTGAATTGCCTACAATATATGAATTAAGCATGATATTTGTATGTATTGCTGGCCATGTTAATCTTATCAAGAAAAAAAAAACAGAACAACACTTCTTTATGGTCAAGTGCACATGTCTATACTTACTTGTCGCCATTAGGTGTCAAGGCAATCTTCCCAGCACACGAAGACATCTTCAATTGAGTTCGCGACTTCTTCTTCCTTCCCCTTTTTGTAGAACCTCCATTGACTTCACTAGTGGAATGATCAGTGCTCCTTTGAGAGCCATTGCCATTGTAGCTAGTGCCAGCAATAATCCTTTGTGAGGCATTCACATTGCTATTGGTACCAGTGATACTGCTCCTTTGGGAGGCATTTCCTCCATCTTCTTGACCTCCAAGTCGTTTGGAGGGAATATGATTCATATCCTGCGCACCAAAAGACCGAGTCGATTGCGAGGAGGGATCTGGAGCTGAAGCAAGCCTTGAAATGTTAGTAGCAAGCAAAGCCGCCACCAAGAATTAAAGAGCGACCCAAGAGGGCGAAGGCAGGAAGGCCTATTAGCTCCTAGTGGTCGCGCCGAGCCGCTGTGGAGGCGGCGGCGCGGTCGAGCCGGCTTGAGGTGTGTCGCGGGCGACCACACGGCCGAGCCTCGGGTGGCAAGCAACAGGAGAGAGGAGCGGGTCGAGCTCGAACTGGCAAGCAAGCGCCAGGGAGAGAGAGAGAGGCCGGAGGGGAGAGAGCGCCAGGATGTGTGTGAGCTAGCGCTAGGATTTTGACGGAGGAAGCGGCTTTGGCTGCAAGGGCGGTGTCTTGTCTGGTAGCAGTACTTTTTTTTTCGTGGGCGTCGCGTTGAAAAATTTTTTGCGCTGACGAAGTTTTCCACGCGCAAAAAAATGCGGAAAACCCAAACAATTAACCCGACGGGCGTAATAGGTTTATAAACGTAACTGCTGTGATTTTAGGCGTAACGGTCCTGACGGTCGGATCAACACAAGGGGAGGTCCTGACGGTCGGATCAACTCAAGGGGAGGTCCTGACGATCGGATCAACTTAAGGGAGGTCCTGACGGTCGGATCAACTCAAGGGGAGGTCCTGACGGTCCAATCAACACAAGGGGAGGTCCTGACGGTCAGATGAACTCAAGGAGAGGTCCTGACGGTCGGATCAACTCAAGGGAGGTCCTGACGGTCGGGTTAACTCAAGGGGAGGTCCTGACGGTCCGATCAACACAAGGGGAGGTCCTGATGGTCATATCTAACAAGGGGAGGTCCTGACGGTCAGATCAACTCAAGGGGAGGTCCTGACGGTTCGATCAACTCAAAGGGAGGTCCTGATAGTCAGATCAACACAAGGGGAGGTCCTGACGGTCATATCTAACAAGGGGAGGTCCTGACGGTCAGATCAACACAAGGGGAGGTCCTGACGGTCGGATCAACTCAAGGGGAGGTCCTGACGGTCCTAATTGACGACATTTGATGATATTTAACGACATTTGACGATAATTGATGATATTTGACGATAATTGACAACATTTAACGACATTTGATGACATTTGACGCTAATTGACAACATTTGACGACTATACATGTTGAGACATCGAGAGTTACTTCATAGTCATTGTAAACTATTTCTGAGCAAGTTTCACAGATCCTCTAGATATGAAGTACACCTTACCAACCTTAATTAGGTCGTAAAACTGATCAAGCACCGAATTGAATCCATGCATGACTTTTTGGAAAATTTTGTATATTTTATTGCACTTGAAAAATCTCAAATAAAGTTTAAACCTACAACTCAATTATAAGTTCCAAAAGAAAACAAGAACAAAAACTCTTGTTCATCTTCTGGAAATAATTTATTGAAATACTATAATAATTATCATGTATTAATATAATTTTTCCCAAATATTTGGAACTTAATTTAACCCTCAGAAAATTCAAACTCAAATGAAAGACCTATTCTAAGTTTGAATTTAAATTATTCAAATTAAATCTTGAAGAGTGAAGTTTAAGATTTTAATTGAGTCCTAGGATGTCCCAGGAACCCCTCTCATTTATTTCAGAATTTTAGGAATTTTATTCCTATTTTTAAAGCCTTGGTCAAGCCCTTTTGTTTCTTGGTCAACTATTTTGAAAACTTGGGCTATCACTGTTGGCAACGTGAGCCCTACGATCAAAAATGAACGGCCCAGATACGATGATAAGTCATTGACATGCGGGCCCCACTGTCAGTCTCAGAGAAGACATGAAACAGCGAGCTCAAACACACGTTGATCGTCCGATCAAAAATGGACGGCTCAGATTGATTGGGACGTTCGAACGGTCTGAATGGCCCAATTGATCTTGATCGTTCAATTGAAATCCAAGGGTCACGATAACGAGCGTGCCTTAAAGCTTTAAAGGTTAAGAGCGGCACCGTTGAATTTTGAATTAAGGGCTGAGATCGAGGGGCACTGCAGGTGGTCCGAACGGCCCACTCAAGGAGGAGCGTTGGATTTAAATCCAATAGCTACGCTTAACTGCGCGCGATTGAGTTTTAAATCAAAAAGGGTGGCGCGGTTGGATCTAAACCCAACGGTTGAGATCAACGGCCGTTCAGACGATCAACGACCCAATTGATCTCAGCGCTTCATTTTAAATCCAATGGCTCACAATCATGGCGCGTTCGGACGGTCTGAACGGCCCAATTGATCGTGGCCATTGATTTTGAATCCAAGGGCTCGCGCGCGCGTGGGGTTTTACCACGTGAAAATGACATCGCCCGATAAAATGCGCACCGCCCGATCTGAGATGGACAGTCCAGATTGCATGGCGCGTTCGGACGGTCCGAACGGCCCAATGCATCTGGTCCATTGAGTTTGAATCCAAGGGTCCAGAGATAAGGCACGTTTAACTGTTCAAACCAAAGCAAAGGCGCGGTTGGATTGAAAACGAATGGTGGAGATTGATCTAGGGTTTGGCTGGGTGCGAAACGTGACAGAGCCGATTCCAGGGGCACACGACTAGGTCGCACGAGTTTGCTAGTGGTTGGGTCCAATCGCTACAGTGCCCAAGAGGCTAGGGGTGGGTTTAAGTTGACTTGAACCCAACATTAACTTCAAAAGTTTTGACCGGAGGTTTAAAATTTTCAAATAAATTTATAAAAATACGAAATTTTGCAAAGAGGCTACTGGGAGGATATATGACCCAGATAAATTTTGAAAATCACTATTTCTCATTTTAAAAAATACAGCATTTTGTTAAGATTATCAAAAAGAAGTTACCACAAGCTGCACCATACCATGTTGTGCAATTGCTATAGAATGTTGTCAGCAAATGAAATAGTTATATGAAATGCATATAAATGAATAATGTTGCGCATCATCCAAAGAGATTTGTAGAATTTACAAAACTTGTCATATCTATTTCGACATATAAAAAGTTCAGCTTTCATAAATAGTCCCTAGTCAATAGATTCATGTTCACTAGCACAAGCATACCAATTCATAAACTTCACCTCCAGATTGGTTCATCCATCCAAAAGACATCTAAAGTCAATTACCGCATAGAAAAGTCACAAAAGTCCCCATTTCCATTACATTCAAGTTCAGCTAGTCAAAAGAACTACAAGAGATCACTGAAAGTCACAGAATGGCAGCATGGTTGTTGTCGCAAGAAACAATTCAAGCACAACAACAGGAAATTTAGAAATCATTTGGATCATAAGTTGGAGGTTGAAGCTCCTCATCTTCTTCTTCAACAATTCCTTTTTGAGGATCAACATTTGTTATTTCGTCTGAGATCAATGGAAGTGAAATTTTGAAGTCATTCCCTAAGTCGATGACAAATGTGCCTTGCAAACCATCCTCCTGATAGAACTCTATTTGTTCTATTGGTCCTTCAGGAGGGTTGAAACCACCATCGGTGCTATTTGGAGGAATATATCCATGTGGGGCTACATGATATGCAACCCACCATTCTAATAGATCTGGTCTAGTCTTACAAGGGTATGGCAGGTAATAGACTTGTGTAACTTGACTTGCCATGAAAAATGGATCAAAATTTGAAAGCCTAGATGTGTGATTGACCTCTATCAAGCCCAAATTTTCAGTTCGCCTAACTCCATTTGGTGTTGAATCAAACCAATGGCAATCAAATAAAACCAGCTCAAGATGCATGCTGCCTTCCCAAGTTGTTGCCAAGCTTCCCTGTCACATGGGTGCACCATCTTACCAGATGTTGATTGACTATGTGACCGCATTAGCTTTGCTATCTCCTCGTGTGCATACAACATTTGCAGTCTATCTACAGTGGGGAGGTACCGTAATACTTTACGTGGGACTTTATTATGGCCTACCTCGTAGCGAGAGGTATCACATAAGTCACACTTATTTTTATGCTCATTATCTTTCCAGTAAAGCATGCAGTTATTATAGCACACATCAATTTTCACATATGGCATTCCGAGACCCTCTAACAACTTTTTGAACGGTAAAAGTCATCGGACAACTTAGACTCTGGAGGCAAAAGTTCATGAATTATCTGTAATACATCGTCATAGTGTGCAATTGACATATTGTATTGTGACTTCATAGCTAGCAAACGAGCGACAATAGACAGACTTGAGTGTGTTGTGTTCTCATGGACTAGTTCGTCAGCGCTAGCGACCATTCTATAGAAAGCCTGGGCAGAGGCCGTTGGCTCCTCATAATTCCCGGTGGATGGTCATCGCCTAGGTCAAACAACAGATTGTCCATCCGATTACATTCATGGATTTCCTCCTGATCTATTGAAGGGTCGTGTTCATCATGTGTTGTCCATGTTTGATAGTTCGACCTAAACCCATATTTACTCAAGTGCAACTCTACAATATGCATGTTGTGCCTAAAATACTTCCTGCACATTGCACATGGACACTTAATGGTGTCATCTTCAACTACCCTAGGATTTGAGAATGCATGATCTAAGAACTGTGTAGTTTGTTCAATCCATTCATTTGAAGGAGCTATACTACGCTGCCAGCCACTATACATCCATTCATGGTCTGCCATGAAATAGTTCTGTGTGTGCACAGCATGAATATATCAGGTGTAAAATTATATTTATTAAAACTAGGTATGTTGCATCTGTACTGTAGGATTATCATATAGTGTTGGGCCCAATTTAAGATTAAACCACCATGGCATATTGCAATTTATTAGACAAGATTCTATACCAATAACAGTTGACTAAGCAATATCAATATATGACCCAGCTGACTAAGTAATATCAATATTATTCTCGTAATTACCAAGATTGGAACATTTGAATATAATTAATAATTTAGCAATCAACAGAAGAGTAGACGGGAGCTTACCAATAACAGTTGTTAGCAAAATAAGGTAGCCTCGGTATGAAGACCTTGAGACTTCCGTCTTTAGTTCCTAAATATGCTATGGAATGAGGCTTTCTACGTTTGATCAAGCTGTTGGTCGTCTGTTTGCTAACAGTCTGCAGTGAACCAAGACTTAACATTAGTCTTCGGAGATGGCGTGGAGGTGACGGGCGTGGCCGAACATGGCGTGGAGATGGCGGGTGTGGCCGGACATGGCATGGAGATGGCGAGCGCGGCCGGAGATGGCGTGGGGACGGTGGATTGAGGAGGGAGCTAGGGATTTGGCGTGGAGGTGGCAGGCGCGGCTGGAGGTGGCGTCGAGGTGGCAGGCGCGACTGGAGATGGTGGAGGTGGCGGATTGGGGAGAGGCGCGGTTGGAGATTGTGGAGGCGATGGATTGGGGGATTTCAGCAATTGACTAGGGACTGAGGAAGTAGTAGTGCCGCACGCCACTTAACCTGACGGTTCTAACCATCAGAAAAATATATTGTATTGACAGTTTTTATATAACTGTCAGGAAATTTAGAATTTTGCTGAGGGAGTTACTATTCCCGTGACCAAAATAGTATATCTTGACGGTCGTTGTGGGCCCGTCAGCAAAATTCATAGCCGTCAGGTTTGTTCGGTTTTCTAGTAGTGCAAGTCAATTAAGGATCGGTCTTCGAGCCGCATCTTGCTAAGCCACATCGTACTACGACATGTCCTGAATGGGTAAGACTTGGCTAACTAATTTGCAATGTTTCACCGTGGTCGTGCCATCCAGTTGCGTGGGTGTCTTTTATGACCTACTTTTATGTATTCCCACCTGGCGCAAGTGGGGGCCTGAACCCGACGGGTTTCTATCCAAAGGGAGTGAAACCTTAGTAAGGCGAGACTACGGTGGGATGACGCATTGTAAAGGCCTTGTCATGTGCTCTAGACTGCTTACCTAAGGTAGTGAGCGGTGGTATCGACGGATGCCAAACAAACTAGAGAAGTCGTGTCATATGGGTAAAGCTATACACTTCTGTAGAGTGTAAAGCTATTCGAATAGCTGTGTCCACGGTCATGGACATGTTAGCAAAGCCACTCCAAGTTAGATTTTAGTTTTGATTTCAAAAGACTTTATCAAATGGATTTGGATTTCTATTCAAATGGGAATTGGACGAGTAGCCTTGTGATAGGAGGGTATCCTTCACCACTTGTTGATGAATGTTATCTGACTATAAAACTTAAGAATTTAGAAAATGAATTTTAGTTATAGAATAACTGCTTTGGAACTTAGTACAAGTATTTGGAAAAAAATATTGCTTTACGCAAAACAGCCGTATAAGCCTTCTTTTGATATATCCCTGCATGCATTATAATTCTGTTATTGGGTGTAACATGCGGAGTACATTCATTTGTACTAACTCTTGCTTAATAAAATGTTGTTTAGAGGAGAAGGACTTTGCATCTGCTGAAGATCTCGATGACTAGGCCGCTACCCCAGTTGATTGCCTGTGCAGATTAGCTAGACTCTACTACTTGCTCTTCGTCTTCCACTATGTTCTATATTGCTGGCTCGTAAGACTTTCTTGTAATCAACTCTGTTCACTACTATAGGAAGCCTCATCACAGACGGTTCGGAACCGTCATCATAGACGGTTTTCGAACCGTCTATATTTGTTGGTCTGTGATAACAGGCAGTTATCACAAACGGTTCAAAACCGCTCAGGATACGCATTATCACGCACGGTTTTTGTTGAAACCGCTCAGAAGCTATTATCACGCACGGTTTTCATCAAAACCGCTCAGTGAAGGTTATTTTCATACGGTTCTTGTTCGAACCGTCGTAGGTGAGTTTTCGCGACGGTTCTTGTTTAGAACCGTCTGTGATAGCCTTTTTCGGGCAAAAAAACCAAAACGGTCGCTAAAACTTGGAGGCCGTTTAGAGGCCCTAAACGACCTTTTTTGGGGTTTCACTTTTTCGAGACCTCGCGAAGCTTTCCAACGAGCCAAAGAACGTCGCAATCGGAGTTCGTATGCAAAAGTTATGATGATTTTACCGAACGGTGCGCGATCTACCATACATATTTTTGCCCAAACCAAATAACTCAACATGAACTACACACATCACAAAGAGCATCACCCACATCACAAGAACATCAACTCAAGAATCCACATCACAAAGCAAAGGGGAGTAGAGAGTGAGGTCGTGGGAGGCCGGGCGGCAAAGGGGAGGAGACCGGCGGCGAGGTCGTGGGAGGCCGTGGACGACGAGGTCGGGCGAGTTGGAGGAGGCCGCGGCGACAAGCTTAGCGGAGGCCGGGCGCAAGGTGTGAGGAGGAGAAACGGCAGAGGAGGAGATGGAGGTATGAGTGTGAGGAGGAGAGACCGCAGAGGAGGAGATGGAGGTTATATAAAGCGAAGTTTGTAGCCCGCCCATTATGTTCAAATTTTCGCTTCCCCTAACAATCGAGACGGTTCTTGTTAAGAACCGTCGTGATACGCCTTATCACAGACGGTTTTTTAATAGAACCGTCTGTGATCATTCACAGACGGTTCTAATTACAAACCGTCTATGATAATTGCGGCAGTGGCAGTGCGGCAGTAGTGGTAGTGGCAGTGCGGCAGAGGGATATCACAAACGGTTCTTAATTAGAACCGTCTGTGATATTACACAGATGGTTCTTTACTAGAACCGCTCGTGATTGAGATTATCACAGCACGGTTTGTGAATAGAACCGCTCGTGATAATTCCTGACATTTCTATTTACAAACCGCTGCGTGATATATGACTATCACAGCATTTGTTCTAAAAATACCGCCTCGTGATAGGCTTCCCCGCCACCCGCCGTCTCGATACCCAACACGACGGTTCCAAAGGAACCGCTCTGTGATGGAGCGCCTACTATAGCCTGTTTTGTAGTAGTGGTTGTTTATTAATAAAGTTTTACAATTGTGGTTGTAGTACCATGTTTGTTTATTGTGTGAGCTAACCACTGATCATGAGACTAGTTCAGAAATGCACAGAGGATTTAGGGTGTTAATCTCGGGTCCTTACAACGGTGACAGAGGAGGAGACGATGGCGGGGGCGAGGGCGAGAGCGAGAGGAGGAGGGCGCAGACGAGAGCTTGAGGAGGCGGTAATAGGCTGTGCGTTGCGAGGGGATCGGGAGAGAAGATAGGGCATGGGGCTTGGAGCACGCGCGGACAGCCGGATCTGGCCCTTGGCGCCGATCAGACGGCCAGAAGCGTCGAGGACCTCAACGGAGTTTTAACAAGCACGAGGGCCTTTTGCAAAAGAGGTGGACATGAAACCTCCAGACCGCTGGTTCGGGCGGGGCATCAACACGATTCCGAAAACTACGGGGTGAGGGGGCTTCGCAAAACTGGCGACGTGGATGCTCCTGGGCTCGCGGCTTCCTTCGATTACTTGAGGAGCAGCGATATTTCAACGGTTAAACTTACTCGTATCGTAAGTGTTTAGAGTTGTCAAATTGCAATACATTTGGTTAAACTTGTACGTTGTACGTTCATTCTAAAATTTTCTGCTGTCCTGGAACAAGTGAAAAATATCCTTTCAAAGAGTTGCTTAAAATAAATTGAGTTGAGCTTGCTTCCACTTGTTGGTGTGCTATGGACTAAAAAATACTTAATCTCTGCAAAGGCACACCGACATGCCAGGTACGCAAAGGCCATTTCTAATTCCTCCGCATACTTCAGAAACCCAAAAGCACCAAAAAATTGTACTGGGATGTTGCCCTTGTTCAGACACCTGTCTCGCGGCATCTTTTTGCATACGCCTTTGACAGCAATGAACAATGCTTGCCAATTGGTTACAGCTCTGTTTTGAATCCTAGATCTGGAGCCTTTTGTGTGTGTGTGAATAATGTATAGTATAATATAGGATACTAGTATCTTGATTCAGCCATTACTCCTCTTTGTTTAAATAAGCCCTGGTCCATTATAAGCTTATGGGTTGATGACTCATCATTGGAACCAGGTGTTTGTCTAGTGTTAGCAACATCAGCACTAATTGCGGGCTAATGAACCAAGAGAAAAACAAAGATTGAGTAAACAGATAAGAAAACACAAAACAACCAAGTTCTAATCTGATTTAAGTTTCACACTCGAAAACCTTCCTAGGAAGTTGCTAGGAACTCCTCAGTCACAAGCATGTGCATTCTAGACGGGCCACACCTCTTTACGCACATTTTGATCAATTGCAATTTGATAATAAAACATGGTGTGAAGTGAAATTTACTAAACAATAAATTCATCGGGGAGTCCTTCAGTTAGTCAGTTAAAACTGAGACTTTGTACGGAATCGGCTGTAAGGCTGCTCCTAGTGCTCTATCCTGACTGGTATTTTAAGCCTGTTATATAGACAAAATGATGATGTGGCACCATAGTTAATGAAGAGAGAGGGTACTCTAGTATCTAATCTGGATATCGATTCAATCTCAAAATCCAACACATAAAATTTATTGTGTTCGATCCCGTGCATTGGGAAGATCATGCATGTATTGCTTTAGTACATGTCACAAATAGGCCATAATGCTCAAATACTAGTAAAGATCATGCATGTAATTAAATGGAACAGCCTAAGATACTACACCATAAGAAATCATATATTGAGAAGATAGTATCCTAACACTTCTCATATATTAAAAAAAAATATTAAGATACTGTTCATTAGGAGCAACCTAGATGACCACAATACTTTTTACTCCCAGGGGTGCATGGCATCTATAATCCCTTGTCAATGATTGCCTCGGGGTCCGCGACTAAACAAAAGGGAAGTGTCTCGTCAGCGTAACAACACAACAAATCGACAGGTGACCAATGGCGGGTTAGTTTATCTCTGCCATGTGGGATTGTGCCATGCATCCACCGAGACAGGGAGTACGACTAAACCCAAAAGATAATCAGCCTTAGCTTAGCGTCCCGGTCAAGATCTAACCACCGCCACCTCCTCGCTCCTCCACACCTAGATTGCACCTCGCAGCCTCATTGGACGCTGCCACCCCGGTCCACCGACCAGATCATCTCATTAACGACCAATCCCATATAAAATCTCGAGTTTAATTCTTACTCTAGTTAATTGATTAATTTGGAACTGCTTGATTCTTTACCACACTTTTTATACTAAGGTGTAACAAGCCATAGTTTATGCAGCGTCTAAAGCGGTCATCGTACTAGCAGTAGTGGAGCTAGAAAGCTTTCAATGATGGTGTACACTTCATACATACGTACTAGTGCCAAAAATTAGCTAACAAGTAAGCATAATGCGGTACGCTATAATCCCCGGAGTGAACCATACGCTTGCCACGAAATGAGAAAAAAGTTTGGCACATTGGGTGCAAAAGAACCCGCTGCTGAATCTAATGCTGTCTTTTCCACTGGGCTTGTGTTTACAACTCATCACAGGCTGCTTAGGCACATCAAACAGTATTAAATAATAATGGGACAAGTTATTTTAGCAGAGCAGCTTTAGTTAGTGTAGGAGTGCACTCCACTGGTGAGATGATGTGGGGAAACGAAAGCTGCTTTTTACCGGTGTCTGTCACAGACATCTACTCCTCGGTAACTTGGGCTCCAATCATTGAAATAACAAGGAGAGAGATGGAAATTAGAAAGTGCTAGTACTACCACCACTGCTGCTGCTGAATAATTATTGGGTAACCGCAATGCAAGGGAGAGAGGTAGGTGCGTGGGGTTAAATATGGGAGTATCATAGTACATGTACATCTGACTAGGGTGCAGAGCTGAGGTAGAGGGACAGAGGACAAGTAGGGCCGTAAAAAAAAACTTCAGCCTCACGAACTGCTCGGCTGGTCTAGGCTGGCTCAGCTCGGTCTATGCTCCATTCGAGCTCTGCTCAAGCTTCGAGCGAACCAAACACGAGTTCGATCTCAAGCCCGTGAGTTTTAACGAACCGAGCTCGAAAAGCTCGATTGGAACTTATTACTTTAATAGTTTGTATGTGTGTTGTTGATTGTTATCGAGCTTCTTTCGAATAGTCTTCCTATCTTATTGAAAATTGTTCGAATAACCATTCTATCTTGAAAATTGTTGCACGTTAATTGTTACCGAGCTTCTCTCGAGCTCGAGCCTACTCAAGCTTATCTAGATTGTTGAAAATTGATGCATGTTGTTGATTGTTACCGAGCTTACTCGAGTCTACTTGAGCTCAAGCTTAGGTTCAAACTTGGACTAACTTAGATCTTAACTTAGACCCGCTCGAACTCGGCTCGTTTAACAAGTGGCTTTTAGGGCAATTGGACGGAGATATCATTGGGAATTGTTTCACTGCAGGAGGCAATGGTGTTGTAGAGGGGTAGAGCGGAGGGTGTAGATGGTAGGGCCTCTGTGGACAGGGCATCACCAATCAATCACCTGCCCTTGCCTGCAGCTGATGAGATTCTTCCAGTAAAAATGAGAGACGCACGGGTTTACTACTACTGGTAAAACTGTCATAAGGGTGAGTAGAGAGAGGGAGAGAGGGCTCTGATCTGACCAGTAACACAACTCAGCGGTACTGTGAGTACGCAGAACACACAAAGTACAGTCCACGCTGAATAATCAACACACGCATTTTTTTTTACTGTCCTTGCAGAGGACTTCAGTGAATGTCTCACAAGTAAATTGTGCTAGAAAATTCAGTTGAACAGTACTACTACTAAAGATAAAGGGCGCTCCATAGTCCACTACTCCACTTGCTAGTTTTTGTTGCAGGAATCTTCTCCCAAATTAAAGCCAAACAAGTGTAGTGTCATGCTGCTACCTGTATGTCTCATAACATGGCAATGATAGAGGAATTGGATTGCCCTGTCCCGTTACAATCCAGGCACAGTTTTCTGCCTGCCGTGCACGAGCGCACCACCATCGGCGCGGGCGCGCATCCATGTCACGCACACAGCCAACGAACGCAGTACAGTCGCCGAGCACGAGAGAGGAAACGGCGATGCCTTGTCCGTTTGCCCCGGTGGAAAAGACGAGACACAGCACGGCGAGACGATCCCATTTCATGGAGGAGACGGCCAGAAAGGTGCGCGCGTGCGTGCGTGTGTGTCCGCGCCCATGCACGCAGGCAGCACGTCAAATCCACCGATCTGCTTGGGAGTATGGACCGGCTTGATGCACGCCTTGCGTTGATGGCGATAACAGCCAGCTTTGACTCGCCTGTCGAGTTCGTGTGAAATCTAAGCAAGCCGCGAGGAGACGGAATACCATTTGCATCGAGATGCTTTAAGTCTCCCTATCAATCAGGCCAGCAAAACCTGCATGAGTCCCGGACGATCACCTTGCTGTTCGTCGACACGTCAGATGCATCATGCATGTATAGTTTGGTCAGATGTCACTAGCCATGGCACTCGGCTGCAAATGCGTGTACTGTACTTGCCATGCGGCAAACAGCGGTGCACTGCAGAGGTGAAAAATCCATAGTGAAGCACACACAGGCTGTACCGAACTACAGAGGCGACTCTGCCTTTTAACATTTGCTCCTTTCTGCGTCGCTTGAGACTGTAGTTCCTGAACAGAAGCAGTAGTGGATGCAGAGGCTGTACAGTCACGCTGGAGCAATATTTATTCCTGTGCATCGATGACAGATCGCATGGATTCCGATCGAAACAAGCTGCCTCTGCTCTGTCTGTGCACTGTGGCCATAGCTTCTGGGCTGATTCATGTATGAACAGCTCGTGCTGATGTTCTTGGCCGAGAAGTAGTACACTGCGCGAAATGGACACATTCTATGAGGTCCACAAGAAAGCTGCAACAGTCAGAGCGTCAAACCGGTAATCACTTATCAGTCTTCAGTAATCACTTCATGCGCTAATAAGTACTAGTACTAGGTTTCCACACTCATTACACGTGAGAATTATATACAAGATGATGGTCCTTGTTAACAGCTGCAATTGGTTGTAAAGTTGGAGACCATTCCAACAAGGCAACTCTTGAGTTTTTATCCCATCAAGAAAAGAAAAATGTTTGCAGAGTACATGAGCAGTGCAGTAAGTCGTTCGCACGATCACTTGGTCCAATCTAACTGGTTTCTGCACCACTTAAAACGTGATGAACATGATTGGAAATAGCATCCTTATTAACTAACGAACTCGCAATGCACCACTATTTGCGAAGCTGCTACACACACAAGTCAAACTCTTCCATCTATTAAAGCTCGCTATTTCCTTCTGCGGAAGTACCACCAGATGTCTTTCCATTGACAGCAATAAGCTCGGCGTCGAAGATTAGAGTTGCTCCACCTATCGATTACAAAACTGCAAGTTAGCGTTACAGGTTTATGGAAAAGTACATTGTGAACACTGAACTACATATCACATGAACTCTTCATATTGTAAAATCAAGATATAAAACATGGTAAAATTGCCATATGCCCGTATCAAAGTTGAGAATCTACACAAGCATAATTTCTTCGCAAGGAACCGTCAAGCAAACAAACAAATAATCAGCCATACCTGGAATCTTCGGTGGGGAGCCTCGCTCCCCATAACCCATCTTTGCAGGTATCTTTAGCTTCCTCTTTTCACCAATACACATACCTAGTAACCCTTGGTCCCAACCTATAGATAAAAGCAACGATGCAGGTTGGTAGATCTGTAAAGATTTCTGATGCGAACAGCATAAACTATTTCCCCTACTTTTTTTGATGACATATCCTTGTTGTTCGTTCAAGCCAGTCCAGTATGGACCGCAGATAAACAAATAAAAGTATAGTGTTTCAGGAAAAAGGAATAACCTTTTATCACCTGGCCATTCCCAAGAGTAAATTCAAAGGGGTCACCTCTGTCATAGCTAGAATCAAATATTGATCCATCAGTGAGTGTCCCCTGCAGCACAATCAAGCCTTTCAGCTGAATGACAAAAATGTGGAAAGAAAACTGACATGGGAAAAGTACCAAAGAGTTCTTGAACCAAACATGACAAACAAACCAGGTAAAACACACAATAAAAGACAGAATCTACAAGGGTCACTCTGCTATGATGTTTCTCACTTTCTCTGCATAGCTATGTCAACTGATTCATGTTAAAGAAGCTGCTAAACAAGAGAGTATGAATAGTGCCAATGGTCAATGTCCTTCAAAGTGAGTCAGCATAGCAACAACCGTGTGAAGACCACAGTAAGACAAACTGAATAGAATTTACTTCCGAGCCTTGCAAGTTGCAACCATAGGCTCGCGGCATAACTAGTTACAACCATTCTTTCTTTTGAACAGATTTTTAAGTTCTTAAAAAATTGAATAGGATCGTTTACTTGAGATACAAGTATTGGTGAAATACTTACGCGATAATGCACTTTAATTTTGTCGCCTTTGTGAGCTTGCAGGGTGCATGACTCTGGCTTGTACTGAAAGAAGGATGAGCCAAAGAAAACATATGTCATGCAAAGTCAAAGAGATACTACCATTTGGAATGTAACAACAATGAACTCATAACCTATATATGATTGTCTTACCATCTTATAAACCAAATGCTGCATAATCTTTGTTTAAGAAGTAATGAATGGGTTGCTGTCTTGCTGAAAGCTAGACATGTAAATACACAATCTCCACCCACCACACTTATGATTTGTGACTGAATGTTGAATATTCCATTTCTGACACAAGAGTGTGATTCCTAGCAATGAGTTTGGAATTTTCTGTTTTAACACTCCTAGCCAAAGCCCACAACGACAGGTTATCTGCTCAGCCTTGAATTTTCATCCTTCCTCCTACTGAAGCATATGAGTATATATGACAGGTCCCCGGAATAGGGAACTTCGACAGCATTCCAACAAAACTCCTTACAGGTCCCAATGTGAGTTCCGAGAGGTATGCTCCATCATTTCTCTGTTTCTTGATATCAATCTAATAGCACAGGGCTAATTGCCCTAAAAAAATAACAGGCTAATTGGTTAAATAAAACTTTCCACGTCTTCTAGTTTGCCCACCGAGTACACGAATGAAGTACTGATTAGCAATAAACAATACCGCAATCAGTTTCCAGATTTCATCTTTGTAAATGACATATTATAAAACTCAAGTGAAACGAAGTACATTCCACGACTCACCCATGCTACGTGCAAAGGAAACAAGAACCAATTTTACTCTTGCAGATCTGTATATCTCCCTATCTTAGCATCATCTAAGCCAACCTCTTCATGAACTCGGGGCCCTTGGTATCAAATTGCCCACGCCCACTACCTCGAACCAGCACACTTGTTTAAAGAGACTACAGATCTTCGACAAATCCACGAACTGAAGAAACTCAGATCCGCCAGAATCCAAAAGAATAAAGAGTAAAACGGACCAGAGAGTGCAGATAGTTACAGAGTACGGACCTTGACGCCGATCTGAAGCTCCGTGACGTCAGCGGACTTCTTGGCCGAAGCTGGAGCCAGATCGAGCAAGCGATGAGCGAAACATATCAAGAAAAAAAAACATAACTTTATAGGATAACAGGTTCAAAGGAGAGGTGGAGATGAAACGATCCGTCGTTACCGGTCAGCAAGATGGCCGCCGCGGCAACGGCGGCGGCGAGGCAGAGGAGCTGCTGCTTCTTCCCCATCGCTCTTTCTTACACTCGCTACTGTACCCGTGCCCTCCTCTTCGGATTTCGGGTCGTACAGTGTTTGACGGTTGCAACAAGAGTTTTTCGAAGCACTGTTGCGCGTGTTTGAGCTGGCCAAACTGCTCGTCCGTCCTGTTCAGGTCCGGTTACTATTTATGTTATGCTGGGCTGCCCATAGGTCGAGGTGATAGTCCATCGGTCATTCGTGTTGTGCCGGATCGGTACGGTCTGTTTAAATTTATTCTACTAAATGCTATCTGTTTGACCTGATAGAATAAAAAATTCCAAAAAAAATTCAAAAAAATTAGAAAAATATGTAGAATTCAGAAGTAGACATGAAAATTGAAAAAAAAATGAGACAATCATATTGAAAATGTAATAGAATTTTATTAATGTTCAAATAGCTAACTCATTAAAACATTTGTCATTTAGCTCATAAGACATGAAAAATCAAAAAACAATCCAAGAAAATATATATATAATTTAAAAACCAAAATAAATTTATATATACTTATAAAATAAACTATATAAAATTTTAAAACTACAAAATAAAACCATATAAGTATTAAAAATGGAAAGAAAATCATACATACATACATACATACATACATACATACATACATACATACATACATATATATATATATATATATATATATATATATATATATATATATATATATATATATATATATATATATATATAGGAAGCCTATTTGCTACTCTCAGTGTAGTTACTCTCATTGTATCTATTGTCCATCTATGTCTAATACCACATGCTTGATTGGATTATTGGGTTTGATACCACTCTATAACAATTGCTAGCAACCCGCTGAGAGACCATGTGGAGGTCGTCCCGTGTGTGTGATGAGTAATTGACATAGGTTTAGGAAGTCGAGTTTGGTTTGGGTGGTTTGGACCATGTCGTTGCGTGGTGCAACAGTGCTCGCCGGTTTGGTCAAACTTGGTCGTATGGGATTAGGATGCATATTCTTTGATTCGACAAGTTTGGATTTTGTCATGGTAAGTATGTTGGTATTTACGCTTTCATGTATCGAGGCGGTGCTATTTGATGTGTTTCTTGTCTGTGGACCGCAGGACATCGGGCGGAGTCGTGGCGAGACACGCGGACCGGACTAGGTGCAGTGGCGCCGAGGTCGAATCGGCTCGGATGTGTCGAAGACGACGTGACTCGAGGTGGTTGCGAAGCGTCGAGACAAGGAGCGCGGAAGCTTCGGAAGGTGCGGGCTAAACGGAATTTCGCAAGGTCGCATAAGCGAGCTGCGTTGATTTAGCGGGCATAACGGGTGGAGACCCGTTAGCCATGGGCTATAAATAGGATGGAGGGGTCACTGCCCAAACCGAACACCACAAGGGATTTTAGGTTTTTTAGTCAAAATAGGCTTTAGAGAGTTTGTTTTGCTTTTGGCTTTAGTTGTTGAGGGTTGTTCCTCGCCGTCCCTTTGCTTCTTCTTCAAGATGGTCAATGTTCTTGAGGTTTGAGAGTGTGAGAGGATGAGTTGAATGCTTGTAATCATTCCTCTTGTATTAATCATGTATCTCTTTCCTTTAGATCAATATGAGATGGTGTTTGTTTATCTTGGCCGCTTTCTTGCTTGCATATGAGCGCTTCTTCATTGGGTTTAAGTGTCTTGTCATTATTTTTGTTTCTTCTTGCTGCTGCTTGCGCTTTTGGCGCTTTGGTTTTATTTTATTGCCTAGTGAAATCTGTATGCGCCCATGAAATGAGGCTTAGGGTTGTAGCCCATCAAATCAATTCTCAGATTGCTTGATGTGTTTTTGCTTTGGATTAATTGTCGCTTGGATCTGTGATTTTGTGCTCCTCGCTCGCCTCAAAAAACTGGAGCACCAAAGGGTCGATTCCTCTCGGAAATCAAGGAGAAATTAATGCCATTGGTTTCGCTTTTGATTTGTTTTTCGCCATCATGTTGCTCAGCGTGGCTTGGAAAAACTGCACTGTTAATCTGCTGACAATGACGGCTTCTAGTCTCAATTTTATTGCCTTGTCCCGCCTCGCTTGTGAGTGAATCTTTGAGTTTAATTGCTTAGTGCATGTAAGAATCAAGTCCTTGTTTGGATTGATGGAGCATTAATTGGTAGTCGCTTGATCTTTTGTTTTGTTGTTTGTCGATCTTGTTATTGCCGGTCCGCTCTGTTGTCCGCAAGATTCGCACTTCTTGGCACCTTTTTCCGCCTTAGAAGAGCATTGATAATTTGATTTTGATTGTCACGAGAGAAAATAGGGTCGCCATCTTGCCGTGAGATCCAAATGCGGCGTGGCCATAGTAGTATCGTGAGCAATCAAGAAAATCAAGTTTATGCGCTTTTATTTTGTCGTTTTTGATTGTTTTGGCTCGCGTGTGGAGCGCCTTAAAAAAGGAGGATTGTCGATGGATTGACATCCCACCGAAATCGATTTGGTGCACTGTGAAATAAGCAAAAATCGATTATCTTCGCCATCGCTTCTCCTGTATTGTTTTGATGGGGCTTTTAATTGAATCTGGTTGGTTCGGATCTTTGTTTTTTTCGTCTTTGTGATTGGAGCCGTGAGTTGCATTTGAGATCCGGTAGTCTTAATTGCTTGGTGTCTTTGCCTTCAAGCCGTGACCGATCTGTAGCTTGTTATTGTCTCGGATTCATTCTTTACGCCTTGCAACTTGCCAACTTGATGCGTGCATGTAGAGATCTAGTACTCGCTTTTGTCTGCTGCTTTGGTTTTATTAATTACTTGGCCGCTTTTTGATCTATTGCATTTTTCTTTTTTTTGCTGATTTTCAACCATTTTGCATGCAGATTAAAACAATGGTATTTTCGGTTGAATTTTTTCTTGGTGGTCTCTCGATTTATGCTGAATTTTTCAGGTCACATGCGTTCGAGTTTCAGCAGAATTAACTCTCGTGAATTACTTTGTTTTGCTTCTTCTTAAAAAAAATCGGCAGACGCTTTCTCTGGGCGATTTTAAAGAGAGCGACATTCACCCCCTCTGTCGCCATTTCGTCCTACAATTGGTATCGAGCGGTTAGCTCTTTTCAATAGATCTTAACCGGCCTCAAGAGCCGTGGCGATGGACAAGTACTCGACCAAGCCGCCTGCTGATGGCATCGATTACCCCTTCTCGAAGAGCCGAATGGAGACATACATCCGTGCCCGGGGTATGCCATCCGCGGAAGGTCAAGGTTCGATTCATTGTTCTGCCGATGAGAACATCAATGCCGGAACATGGCCGATGTTGAGGCAAATGCAAAGGCTAGGAACATCATCATCCAGGTTTGAGTCGAGCGAGTTTGACCAATATCTCACCTGTCGTCGCCTACGATATCCGGGTGACCTCGACGCATACCATGAGGGCACCACCCAGATCAAGACGGTTCGACAGACCGGCTCAAACGAGAATACAACAAATTTGAGATGCTTGTCGGTGAGTCCCTAGATGAGTGCTTCAGACGCTTTCACAAGATCTTGAGCAACCTCCGAGCGGTCGGTCTCACATACCCGACTTCGGACAATGCTCGCCGATGCTCACGGCACTTCGATCTGCGTGTTTGGGAGATGAAAGTGACCACCATCAAAGACACGACAGACCTCTCGACCTCGACTCTTGACGCAACAGACTCGCGCCTCAAGACTCACGAGATTGACGTTGTCTCTCGTCGGTCGAAGTCACAATGATGGCCTTAGTCACCAATCCCGCTTTCTTCTTCCGGGCTTTCTTGATTCTTCTTGTGGTTTCTCCCTTGTCGCTCTCTCGTGACATAACCGATGATCGCTAGAGCAACTTATGATGAGCAATTGCCCTCCTTGCTCAAGATTCTCCCACGCTTACAAAGGAGGAGGGACAGAAGAGAGAGGACCCGTGATTTGCTTCGAGTGTGGTGGCCCCAACCACATCCGCAACCGCCCCAAGCCGAGAAGGGCAAGAACGACTACTAGATTCGGGCAGAACGACTACACCGACAAGAACTGCAACAAGAAGCCTCCACTCAGACGCCCAAAGAAGAAGAAGTTCATAACCGGCAAAGCCAAAGCTCTTCCACTGCGTCCTCACCGCCGGACGACCTCGACCTCGGCGAGGTGGAGGGATGGAGCGACGATGACGGACGGGTGACCAAGAGCCCAAGGATGGCGGCGGCGACTTCTCCCAAGATGCTTCATGGCCCTCGAGGGCGAACTCAATGACAATGAGTGTACTCCGACTTCTGGACGAGGTAGATCCCACCTACTGAACAGCTCAATCATGCTTTTCTTAAGCTAGGAGGTTTTCATACTAAAGCTAAGGCTAGGTGTCTTTGAGTTAGAGAAGGAAATAGATAGACCGTCACTAGAGATTATTGCTCTTACATCTGCTTCCTTCTAGTGATGATTGTGATACATGCTCGCTTTATTGGTTGATATGGAGAAGTTAAGGACCTCACATGATAGTGTGTCCTCCAAACTTGATAGTGTTAAGGTGGAGAATGTTAGTCCGCTTGTCGAGTTAGAGTTGAGTAGGATGGTCATTACCCTACTTATTATCGATGAGACTACTTCTCCCACCTCATGTGAGGATAAGAACATTGTCGCTAGAGGATCTTATGCCATGCTTCTTGATCTCGCTCGAGTCTTGTGAAAATTGCAATAACTTGAAGATGAACTTAAAACAGGCAGATCATAAAATTGTCAACTACAAGCTTTTTTACTTGAGCCGATTGTTTCATGCTTGAACTGTCCCTAAGTTAATCATTTGAACTTGAGGTCGTCTCCAAACAGCTTCAAGATATGATTGATCATGAAAGGAAGATGGCTAAGTTTGCTTCTAAGGACCTGTTAGCTCACCATGCATTAAGTGTAACAAACTAAAATCGACTTGATTGCTTTGGATGAGAAATGTGTGAAGCTAACTAAGGACCTTCTAGAGAAGCCACATTGTGCTTGCAATATGATTGTGGAGAAGGGGAGAAGCCCTGTGGTAAGGATGAGACGCTTAGCAACGTGAACCAACCGGCTAGCAAGAGGATCGTCCCTTCGAGTCTACCCAGTGCGTGCACAAGCCATTCTTCCTCTCTCTCTTTGGTTCTTCTTTTGCTCCTTTACCTCATCATTGTCTCTTCTTCCCCTGCGCTTCTTGCATCTCTCTCTTTGGAGTGTCGGTTTTATGAACACTCTCGAGAGATTTGTAGGAGGCAAGAAGAAGCTCAATCTTATTCTAGACCAATCTAAGATCTGCAGATTTAATCGTGGTCTAGGATATGACTTCTTTGAGGACATGAGGAAGCATCCACCGCCGTGCTCGCACTCCATAGCACCGTGTGTGATCGAGATCGAGCCTGTGACCGAGAAAGTCCATTTCAAGTCGGCGGGCTATGTTCGAGGATTTCGACAAGAAGGTAATTTCACATGTCGCTTCTACCTCTCGAAGGTGAAGTATCACCGCACCTTCGCCGAAGGATGGACACACAATGATCGATGCTTGCGCGCCAAGATCGCGCGAAGAGACCATGTTGAGTCTCTTAGGCGCATTCGAGTGGTCGGCCCAGATCTTGAGTGCACCTAAGACCAACACGAGGTCTAGGCTTGTTTCTTCGATGGGTTTGTGCAAAGATCGAGGACTTGGTTTTTCCGAAGTTTTCGATTTTCGCCCTCATGTTTGCTTTCGATCGTGACTTCCGCCGCCCCGAGGGTAGATCTCGTTTTCCCCATCGAGATAGCTACCGGCGTGTTCAACATGTTGTGTGCTCACTCGCTCCTTCAGAGCGATCGGACCCGAAAGAATACCTTCGGTCTACTCTTAGACCTTCTGCTTTGAGTTACTGAGAGCGAGGGTAGATAGTGGTCACGGGCTTGACTACTTCATCTGCCGACATGTTATTCAAGATTGGGTGCCAAAATCATTGTTGATTTATCCCAAGATCGAGACTTTACTCTCTGCTTGACTCGGTGTTCGCGGGTAGGGAAGGAGAAGGTTTGGCTTGTAGACTCGGTTGTTCTCGCTATATGACCGGAGACTCCGCTGGTTCTCCTCCCTAGCCCGCTCCAGTGATGAGACGATCACCTTCGGAGACGCTTCGTCTCGACGCCATCGCCAAAGGTTGTCGTATTAATGCTTCTTTTATTCTTAAGGATGTTGCCTTGGTTAGTAAGTCAAAGACAATTTGCTCTCCGCTTTCGACTTCCATGATGATTTTTCGAGGTGAGCTTCAAGAAAAACACTTGCAAAATTCTTGATTCTTCTGTAGTCCGGTTTATGGATTTCTCGTTATGGGAGGATCTTTCGTCTTTGAGTTCTCTGAGTCTTCGCGATCCTCTCGGTGTTTAGTTGCTTCGAGTCCCGCGATCTCTCTTTACGCATAGGAGACTTGGTCATATTGATTTGACCATTTGACCCGAAAGTTAGCGACCATGATCTCATTCGTGGTCCGCCAAACTCAAGATGGTCAAAGATCTTGTTTGCACTCCATGCCAAGACGGCAAGAAGATGGTTGCCGCTTCTCATCCTCCCACCACATTATTATGACCGATGCAGAACGACACCGCTCCACATGGACACAGTTGGACCAAATGAAATCTTGATCGGCAGGAGGGAAGTGGTATGTTCTTGTTGTGGTCGATGACTTCTCGAGGTACTCTTGGGTGTTTTTCTTAGCCTCGAAGGACGAGACATTTACACATTTTCGAGGTCTTTTAGTAGGTCAGTCTGCTGAGCTCCCGGTGCCTTACAAGCGATCCGCAAATGACAATGGCACGGAGTTCAAGAATTCCTACTTTGAGAGTTTCTGCGGTGAGACAGTGTAGAGCACCGCTTCTCTTCTCCATACGTCCCTCAAAGAAATGGCGCTAGGAGAGGAAGAACCGTACCTTGGTCGAGATGGCGGGACGATGCTTGATGAGTACTCTACACCGAGGAAGTTTTGGTGAGGCCATTGCAACCGCGTGCCATGTTTCAATCGAGTTTTTCTTGGGCACTTCTACACCGCACTTCTTATGAGTCGAGATACGCAAAAGCCAGCGTCTCTCATTTTCGTGTGTTTGGTTGCAGTGCTTTATCTTGAAGTCCGGAACCTAGACAAGTTCGAGTCACGCTCTGTGATTCGGTATCTTTCTAGGCTACTCGACTTCTTCATGCTTATAGGGTCAGGAACTGCGAGTCTAGCGTAATGGTAGAAACCTCGTGAGGTGACTTTTGACGAGGCCACCCGGACTAGGTCGATATCTCGAGTTCTTTAGAGCGATCCGAGACCATCTTTGTGGATGATGAGGACGAGGAGACGATGGTTGTTTACTCCGATCCAGCCTCTTCCTTCCCTTGAGATGCCTTCTTCCACGGCACCTCAAGGTGATCACCTTGCCTTCCGCTTCCTCCGGAGATAGTGGCTCTGTCCCTGCCTCGTCTGCACACGAGGTAGAGGCCACTTCTTCTTCTCATCCAGGACCTCCCCGGCATATCCATAAAAGGCATCCTTCAGAGCAGATGATTGGAGACCTTTTCGAGCGTGTCACACGCTCAAAATCTGGCACTTCTCTTTCGCTCCATTCTGCTTTCATTGCTTCTTTCGAGCCCAAGGATGTTGATCATGCTCTTTCTGATGAGTCTTGGATCAATGCCATGCATGAGGAGTTGGAAAACTTTGAGAGAAACAAGGTCTGGTCGCTTGTCGAGCCCCCTCGAGGTCACAATGTTATTGGGACTAAGTGGGTGTTCAAAAACAAGCAGAGTGAGGATGGGGTAGTCATCCAAACAAGGCGAGATTGGTAGCTCGTGGGTTTTCCAAAGTTGAGGGTCTAGACTTTGAGGAGACCTTTGCCCTCAGAGCTCGACTTGAAGCCATTAGAATCACGCTTGCCTTTGCGACTTCTAAGGGTTTCAAGCTTTACCAGATGGACGTGAAGAGTGCCTTCCTCAATGGCCTTATTGAGGAGGAAGTCTACGTCCGATGACCTCCGTGTTTCGAGAACCCCAAATACCCTAACCATGTCTTCAAGCTTTCAGCAACAGATGGATTCTAAGCAGCTCCCGTGAGCTTGGTATGAGAGGCTTAAGTCCTACTTGTTGAGTCATGGGTTTGAAATGGGTAAAGTTGACAAGACCTTGTTCATTCAGCAGCATGGCGTTGATTTTCTACTCGTCCGCATTTATGTGGATGATATCATCTTTGGTGGCTCTTCTCATACTCTTGTTTCTCGGCCCGATGTTATGAGCTCGAGTTTGAGATGAGCATGATGGGCGAGTTGAGCTTCTTCCTTGGTTTCCAGATCAAGCGCACTCGGGAGGGTACTTTCTTGCATCAGGCAAGTATACTCGTGATCTCTGAGACGCTCGATATGAGTGATGGTAAGCTTTATGTCGACTCCCATGGCTTCTACAAATTTATCTTGACCAGATGAGGATGGCGAGCCGTTGATCAAAAGGAGTTTCGCAAAGATGATTGGCTCCTCTTGTACCTCAACGCTTCGAGACCGGACATACATTTTTCGTGTGTTTGTGCGCTCGTTGTGCTTTTCCTCGCGCTTTCACCGCCAAAGCGGTGAAGCGCATCTTCGACCTGCGAGCTACCATTGACTATGGTATCTGGTACTCTTCCTCATCTGCCTTTCCTTGAGAGCCTTCTGATGCGCACTTCACCGGTCAGAGGATAGATAGGAAGAGCACTTCCCAGACCGCCAATTTCTTGGCACTTCTCTTGTTTCTCGGTCTTGAGGAAGCAATCCTGTTGCATACCCACCGCAGAGGCCGAAATCGCACGTTGTCAGCCGATTCTTTGTAGCCAAGTGCTCGATGACTTCGACCTGCGGGACTTTGGGTTAGTTATCGATGTTGTTCCACTCTTTTGTGATAACACTTCATGATTAACATTGCCAAGAACCCAAAGGCAAAGATTCCCGACCAAGCACATCGATATCCGCTTCCACTTCCTTAGAGACCATGTAGAGAAGGGCGATATAGTGCTCCAGCCAGGAGAGTGACCACCGGCTATCGACATTTTCACCAAGCCATTGGATAGTTCGAGGTTTTCACTTCATGGGAGAGCTTGGGGTGGTTTGTCCTTATGGACTGTAGTGAGGGGAGCTTTGGGTTTCTTCGCTCTACTATATTATTTATGCTCTTGCTCCTTCGTTGCATTGCATTTTGGGTGCATTCGGATTAGTCCTCCTAGCATAGATTAGAGTGCTTCTTTTGTCTAGTTGTTTAGATTTACGCTCTTATCTTGTGATTCTAGGATGTCGCTTATTAGTCGCTTACTTATCTCACTAGGTTGAGCTCACTCACTTCTTGTAGGTTCTAGCGAGGTTGGGCCACCCTCGCAGAGGCAGGCACGTGTTTGCTCCTAGGTGTGTTAAGTGGGCGCTTGATAGTCCTAGAGTCATATGGGGTAGATGAGAGTCATCTGAGCCATAGTATTCTCTATATCTTATCTATGCTTTAAGGACTCCTGCTTTATGTTTTCTTTGCCGACTTCTCGATTTTTTGTTTTGGTTCAAGGGAGTTCATTTGGGAGCTTCGAGCTTAATATTGACATAACTCAACTTGAACTAAAAGTTGCATCTATTGTTGAGGGGAGCCGGATCTTCTCGCATTTCTAGCATTCTCGCATTGTCATATAACTACATTGAGCCTTGATTATTATCCTCGCTATGACATGTTTACAATGCTTTACACCTTGCCATGACTTGTGCTTATTTGCTAGATTTATCATGACTTCATATGTGTAGCCTAGCTTTTGCCATGATAAGTTAATTAAAATTGCTCAACTTAAACTAAAACTTGTCATGTTAGCACTCGAGATTAGTCTTTCTTGAGCTATCCTTTTATGATTCATGCCATGTCAAATAGGTTTGGGTAGAGCGATGAATCTATATTGAGCCTTAGATTGAGCTGTTTTTAGTCTCTTGATGATGCATGAGTTAGTACAACTTGTTAAAAGGCAAAAGATCTCTTTTGTGCGAAAAAACCGATCTCACCAATTCTCTCCTATGAGACGGCTTGCCATTGCACTTGGCATGAACTTAGGGGAGTTTTGGGTGACCTAGACTATCTTCTTAAGCTTCTCGCTTGGAGTAGTCGCATAAGGCTTGAGACCTAGCACATGATAAAACAAAATCTGTTTGGAAACCACCATGAATTTCAAAAGAAAATATGTTTCATGTGTTCAATGTGCTTAAAGCCACAAAAGTATCATGTACTTTAACCAATATTTCAATCTTGAGCATAGCACTCTATTTGGTCTCAATTTAAGCTTCTTAGTTCCGCTTAGCTTATTGACATGGCTGCATCATCCTTGGATATCTCTAGCTAGACTTTGCTCATTGATGACTTGACTTGCTCACATAATGTACCTCATTTTCAGATTGTCATCTATGTGTTCTAGCTAGCTTATACATATCCCGTCATGATCTAGCTAGCCTTTTATTGAGTTATGGCTTGGTGTATTACATTATGGTCATATTGGATAATTCTCATGGCTCTAACTGCTAAGAATAATCAAACTTCAGCCATTTCATCCATTGACATGTCATATTCTCTCTTGTGCATTCTTGATGTGTTTATTGCCAAAAGGGGGAGAATAGAGAAGAAAAAGTAGTTGGGATCATTTTAGAGCTTTGGAGAACAATTTGCTCTTTTAGTTGTTGCTCTAGTGTTCCTTCCATCGACATGGTCATTTGTTTCACTCTTCTTCTTTGGACCATGTTGGATTCTTCAAACTCAAACTCATCTTTGCTTTTTTTGGAGTTTGTCAATATACTCATCAAGGGGAGATTGAGAGACCATGTGGAGGTCGTCCGTGTGTGTGATGAGTAATTGACATAGGTTTAGGAAGTCGAGTTTGGTTTGGGTGGTTTGGACCATGTCGCTATGTGGTGCAACAGCTCGGTCGGTTTGGTCAAACTTGGTCGTATGGGATTAGGATGCATATTCTTTGATTCGACAAGTTTGGATTTTGTCATGGTAAGTATGTTGGTATTTACGCTTTCATGTATCGAAGCGGTGCTATTTGATGTGTTTCTTATCCGTGTGATCGCAGGACATCGGGTGGAGTCGTGGCGAGACACGATGGGACGGACTAGGTGCAGTGGCGCCGAGGTCGAACGGTCGGGATGTGTCGAAGACGACGTGGACTCGAGGTGGTTGCGAGGCGTCTGAGACAAGGAGCGCGAAGCTTCCTGAGGTGGTGCGGGGCTAAACGGAATTTCGCAAGGTCACATAAGCGAGCGGGAGCTCGTTGATTTAGCGGGCATAACGGGGTGGAGACCCGTTAGCCATGGGCTATAAATAGGATGGAGGGCTGCTGCCCAAACCGAACACCACAAGGGATTTTAGGGTTTTTTAGTCAAAATAGGCTTTAGAGAGTTTGTTTTGCTTTTGGCTTTAGTTGTTGAGGGTTGTTCCTGCCGTCCCCTTGCTTCTTCTTCAAGATGGTGAATGTTCTTGAGGTTTGAGAGTGTGAGAGGATGAGTTGAATGCTTGTAATCATTCCTCTTGTATTAATCATGTATCTCTTCCTTTAGATCAATATGAGATGGTGTTTGTTTATCTTGGTCGCTTTCTTGCTTGCATATGAGCAGCTTCTTCATTGGGTTTAAGTGTCGTCATTATTTTTGCTGCTTGGCGTGCTTGTGCGCTTTTGGCGCTTTGGTTTTATTTTATTGCCTAGTGAAATCTGTGCGCCCATGAAATGAGGCTTAGGGGTTGTAGCCCATCAAATCAATTCTCGTACTCTGCTTGATGTGTTTTTGCTTTGGATTAATTGTTTGCTTGATCTGTGATTTTGTGCTCCTGTACATTGAAAAATCTGGAGCAGACCGATGGTCGATTCCTCTCTGAAATCAAGGAGAAATTAATGCCATTGGTTTCTGCTTTTTGATTTGTTTTCGCCATCATGTTGCTCTGTGGTCGGTTGGAAAAACTGCAGCTCGTTAAATTGCTGACAAATGACGGCTTCTAGTCTCAATTTTTATTGCCTTGTCCTGCCTCGCTTGTGAGTGAATCTTTGAGTTTAATTGCTTAGTGCATGTAAGAATCAAGTCCTTGTTTGGATTGATGGAGCATTAATTGGTAGCTGCTTCAGTCTTTTGTTTTGTTGTTTGCTGCATCTTGTTATTGCTGGTCCGCTCTGTTGTCCGCAAGATTCGCACTTCTTGGCACCTTTTTCCGCCCGGTAGAAGAGCATTGATAATTTGATTTTGATTGCTTCTTTGAGAGAAAATAGGGCTGCCATCTTGCCGTGAGATCCAAATGGGCAATGGCAGAGTATCGTGAGCAATCAAGAAAATCAAGTTTATGCAGCTTTTATTTTGTGTTTTTGATTGTTTTGGCTCGCGTGTGGAGCGCTTAAAAAGGAGGATTGTCGATGGATTGACATCCCGCTGAAATCGATTTGGTGCACCTGTAGCAGCCGCAAAAATCAGATTATCTTCAGCCATGCTTCCTGTATTGTTTTGATGGGGCTTTTAATTGAATCTGGTTGGTTCAGATCTTTGTTTTTTCGTGCTGTGATTGGAGCCGTGAGTTGCATTTGAGATCTGGTAGTCTTAATTGCTTGGTGTGCTGCCTTCAAGCTGTGACCGATCTGTAGCTTGTTATTGTCTGGATTCATTCTTTCTGCCTTGCTGCAACTTGCCAACTTGATGCGTGCATGTAGAGATCTAGTACTCAGTTTTGCTGCTGTTTGGTTTTATTAATTACTTGGGCTGCTCTTTGATCTACAGTGCATTTTTCTTTTTGCTGATTTTCAACCATTTTGCATGCAGATTAAACAGCGGTATTTTCAGTTGAATTTTTTACTGGCTGGTCTCTGATTTATGCTGAATTTTTCAGTGTCACATGCGTTCGTGTTTCAGCAGAATTAACTCTCTGTGAATTACTTTGTTTTGCTTCTTCTTAAAAAAAAATCGGTGTACGCTTTCTCAAGGGCGATTTTAAAGAGAGCGACATTCACCCCCCCCCCTCTGTCGCCATTTCGGTCCTACACCCGCTAACATTCTAAGTAATTTATTGCCTTTCAAAAGATAATCAAAATTAATATCCAAATCCCGTATACTACGGAATTGACTTTTGATGTTGGTAACCGCTCCCGTAAACGTCGGCTATACCTTCCTGCCTAGTGCTTGAATGAACGACATGGACGGCATTCATACCTAAAAAGTGTAGTACATTCCATACCCTCGAGAGGTGATATTCTAATCATGTACTTAGGTAGTATGTATATACCTAAGGGAGTATTTTAGTACATGTATTTAATTAGGTAGTATGTATACCTAAGAGAGCATTTTAGTACATGTACTTAATTAGGTAGTATGTATATACCTAAGGGAGTATTTTAGTACATGTATTTAATTAGGTAGTATGTATACCTAAGAGAGCATTTTAGTACATGTACTTAATTAGGTAGTATGTATACCTAAGAGAGCATTTTAGTACATGTACTTAGGTAGTATGTATGTACCTAAGGGAGTATTTTAGTACATGTACTTAATTGGGTAGTATGTATACCTAAGGGAGTATTTTAGTACATGTATTTAGGTAGTATGTATACCTCTGGGAGTATTTTAGTACATGTACTTAGGTAGTATGTATATACCTAAGGGAGTATTTTAGTACATGTACTTAGGTAGCATGTATACCTCGGGAGTATGTTAGTACATGTAATTGGGGAGTATATACACCCATGATAGTATATTAGTACATCTGTACATGGATTTGGGAAGGGAGTATTTCACGTACGAATGTACTTTATGGAGTATGTTGATTGGTACATGTGACGCTCTCGTCCATATGCATCATTTTTTTTATTAATTCTCCATCTTTGAAAATTAGACAGCCTAATCGTGGTCGCGTGTGGCCATAGACCTAGTCGACTGCACGCTTAGGGCGCCTCGTCGTCACGACACCAGCACCTTAGGCCATCTCGCTGTGGCGGCGGGCACCTGCCGACAGGCAACAGGAGCCTCATGTACAGGCGGTCGAATTTGCTTTCCTGCACTAGAACACCCAAATCACAACGAGATCTCAGTGCATCAAGAAAATTGGCGTAGATGTATGTGATGCTTACACAGCACTACAACGATACCCGTTCAAGCATGTTGTGGCGGCACTGTCTTCCTTGGATATATCAAAGTAGTTTGTAGTATATACTACTAGTGACGTTGGTGGTATGGACGATCCAACGTGATGGCAGATCTCCGGCTCGAGGAGGCATGTAGCTAGGTGAATGAACGGCGCGGATGACAAGGCCATGTTGCAGGAATACCTTATACCTGCTGTAAGATAAATCAGTTAAATGATACAAACAAATCAACTAGCACGAACAAATCAACTAGCAGAAATACCTTATGCTTACTGTGAGATAAATATGAACATACCTTGCGCTTCCAAATGGAGACCTGGTTAGCTCTAGTCGGTTCGCCGGCGACACGCGGCTACCAGATCACCAAGCCTACGATGACCTCCGATATAATCGCCATGACACACGCTACACTTGCTACGTAACTCCACGGTGCTAGTTGGTTGAGATGGCTAATTAGCCAGAGATTAATCCTCGATTGGAGATTTGGTCGGTTGAATGCAACAAAAAAAATATCTAAACTCCCGGAAAAATCTCCAAGCCAGCTGGTCGGTTTACAAATTTGTTAGCCAGTGCTTAAACGCCAAATACAATTATTGGATCGGTTTCTCCCCCATCCGTTATTTACAGGCCCGTTAGGCTCGAAATGATGCACAGATCTCATCAAGGATTACATGATGGATGAAGAGGGAGTAACTACACCTGAGAGTAGATAGTATTTTTCCTATATATATATATATATTACATGTATATTAAAAAAATTATCGTCGCGGTCTGCGTGCGGGTCGTCTTGAAATTTGGGCTCTTTACTATTTGTGTTGTCTTTGTGGTCTTGGCCCGCCCATGAATAGTGCGGCCATGTTGTACTGGCAAGGCAAGAAGTCGTGACTGTGTCGGCCCAAAGAGTACGACCCATTTGGCCAGCTCTATTTTTTACACGGAAGCAGTGGCTCTTGCGCTGTATTGTCAAAAATGATAGCACGAACGTGTTGTTCGGTAACACGTGTGTATTTCCTTGCTTCCCGCGCTCGACATCAATCTCGACCGCAGGCCCATAGCCCAGACAATCAGTGTGCCGATACGTGTTGCCTCTGCACGCCTACCGCCTGGACAAAGCCGCATCCACACGCCCACCGCCTGGACCGCACGTGTGTCACTCCGAGAAGCCGCGTCCGCGCCCCTCCTGCCTAGACAAACCGCGTCCACACCCCCACCCCCCCGAACAAGCCTCCTCCGCACGCCCAACGCCCGCACAAGCCTCCTCTAGAAAAGTGTCGCCCAGACAATGATCTCTGTCGGCCCCCTAGCCCGGAGTGTTGCGGCTTGACAGCATCACCGGATTTCTCGCCACCATCCCACACGCCCACTGCCTGGACCGCACGTGTGTCACTCCGAGAAGCCGCGTCCGCACCCCTCCTGCCTAGACAAACCGCGTCCACACCCCCACCCCCTCCCCCCCCCGAACAAGCCTCCTCCGCACGCCCAACGCCCGCACAAGCCACCTCTAGAAAAGTGTCGCCCGGACAATGATCTCTGTCGGCCCCCTAGCCCGGAGTGTTGCGGCTCGACAGTGTCACCGGATTTCTCACCACCATCACACTGCGCTGTCTGCGGGAATTCCCTTCGCACGGCTTTAAACACCGGAGTCGCTCTCGGTCATTCTCAATTGTGTTCCCGTTCTCGTTCTCGCGCTCGTCGCTGAGAACACAGAGAATGGGATATTCTTTTTTGAGATTGAAGTTTGGAGCAGTTCTTAGGACTGTACCAATATTGAACAGTCCCTCCGAAGGACATGTATTTTTTTGTCCAGTGCATTTGTCGTCATTATAGTACTCGTAATTAGTTAGTCTTATTCAACTAGTCCTAATTTATGCAACTTGTAGTCGTAATTAAATAGTTGTTAATAATTTAGCTGTAGTTTATTACTGTTTATTATTAACAAGTAATGACTTAGTCGTAACTAATGTATCGGTAATTAATTAGTGCTTAATAATTATTGGTAATTAATTAATCATAATTAATTAGGATTTATTATTTAAGCATGAATTAGTTAGTGGTTAAATTAGTGGTAATTAATCAATCGTAATTAGTTTAGTGGTAATTAGTAAAGCATAATTAATTTAGTGGAACTTAACTAGTCGTAATTAGTTTAGTATAAATGAATCAGTGGTCATTAATAAATCGTAATTGTTTGAGTCGTAGTTTATTAGTGGTAATTAAACTACGGCAAATGGAGTAGTTGAATATACATGGCAATAATTACTTTGTTGGTAAGTAACGACTCGTAGTTAATTAGTGCTTACTAAATAAATGTAATTAATTATGATTAATTAATACATAATTAGTCGTAATTAATTTAGTGGGAATTACTTAGATGTCATGAATTACTCGTGAGTCTTTTTTGACAAGTATTCAATTTGTTGCTAATTAATTATTTATTTGTATTTAATTTCTCGTATTTAATTGATTACTTCCATGTAATATGTTGTAATTATTTGTGTCGTGGATAATTACTGGCGAATAAATTACTCGTAATTAATTAGCACACTCCATATCGAAGAGGCGAGTTATGTACAATTTGCATCCTGATTATGTATTTGGCCTTTTGTTCTACTAACATCATGCAATCGTCCAGCCCGTCTCGCAGAACATGGATGACTTCGACACTCGCCGCCAACGTGGGCAGTCCTGAGAGAAGGCGAAGGCTCCAGCTACTGATGCCGACGGCCGTCGTAGTGTTTCTAGTCGCCCTTCCGCACTCCATCTCGAAGAGGTGAGTTGTGTACAACTTGCATCTTGATCATGTATTTGGCCTTATGTTCTACTAACATCATGCAATCGTCCAACCCGTATCGCAGAACATGGATGACTTCGACACTCGCCGCCAACGTGGGTGATCGCAAGACAAGGGGAAGGGGCTGATGCGACGTGAAGATTAATTTTGATCCTCCAAAAGCATCGCACATGTATCTTGCATGTACCAAACCATGCGCCGCATTTAATTTGCAAATTACAAAGTGTATTCCTAAATTTCGTCAGATTTATTTTTCAAAATTTGGATTACAACTCACATGAAATGTCCAAACTCTCGTGACTTCATGTGAACCTCGGTGTTTTCTGATTTCATGTTAGTCCGAGACCGATTCACTCCGACAATACGCACATAACATACAAAATATAAATACAAATATAGCACAACAAAAGCGCATAACATATATGTAGTGCAATTACAAACGGGATACAATATGGCACACTTGTCTGAGCCACTCTCTGCTCGCTGCTTCTGCGTGCACGTCCTGGTTTTGCGTCAACATGTCCCGTGGGATACGTTCGTCGGTCCGGAGAGCAGGTATCGGTTCAGAGGGGGTACGGAGATCGTTGAATGGGCGAAGGTGCATGAGCAAGCTGACTCTGGCCCAGCTGACTCTGTCCCATGTAAATATCGTCTAGCTGAGTCATGATAAACTGGTTGCCATCTGCAATCATGTCATTGATGAAGGAATCAATAAATTCAAGCCCGGATCATCCACCCCCAGATACGCTATCTGCAAGTCCCTTGGTGCGGAGAAGCTCTGGCTTGGACCGTGTGATGTGCCAGCGACCCCGGAGGAGCTCTACCCTTCATAAAGTATTATGTACTAGTCAACATACGACAGGGGTGGGTGCCCTGGATGCCACGGTCCAAACCCTGATGCATTGTGCTACTCCCTGGCAAGAGCTGGGAGGGCCGTATCCTCATCAGTTGATGGATGATCGTCACCCCCACGGGCAACTGAAGGCTGCAAGACAGAATGATGTATGGCAAAATAAATATTCAGGACATAAACTAAACATCTCGTACCTCCCGAATGTGTAGTGCGGATGACCGAGGGGGAGTGCCAGTCTAAGTACGGGGTGCGAACAACAGAAGTGATGTATCCTAACGGACGTGCGACTGGAGAATGACATGATGTTAGTCGAACCTAAGGTGTAATAAAACACAGAACATAAATTTGTACATAACTGACCTCCCCGCCGATCTGGAGTGCGGATGACCGACGGGGAACACTACGGCGCCTGCCGATCTGACTAGGCTATGCTGACCTAGCAAGTGAGCATGGTTGCCCCACTCAGTGCGTGGTGTGTAGGATGTCCTCTTTCGAACGACCGCGGCTCATGTTCTTTAAAACATTCTTCGACTCTATGAAGATGTACTTGAAAGTTTTCAGAAGCCCTGGTACGGTGTGCTTTGGGCTGTGGATGGTGGTCTCTGATGCGCTTGAGATCTGCTGTAGCCGCTCCAACTAAAGTGACAGAAAAAACTGGTTCAGTAACAAACAGTACAAATATCATCAATAAAATGAGCAAAGGTTGTAAGTGTTTTACGGTGTCGTCACGCCGCGAAGCGTTGTGTTGATCGAACGAGTGATAGAGCCTCTCCTGGTGCGTCACTTGCTCTGAACGCTCTGGTGGAGGACGAGTGAGTCTGGTGTGCGACCGTGGTACGTAGCACTCGATGTACTGACGGTATGTCCGTACGTCATACGGTTGCTGCTCCTGTAGGATCTCGATGTGCGTCGTCTTTGTCCAAGTCGTAAACCACTCATGCTGGACTGCTTGCTAGTCCTCAGCATGTCGGCCCGCCCCCGATTGCCTACATTTCAGAACAATTGATGTTAGAACAACAGATGTAGGTATGAAGTTTAAACATTATTCGGATGGAGTTGGATTCACAAGTGGACGACTTGTTGTAGGGAAGTGCTCCTTGCACTTAGCAGACGGCATGGCTCTAGAGTGTCCTCAACATGTTAGTCAATCGGGTCGTGCAACTTGGGGATACGAGTGCACTACTTTCTCGAAGGAGGGCCGCCCAACAGGGAAGTGCTCCTAACTCTACAACTGTAGGATCACGTAGCAGACGATAAGGCTCTGTTTCACACTGGTGTCACGCCGCGAAGTGTCACACAACCCCATGTACGTGGCGCAAGGATGGCTGATCCCCAACTATATTGAGGCATCGCTCCAGCCTCCGCGTCAATCAAAGACTCGGCGATGCGGGCGAAGCTAGGATACACCCAATCACCTTATGTGGTGGGAAACAAGACCAAACCAAGGAGATGAAGAAGGTAAGTGACGAGGTGCGTCCTAATGACCTCGTAGGTGCATCCTTCGAGCGTTGACTGAAATTCCTTAGCTAAGTCTGAGCGTTGCCACGGGCACCGTTCGGGATAGGTATGCTGAACCGATGCCCCATCTGGGCCTTCCAATCCGTCGACAAACGGCCTGGAACAAGTGGCTCACCCCTGATCGGGAGACCAATCAAGAATGAGACGTCCTAGAGAGTGATCGTCATCTCACTCCACCGAAAGTGGAAGGTGTGCGTCTCGGGTCTCTACTTGTCACCAAGTGCAAACATCATATTATCGTCCAGGGTGAAGAGGCGTTCGCCCAAGAGCAACCTCGCAAAGGGCAACAAGCCCGTGTCCCGAAGGATTGGGACGTAGCGAGCATCAAGCTATTAGTAATCTGTCCCGGACCGAAGCACGAAGGGTGGAGAGCCATCTGCGTCCCCGGTGATCCACAACTTGCACTGGTGATGCTCGTCGTAGAAGGGTTCCAGAAGCTCCGGTAGAGACATGGCTTGCAAGAGATGAAAGGGACAAATTATTAGTGAATAGATTGATAATGACGATGAATTACTATAAATTAAAAATTATGGCTAAATACAGACAACAAATTAATTACACTAATTAAGTACGACTAAATTAGTTGTGACTAAATTGATACGAGTGATTCAATACCACTAAATTAATTAGGGCTAATTAATTACCACAAATGGATTACAAATAAATAATTGCGACTTAGTAATGACAACTACATTATTCAGGACTAAATTAATTACGATGAATTAAATAGCACTAAAATAATTATGACTAATTTATTACCACAAATTGATTACAAAAAATTACTACTTAACAAGGCAACTAAATTAATTATGACTTAATAAGGGTACTAAATTAATTACGAGTGATTAACTACGACTAAATTAATTATGACTAATTAACAATAGCTAATTAATTAAGACTTAATGAACTACAACTAATTAATTCTAACTAATTATTTATGACTAATTAATTAACTAACACCGACTAATTATGACTAATTAATTCGTAACTAATTAACTATGCCTAAATAATTACAAGTAATTAATTACATAAGATTAATTTAACTACGACTAATGAACTCACACAAATTTTATTACGAAATTTGAAAACGACTAAATTAATTACGCCTTAATAATTATAACTAATTAACTAACTACACAATTAATAAAGAGAATACATATGGAAAAAAATATACATTAGTATGGCTGGTAATGATAGCTGTAAACAATGCTTAATCGTCTGGAAAAATGAAATTGATAGAACGAGCGGGAATGAGAAAGCGAACGAGTGAGGATGAGAGTTTGTGAATCATCTCATCGTCGCCTCGAAATTTATAGGCGCAATGATGTCCGGGCGATGGGAGTGCGGACGAGACACGTGTCAGATGAAGAAGCAATCGGGCGAGGGCGCACGGATTTTGGCACGTTCGCGCGCGCACCACATGGACAAACCCTCTCTGGTCTAGGTGAAGAATCTAGACCCGTCATTATGAGTTAATGGAGTATTTTGGTTATTAATGACAAATCTACTTGTGAGACTAACACTTCTATTGTTATACCTATTGTTTAGTCTCAGTTGGATATAAAGGTGAAAATCAAAGAGGTATGCATTTGACATCATAATCTTATATCTTGTTGCATTCCTCAAATCCAAAATATAGGTTGAACTCTACAAATAGTCTAACTTGAATATGTGCATATGTTCTCATTATACATTCATGTATGCATACATCTAGGGGGAGTTCACTCTATGTTTTGTTGTTTCATTAGTATTGATCCATATTCCTTTGTCCATATATATTAAGGATTTTTACTTTGAAACATATCATATGAGTATACAAAACTTGTGTAGTTTATACATACTCATATTTATCCTCATTCAATTATTTGTAATTGAGGTGGTTGTCATCAACTACCAAAGAGGGAAAGATTGAAGTATCTTGTCCCACCATCATGAGTTAATGGTATGTTGTGGTAATTAATGACAATCACATTGTAGAACTAATGTTTTCCATGAGTTGGTGAAATAAGTTATGTTCCATGATGTTGAAGACTTTGGATGACAACATGAGTTGATCGTCATCAAGTCAAGACTCGGGATGAAGGAAATCATCATGTGTTGATGATGTTCAAACCAAGATCCCGAAGTGCAGAAGATCATCATGTGTTGATGATGTTCAAGCCAAGATCCCGAAGTGGAGAAAATCATCATGCGTTGATGATATTGAAGTCAAGATCTTGGAGTAAAGGATGCATCATGTGTTGATGCATATCAAGATCTCTAAGAAGAAATGATCATGAGTTGGTCATCAAGTCAAAAGAGTGCATCATGGGTTGATGTATGTTCAAGTCAAGAACCCGGACTTGAAGTGAAGATGTACGTCATCAAGCTTCAAGAGGATGTGCAAGGCAAATATATGACTAGCTAAGGCTAAGGATGTGTTTCTAGTCTTTTTACCGGTCTTGGTGTTCGGATGGAAGACTGGATTGTTAGTATAGGTTGCCGTACTATTAAGAGGGGTCTTTGACTAGTAGCTTGAGTTAGTCATGTTGCTTATATTTGCGAATATGTTTTGCAAATAGTTGAGGCTCATGCATAATCCTTGTAGCATGTGACTTTAGTTTGCAAATGTGTTTTGCAAATGGTTTAAGTCCATGTACCTTATTCCTTGTGGCATTGATTCTAAAAGTTATCAAATATGTTTTGCAACTTGTTGAGAATCTTGCCTTTAACCTTTGTTTGCATTGTGCATCAATTTGGCAAATGTGTTTTACAAATTGACTTGAAGCGAATGCAATCTGCTGTATTTCTCAGGAAAATCAGTAGTACCGGCGTGTTGTCTGTGGTACTACCGCTCAGCGGTACGACCGGCTCGTAGTGTGGTACTACCGCAACCCGGTCATTCTGATTTATTGTCGGCGGTACGTTTTTTACAGAACAACACCTTTGAGCATGAGTTGCTCTGTTGAGGTGTGGTAGTACCGGAGCCTTCGTGGCGGAACTACCGCATCGCGGTTGTACCGCATTTCCTTCGGCGGTACTACCGTGTGCCATTCGGACCGTCCGAAAGTGACCTAATCGTGCGGTTAAAACACACGGTCCGAACGACCCATTTGATCTAAGCAGTCCACGTGTTTAGTCTGATCGAGAAAAGCTGATCTGGTTGTTTTTGTGAAGCGGTAGTACCGGCGTCCCTTGAGCGGTACGATCGTAACCGGGAAGTTCCGATTTGTTGAGCGATACGTATTTTCCAGAGAGCAACATTTTGGCTCTTTTGAGAAACGATAGTACCGCCCTTGGTGAGCGGTAACCGGCCTCAGCAGTAGTACCGCATGTTGGTTGGCGGTAGTACCGCGCCGCTTTTTCAACGACTAGTTCAGAGCGTTGTGTGCGGCTGATTCGACCGTTGAACCATCGAGCGGTAGTACCGGCCGTTGAACGGTGGTAGTACCGATTGTGCTGATTTTTCAGCAAACTTTGTCCCAACGGCTAGTTTTTGTGTGTGGGCTATAAATACCCACCTTGGCCGGTTGTGGGAAAGTTGCTGGTGCCATTACACACTCCTTTGAGCTAAGAGCAAGCTCTCTCATCTCTTTTGTGCATGTGTTGCACTTAGTGAGCTTGGAGAGCAAACCCTAAGTGCATATGTTTCATTAGGTAGTAGATTGTGTATCCACTTGAACTTAGATACTTGATTTGTTCAAAGGAGAGTCCTAGACTTGTTACTGTTAGTGTTTGCTGATACCTAGACGGCGTGGAGGTGTTGTGGTTCGGTGATCTTCTCAAAGAAGGTTGTGAGAAGACCCGGACGTTTTGTGAGTGGCTTGGTGCTCGTCATCTCCGGAGTGGAGGAAGAGTAACCCTAGTGGATCGAGGTATTGGTTCTTGTTGGGACCGGTCCAAGTGGTTGGACTTACCTCGGAGGTGTTTGGCTTAATTTATGGAGCTAGTGCAATTGATTTTGGGCTTACATCAACGTGGATTAGGGGAGACTGGCAAGTCTCCGATCACCACGGTAAAACATCGTTGTGTCACTGTGGTTTGATTTCTTGTGCTTTACTATGTTGCAATTTACATTCCTTATATTGAATTGCTTACTTGTATGTGTATGATTGCTATCTTTATATAGTCTCATATTGTTGGTACACATAGTAAACACTAGTTGATTTAGGTCTTAATTGTGCAAAACCGAATTGATTTATAATTCCGCATAAAACTCGGTTTTAGCCAAAGAAGTTTTTAAAACCGCCTATTCACCCGCCTCTAGTCGGCCTCGATCTTACACTAGAGTCAACTGGAATTGCACACGAGCCGGCGTGAGGCACATCCAAACTGTCATATTTGGCAATACCGCGTGAGGAGACCCATATTTGCAAATACCAACCAGAAGAGTGCCATTCAGGGGAGAAAAAAAACTCTTGGATCAAGCTTGGTTCCTCGAGTAGTTCTGTACGTGGTACGTATGAGACGTGGTATTTTAAGTATTATACGTATACGTATGCTAATGGAAGTGTTTCTTCGGCCCAATTTGCTTTTTTAGGGAAAGTGTTTCTTCGGTCTAGTCGTGAACTCGTGATGTATGGCCGAGTGGCCTATGCGATGGAGTCTCCACTTCAGTACTGGGCCGGCCCATCTTTCGAGTGACGCGGAGGTCACTGCAGTTTATGTTGGGCCGTGAAAGGAGCAGCGGTTTGGTCGTTTTCTTTCTTAAAGATAAAAATTCGCAAAACTACCCTACTATTGTCAAAATATCACAAAACCATATCTTTAAGTATCTATTTCAAAGAACCACGCCTACATGTACATACATTTCACAAAATCGCACTTTTAATTAGTGATTGTTAAAGTAATCGTGTTTCTTTGATATAGTTGTTTAAGAGTGTCGTTTTGTAGTAGTTTTGAAAATGGTAAGGTGGTTTTGTGAAATTTACTCTAAAAATTCAGCGGATTGGTCTTCTTTGTATTGGGTCGGTCCATCATTTGAGTGACAAAAAAGATTCAGTGCTTGGTGGTGCATTGCGTTGGCATATCTTAAAGTTGAGTGAAAAAGAAACATAGGAGAGTGGCACATCACTGTTTTCTCTCCGTAGTTCAATTTTTGACCCGTTGGACATAATTGATCATCTAAGCAAGACATTTCTACACTCTTGAAAAGTTGCACCTTAGCTAGACATACGCTGTAGAACTTTCTATTAAGGTATTTAAGAGGTACAAAATGGTAAAAGTTGAAGAAAATGAAGCACAAAAGTGTGCCACACCTCCACTTTTTTCCCACCTTTCAATTCAGATCCAATTGACACAATTGCACCTAAGCTAAACACTGAAATACGCTAAACCCTCTATTAGGTTGCACCTAAAACATAAACTCAAACATTCTAGAACATTATATTGATATATTTAAAAGGTACTAAAATAGACAATAACACATATATACAAAACCCACTATAGATAAATCTAAGTGTTACTAATTTATTTAGAGAGAAGCAATTTTGTCATTACTATACGTTGCCGATCGAGTCGCCGATCTTACGAAATAAACAGAGAAAAATGGCAAAGAGTTCTTGAGAGAGAATGTGACTGCTCTTTATTGATATGAACTGGATCCTTTACAGGGGGTGCCATCAACAAGGCGGTGGACTAATCCTAATTACACTGAGCGTAGTGCTTACTATGCTATTGAATCAGACTTGAAACATAAATCTAATGCTGATTGTGATGCTTCAATCTGATGGAATGTGATTGAATGTTCTTGTCCTTTCTGTCGTTCGCAGTCTCTTTTAAGTAGTCGATGAAGTGGTGATAGTTACTTCTTGAACAGACGTCTGTTGGAAGTGTCGCGATTGGTCGGAGCGAGGCGACAGTTGGTAAAGTATCAACCGTTCGGCGGTTGAGTGTCTGTAAAATACTTAACCGTATGGTGGTTGTTATCAGTATCTTAGGACTATGAAACGTTGCGTGGTATGGAGCAAATATGATATGTGTTCTATTCCTCGCACGATAAGGAATATGCTTGGAGTTAAACCCAGATGCTAGTGCATTACGTCTATGAGTAGTCACCTGGTCGAGGACTAGGTACAAGACCTCATCTGACCAGGGTACCCATTATGTAATCTCTGGAATCCTTACGATCACGGAGGTCATTAGTCTTAGGGGTTAGGACCACGAAGATATATGGTCTTTTATTATGTATTAAAGTAATACATAGAGATTTTAATCATCGTCAATATATTTCTTCGACGAAAGAGAAAACTAATGGGAAATCAAAATATTATCATATCCTCATTGTCGTTCACACTTCTATTTTCAGTTGCCATCGGAGTAAACTTTCCACTCTTTTTCATTTTAAAACTTGATATGATGAAAAACACTTTAGAATTTAAATTAGTGTAAGTGGATAACGCCACATATGATTTTTACTGTGAAATTCTTTTTCGGATGACGAACTTTCTCTCTCTTACCACCTATGCTTCAACTCACTCTTAATTAACATATCACATAAGGCTTTATTATAAAATATTACTTAGCTAATTAGCTACAATATTATACCTAAACAATCCATTCAATGAATGATTATTCAACCTTGCCATACTAAATCAAGAAAAAACTGATATAATCATGTATATGTAATATGGACACCCCTAGTCTAACATGAGAGAACACCTCAAACCACAACCCAACCGAACGTGGCCTATCTTGCCTTAGAGATCTCCGATCATTTTTATTCTGGATCTGCCACTGCATACTGTTGGAAATATGCCCTAGAGGCAATCATAGAGATAATTATATTTCATTATGTTCATGACATTGGATAATGTGTTATCTTGTTCCTAGAATAATATTGTTAATATTTATTATCAAGTATGTGACTTGGTTGTGAAACTCTATATTTCTGCGATAATTATTCTTACACGATCCTCGGTCGTAAACATATGAGGACACATATGAATAGACTAGCATATGTATTGGTTGATGACTATGTTTCACGAGTCATAGATATGGGGATATCAAACCGATAATATGGACACATGTTAGAGAACATGATGTTGGATAAGACCCACCTTGAGACACTATTGAGATTGTTATGAATCTATGTGTCATTAGTTGGTCTCAAGCAATGATGATGTATAATCCTTAGACCTGAGATCAAGATGGTTTCCTACATGTGTAAGAGCACTCTTAGGGGTTGCCAAACGCTACACCAGAATCGGGTAGTTATAAAGGTAGCTTTCGGGTATGCTCAAACATGGAGAGGAATGTGACCGGTGGGATATGGGATTTGCCCTCCTAACATAACAGAGAGATGTCTCGGGCCCTCGCTGTGATCGGATAAAGAAAGTGCATGGCCATGCCACTAGTAGTCAAGTGTTCACCACATAAGGTTATCGATACTCGACGAGAAAGTATTGAATACCCATGGATGACACAACATCTCACCCGAGTTCAACCAGATATCGTGAGGCAAAGGAGAATACATGAGTAGGTCATTTAGTTCGACCGACTCCGATCGGGTCGTATGGAGATACAAGCAAGTCGTAGATCGGTCGAACGTAATCACAGAGTGGTCGAAACCAAGTCGTAAGGAGTTATGAGTTGGTCGTGATCAAATACGAATCGGTCGTATAGAGATAGGACACGGTCGTAAGTGATGAGGACTCGTCGATATCATATTGCATTAAGGTTCGTCTGATATAATTTGTGTGTTTTCGGAATCGATATGTTCGCTAGGAGCCGCTTTTACTCGTGATCGGAAATGGTTTCGAATCACAACCAATTACACATGAACCTCTGGGTCACACACTTAACGGGTTGGAACAAACCAAGCACGAATACGATTAAATGAACGTGTTTGGATAGGATCCGCCACGAGCACTATATAAGGAGGTGCATGAGGCTATTGGGATAGATGCGTGAAACACCACCAAACCCTAGCCGCCATCTCCTTGAGAGCTCCACCGCGACTTAGTCTGCCGCACACCGACGTTCGGTTGTTCCTTCCTCGGGCGTGTGGATACCGTAGAGGCGCTACTACGATTGTTGCGCTTGAGGACGATCCGCGATCTTCACAAGGAACCGCAGACGTTGCTGGAGGAGACGATCGGCTCGTGAGGACGTTGGACGATCGACTACGACCGCTTCATCGACGCGCTCTTCATTGGACTCGCCGCTCCAACCCTTCTTCCGCCGCTCACAAGGCGTCGGTGGTAACGATATATGATCATCTACTTGCTTGGCATCCTGGTTCGCGTGGTAGAAATTTTTGTTTGTAGCTATCGTAGTCTACCCCGTGACCCAACACATACAACTGTATGAGTAGTTGCACATATGTGCAGGCAACGTTAGGTAGTGTTTTGACAATTTCTAGCTAATTTAGCTTCAAAGAGCTACATTAATACATTGTTATGTATACAGTATGACATGTCACACTATACAAAACCACTTTCACTTTAACTCGACTAATCACCATGCAATTACAAAATTAAATTAGAGAAAGACTACAAAACGCTATAGCGTTTTTCTTTAGAACAACGGGATAGCACCTCCGTTCGATGCAAACATAAGAAATCCGATGACCGCGCCCGGTGATGCAAGGCGGAACGGTAGTTCTTGTTCTAGTGGCCAAGGCATATGCGCTTCATCATCTCAGAGGGAGTAGAAGTAGGACTCCCTCATAGACCTGGACGGCGATGCGCTCGTCGACCTCCACGCCGCGCTGCCCTGCGGGCCGAGGTGGAGGCGCTGCCCTGTGTGCGCCTCGGCCCCGTCGACGTTGAGTGGGCGCACGTGCTCGCCAAGGGATGGGCAAGCCCGCTCCGCGGGTTCATGCGCGAGCACGCAGTACCTCCAATGCCTCCACTTCAACTGCATCCGCCTCCCCGATGGCGGGGCTCACAACATGTCGCTCCCCATCGTGCTCGCCATCGGCGATAGGGAGAAGGAGGACATCGGAGCAAGCCCAACATCACGCTCGTCGGGCCCAGCAGCGACCTCCTCGCCATCTTGCGCAGGTCCGATTCGTTCTCCGTGCTGCTCTTCCCTATCTTTTTGGTGGTGGCATATGATTCATGACTGATTGCCTATTTTGTCGATCTCTCTATTTATTTGTTTCTATTCATATCACGTGTTCTTGATGCTAAAGAGGCTGCCATTTTGTTCGTTCTTGGCTCGATCAAACACAATGGTTGTAGTTTTCATAGAAAAATAACTAGGACATGATAAATTCGCTCACATTTACTGCATTTTGGGTGTGAAAATTCTGTTTACAATGATAAATTTGCAATCGGATGAAAAATTGAAGGCAAAGGAATGTAGCAAGCATTGCCAGTTGAAGGAATTCTGTTTTGACTCAACCAACTTGCTCACAATTTCAGAACCGATGTATGCCGTACTGGCTATCCTTCAATTGTGGGAAGCTTTCATGGAAGCGTCTTACATAGTGCTGCTGCTTCCAACACGATGAAACTCGATGAGACTTAGGATGAAATTTCATGAAACACTTCAAAAATTAGCATGAATCTGAGTGAAAATTCATAAAACACGGTGACATCCCCTGAGACTTGGGATGAAACACGATGAAACTCTATGAGAATTGGAATAAAATAATGGTACTTTGGGATAAAACTATATGAGACTTGATGAAACTCCATGAGACTTGATGAAACACCATGATACTACATGAGACTTGATGAAACATGGTGAAACTCCATGAGACTTCTTGATGAAACACGATGATACTGCATGAGACTTGATGAAACACGGTGAAACTCCATGAGACTTGACGAAACACGGTGATACTCCCTGAGACTTAATGAAACACGATGAAATTCCATGAGACTTAGGGTGAAACAATGGTACTTTGGGATGAAACACTACGAAACTTGATGAAGCACGAAGATACTCCATTAGACTTGGTGAAACTCCATGAGACTTGGGATGGAACTTCATGAAACACTTCAAACATTAGCATAAATCTGAGTGAAACTGGATGAAACACGATGATACTCCATAAAACTTAATGAAACACGATGAAACTCTATGAGACTTGGGATGAAACTCTATGAGACTTTGGGATCAAACTATATAAAACTTGATAAAACATAATGAAACTCCATGAGACTTTATGAAACACGATGATACTTCATAAGACTTGATGAAACACTTCAAACATTAGCATGAATCTGAATGAAACATGATGATACTCCATGAGACAACATGAAACTGAATGGCTAGATGCTATACTGTTGAGAAGGGCTCCCAACGGTATAGCGTGCCCTAGTTGCACTCTTAAATTAATTAAACCACAAATACCAATTAAGCACGTACATATGAGTTATTATAACCATCCTCATCATCATGTAGTATAAGTACACACCACACACATCACTGTAGAATCGAAACACACTGCCACGTCGTACAACCTTAGAAGCAAACACTCAATTCCTGATGAGCGCTAAGTACGTACATAAATATATAGTAGCACGCGATCGATCCGTGGGCGAAGACGATGAAAACTTAGTTACACAAAACATGCGTACACACACATATGTATTTATGTATGTAGCAGAGATCGATGCATGAGCTTGCATGCATGTAACTTGCGTCAGTCCCTGTCGTGGAGGCCGAGCTTGCGGTCAACGAAATGGCCGACAGCCTCGAACGCCGGACCGAAGAATCCACTGCCACCGCCTCGCCGTCTCTGGTCGCTGTTGTTGTCTCTGTCGTGCTGCGACCCTGGCGCTTCGTGGACGTGGACCTCCCTGGTATTTATGACCATGGGCGGCCTTGTGCCGTCCTGCGGAGCCCAGAACACGGTTGGAGCGTTGTACGGTACGGTTGCTCCTCCGGTGTAACCGTCGCCGCCGTTGTTGTAGGAAGAGTTGCTGTTATTGTGGCCACCACCGTCATAGTAGGGTGTTGCACTGTTGCCGTTGTTGTAGGGGGTGCTGCCATAACCATTGTAAGTGTAACCCCCGTTGTTGCTGTAGTTCATGTCGTTGTTGTCGCCATCGTGGTTGGTTTTGGCGGTGTAGCTTGTGTAGTCGTCGTCGGCTTTCGTGCTTCCCGACTTCTTCAGACGCGACGGTGGGCGTTTCTTATCGCTGGTTGCTTCATTTTGGTCGCCTTCGTATCCGTCGGCAGAGCTCGAGTATTGGTTGTTGCCGCTCTGCCCGCTGGAGTATGATTTGTACCACGACATCTTCTCTTTCGTTCTGCCTTAAAGTCCTTTTATCCTGGATGTTAGAATTTTTTTAAAATAATATTATTTTAAAACATAATTACAAAAATATATCGTCTCTCCAAAAAATTACAGAATATGTTCTCATGCCATTGAAATGGCGACAGAACATATCGCCATTTCAATCGGCGACAGAACCCTCTCCTCTTATCGCCGGTCCAAACCATCTATCGCCATTGAAATGGCGATAGGTCCCTATCGCCATTTCAAATGGCGACAAGAAGCCCACCCTATAAAAACCCAAAATTCAGCGATGACTCATTCTTATTCGTAAAAAAGAGAAGGAGAGAAGAGTAGAGGTGAGGAGAGAAGCTAGCGGTTACCATCTCATTCGATTGCCAACCTCTCGATAATTTTTTAACCGAATGGATTACATAGTTTTAGATGTACTGCTACGTAATGCAAGATAGTTTTACATAATACTTTTGATTGTGTAGTATAGTTTTAGATATGCGTTAATCGTGGAAATGTTCTTTATGGTGCGGTCGTCAAATATGTCCGACTCGACATCGTCAATTTCAAAATTTACTATGGTCAAGGGACTATTCTAGAGGGTCCCGAGGGATTGATTTGCGTTATTTCCAATCGGCAACCGCACCCTAGCAAGACGAGCAGCGTACATGGGGCGCCGTGATGCGTGGTTGTTCCATACATTCCAAGTGGATGTGATGTGTACGATCCGACTTTGAGTTGCCTTTCCCCACGGAGAGCACAACCGACATATTGGGAGTTAGTGCGACTGGGGACCAAAATCATGGCGATCATATGTACGCATCGCGAGGAGGCAGTGGTGAAAATTGGTCCTTCTCGCTCAAGCATATGCCAAACCCACTCCTCCACCCGCAATAACAAGAAGGAGGTGTCGAGGCCAAGAGGAAGTTGGGGATCGCAGACCACACACAAGGCGCACACAATTGTTGAAGCTCCCGGAGTTATTGATGCTGTCGATGAAGACCCTGCGGAAGTAGCTCCTACGACCATGCAAGCTACTGGTCTTGCTGACGAGGGTGAGGAGGTTGAAGCCGTAGTGCAAAGGATGGATCTCAAAGACCGAGACTACATGGCATTGTCTGAAGATGAAGGTTCCGACGACGAGGATGAAGTTGACGACAAAGGTTCCATCCGACCGAACACATACCGATTCGACAATCTGTCGCCAACTAAAGCTCCGTGTGCCGGGAGAATGCACTCAGAGTGAGGTCGACTAGGAGCTATGTACAAATGCAAGGAGGCCGTGTAGGACGCGGTCAAATCTGGCCTTGTCGGTCATGGCGCACATTCAGAGTCGTCAAGTCGACCCGAGATTCTACGATGTGAAGTGCAAGATAGAGGATGCCCTTGGCAAGTGCACGATTTCACCAAAGTGGGACACCCATCTTTGGAAGTGCTCTATAGTGGTCCTCACACATGCGTCGTTTCGAAGTCAAGATACCCCCACCGAACTCGCCATCGCTTCATCGCCAACCTTATGTACAAAGTGAGATCGTGGATAATCTAGATTTTGAGCCACGATGCATCATTCGGCGATTGAGGCAAGGTTCCAATACACAATCGACTATGCGAAGGCTTGGAGGGCAAAAGCGAAGGCATTGGAATTAAGGTGGGGCACATTCGAGGATTCCTACCACAACCTCCTGCGCAAACTTCGAGTCATACAAGATGAAATCACGCACCCATATCGATATTGAAGACGCCACGCACCAAGTGGACCAATAAGAGGGTATTGCAATGAGTATTCTTCGCGTTTGGTCCATGTATCAACGCATTCAAGACCGCCGCCAATCTTGTGCGAGATGGCACATTTTTGACTGGAGGTACAAGGGCGGACATCGACCGCAATAGCGACAGACGGAACAATCAAGTTCTTCTGTAGCATTATTCGCTTTGAAAGCGAGAACACGGATAGTGGTTGTGGTTCCCGAAGAACGTGAGGATTTCACAGTGCAAGACCGTCCCCAACGTGTGCCTCATACATGATCGGCATGCGTGCCGCCGCGTCAATAACCCAACAGCAACAAGGTGAGAACGCACCACTTCCATGGCCGGATCTGCGAGGCGGTGGTGCATGAGGCACTTGGGTGCAAACTTCTACAAGCGCCCAAGAACAAAGACTTGATGAACATGTTCAAGCGGTAAACTGTAACAACGAAACCGCGGGAAGTTCAAACACTCTGAAGTTTCTAGATGAGCGGACCAAGACACACTGAAGGGCAGGCGAGAAGGGTCGCCTAAGCGCCGACCAGCCCCCAAGCATTGCCGAGATACCCACAGATGCTCCGGATTGACGAGGAGGACGGGCGCAGTCACATGCTTCTCGACCGGATTGAGCACGAGTCTAAGGAGAAGTGGTCGCCGCTCCATGACAGGTGGCGCCGATATGGTGTCATGACAACTAATCTAGCCGAGGTGTACAATGGGTCATCTTGCGGTGCAAGGTGCCTCCCTTTGGTGGGTATTGTGGAGGCAATACTCACGCATGCTGACGAAGTACTTTGTTGATGAAGCAACAACGCATCGCGAGCCATGGCAAATGACAAAATCAGACTCGCCATGATCACCAAGTACATGGAGGAGAAGAGCAAGAAGGGTGAGACGCACCGGGCATTCAAGATGGGCACAAGGGAGCTTCGCCGAGGTGATGTGAGGATAAAGGACGCCATGGACGAACCGTGAGAGGGTTACCCATGAGTGCATCGTTACGCGCTAGTTGCACATGCACTTGCAACAAGCCCTTCTTCATAGGCCTGCTCCCATGTCATAGCCGCATGTCCGACGGTGGCGCAGCATCCCGGTCAATACCTCTCTGTCTATTTCACCAAGGAGGCGGTGATGCAAACCTGGACCGCGGAGATATATGGTTACGCTGTGGTTGGTCATTTCACTGGCCATCCGACCTGGGAGCAACTAATCTGGGCTGCGGACATTGATAGGTTCAAGGGAAAAGTTGGACGACGACAGGTACGGCGCATCAGGAATGACATGAACGAAGCAGAAACCGGACGGCGTCTGAAGAAGTGCTCTATTTGTAGGAGTGCAGGCACACCTTCAAGAAATGTCCCACGAAATCCTCAAGATGAAGGAGACATCGCCACTCCGGACGTCGCGGCGGGGACCTCATCCGGTCACCCAACTCGAGAGATATTCACGGGGGGCGTTGAGGTCTGCGACCAATGTTATTACCAATGTTACAATTATGTTATTGCACGGACGGTAGTAACATGTTATTGCCAATGTTCAATTATCATTTTAATTAAGTGTTATCATGTTTTTCGAATGTTATGTAATATCGCTATTAAGTGTTATGATGTTTTGCTATGAATGATGTTTTGCTTAATTATCGTAGTTTTCATAGTAATGGCGAGTTCACATTTGTTTCCTTACATAATATGCGCTTCATGTACATGAGCAAGCGTATTAATTCATCGGCGCATCGCAATATCACTTACCTTTCTACTTACGAATCGCTCATATCTCAATCTTTCTCGTAAAATTCTTCGAAAATTCATCGTACTAGAACAACATACAACGATCAAAAAATGTTATTATAGTCTAACAGATTTTGCACCGTTAAAAACGATAAAAATCAAAGGGCGGCAAACCTAGCTAGAGAATGAAAATTTGGCTTGCTTCGTCGCCATTTGAAATGGCGACAGAACACATCGCCATTGAAATGGCGACGAGGACCTATCGCCATTTCAATCGACGATAGGTGGCCGGACCGGCGGATGAGGAGGAGAGGGTTTACGCCATTGAAATGGCGATATGTTCTGTCGCCATTTCAACTGGCAACAGGAACATATTTCTGTAATTTTTTGGAGAGACGATATATTTTTGTAATTATGTTTTAAAATAATATTATTTTAAAAAAAATTTCCTGGATGTTATACACATATGATATACACATGTTGCTTTGGTTGATTTTAGTTCCAATTAAAACAACACGCAGAGATGCATGGTCACGGAAACCAAACAATAACACTTGTATGAGAATTCTAGATCTCGAGTGCTTAATGTACTAACTGTTCAGGAACAGATAACAAGATGCAAATATTTCGCCTAGAACAGTGAAAAGTGAAAAGAAAGAGAAAATAAAGAGGCTTTTTGAGTATGCACGCGTACCCCTGGGGCCAGATAAATTGGACGGATGCCTTCGATCCCGTATGAAACCTCTGCACCGAGCGTCCGTGCCAGGCATCGTTCTTATGGCAGCCGTTCTTATAGCAGCGGTAAGTCCGCGGTCTACCCAAGAAAAGTCTTCGTTGTTAAATAGAAAAAGGCATTCTTCCTCAAAGAACCTTCAATCATTGAATTTTTCCTTGTGATACCCTATAATCACGAACAATCAGATAGGTTTATCTGCGGTTAAAGGCAGCGTCCAAAATGTTTTGGGAGAGGAAGATCAAACGCCCCCGCCACCGGTTTCGAACCCTACCTTCCCTCTTACACCAAATTTAAAAGAAAAAAAAAAAAACTCTCCTGACGTATGACAAGGCTCTTATTTGCATTTAAAAGTTTCCCATAAACCCGCTCATAATCTAGTCCATTCATTTTAGATTTAACTTTATCTTGCGAGGTAATTTCACGTTAGATCGGAAACAAATAGCTCAGATGTAAGGGCATGTACAAACAGTATAGGCAACTGTTGTCTATAATACCACTCCATGTCATCTATAGATAACGCTAAAGAGTTCCTACAATAGATTGTCTTTTTACATATTTCTATAGACAACTCCTCCAGATATAATATGTCTTGCTTTAAGTATTCTGGTCAACCATCGTATAAGAGATAACTCAATCTCTACGCCCATCTCTCGCCCACATCGCCTCGCGGTCCTACCTAGACTTACCAACAGCTGACGTCGTATATTGTACACGCTCCAGGCCTCTCACATGTACGTAATAGCAGTAGTCACTGCCGACGTGCGCAAGCAAGCAAAGATTAAACGGAGTTGACGTCTTGACTCTGGAGGGAAGCGTACGCATCCAGCGAAAGCGCCCATCAACCCAACCAATCCCAACTAGCGATATATTCACTTGAGTGCCAGGCGCTCGCGCTGCTGAGCGGAGGACGAGGAGACTTTCACAGGGAACGTGCACGAAATTACTTCGAATGCAGTAAGTACGAGCAACTGACTGTAGGACCATTTTTTTTATAAAGTTTTGAAACATGGTCTTTAAAATACAAATTTGATCATTAATTATAATTATAATATATTTATAGAACCTAATAAAATTATAATATTATAAAAGTATTTTTTGGGATGAATCTACATATATTTTTTTGTATATAATCAAAATATTTAAAAGATATTCATATCTAAAGTTTTCAAAATTTAACTGTAGGCATACCATAGCGACTTTTTTTTTACTGGAGGGAGCAGCTAGTAGGCCTTCCGTAGCTACCCTACCATTTTGACAGTGTATAGCGACATACGAACATTACTGACACGCACTTGCACAAACATTAATGTGGTAAACAAATCGGTAGATGGGATAGATGATCATGTCGACAGGTACATTCATACTATGATATTAGTCATTTTTAGCCAGAAGTAGCAGATCCTATCCACAACCACCAAATTTTACTTGATCCACATATATGTTTCTTGCCCGTCTTAGTCCAATACGTGTACTGAACTACTGGTCTGACATGCACAACGATCGTAAGAACTTAAAAACCTTATTTCCGGTGTCGTACGTCCTCACACTGCACTGATGGAACGATCGATCGGAAAGCTTGTGTGTACATTTCCGTTTTTTATGTGCCCATATGCGTTTACATTCCACGACGTGAAACGATCTATTCTCTTATATATATATATATATATATATATATATATATATATATAGCCAATTCATTCAGACGTCCCATCTCAATATTGTACGTAGTACTAATGATGCCAGCGAGATTGAGCAAGCGAATGGCTCGATCGATCGAAGGATGGATCATTTCCCAAAACTGCTAGCATAAATAAATGTGTAGTTTACTTGATTGAATAATTAAGAGGCCGGCAGGTAATGGGATAACGATGAGTATAGGACACCGCATGCAGGAGTGGCGACATAGACCAGTGACCATATATTGCAGAGTTACAATACTTAATACTGACCAGTGACCACCTATACTTGCAGCAAGTTGGAGCGCGAGGGCACCCGGTATTTTCCAGTGATCTAGTGTTGTTTAAGTCCTGGCTTTCAAGCTTTCAATCTCATCCGAGTAGTAGGTCTCTCGGCATGTTGTTGTTGCCAAACTAGCGTTGCTGCTGCTTGATTTTACGACGAGCTATTTGTCCATTCTCGAATAAAAAACAACGAACTTGATTGTCAACTTCACTTAATTACATGCTATCATCGAAATTTACGTGGCCTAATCAGTGTGCTTCCTCGAGGTTTGTCGTAATTCAGAGCGAGAAAGTACCGGTGATGTTGACAAGACAGGCACGTGGTAATATAGTATCGAAAACATATATAATTATGTACTAGTTTTCATGTCGGGTTTTGTAGAGGTGTCTGCCCCAGCCGAGAGCTGACCCTGCGTGCGCGACCCAGGGTTTTAATTTTCGGTTGAAAACCTGTTTTACCGGTTCTATCGGTCCCCCGGTTAGGTTGTAAATCGGGTCCGAAAATTTTGGCCCATTTTCAAATCAGCCCGGTCAATTTGCAATGGCGATTCCTTTGTCGCTCCCTTCGTCGCCCTAGCAGCGCAGCCAGCGCTCGGGAGAGTCTTTGCGGCGGCTGCTATTGCTCCAAGTCCAAGCGCACTGAGGGGGCAGGCGAAGAAGAAGAACTCCCCTCTCGTCCTCAACGGCCGAAGCTCCCGAGCTCCAGGCTCCAGCTCCGCACGTCCTCAACGGCACATGGACGGCAGCGGACGAGCAGCGGCGGTACGGCGTATGGAGGCTCGGCCTCACAACGGTGCACTAAGGCCGGCCGAGAAGCAGAGGCGGGCACCGATGGTGGGCGCGAATGAGAAGCAGAGGCGGGCTCCGATGGTGGGCGCGGCCGACTGTCAACTCGAATCGATCCCCACGGCCGAAGCTCCCGAGCTCCAGGCTCCAGCTCCGCACCTCCTCAACGGCGCATGGAGGGCGGCGGTCGCGCAGCGGCGGATACCGGTGGTGGTGCGGTGCATGGAGGCTCGGCCTCACAATGGCGCACAGAGGCCGGCCAAGAAGTAGAGGCGGGCACCGATGGTGGATGCGGCCGAGAAGCATCTGTGACAGGTAATTGCTTTGTTTAGTAGCTCAAATTCTCTGTAATTCTTGAAGTTGATGTTGAGTTCAGTGGATACGCAGGCCTAAAAGTATTGATTGATAGCTTGGGATGTAGAATTTTGGTTGTTTAATGAGGCAGAAAGCATATAGATGTATGTGTTATATCACTTGCTGCCGCAAATTATATCAGAAGATTGGGATGTAGAATTTTGGTTGTTCAATGAGGCAGAGAGCATATAGTTTATAGTTCATACATACATTTGGCACTTGGCAGTAGCTCCTTTAAACTGATTTATGTGTTCTTATGATCTTGTGTTCATCCAATTATATTAGAAGAAACAACACTACAAAAGATGAAAACATATGGAATATCCAAATCATCATTGATCAATGATGATTTGGACATTCCATATGTTTTTATCTTTTGTAGTGTTGTTTCTTCTGCTTCATTATTATGTGATCATCATACATCCTCCATTTTTTTGGAATTGCAGAGGGCATTGATTATGTTTGGAGCCATGGGGATCAAATAGGAGTCGGATTCAAGTGCAAATATTGTTTAACGACTTTCGCAGGAGGAGGTGCAACCCGGCTTAGGCAGCATCTAGCGGGTATAATAGGCAATGTAAAAAGTTGCCAGCAAGTGCCACCGGAGGTTCGTGATGCGATGAAGACATCTGATCGGGCAAGGATGCAAAGGAGGAGACAAGCACACACGCAGAAGCTTAGAATCGAAAGAGAGATTTATGAAGAGATGAATGCACCAATTGATGTGCCCAACGATGAAGATTTACAAGAACAGATGGCTATCAATGCGTCATTGACGGACCTTCATTTTCGGGAGAGGGTGGAGCGTAGTGGTGGGACACACTACTACAAAACAGGCAATAGCAGACGCCTCATCACAGATGGTTCAAAAGGAACCGTCTGTGCTGGGTCTGTCGGGACCAGACATTTGCAGTGCCAGCCTATCACAGACGGTTCTTTAATAGAACCGTCTATGATAATTCACAGATGGTTCTATTAATGACTCGTCTGTGATAATGATGGTTTCACCGACGATTCTTAAAAAAGACCGTCTGTAAATTATCACAGACGGTTCTATTAAAGAACCGTCTGTGATACGTTCCACTGCTCATTTTATAGAGCTCGGACTATTTGGACCGTCCGATTCCGATCGAACGGTCTGAACAGACCCGGGTCTATAAAATAGCAAAAACATAGCAAAAAAACTTGTCATGATTGTCATCATACTTATCACCAGGTTTGTCACCAAGTTCATATGGACTTGACAATTACTTGTCACCAGGTTTTGTCAGGATATCACAAACGGTTCTATTATGGAACCGTCTGTGATTCCTTATCACAGACGGTTCCTTAATAGAACCGTCTGCGATCTGCCTTCATAACCCTAGGGCTCGCCCATTCATCTCCCTAGTGCCACCCATTCATCTCCCCAGTGCCCCTAGCCCGCTCAGCTCTCGCTCCTTCGCCTCCTCTAGGGCTCGCCCGTTCACCTCCCGTAAGCCTCGACACCGACACCGCCGCCTCCGACCTCGACGTTGCCACCCCCAACATCGACGACGATGCCACCGCCTCGACGTGCGGCCTCCTCCCCGCGCTGTCCTCCTCCCTGTGTCGGCGTCCTCCCTCTGCACCGGCCACATCCCCACACCGTCCTCCTCCCCGGGTCGGCCTCCTCCCCTGCACCGGCCTCCTCCCCGCGGCCCCCTCCCCTGCACCGGCCTCCTCCTCAGCGCCGTCCTCCTCCCCACGTCGGCCTCCTCCCCTGCACCAGCCTCCTCCTTGCACTGTAAATTCTTGTGCAGCATCCTCTCTGTGAGTATTCCTATATTACGTTTGTGCATCACTTTAGCTATATACTTATGTCTTTGGATTGGTTTCAAATTACAGATTTGATTGTGCACCGACAGATAGCAAAGTGGTTATCTTGGGCTCACGATTAGCTTTGTGATGAATGTCAAATCTGAAATTAATTTGATAATTGGAAACAATCTTGAGCCTTGACAGTTAGTGTTTTTATCTATTCTCTTGATTGTGTGCCCAGTATGTTTTAACGATGCTTATACCTTGACATGTGCAATTATGTATCTGTCTAGAACTCTTCACATGTGCAATTATGTATTTGTCGAGTTGGGATTTAAATTGCCTTAAGATTGACTAGGCATTTGTTATTTACAATAAGACTTCTATTGCTCTGTGAGATATTATAAATGCTCTGTGATGAAATCAGTCATATACTGAAATTGACATTGTAATCTAGTTTAGACTTGAGCTCTAAAAGTAATGTTCAAATCTGTCAATTGATCTTGAGATAGTAGTCTGTTACTTTTGGATACTTAAAGACCTACATGGTTAGGGTTTGGTCCCTGGACATGGTTAGAAGGGTTTGTTTTTTATTCATGCTCTGTGAGATATATCAAAGTGAATTTTGTGGGCTTAATATTGCTCTGTGATTGGAATGGTCTAATTCTGAAATTGGTAGAATTACTAGTTCAATTTTGAGCTCTACAAGATTGCTTGCTGTTGTCATAGTAATCACCAGTTTGCCTGCTGCTGTCAAATTGTATTTAGAAGTTCCAGTACTTCTGTAGTGCTTTACTTGATCACTTAATATGTTGTCCTGTCCTTTTAACTGAAGAAAGTTTTACTTGATTCTGTTTTATTTCTATGTCTTCATTAAAGGTCAGTCTTCTATGGACTTCAGTAGTGGATATTGATGGTTCTTGATGATCTATGGTTGACAGATAGTATTATTTTGAACTTCTTATACATGTGATTATTATGTCAGTCTAGTTAAGCTTTGGATAGAGCTCAAAATCTGAATTTTAGTGTTCTTATCCAATTTATGAAGAGAATAGACCTTAGTGCTGAGATGGCCAAGTTTGTTTATTGTGCAACTCGCCATATGAGAGCATTGTTCTTGTTGTTACTGTTTCTAGGATATTTGATAGATTAGAAGAAGTTTTTAGAGCTCAAGGCTTATATTGTTTTGTCAAAGTCAATTAGTGAAGAGTATAGACTGGTTGAGATGGCAAAGATTTGTTCTTTTGCAACTCTCATACGAAAGCACAAACTATCATCAATCTTACGTGCTTTATCTTTGTTTATTCCAGATTACTACTTGTCGGGTATTATGCTTGTTGCATAATTATTTCTGTTGTGATGAATGTCAAATCTTGCAATCCATTTTATTGCGTATGTAACTTATATAGATAGCAAGTAAGCGAGATGGCAGAGGCACCGTCTTCACCGCCATCACCAACGTCGCCGAATGCGTCTGGATGTCCGACGATAGCGATACGTAAGTGAGATGGCAGAGGAAAATCGAAATTGCCTGCGGGCCGACTGATCATCACAGAGGTCAGTGATGTTGGGATCCCTCTGAGTCCCCAGAGATCAGCGGCGAGATTCCGGACCATCTGCGGGATACTTGCTAGGGAACGGGTCCCCATCACCACACCAAGCTAGAAGTTTCTCACGGCCGTAGAGAGAGGCACGCTGTGAACAGAACTTTCAGCCTCGTTCACTATCCCAGAAGTAGACATGGCACACGTGGAACGGCATACGTTGGTTGCGATATGTCACGCGTGGAGGACCTTCAAGAGCAAGCTTGTCACGAAGTACGTGAACACGGGTCGAACACCCTTCACGAAGTATCCATTCTTGACGCGGGATATATGGGACACCTTTGTGGCTATGAAGACGACGGCCGAAATTAAGGAGCAAAGTGCGGCTCACAAAGCTCTCCAGACACGAAACACTCACCCCCCCCCCCCACAGACTTGGCACCGCTGAGTACGCGGGTAAATCCGCGGAATGGGCGGCGGAGGATGAGAACGCAACCGGGCCATTTCCTAAGATCACAGACCCGCGTGCCCTAAGATGGTTAAAAACAAGGGCAAAAGTCTTATCTTCAAGCAGCATCTCTTTCACAAACTCGGCAGACCAGGAAGTGTCCCAACGTCTGGTAAATATGTCGAACTACCTAATTGTTAATAAGTCCATAACTTCATAGTGTCTATAATAACATGATGACCTCTTGCAGCATGAATTGACTGCCGAAACTTCCAAAGGCTCCTTCCAAGCTGACAGGGAGAAGGATATGCTATCTACGGCCCTAGAAAACAAGGAGCACCCGGGTCGCGCGCGAAGCCTTGGGGTTACCGTACCTTGGAGTTATGGATTCCGAGGCGACTACGACACATATAGGAGTAGGAAGAGATACAAGGCCGAGCACGAGGACCGGTTGGTACAGATGCTTACTGCAAAATTTTAAGGACATATAACACAATTGCAGGATCAAATGAATCAACTCCTGAACCAATCGCAAGCCGCCCCCGTTATTTTGGGAGCTAGTCCTCCTCGACATCGGAGTAGTGTCGTGTTCACGCATAATTCTGAACATGATGACGCCCAATTACCTATTGATGACATCAAGGTAATATACATCTCTGGAATACTCCAAAGGTAGACCTATAGGATGCCTTAGCTAATTGTGTATCGTTTTGTAGGAGCCGACACCCTGCAAGCTCCAAGTGAGGATGGTTGGGTCTATTTCTATTGAGGCTGGGCGGGGGTTGGCGTATCCATGCCAGGAAGGAACAGTGCAGCACGGTGCCCAGTTGGTGCAGGGTTACGCCAGGGTCGAGGTGGATATGGTATATGATAATTTCATGGCCGTCCTACTAGAGATTCGCCCGAACGAAGACATCAGAACACTAGGGGATGCAATGCACACTTTTATCCAGTGGCCTAAGAAGGACATCGCCCTGGACCCAACAGTGCCGCAATCTCGACACAACCACTCCTCTCCAACGGGACCCTCAATGACCCCGCCTCATCCTTCGCCTCAGAAGGGCACCTCATCGGTTCCCGTGGAGAAGACGCCTGTGACACCCTGAATTAATTTTAGACTCTTTTTGGAGTTTTCAAAAATAAAGAGAACCATTTTGTTTTGATGAGAATTCAGAGCTTAACCTGCAATTTCATAATGGGTTTAAACTACCTAACTCAAACTACAACTAAAGGTTTCTTGCTGGTTTATTGAGTTATTGGAGCTTTGCTGGTCTTTCCTTCTCTGTCCATCTTTTACCCACTTTCGACCCAGACCTCACCTTTGTTAGGATCCAGAGGTTCTGACCTCCTGTCTTGATCCTCCTATGGTCCAGACCTCCTTAGGTCTAGATCCTCCAAGCACTTGGACCTCCCTGGGTCCAATACCCCTCTCGGATCCTCTCTGACTCGCAATCTTCCCAAGTCTGTGCCACCCTTGTGTCTATTTGAACTCCTTTGGAACCCTGAGGACCTCTCCATGTCCTCTAGGACCTCCTCTTACATTTATTTGACCTCCCCGTGTCCTTCAGGACCTCTCCATGTCCTCTAGGACCTCCCCTTACATTTCTTAGACCTCCCTGTGTCCTACCGGACCTCCCCAGGTCCTCCAGGACCTCCTCCTTGCCCATTTACATCTCAATTGATTGTGAGTCGTCCGATTTGCATTGACGGCTTGATCTCGTGAGGTGTTCGGTGGTCCGAACATCCCACCTCCTCTGAACACTTAGATCTTCGCTAGTATGGCCCGATTTGTTTGTGGCGTTCGGATGGTCCTAACGTCCCAATCATTTTGGACCACCCGATTTAGTTCTAAGGTTGTGATCCAAATATTAGCTTTGTTGGTCCGAACCTCCCACCTTCTCCGAGCCTTTGATCTCCAAAGGACGCCCGATTTGTTGTGACGTCGGGCGGTCCGAACGTCCCAACCATTTTGGGCGGTCCGATCAACATCCAACGGTTCCGACCTCCTCTGGCACATCTCGACCGTTAAGACCTCCCCTTGGAGATCTTAACCGTCGAGACTCCTCATTGTAATCTGGACCGCCAATACCTCCCTTTTGATATCTTGGCCGTCCGGACCTCCCCTTCTGGCAGATCTGAATCGTTAGGACCTCCCTTGGGAATCCTAACCATCCGCACCTCCACGAATTGGATCCTACTGGTTCTAGACCTCCTTTATGCGGGTGAGGTTCTCCTTTTACCCTTGCGAACCTCCTCTGGTGCGCTTGATCTTGACCGCTTGGACCTCCCTTGAAATCCAACTGTTAGGACCTCCCGATGGGTGAGGACCTCCTTGTTCACTTGAAGACCTCCTCGAGGTCCTTGCAGACCTCCTTGGGGGTCTTGGCTGCCCCACTTGGCGCCAAGCACCCGCTTCTTACCTTTGACTATGTCCTTTGGGGCAAGGAAGTCTCCGTAGCATTTAATGCATGTTGTATCACATTAAATGCCCCACCTTTGCAAAGACGCATGTCACAATCGATTGTCACACTCCTTGCCTACTCTCTTGTCCTATTTACCAACTCTTGTTGACTCATCCCGGGTCATGTGCATAGCTTTCCCTATATATATTTTGGGAGAACCCTCCTTTATCACTTTCTTCCTCATTTCGCTCTCTGTCTCAACCGAGCCACCATAGCCCTCCTCTCTCAAGTCTCTGGACCTCCTCCAACTCGAGCTTGACATTCTCTCTGAGCTCCAGACCTCTCCACCAAGCTCCTTGGACCTCCTCTTGACCTCCCAAATCTCTGTTGGTTTTGTCTTTAAGTTCATTTGGAGTTCTTTGGATTCTTGTTTGAGCTTTGTTTGAATATTTGGTTCTTCACGTAGATTGTCAAGACCGTGGGAGCCCGAGTTCGATGAGGGAGAGGAAGCACCGAGATCTTGAGCAAGGCAAGTTACATTCTTGAACATGTTGCACCCAATACTTCAAATTATTTATGCTGTTTTCAAAAGATGTATGCATGCTTACTTTACTAAGTATTTCAATGCCTATCTTTCAACCCATAGTAAAAACCTACTGCTTGGTATGACCTCTATCCGTGATTGAACCAACCTCATTGCCACCTTAGATAAAAACTGGTTCTTACAATAGTAAGGACCCGAAGCTCTTTAAAAATGACACGTTTAGTAATGCTTAGACCAAAATCTTGATTTGGGGAGCTTTGACCAAAAACATCAAATGATCAAATGTTTTGAGCCATGGCATTGGTGTGCCATGGAGCTTTCGGCCATGACATTGGTGTGTCATGGATGTTTTACTTGTGACCTTGGCATTGGTGTGCCATGGAAAATTGTAAAGCAAAGTAAATGAAAATGGTTTTGACTTGGGCGAAGTTGGTTGTATGGTTGGTGCATGTCTATGCACGGGGGTCATGTGATCCGATGCCCCAGGGTTGAGGTTTGTCGCCCAAATCGGTTAAGGACCGGTCTTTGAGACACCACTTGCTAAGCCTATAATGGGCTATGCCAAAATTGTGCAACCACATGTCTCCAAAGATAGGGCGTGGATCCGCTAACTAATTTGCAAAGCTCTATCGTGGTTCATCCCGCGGACGAGGTGGGTTTGTCATGTTATGACTAGTTGTAGTCCCACCTGGCATAAGAGGGGGCACCCCATTGACCCGACGGTGTTTCTACCCAAAGGGGATTATAAACCTTAATGGGGGTGGGCTACGGTGGAGCAATGCATTGTAACTGTCTTGTCATGTGCTCTAGACCTCTCACCAAAGGAAGTGTGAGGTGGCATCGACGGATGTCAAGCAAACTAGAGAATTCATGTCATGTGGGTAAAGTGTGCAACCTCTGCAGAGTGCAAATCTATTCGAATAGCCGTGTCCACAGTCATGGACATGTTGGCAATGTCACTCAAAGTTAGCTTTGGTTTTGGTTTTCAAAAGGTTATGAAAATGGTTTTGGTGGTTTAACCAAAATGGGTGTGGGCTGGAAGCCTTGTGCAGGAGGGTATCCTTCACCATTGCTATGTTGAATGCTATCCAACTGAAAATAGTTTTCACAAGAATGAATTTTAATTATGGTAGCCTGCCTTGAAACTTAATACTTGTATTTGAAATAAAATTGGCTTTATGCAAATCAACCCTAGTATGCTGTCCTTTGATATATCCCTATGCATGTCATTACATTAATTGACGTGTAACTTGCGAAGCACGATCACAGTGCTCACTCTTGCTTGATTCATATATTGAGCAGATGAAGATTCCTATGATGATGAAGATGACCACTCAATTAGGCCGCTCTCCGGCACAACACTGTGGTGTAATGGGTGGACCTTGTCTTTTGGGTTTTGTTCTCCGCTGCGTTTGTGTGCTCCCTGTTGCTGGAGTTGTAAGCAACCCTTGTAAACGAACCTCCTTTTCTTGTTAATAAAGTCTTGTGGATGTTTATGTTGTCACTTGTTGTTTGTGAGAACCACCGATGATCTCTCGAGGGCTGGTTTGGATCACAGAGGACTTCAAAGCTTGCCCTAAGCCCCACGACCTCCTCGGGGTGGTTCCTCGGACCTCCCTCGGGTGGAGACGTGGAGTTTTGGGAGGTCTCGAGGTCCAATGACCTCTGGGTCAGATCTCCTGCACCTCCGAGTGGTCCTCTCGACCTCTCGGAGGTCTGTGTGGTCCACCGAGATGTCCTCTCGGGACGTCCTGGGAAGTCCTTCGCGGACCTCCCAGAAGGTCCTGAGGCACCTCTCGGGTGTGCCCTAGGCCGGGTCGTTACAACGCCGAAGGAACAAGAAAAGCGTGCCGCCGTATCAGTTCCTGAGTCGTCTCGCAGGAAGACGTGTAGCGGGCAAGTCGTTAAGGCCAAATAGAAATTGATGGATATTAAGGCGCCTCCCAATCCCTTGAAATACTCCATCGGAAAACCGTTATGCTCGGCACAAGATAACTCAAGACCGGATTAGGTTGTCGCTTTGCATCTTCGGTACATGCGAAGACCGAAAAGAAGGGATGCGATATTGGAATCACCGCCGATACAAGGATGAGCATTTCTTCAACGGGCCGGGCCACTTCGTCGTGGGCTTTAGAGACTTATATGACCTATTCAACCTTATTGCCCTCGACACCTTGCTTCTACGATGTTGGACACTGTAAGTGTGTACAATCAAGCTCTACATTCACATAATACTGATAAATATCACAACTCATTGCTTATGTACAGATACATGATGAAAAAAAGCCGAGGAATGGTCCGAACCGGTGGGTTTCCTCGACCCACACATGGTCTCTATGCAAACCATCGAAACAGACGCATCCTTCATCGAGAAATACATAACGACGGGATTGCTTCGTCAAGACAACAAGGACTACATGTTGGTGCCCTACAACTAGGGGTAAGTGCTTCACTACTTGCTATATAAATTTTATTTGTACTTTATACGCAGCACGAACTTAGGTTTAATGACTATAGCGACATACATGAGTAGGTACCACTAGATCCTTTTAGTCATTATACCAAAGACGAACAAGGTAATATACCTTGATTCCCTAATCAGCAAACAGCACGACTTCAACATTCTGACAGAAATACTCGACAGGTATGCTCATTTCCTTCATACATAAATCTATTGTAGTCTTCCTTCGTTTGAAATGGCTGATGATAACTTTTTGGAATCATATAGTTCGTTCACCACCTATGTTGATCAGGGAGGACTATATAAGGGGGGATCGAACAAGACACTAGCACACAGGACGCAATTTTCGGTACGCACTACAACACAATAATGCTATATCATACTTCCTATAATGCATCTCGAACTGACTATACCTATATATGTAATTCTATTTTTGCAGTGCCGCTAGCAAAAAAAATGATGAGCTATGTGCATTCTACGTTTGCCATCATATGCAACAAATCATTAGTGCTAAGACGAAGGATCCTGAGGTTTGTCAATCTCGAAATAATTATTTCTGAATTATAAATTTAAATATATATGCTTACCACTTTACTCTTGCTAGCTTACGATTTGATGATAGAATTAGATGCACTCGTTGCGAGAGAGATCGTGTACGTTCGAGGGAACCTCTGCGCCTTCATCAAGACAGCTATCATTAACCCCAACGGAGACTTTCACTCCGTCGCCGACCCAAAGTTTCACCTCGTCGACACCTCTCAACCACGTGCAAACAATTGATTCAATTGTAATCCAATTGTAATTATAGCGAGAATACTTGAACAAATTCTTTTGTAATTTATTTTGAGTAATAATCACTTTAAGTTGTCAACAATTGATTATCTGTGATGTATCTGTTTTCTGCATGCTTGTTTTCAGATGGCATGGCTAGCAGTTCCTAAGGCTAGCCAAAAATAAAAATAAAAAGTAGTTAGGGTAATGAGCTATCACAGACGGTTTCCATTAAAAACCATCTATGATAAGTAGCATATCACAGACGGTTCTATTTAGAAACCGTCTGTGATATTTGAGAATATCACAGACGGTTTCTAAATAGAACCGTCTGTGATATGCTACGTATCACAGACGGTTTTTAATGGAAACCGTCTGTGATACGATGCCTTCACATATGGTTTCAACAAAAAAACCGTCTATGTTATGACGTATCACAGATGATTTTTGAACCGTCTGTACACAGACGATTCAAAAACCGTCTGTGATGACGATTCCGAACCGTCTGTGATGAGGCTATATGTAGTAGTGACATATGAGCATGGATGTGGGAGTGGCAGTGTAGGATGCGTGAGTGCGACTGGTGGCAATGCTGGTACTAGTGGTAGTACTAGTAGGATTCATACCTTGTTTCGCAATACAAGGTCTGCTGGTAGAGCTTTTGATTCTGATATAGCACACAACAAATCTCCTCAGCAAACTCGGGTAGACACATTGTTCGGCAAGAAAAATAAAACAGGAATTGGGGAAGCTTGGGCGAAGTGGTTTCATGCGAACGACATCCCTGGTGTGAAAGCTGACTGTCCATACTTTAAATGAGCAATAAAGCTAACTCAGAATCTTGGCAGAGGAGTGCAGATTCCTAGAGGCATAGATATCGATGGACCGTACTTGCAAGCCAACTTTGCGAAAATAGAAGGGTATACGGCGAAATTCAAGGAAGATTAGCCTGTATACGGTGTTACAGTCATGTGCGACTCATGGACTGGGCCTACATCGATGAGCATAATTAACTTTATGATTTATTGCAATGAGCGCATGTTCTTCCGTAAGTCTGTTAATGCAACTGGCCATATGCAGAATTCAGAATACTTTTATGACTGGATCAAACAGGTGGTTGTTGATGAGATTGGCCCCAAGTTGGTTGTTCAAATAGTCACAGACAATGGATCTAATTTCAAGAAAGCTTGCGCTCAGCTTATCTTAGAATACCCCCACATTATTTGGCAACCATGTGCTGCTCACACTGTCAATCTAATGCTGAAGGACATAGGTAATGAGCCAGAGGTTGAGAATGTCATTCGTAGTGCCAAGCGAATATGTAGGTTCTTCTACAACCATGGCAGGCTGCATGCTGAGATGAAGAAGAACATTGGTGCAGAGCTCATTAGACCCAATGCGACAAGGTTTGGAACAATGTTTATCTTCTTGCAGAGTTTCTGGGATAGAAAAGATAAATTCCGGCAATGGATGGTGTCTGAGGCTTGGAGGAATAATGCATGGAGCAGTGATCCTGACTATGAGTATACAGATTCCTGCTTGACAAGCAGTGCATGGTGGGTGGATGTCAAGTGGGTGCTAGATACAGTGCAACCACTCTACCGTGTATTGTGGTTTGCCGATACACAAAAAAAGGCCACAATGTCCGGATTTATGCCATTAATGATGGGTGCTTTGCATGAAATAGAAGCTCATTTGAGCAGTAGGCTAAGAGCGATGAGCAAATTCATGAGCATTGTGAAGACGAGGGTGAAGTACCTCTACAAGAACACTCTCATGGTTGCAAGTAATGTCTGGAGACAAAGTAATTTATTTATTAATTATTGTTGTCATGAACTTTATGGTTATTTTCCTTGCTCATGCAGCCAGTGTACTCGATCCAGAAGCACACTACAAGTACGGCTACGGGAAAAAATCCAATATTTGCGAAAGCACTGAAGAATTGAAGGCTATTGAGAAAATTGCCGACTCGCCTCAGAGTGAGGTGTAGGCACTTGCACAATTTGATGCTTTCCGCTCTTGTAGAGGTGAATTTGACAGTTGAGGCGCACAACTTGCATCATCACAAATGAGCCCATGTAAGTGCTTATACTTGTCTTTGTCTACTTGTACAATGATAGATATAATATGCCATTGTATGAATATTTTGTGGTGTTTATCACAGCCGCCTGGTAGTACATGTATGGAGGACATGCGAAGGTCTTGCAAAAGTATGCAATGAAGATTATATCACAGTGTGTGTCCTCAAGCGGGTGTGAGCACAATTGGAGCACCTTTGCGTTGGTTCACACAAAAGTGAGAAATAGACTAGGTTATGACAAGCTCCACAAGTTGGTTTATGTCCATTACAACTTGAAGCTATGCCTCCAAATGCAAGAAGCAGACCGCCCTGAGAAGGAGTTGGATCCTTGTGCAGTTATGATGGATATCGCTCTACATGACCAAGACAACTCAATTATGGATTGGTTGGCAAGATCGCTTAGGGAATCCGGGCCTGTTATGGATGAACCTGGTGATCCTCCTACTCCTTCAAGGGTTGTGCTTGAAGAGGTGCGGGTTGTGCTTGAGGATCCTCCAGTGCCTTCAAGGGTTGTGCTTGAAGATCCTTCGATGCCTTCAAGTTCAAGGGTTGTGCCTGGAAAGTCTGGTGAAGCACTCCTCGACAAGCCTCTCAATGTTTAGGTATCAAAGAGGAAGCGACTTGATATCACAAGGAAGAAAAAGGCGAAGAAAGGGAGGAAGGAAAAAGATGAAGATGAAGATGATGTGGAAAGCGGCGAGGACACTTCGACTCCTTCTGGAAGCCTTAGTTATGTAGACACGGATGACAGCAATTATGTGAGTGATGATGTTGGTGATGACGACGTAGTTGATCTCATTGGAGGAGGTGAGATCACAAAGGCACACACAAAGAAGACAATGGATCTTTCCAGCCTCTACTAGACTGCCGGTATATGTTCTCCTTTCTGACAATATGCAATACTTTTTGAAATCATGAAATGCACCATTTACTGTTGTAACGTGTAAAAATTGCTTTCTAGGTGAGGCAAATTTAATCTATTTCCACAAGTTCTTTCACTTCTTTGCCTCTGATCATAGTACCATGCCTAGTCAATATTTCTATAAGCCCAATGACAGGCTAGTTTCCCTACAGTCTATTGCTATAATTTGTTGTATACATTGGTTGCTTGAACTGATTGAAAATTAATTTTTCTCATGGCAGGAGGTTGAATATATATGCTGGTGGAGGGATCCCCTTGAACTAATGCTATTTATGTTCCAGTTGATAATATTCTTTTGAAGTTTTACTACTTGGAAAATGATATCTGCACTAAGTGATATTTTACCCTTGATCCAATATGTGAATCTTGTTTTTCAGGTTTTTGTTTCCACAAATACTACAATCTGTCAATGCATAGCATTCTGGACTGGATTCCTTTGCTGTTGGCTTCAGGGAAGGAGGACAATCTGTCAATGCATAGCATAGTAATCTGTGAATGCATTTTGAATTCCTTTGATGTTGTTTTGGAGTATGAAAATCTGTAATCTTTAATGTGTGAATGCATTCTGGATCTGGAGACCTGAGATTTTGAATTCTGTTGCAGAATCTGTGACTACCAATTTTCGACCGAAATCTTGCCGATTTTGTCAATGAATTTCGGTCGGTTTTCGGCCGATTTTTTTTTAAAAAAAATTTCTGTTTGAAAATTTCGGCCGAAATTTGCCGAAAAAACGACAACCAGTTAAATCGGTGATATCGGACCCCCCGGGTTTTTTTCTGGTAGCCGAAACCTTGGCGCGACCTCACTTTTAGCCGGTTTCCTCAGACCACCTTGCCAATTCCGCTTGGCTGACGCGAGATTTCGCCTGTGATTGCCAACGCGCACACGCCACGCCGCACGGACGTACCGGCCATCCAAAAACGCCGCAGTGTCCACGGACCGGTGGCCGAGCAGAGCCGGATGCCCCCCCACCCTAGCGCTGCCAGTTAACCGATGTGCAAGTCAGTGCTGCGACCAAACTTTTTCCCACACTAGCTTCCACATTTTCTTCGTAGGGGTATGTAGCTAGGCAGGGAGAGCGTCTCAGGCGCGATAGCACAATCTAATATACAGGTATAAGTCAACCTTTTTTAGACAGAAAAAGAAGCACAATCCACAGCCCGACTTCATTGAAACTACAGATTTAATTCAACTTAATTCGAGTAGGAAAACATGATGCATGCCTAGCTTTGCATCAGCTAAAATCCCAAAGCGACAACTACTAACCACAACAAGCTAGCGCTTACGTATGTTGTATTCTGTGGGCTTTTTGGGAATTTCCCAAATTGAGAAAAGGATAAGTGGGCCCACTGGTTATTAGTTAGTGAGGGGATAAGGTCTTTGACCTCATCTCCATCTGGGAAAAAGATAAGGAGCGCAGGAGCTTGGATGGGCGCTGGCTGCCGCCGTGCGCGAACAACGCGGGCGATTCGGCGGCTCATGCGCGACGTGCACGGGCCATTGGCGACAGCAGCAGAAGGTCCTCCTCGTCCCTTTTCTTGGTCGGGGTGCCTCTCTATTTCACAAATTTGTCGAAAGAACAACAGTGAGTAATCCCCAATTTTGGTGAGGCCTCTTCCCTTCGATTTGTGTGTTGTTTTCTGGATCATCAAGAGCTCTGGCATCGCCATGCTTGTCCCGGTGTTGTCAGAGGTTAGGCAAGAACTGTCCTCCTTGTGCATCCATTAGGCTCCCTCCTGTGCCCTCTCTATTGTTTGGGTTCTGTGAGAGTTCCTGTGTGTGTGTCGGTGGAGATCAATTCCTGTGTGCTACTTGATGGTCCTACTGAGGAAGAAGAAGGTCTGTTCACTTTGGTGATTGGTGCTACTTGTGTTTCGGCCGAAGCATCTAGTGGTGGTCTTGTGCGGCATCACCCTATTCCTCGCCTTGGTTCTTCGGTGGATTCCAAGAATTAAGTGGGCATTGTATCTCCGATTGCTTCGCCTTTTGCTCAGTTTGCAGGGCGATAGTTTTTCTAGGTCAGTGTCTTTTGACACGCCTTGCCGGTTACATCTTGGTGGTTTTGAATACCACCGCTTCAGTGAGTATTGCTCCTCTTTGATAGTTCGATTGATCCTTGCATATATACATTGCAGTTCTTGTTGATAGTCTTGACCTGTGATAGTTTGATAGTTGAGACTAGTTCTGGAGATATTGCAAGTTTTCAGTGGGTGTTGTAAATGCTCTGTGATGAAATCAGTCATATACTGAAATTGACATTGCAATCCAGTTTAGACTTAAGCTCTAATAGTTTTGTTGAAATCTGTCAATTGATCTTGATGCAGTAGTCTGTCTCTTTTGGATTCTTATAGACTTGCTTGGTCTTTACTCTTTTAATGTGTTCCTGCTAAACGTATTGCTCATGCTATTCTGTTAGAACAGTAAACTTGTTGTTAACCTTACTTTAACAATGGTTGTTCACTGTTAGTGAATCAATATTGTTAAATTAAGGTTGTTGGCTATTTGAATAACTGAAATGGTGTTATGTTAACAGTGATCATTGGTGACTAAAATTTGTTAAAGATACTACTGTCTATAGGATCTGTAACGTCTCGTTTGTTCTAGAGTTCTTGCCAATTTTCAAAATCAAAAGGAACCTTTTGGTTTGTCTGCCTGTTCAAGCTTAACTTAGTATTTTGGAATTTGGAGAGTTTAACTTGACCTAACCAAACCTGAACTAAGTGCCGGAACTACTGCCTTTGTTAAGACCTCCTTTGAGCCTTTTGAACCTCCCTTGGCCGTTAGGACCTCCTCTCTGGAGATCTTAACCGCACAGACCTCCCCTTGATCAGATCTGGCCGTTAGGAGGTCTAGCCGTTAGGACCTCCTCTCGAGATCTTAACCGCATGCATTCTCCCTTGATCGATCTGGCCGTTAGGACCTCCTCTCTGGAGATCTTAACCGCACAGACCTCCCCTTGATCAGATCTGGCAGTTAGGACCTCCTCTCCCGAGATGTTAACCGCACAGACCTCCCCTTGATCAGATTTGGCCGTTAGGACCTCCTCTCTAGAGATCTTAACCGCACAGACCTCCCCTTGATCAGATCTGGCCGTTAGGACCTCCCCTTTTGAGATCTTAACCATCTAGATCCCTCCCCTGTTTGATCCAAGGGTCCAGACATCTTCGTGGTTTGATCTAACGATCCAGACCTCCTCTTTGTTTGGATCGGAAGGCCCGGACCTCTTTAGGTCTAGACCTCCCTAGCGTTTGGACTCATTGCTGGCTCTTGCGGTCGTACCGCCTGAGTTTTGCCTTTCTTGCCTTAGGACCGTTTGATGCTTATCGGACGGCCCAATCTTGTTGGAGCGTTCGGATGGTCTAAACATCCCTTTTCCTTTTAGCCCTCCGATCCGCATCGGACGGCCCAATCTTGTTGGAGCGTTCGGATGGTCCGAACATCCCTTTTCCTTTTAGCCCTTCGATCCGCATCGGACGGCTTGGTTGAGATGGTTCGTTCGCTTGGTCCGAATGGCCCATCTGCCTTGCTCCGTCCGATCAAGATCAGACGGCCCTGGTTTTCCCCGTGTCTTTCTTGATCTTGACCATTAAGGTCCTTCCTTTTGATCTTGACCGTAGGACCTCCCTTTCGGAGATCTAACCATCAGGACCTCCCCTTGCCCTTGATCTTAGCCGTTTAAGATCTCCCTTTTGAGAATCTAAGCCATTAAGACCTCTCCTTTGTTGGTCTCAGCCGTCAAGGCCCTTTCCAGCTTGCGGTTGTACCGCATCGTAAACCTGGAACTACCGTTGTCCGGTCATACCTCTTTTTTGAAAATGGTGCTACCGCCGCTGGAGATATCGTGTCCATCTTTCGGACTTCTTCGAGTCCTTGGACCACTTGTCCAGGACCTCCTCTTCAAGTCTTTGGACCTCCTGTCCAGGACCTCTTTGTTGTGTTTAGGACCTCCCGTCCAGGACCTCCTTTGTATGTCTTAGGGACCTCTGTTGCGGGTCTGGACCTCCCCCTAGAGGTCGGGACCCCTGGTCTTTTGCGAAGGCCACCCTTGTGGTGGGGACCACCTCTTTGACTGGTGGTGCACCCTATTGACCGGCTCCACTGGTCAGCCTCACCCACCTTTTATCATTCTTGCCGCCTTGAAACTTTGGGCGCATTTAATGCATGTCGGATCACATTAAATGCTGTCACCTCTGAGGTACTTTGTTTTATTGTTTTAGGACATACTTTGTCCTAGCCTTGTCTAGGTCACCTCCGATCATTGACACGTTTTTGCTGAGCCCTCTCTGTGCCTTTGCCAGCCCTGGCTATAAATAGCCTGGGCAAGCCTTCCCTTGTCACCTTTGGCTCATTTCTAACTTCTTTGCCTGGGTTTCAAGACTCAAGCCCCTGAGTTCTCCAAGCCGAGTGTTCTCGCTTATTGGCTTCTTTTGGTTGAAGTTTTGCTTAGGTTCTTTTGAGTCTTTAAGTTCTTTTGCCTTGTGCCGGTTGCTTATTTTGGTTCTGTGATCGTGTAGATCCTGCGTTGGAGGAAGAGCTCTTGGACCCAGTACCTTCTACAGAAGATTCACCACTTCTTGATGAAGGCAAGTCACAGCCCTTGATCATATTGAGCCTAGTCTTTCGAATATATTTTGTTTTAATTTATCTTGCATGGCTACTTTTATATGAAAATGTTTAGGCAGTAGCTACTCTTCCTCACTTGATATTATGCCTCCTTTGGACTTGCTGCTGGATATGTTGACATACTCCCTTTGGAAATTCTAGGTTGGGTATTTTAGTTGGTATCGCTTGATATTGCCAACATGGGACCATAAGATTATGCTTAGCCTTGCTGTAGAACCGTGGGTCTGGTGAATCATGCTTCATCAAATAATAATCCTGACTAATGATCTATGGAATCTGTGGTCGGTGCCACTGTTAAGCAGCTATGGCAGGATGTCGTATGCTGTGTTGACTGTGGTGTGGGATTGATCTGGGTCAATCAGTGCAACCGCAAGATCACTTTATGGGGGTGGTCTGGGCCGAATAATTAGCAATGAGATGGCTTAGTGCTGTTGTGGTTGAGCGAGCTTTATCGCAAAGGCGCAAGAGGGGGCACGAATCCGGTGGCATTTGCAACCCAACCGGAAGCGAAACCTTAGCGGGCAGCTCCAAGCCAAATCAAAGCTTTGTAAAGGCCTTGTCACGCTCTCTAGACTGCTCACCTTCAGAAGTGAGCAAGGGTCTTTCCGGAACCCGTCCCGCTAGAGAAATCGTGGATTATGGGTAAAGTTGTACACCTCTGCAGAGTGTAAAATCTATTCAAATAGCCAAGTCCTTGGTCATGGACAATGCCCAGTAAAAATGGTGCAAGGGGTAGCTTTTGTGAAATCTGTGTTGCCTGGACATTTCTACGAGAGGTCATGGCTTTGCCTCGAAGAGACCTTGACCGGCTTTAGAGGGGACATGGCTGGCTCGAGATGTGGTCCAGATGCTGGGTTTGAGCTCTAGAGTTGGTGCTCTAGAGAGGCCTTGGGAGAGGTCCTGGCTGTGGGTGCAACCAGACCTCCCCCAAGTGGTTTGGATGTGAGTTGGTGCTCACTCCCTTCTTTTCAAACAAAAGTATTTATGTAATATTGTTTTAACTTGTTGCCTTACAATCTATTATGTTATTTACTGTCAAATATTGCTTTGCGCAACTAACCATACAGCTCTCCTCTGATAAGCCTTTGCATGATTATTAATTGCATAAATGTTCCCCTGTGATTTGTTGAGTACATTCAAAGTACCCATGGCTCTAAGCCCTGTGTCAAAGCAGTGTATGAAGTTGACCAAGTGCAAGGAAGCTCAGACCTCTTTGAAGAGGATTTCTTCGATGATCCCGCTGCCTAGGACGTTCTCCACTCGACAGCCTGTGGGCTTGCCGGTTGGCATCTATGCGTTTTGGTGTTTCGGCTGCCAAGGTTCTTTTGTTGTCGGTTTGTAAGCCCAAGTGGCAAACCTTCTGTAAACAAGCTTGGACCATAAGGTCCTGTTTAATACTAAGTTTAATTTGTCTACTTCATCTCTTGTCTTGACCTTGTGGTTGTGATCGTACCGAAGTGATTCTATGCGAGCTAGCATCTGGTGTCCTGGGACTAGCGGTGCACAGAGGCAGGCGCTCCAGGTAGTCCTACGGGACTTTCCTGTGAGTCCCTGTCGGACCTCCCCTTAGGTTTTGCCGTGCGGTACTACCGCTGCTCTTCTTGCGGTAGTACCGGCTGCATATCCTGAGAAGAGGTCATCACAGGATCTTTGGCAGATTAGGAGAAGCTTTAGAGCTCAAGGCTTATATTATTTTGTCAAAGTCAATTAGTGAAGAGTATAGACTATAGAATTGAGAAGGCAGAGATTAATTTCTTCTGTAACTCTTCTTCTGAGAACAGCTGTAATTTCACACTAATATTAGCATTATGCTGATTTGTTTTATATACATGTGGTATATGTTTAGTATTTCTTTTAATTTAAATGACTTGGAGGATGTACTTTTAATTATGTTGATTTGGTCATTTAAATGCTGATAACTTAATGGTCTTTTTTCTTATGATTATGCTGTAGTTAATTTTGATAATTTGCTAAAACCGCATATTTTACAACAACGTATTCACCCAGACCCAGTTCCGAAGGAAATATACGACGACACATTATAAACACAAGTATTCTTCTAGTTCCAGTAGCTTCCACTAGAGAGAGACGCGAGCATGCGTGCATGTGCGTCTCTAGCTAGTCCCTGTCGTTGAAGCCGAACTTGCGGTCGAAGAATTGGCCGACGGCCTCGAACGCCGGGCGGAAGAACCCGCGGCTGCCGCCTCGCCGCCTCTGGTCATTGCTGTAGCCGTCGTCGTACTGCGACCCAGGCATGGCGTACACGTTCACCTCTTTGGTGCTGATGAACATGGGCGACCGCGTGCGCGTCCCGTCCTGGGGAGCCCAGGATGCGGCCGGAGCGTTGTACGGAATTACTCCTCCGGTGTAACCGCCACCGTCGTTGCTATAGGAAGAGTTGCCGTTACTGTGGCCACCGCCGTTGATGTTATTGTACCCACTGCCGCCACCACCGTAGTAGGGCGTAGTACTGCCGTACACGTTGTTGTAGGGAGTACGGCCGTAGCCGCCGTTTCCGTAACTGTTGTAATTGTTGTTGTAGTTGTCGTTGTCGCCGCCGTGGGTGGTGTAGCTTGGGTAGTCCTCCTCGGTCTTCTTGCCGCTCGACTTCTTAAGACGCGACGACGGGCGTTTCTTGCCGCCGGTTGTTTCATGCTGGCCGCGCCCTCCATATCCGTCGGTGGAGTTCGAGTATTGGCTGTTGCCACTCTGCTCGCTGTAGTATGATCTGTTATCCCAAGACATCGTCTCGGTTCTGTGGTACTCCAAACTTGAGGCCCTTGAGTTATTTTATCCCTGCATGCTACGCACATATATATGCATGATTCACCATCTGTTGCTGCGGTGAAATATATATAATTACCGTGCTGCAAAAAACTTGCAGAGCTTTAGGGGTGGATCAGAACAGACTTGCAAAGAACCAACATCTCATGCATGCATGGACACGGGATGATCTTGAGCATTTTAATGAACTGTTGATGAACAGCTAGCTAGCTAGCTAGATGCAGATACTTAGCAAGAGTACAGTAAAAAGTGGAAAGAAAGAGATACTTAGCAAGATGCACGCGTACGTACCCCTGGGGGTCTGATAATAGGATGCCCCTTCGATCCCGTACGTAAGTATACTTCGCACCAGCGTTCATATAGAGCCTAAGTCAACGGTCTCCTCGATATAAGTCTTGCTTAATTTGTTCGATAAACAAGGGCACTTTCTTCTCAGACACCATTCAAACAACCGTTATGCCTAACGTAACCCTATGATGACTAGTTACCAAACTTTGCATTAAGCCAGGGTCGACCAAAATGTCCAGAGAAAAAAATATCAAAATTAACGCATATATCTACGTAGAGTCTCCAGTAAATTAATATTTATCCATTCAATTTAGATTTGACACTCAAGATTCAATCTTATCTTCCTAGGCAACTGGTCGATCGGGAATCGGGATAGAAAAGGAAAGCCCTCGCGTGATAAGTACTAGTAGACCCAGCGCGCCCATGGGCGCGCCGCCTCAGCCTGTTAGTGGAGCCTGCGGCGTGGAGAGCGAGCGCCAAAAAAGAAACCTCTGGCCTTGGGCGCGAGAGGTCGTCACACGACGTGGGTGGGCCCGCGCGTGGAGCGATCAGCAGGTCGATCGCGCGGCAGCGGAGCAAGTGCGTGGATCCGACGACTGAGAAACGAAGAAAAGAAGATCTGACGGTCCACAAAATAGAGATGACGTGGCCGGCTGATTGATCCTCAAGTCTGCCTTTGTTTATATATAAAGATTCTTGCTCCGAGCGTTAATTAGATCAGAGACAAATGGTCAGATCTAAATCTCACCGTAATAGAGACGTACCGGCCGGTAGTAGTAGACTAGTGGCAACTGTCACCGTCTACGCACGCAAGCAGCGATTGAAGGTTGACGTATGCAATGACATCAACTAGCCAACCAATTCCTACTCACCATGTACTCCATTTCTTGCGAGCTAGCGATCAGAGAGGAGAGGGAAGCCATCGAGGTATAGACTTTTCACAGGAACCGCGCATGAAATTTCGCCTGTCGTCAGCAGCAAGAGTGCGTGATCGATCCAACTCAGTCTGACTGGACTAGCTGAAACTGAAAGGCCCTGGAACCACATTTTCAGAAAGATAGTAGCTACACCTACCTGACAGTACAGCGCCATATGCAGGTTAATTTACATGCACTTGCATGTACTGATGTCCATTAACAATCTAGTAAATCAATCAGAAGCAGATTGGTATCCATTGCACGGTATATATGATCATTTCGACAGGTACAGAAATTAATATTAGACATGCATTCCTGGGCTGGATGGTAGCTAACCTATCTATATCAGGCTTGCTGCAGCTAGCTAACTTGGTCCTTGGTATAACCACTACAGCAAAACAAGCTAGTAGACACGGCTTGAATAAGACGACATAACCAACCGTCTCTAGGCAACGTCACCTAGTTCCCCACTTAAACTGTAGACGCAAGTACAAGAGACGGATCAAAAAACCGTCTCTACCACTACAACAAAATAGCCAAAAGATATGGCATGGGATTAAAAGCCGTGGGTGGCGGAGTCACTGAGGCGACGAGTCTTGGGGAGGTACGACCATGAAAGCACTGTGGGCGCGGCGGGGCGCGGGCCGAGCCCGGCAAGATAGGCGCGGAGGCACCAGGGGAGCTGGGAGGAGGCTGCGCCACCAGTGAGGCTGGGGAGGCGGCGCCACTAGGGAGCTGAGGGAGGCGGCGCGGGAGAGGAGCCGAGGCAAAGACGGCAAGAGGGGGGAGCACGGCCAAGACGGATGCAGGCGCGCCGGGGTGAAGCGACGGGCCGGATGCCTGGACAAGAAGCGGCGCAAGGGAGCCAGGCGGCGGCGCCAATCGGCCATGGGGAGCCAAGGAAGAAGGACTGGAGGAGTGCCATGCCGCCAGATCTAGTCGCCACGCACACCCGCTTGGGGTTGGGGAGGATCGAGGAACTGGGGAAGTGGGGATTAGGGAACAAAGAAGCATACGAGAGGGCAGGTTGAGGCTCTCGGTAGCTCGGCTTTGAGTTGGAGAGGCTGGCTGAGCGAGGAGGAGGCCTATGTTGCCGAACCTGGCAGAGGCGTTGGTCTCGGGCGTCGGGATCCTCGTGGCTTTGACGCCCACTCATGGAGCTTGCAACCGCCTGTGTGCAAATTTTTTTCATGCGTGCTAATCTGATCGTTCCCACCAAAACGAGTTGTCATTCTATAGATATTTCTCTCCGTTGGTGAATTATAGAAGTGCAATTTTGGGGCGATTAGGATCTGAAGCCTTTATCTCAAAAGCAAACATCCCACCGAAACAGAACTCATTCCTCTTCTTGTTCGCTGCCATCTTCCCCATCTTCCTCCTTTGATCACCACCCTTCCCATCCCTCTATCTCGTAAGATTCAACCAATGTCGAGATCGTATCCTCCTACGCCTCCTGATCATCCATAGCCGCTGCAATTCCACTGTCGAGGCCCAGGTTGTGTGTTGTTCAATCACTGTTTCAGAAGCTTGGGAGGCACAGAAAGCAAAACAAGAGGACACGCAAGGTACAGAGGATAGGTGCGCCTTCAATAATTCTTCTCCTTCACCTCCTGGTAAAGATCTCCCCCTCTACAACTTTCTAGTTTGCTCTTTAGATGTCAAGATTGTTAGTGCACACCAAGTGTTTGATACTTGTTCTATTAGTGCACACCAAGTATTTGATCATTGTTCTGTGTAGTACACTAGTGACATCTTATTCTGTTTTTGATCACATTGCTTCATATTCTATTATTCTAGGTTAACAACACATAGTTTCCGTGGATTTGAGCACCTCAGGTTAGCTAATCACAGGAGGTTATTTTGATCTACTAGCAGTTCGGGGATACGTGCAATATATCTGGATAATTTTGCAGGATCATTACCTGGGTGAGTCCAATCTTTAATTTTTTTTAATTCATACCAAATTTCAGAGGTATCTCAGACTGTATTAGGATTTGCTTGTTTTCAACATCTAGTTATCCTGGGCAAGCTAGTGCAACATACATGATCTGATCACCTATATGTTACTACTGCATGCTAGCACTATCATACCATATTATATTTAAACCTGCAGTGTTATTAGCCAACATTCCATAAATATTTAAGCTGCTGATGAGCAATGAGATAGGCTCTCTATCTCTTGGATCCCAATCGCCTCCTGACATTTGGGTGGGTTAGGAGGAGAGATACATAGTGAGATAGAAAGCGAATTAAGGGGACTAGGCTTCCATTGTGGCATGCTTACAATAACACAGGGTTATATATTTGACCAAGACCAACCAATGCGTCGCCCTTATACAACCTAATGATAATTGTTGCTATTGTATATGTAATTTTTTTATTACTTACTATGCTATTAGTTTATTAGATATAATGAACAGTATCTAGTGGCCAATCTTAACTACGCTTTTCATTTAATAGATATGGCGGAGTTCTTGAGAATGTTTATCTCAACTTATTTTTTTTTCAAGTTCACTAAATTAGTAGCATCTGTTATGATTCAACTCTTCTCCATACTAATCAGAGTAATCATTCACATGACATCAACTTTGGCTCTTCCTGCAATTATAATTCGTATGATACATTTCTTTTTTTTTCAGTCATTGGTTACTGATAATGGATAGGGGTTGGATGGATAAACCTAGATTTAGTGCTGAATATAAAGCAGGACTAGATCAATTCTTACAGTTTGCATTCCGTTATGTAACACAAGGCGGAAAAGTACTTTGTCCTTGTGGAAATTGTCTCATGAAGAGGTATAATGAGGTTAAAGAGCATCTTAAGTGCAATGGATTCTTAAGAGGGTATACTTGTTGGACTGGGCATGGTGAGGATCCTCCATCGCTTTCTACTAGTGATTCAGATGACAACCTTCCAAATGTTTATTCTGCAAGAGTTGATGACATGCACGGACTTGTACATGCTGCTTTAGGAGTAGTTGATGAACCTAGCATGCTGAATTTAGGAGGTGATGAAGTAAGTGATTCAGACACACTAGTTCATGATGCACCTGAACTAAGCACTGAAGCACAAGTTGAAGACACTACATTATTAAACCTAATGAAAGATGCAAACACAGAGTTGTACCCAGGCTGCACAACTTATTCCAAACTCTCTTTCATTGTGAAGCTATATCAAAACAAATGCTTGTACGGAACTAGCAAAGAGTCATTCATAGCACAACTTAGGATGTTTGTAGAGACCTTACCAGATGCATCAAATGTTCCAACAAACTACTACCAAGTGAAGAAAATAATCAAGAGTTTAGGTCTAGACTATGTGAACATCCATGCATGTCCAAATAATTGCATGCTTTATCATGGTGAGAGAGAAAATGAGGAATTTTGCCATATCTGTAAATCGTCTCGGTGGGTAACTTCCAAAAAGAAGGGTGCATTAGGCCATGTGCTAACGGTAAGAAGAAGGCATCAAAGGTTTTTCGTTATTTCCCTCTAATACCAAGGCTTCAAAGAATATTTGCAACGGAAAAGACTTCAAAAGATACGAGGTGGCACGCCGAGGAGCGAACAAAAGATGGGAAGCTACAACATCCCGTTGATGCTCAAGCCTGGAAAGAATTGACGCTTTGTTTCCAGATTTCACATCTGATCCACGTAATATTCGCCTTGGCCTTGCCAGTGATGGGTTTAACCCATTTGGAATGGCAAGCAGTAGACATAGCACATGGCCAGTAATATTAGTTCCTTATAACCTTCCACCTTGGTTGTGTATGAAGCAATCCAACTTCATCTTGTCAATGATAATTCCGGGTCCTAAAGGCCCTGGAAAGGACATAGATGTCTATTTAGAACCGCTAGTTGATGAGTTAATTCATTTGTGGTCAGGGGTTGAGACATATGATGCTCTTACTAAACAAAAGTTCAACCTGCGTGCTGCATTGTTGTGGACTATGCATGATCTACCTGCATATGCCTATTTGTCTGTTTATAGCACCAGCGAAAAATATGGATGTCCAGATTGCACTGAGCACACATCATCGAATTGGCTAAAAAAGGGGCGTAAGTACTGTTACATGGGTCACCGTCGATGGTTGCCAAACGATCATGAGTTCCGTGATCAAAAGCAACCATTTGATGGTAATGTGGATCACAGGACTGCCCCTCAAGCACCAAGTGGAAGATCAATCCTTACTATGTTGCGAGGAAGGAATTTCACAATGGGGAAATTGGATAATCAACCAAAAAAGGTAACTAATACAAAGAAGCAAAAGAAAAGAAAAAAGGGTGATGAGGGTGAGAATTCCAAAACAAGTTGTCCAAAAGGAACTAGTTCAAAGGATTCTACTAAGCAAAAGGATCCTATGGACTGGTGGAAGAAGAGAAGCATCTTTTTTAGATTGTCCTATTGGGAGCATTTGTCATTGCATCATAATCTTGATGTCATGCATATAGAAAAAAATATTTGTGATAACCTCATTGGGACTCTATTGAATGATGCCAAGTCAAAGGATAATCTTGAAGCACGTCTTGACTTGGTTGACTTAGGCATACGTCCAGACCTTCATCCACAAAATACTTGAAGATGGCTGGTACATAATACCACCTGCTTGCTTCACAATGTCCAGAGAGAGTAAGAAGACTCTTTGTTCAATTATTCAAAGCATCAAGATGCCTTACGGTTATGCATCAAATATCTCAAGGTGTGTTGATATGAAAGACCGCAAGTTCATTGGTCTAAAAGTCATGATTGCCATATTTTAATTGAACACCTCCTTCCACTAGCATTGCGGAGTTGCTACCCCAACAAAGATATCATGTTTATTGTTGTCAACCTATCAAATTTCTTCAAATCATTATGTTCAAGGTGTTGGAAATCTCGAACTTGACAAACTAAAAGAACAAGTTGTGTTGACACTATGCAAGATGGAGAAATTATTTATCCCATCCTTTTTACTATAATCGTTTATTTAATTGTGCACTTGGTGGATGAAGCTAAGTTAGGTGGTCCTGTGCACTATAGATGGATGTATCCATTTGAGAGGTAATTACATATGCCCACTACATCTTTTTCTATTAAAATTTAATATTTTCTACTTTAATTACTTTGCCCCTATTACCAAACTTCAGGTTTTTTGTTCGTTTGAAGGGCTATGTGCGTAATCGGGCATATCCCGAAGGGTCCATCGCAGAAGGGTATATAGCTCAAGAATGTTTAACATTTTGTTCAAGATTTCTTAAAGGCATTGATAAATCATCAAGTACTTCCAAATATACAAATTTAGAAGAAGAAAACTTTTTGTTTGATAGTTTTGGGGAGCCAATAGGATCTATTCAAGATGTGAGGTTTCATGCGAAAACGCTTATTCAAGCACACCGTTATGTCTTACGACATCTTGATGACTTAAAGGATTTTCGCAGGTATGACACCTCATTGCGCAATAATTTAAACCTGAAATAAAATATTATCTTATCTCAATATGTCATCATTCGTTTAGAGAATTTCTTGAAGAGGAGAGGAAAAGGCGAAGGCAGTCAATTTTCACTGCTTTAGATTCTGAAAGTTAATTAATGAGCGATTCCATGATTGGTTGTACCACAAGGTTAGTATTTCAGGAAACATGATATGATTTCATAACCTATCTTTTACAAACAAAGTATAACTAATGTGTAAAACTTGATGTTATATTAGGTTATCTTAAATGATGGGGATCCACACATCACAGAGAATATCGTAAAAATAGCTGAGAAACCAAGTAATTTTGGAAGAAGATTTAATGGATTCTCTATTAATGGGTTTAAGTTCCATACTACTTCCCGTGAGAATAATCTTCAGACACAAAACAGCGGTGTTGTCAATGTGTCTGAAGATGACAACATCAACTATTATGGCCGAATAACTGATATTATAGAGCTGAACTATAATGGAGCATTTAAGGTCATCTTATTTAAGTGTGATTGGTATGATGTCCATCATCGTGTGGGCATGAAGCAAGACGATTTTGGTTTTACTCTATTGAATTTCACTTGACGTATACACACTGGTGATAAGTTCATGGATGATCCATTTGTTTTCTCGTCCCAAGTTAAACAAGTATTCTATGTGCAAGATGCAAAACAAAGTGATTGGTGTATTCCTGTCAGGGTCAGGCCAAGAGATTTGTTTGACATGGGAAGTGCAGAAGATACAGATGATGATGCATGATTTGTAGAATCACCTTTCATGCACCCGTTCACATTTGGATGCAATTTTATTTACAAGGCATCTAGCAGTGTTTGTTTTCTTTTTCTTTAAGACATATATTCATGTATTTCTTTTTAGATCTACTTCACAAATTTAGTTGCTTTTTCTTCAAATTGTCCTGTACTGGAGATATGAAGATTTATCTGTTTTCATTTTGTCATTTGTCATTGATATATGACGGCTAACTTGATACTTATAACTTTAACATCTAAACATAGATAGCTGTTCATTCTTAGTGCAATGGCATCGAGAGCACGAAGATTGTAGGACATGGAATTTGTGGAGAATGGCTTTCGGAATGAAGACCTACATATGCCAAGAAATGTTCATCCATCAAACAATATTCAAGAACAGGACATAACAGAGGAGGATTGGCTCAGCCACGTCTATGAGTATTGTAATTACAGGATATATCATTTATTCTCCTAAACATTTTTGCATATAAATTAATTTTTTCTAAATCCTCTTTACAAACTCGATGGCGCATTAAGAGACATCGAGGACCAACAAAATTGGCAAATGTTGAAAATCTTCCGAAGGTGTTAAGATTGTTGTCAAACTGGACCGTTTCAATGCTCCTATCTCAAAATCTGCTAGTGTTCTTGGAACCTACTTAGGAGCAATTGTTAAGAAGCCACATCTAGCTCCATTGAATGTTCTTAAATGGAATGATGATGTCTATCAGAAAATATATCATCCCAAAATGATTAAGGAACTAGAGGTATTGTTCTCAAACTCAATAATTTTGTTGTTACTAATTACATTGGTGAGATTGATATTATTATAACTTTGCTGACTTTGTTTTTCTACGCACTAGAGAAAATTTGCAATTCATCGAAGAGCAAAGGGTTGGCTTCTCAACCAGTTAGATAACAAATGGAGGCAGTACAAGGGGAATTTGAAGAAGAAACTCTATAAGCCTAACTTGCCTATGGAGCGAGTACTGCAAACAACTCCTCAAACTGTTGACGAATCTCAATGGGCTTCACTAGTTTCCTACTGGTACTCACATGAGGCTAAGGTTGTATTTTCTTGGACTTTTAGATATGCGACTAAATAGATTTGTCATTGATCTCATCATGTATTGATAATATGTTGTACAATTAGGAAATCGGCAGTAGGAACAAAGAGAACGCGAAGAATATTAAGCATCCACACACATTAGGGAGAAAAAGTTATGCTAGAAAGAGGAAAGAATTGGTAATCATCGAATTTTACTTGTTTTTTCTTCTTGCTTATATTTCCTCATACATTTGAAATATATAAATGCAGGAAGATGCTCATGGAGGGGAGGTAGACCGAGCTACTTTCTTTGATGAATGCCATAAAACTAAGGAGGGCGCGTATGTCAATGCATCAACTAAAGAAAAAATGGTATTGAATCCTTTCTAATATCTCATCTGCTGGTGGATAACAAAATCTTGATAAAGCATCTGCTGCATCACTCTGTAGAAGGGGAAAAAACAAGTTCAATGAACAGGAAGTATGCCTAGATTACTTTAGAGATCCTAAGCAATGTGAAAACAACTACAGCTTACAAGTGCAACCTACAGGTTAGTGAAATATTTTTGCAGGTGTAGAGCCGGGGTTTTAAATCTCACCGGTGACCGGCAGCTAGTGGAAAGAGCTATTAATTAAAATTTGAGATTTTGAATTTTAGGTTTAAATTTATGCTTGAATTTGAGTTACCAAACTCTCTAGATTAATCAGCCCCGCCAGAAACAAAGTCTTGTCCTAGCTGTGTCCGTGATTTTTTTATCGAGCTAGTTTTTATAACCTTGGGTAGGATGTTCTCAAACTCTTCCCGAGACATCAACTACAACATGTAGCTTAATGTGGAACTAATACATGTGTCCAGTGCCACATACATAACGTATTCATAAAAACAAAATTGGACAGGGAATCTAGCAAAAAATAGCAAACATCACCTAAACCAATCTAGTTCACCTTGTAATATCTGACATGCATTTAGACTAGACTCAACTGGTTTGTCGGGCTCAAATAAGATAGGAAACCTTACAAGGTGAAGGTGAATCAAATCGTTAAGGCGTCAGCTTTCGTATATAAGGTGAATCTAGGCTGCATACAAGGAACAGGTGCCCTTCCAGTTTGCGCATAATCAGCTGGTTAGGTAGTATAATCACTAAAAGGTGGGGTGACTGATCGAGTCCCAATTACTGTTTTTTAGAACACTGGTTCTCTGGTGCTTTATCATCTCTTTTTTTTGTCGACATTTACTCTGTAGATAAAAAGACTTCTCCTTTTAATATACAGTGTTATACACATTTGTCTCTTGTGTCATTTTGTCAAAACATAAATTTAGAAACCTACAATTTTTCTTGTTTAATTCAATTACTAAAAACACACAATGATTGGTGAAGAATTGACCCAACTTGTGAATCAGTGAAACATGGGGTTGACCAGGTTGGTCACCAATCCAATTCTGATAAGTATAATCTGTAAAACAAAATCATAACTTCCCACAAAATTTCCAAATCATATGTTCCATCCATAAGCCTTATACAATGAAATATTTTCTAATTGAGATTTTTTCAATTGTGCCAATGTGTAGAATGAGGTATACATGAAACTAGCTGAGAAAAGGTTGGATGGTCTGGAGCTTACTGAACATGATTATGAACAAGTTATGATAGTCAGATTTGGAAAGGATCACGAAGGCGAGTTAGGGAATGGGTCCAACAGTTACTCCAACAAATTACTATGGTGGAAGATTTTCGAATTTGTCAACAAGCAATGAACCAGGAAGTAGCTCCAATAACATAAATAGTTTCATGAACTTCGTAGTGTCATTCCTGGCTGAGAAATATCCAGAGGATGATTTGATGCCTCGGCTACCACCATTTCTTAGAAGACAAGAGGTATGAACACAAGATGCACTTTTCCAATGGCGTACAACTTATAAATGTGTCGTTGCTTATACATATCTACCAATATGGTTGCACACTAATATATTTTATCTTGCATTCTAGGTTGGAGAGAATCAGGCAAGTCAGTCACCACATAACAATTCACCCTCGACTGTTAGAGAGTCACCTCGACCTTCAAGTGAAGAATAGGCAAATTATACGCTTGCTGTTGCATCTTTACTAGCTAGATATTGCATTAGACATTTTACATGTTTTAGAGTTAATATCTTTATTGAACAATTGAAATTACTGTTCGGTTGTTGTTAGAAAATTTGTTTTGATATTCTCACTGAGAACAATGTCATCATATTGTTTATTTGCTTCAATCTTCAGAGTGCTATAAGTCGTGTTCATGTCATGGGATGGACTACATTTCGGCATTTTATATTCATGCGATGGGTGTGAGATTGATTTTTTTTATGAATAAAATAGCACGGAATCTAAATATAAAAAGTGCTAGAGACGGTTTATATATACTGTCTAAACACGACCTTATCGAGTAGAGACGGGTGTAACCGTGTGTAAATAAATATAAACCGTCTCTAAGAGATAAACTATTAACTTGATCTCTTTAAGTAGAGATGGGTGTGACCATGTCTACACAAACATAAATTGTCCCTAGACTTGCTACAATTAGAACTTAAAGACGGGAAAACCGTGTCTACTAGGGTGTTAGCCGCCTCTACATGTTTGATCTCATCGTTTGAAGTCCAAACTAGAGACGGTCGTAATTCAAACTAGAGACGGTCTTTTACATGTCTAGCAATTTGATTTGGAATTCGAGTTCTTAGTGTAGCGACGGTTTTGGCCGTGTCTATGGACCGTCTCTGGATGTAGACACAGTTATCAAAACCGTCTCTAATTTTTTTGAGGCTGGAGCAATGGCAACGTCTATGAGACAGGTGCTAAAACCGTCTCTAGCAGTTGTAGAAACGGATATAACCGTGGCTACATTAGCTAAAAAACGTCTCTAGTGGCTGTTTTTGCTGTAGGTACCAAAGGAGTTAATCGTAGCCATATTCTCAGTCAGAATGGGCTAGAAGGATCAAGAACTAATGTTTTTCACAGAGTAGATAAACCCGACAGTAGTGACCTCTGAGCTAAGATACATTTGCACAAACACTATTAATACGGTAAATCAATCAGCAGTAGATAGGTATGCAAAATTTAGTATGTTCGTACGTATATAGTAAGCTGGAAAGAAGAAAACCTTATCCAAAACCTAGAACCAAATTTGATCGCTCCATTCGTGCCCGGCCTGTCCATCTTGGGCTAATACATGTTGATCAGACGATGTGTCGCGTTCTAAAACTAAAAGTTATATGCGGAAGTTGCAAGTATTTTAAAAGGCTTGAATAACACACACACACACACAGAGGTCATACTAGCATCCTGCTTTGTATATGCTTATCGAGGAGTTCATGCGAGGAGTTCTAAACCTAGAGCTAGGAAATGATCGGTACGAATTCTCTAAACCAACATTGAGTCTAGTTAGGAGAAGAGAAGCATACCTATCTTACAGGATCGATTGAATAGCCAATGGGCCGGTCGGCAGGTAATGGGATAACGATGAGTTGGAGTGGTGACATAGACCAGTGAAGACCGATTGCACAGTTACAGTACTTAATGCGCAAACCACCAAAAATTGCAGCAAGTTGGAAGGCGAGAGCACCCGCATTTTCCAAATCTCACTCTCACACAGTTGATCTTGTCATGCACAGTTTTCTCAAATTTTGCAGTCCCCCGCCAGAATTACAACCTTTACTTTCACATCGACCTTATTATCTTCCTTTGATTATATGTAGGCATATTCATGGAAATTAATTCCTGTATCCCAATCAGGCGTGCTTCGATTCCTACAGTGCTGCCAAACGTAGAGCGACAAATTAACACCGAAAGAGAGCACCGGCCCGCGACTTTGTCAAGCCAAGAAAATGAAAGACGCATGATTATGGCATGTTTTCTACACGTGCGTACGTAGTACGTACAGGCTGACGTCAATAGAAACCTCGCCGTGGCTCGTGTGCCCTGCAGAGCGACACCGGCAGCAAATTAAATGACAGCATCAACCCAACTGACGTGATCCCTTCCATCGTTTCATCCCGATGATTGTTCGGCCGACTAAACGGAATTGGCGAGCATACCGTCATGACTAGCTGATACGGAGCGTTGTTAACGCTTGCGAGTGATTAATCGGCTGTTGTACCGGTTAATCTGCAGTTTCCGACTAATTGGCAGCATAATTCGTTTAATTAGCTAAGTCAGCCCATTAGCTCGTATGTCCAACAACCCAATATAGCAGCCCAAAAGGGAGCACATGTACTTAGAACCTCTTGCGTTGCCCTCAACCGACTATTGCCTTACCATCACTATAATTTAGGGTTCATTCTCCAGGAAACCTCTAAACTCTGCATCTTCTTGATCTTGTCTTGTTACTTAGTTGATATGTAGACTTCAAACTTTTCTCTGGACAAGAGGACTAAATCGCAGCTTCTTTTTCTTAGATCTGCTGCTATGGATCTTTATTCCAAGCAAATGCAAATGTACGTCCTTCGGTAAAAAAATGCAGACTGTGTCCTTCAGTAATTTAGTTTCTTGTATCTTATCGGCGATTTTTCTTTGATGACTCCGGTACCTTAACAAGGAAGCTAAATGAATTAGGTACTTGCATTGTTTCATCCCAACAATTTTATGACTTTACATCAATACTTTTCTAAAAAAAACTTTGTTGTTGTTAAGTTTCCTACATTTCTGAGGAAGAGCTAGACTAACTACAAACTTGAACCTCAAGAACGTGTTTAAAAAACTCAAGGGATAGTATTATCATCACATATATATATATATATATATATATATATATATATATATATATATATACTTAAACAGAACGCCAAATTAGATGCATAATGGCTTGGCGGTACGACCTTATTCCGTTTTTCACCACACTGATACTGATCCTGATAGGCTGATACTTCTCTTCTCAGTGAGAGCTCGACCGGAAAGGCTTAAAAAGTCAAGGAGAAGAACCGCGAGCCGCCTCCCCATGTCGGGCCTGTTTGCCGCCTTCCTCTATAGCCCATTTCTGCGGGAGCCACCAAATCCCGCGCCGACCGCCCATTCGGCCAGACACAATCCGCAACGCCCGCGCCGACCCACCCATTCGGCACGGCCCGCGAGACAATGCGGCCGGCTGCGTTTGCCGCAGCGCCCGTCGGCCGTTGCCCACGCGCCAATGCCCAAGCCACGTAGCCAGGCAGACCGACCGTCCAAACCGTCGCGGCTTCGGCTTCCCGGCCGGCGCCTAAGCAGGACGCCACCGTCGCAGCACTTACCATTTTCTCCGTAGGTGTAGTCGTGTAGCCAGGGAGAACGGCTCAAGATTGATGGCACAATCTACAGATTTGGATCGATATCAGCCCATATCCCTGCTTCATTGATACCGACCAGATTTTATCCAACTTTGAAAAGGAAATCGCAGTGGCAATGCCCTTTTGCATCAACCCACACGGAAAAAACGTTCGCACCAACTAAAATCACAAAACGACAGGCGCGTAAGCAACAAGCTTACATTTTATTCCACTCCGTACCAAAGGAAATAATGACATAAGTATTCTAGTCTCCAGCATCCAGCTACTGTATAATCCAATACGGGTAAATCCCAAGCATAGACGCAACAGGCCCCTCCCAGCAGAACAAAAAAGCGCCGGCACACGCTTCTGGACCACGGTCTCATCATGTACAAATTACACATCATGTAATAAACACATGTACACTGGTCTCAACAAGAAATTGCCATGTAAAAAACGCAACATGAAAAAAAAAATACACCGCGACCATCCACGTCTCAACCGCACAAACCACCTCCCAATTGGGAGGGGCAAGGTCGTGTCTTATACCTCTTGTCCCTATGTCCTGTGGGGATCAAACAGCATGATCATCAGTTCATCACTGGTTCACCGATCAGACCACGCTGGGAGGAAAGCTCCTTTTACCCAATTTGAGCGCACCGAACATCTGCCGCATATTCTAGCCTAGCAAGTCCTTGAAAAGATTAGGATTGTTCCCTGTTGGTGTCACACCAACTTGCCGTGCAGTGGCATCCTTCTGCAAGGCATTTTGAAGGTTAGGGCCCTTCTTTGCAGCTACCGCAGTTGCTCCTTTGTGGTAGTCCTTTGAATGAACATCACCTAGTGTGGGTTCTGTGGATCCACTGGTCGCCCCAGTTTGTGCATCATCCAAGAGGATTGACATAAGATCTGGTGTTTTGGAAGTGCTGGGAGCTGGGGATCCAGAAAGCACTGGAGAGGCTGATGCTGGTCCAAGGAGCCCTTCTAACTGTGTGAAAGGGTCGGCTGATGGAGGGCTTGATGAAACCGGCTCACCCAGATCCAGCAGATCAGGTGGTGGGGCAGTAGGGACTACTTGCTCCTTGGCAGGCTGAAGTGCTGAATTAGGAACAGTTACTTTCTCGGTCAAGGGACTCTCCTTTGCTGTCTTTCGACCAGCCTGTCCCTTCCTCCCAGCTTTAGCACTTGAGGAACCAAAAAGCGACGCAGCCAACCGTTGCTTTTCTGCTGAAACTTCTGTGCCCTGCTGTCTCTTAGAACCATACGAGGATTCCCGTGTCTGTGAACTTGCTGGCCCTCCCCCATCAGAACTAGAGCCCCCATTGGCTGCCTGTTGGCTAGATGTTGAGCTTGAAGGTGTAGAAGAGGAGGAATAGGCTGGCCTTCCCCATTTCTTCTGAACCCCATCAAGGCGAAGTTTGGCACCAAATTCACCTGAAAGTGCATCGCCTGACGGCTGGGACCTTGACATTTGATGGTCTTCCTTATAGTAGGTTGGTTCTGGAACTGGAACAAAGTCAGTAGTAGGTAGGGAAACGGTGGCTTGTGAGGTTGCTACAGGCAGTGAAGATTTAGGTAGCTCATAGGCCTCGAATCTAAGAGTATGGGAACTTGTCTCCTGTTGGTCTTGGGTTCTGTAGTTGCCAACACTTACCACTCCTGAGCGTTCGCTCTCAGGAATGTAGGGTGCTGCACCCTTTTCCAAAGCTTGCTGTACATAACTGTTTAGAAATGAGAGGTTTCTGTCAACCTGCAACATAAATTAGTATTCATAAAATTGTTAGATAGTTTTTAGTTAATATAAGATCCACGTACAGAAAAATAAAATCATAATAATTGCACATATTTTTTTATGCTAAACTTGAAGAAAACAAATTCACAACAAATATGCCAATGTTCTGGTTTATGTGATGCCCAGGCCAAGAAATCAAAGATCATATATGGCTTGCAGCTATATTTACTCTTTGAATGACATATGCTTGCTTCAGCTTGACTAAGCTTGGTTTAAAAATTGTATGCCTGCATGTGCAGAAAACATGTTATGCCCATTTGCCCAACATATAGGGGTGCACATATTTTTACCGAACTGATTAAACCGAACCAAACCTAAATTCTCGGTTTGTTTGATTTTTGGTGGGAGACCCGGTTTTAATTTTTGTCATGTTCGGTAAATGGCACGGTATTCACTTCTCAGAAACCAAACAGACCGATTTTTGCATTGATGCATCGTGGCAGAGTAGCAAAGGCCCAACCGTCCATGTTGCATTACACAAGCGCCCACCTCGTTAGTCATTTCCCTGCCTAAGGAGGCCCAAGGCAGAACTAACTCCATCCATACTTGATACCCTCTAGTCATCTGAGCCCAAAACCAGCAAGGCAGCAACCCCGACTAACGACCAGGACTCCAGGAGGTGACCTAACCCTTGCCACCAGGTGCCCACCAGGCGCTCATGCGGCCACCGAGGGGGTGAGGGGCGAGCGGAGAGCCGGCGAGGGCGTAGGCATCGAGCGAGGGCGTTGATGACTGGCAAGGTGCGAAGCTGCAAGCGGCGCGACGCTGCGCCACTGAGCCGAGGGGTGAGTCCTAACTCTCACGCCTCAAGATTTCTTGCCGATTTCGTGCTGTGCTCTGATTTATGAATTATCTGTTTGGTAGTTTGGTACTTGGTAATTTGGTTCTTGTTTGGAAATTTGGTACTCCATTGCTCTAAACCTAATTAACCGAATGCCCACCCCTACTAACATATCATAATGCCACCATCCCAAAATATGTTACTGCTCATCCTTGGATTATCGTAACAAAGCCCCATCAATAATTCAAACAGAAAAAATAGTCAACATCGTATGCAGATGCAGGGGAGAAACCAAAACCAAGGCCAAATTTCGTGTGATTAAACATACACATTTCCTAATTAAGCAAACTAAACAATCAAAGCACCAGGCGCGGTTCAAAGAAAGGCATAAAAGTACCTCGATATCTTCACAGCTTGCATCTGGGGGCATAACACTTTCAACAGCCTTTTTGTCCAAGCCTAGTAAAGCGTGTAGCTCATATGCACGCTGCTGCACGTCTGTTGAATGAGAAGCTGACGATTCATCTACCAATGATTGACACTGAAAAGAAGGATGGGAGCATATTTATACATATTAGAAGTGTAAACCAGAGAAAGGTACAAAATCTACAATAAGACTTTTGCAACTTCATGGTAAGCAATTTTGTCTGAAGAAATGTTGTCGATGATTTCTTCTCTGCCCTCCCCACCATGTGAACAATATTTACAGCACATACATCTTTGTGCTTTCCTCTCATATGAAATGTGCTTTGCTTTACATCATTCAGAAATCAGAACTAAATCATATACCAGATCAAACAGTGGTTTCACAGTTTTGCTTCTTTACCAGCATAATATCATGGCATCAAATTATTTATGGGAAAGTTGTCATACAATTATGCAATGCAGACATGATAGGATAGATGACATCATGACAGGCTGACCATAGTCTTGAGTTTTCTTTAATTGGTGGCGCTCCAACCTTGCCATGCAAGATTATTTGCCAAGTCTGTGTTAGTCTACGCGCTCATATTCTTAGATAGCCAGCACTACAGCTGCAGGTGCCCACCGAGGCAAATGCACCAAACATGAGACATAATTAATGCATGTCAACGCGATACAGTTGAATTCCAGTCAACACAATTTTCGATTGTTCTAACTTGCAGCTATTGTTAGTCTTGTGAAAAATACTTCCCTCTTTCAATGCACATGCAAAGCTACATGTTATAATCATATTGTGGCTTGTAAAAACGATTACAGCTAATGATAAATTGGTATGAAAATGATGAAATGAGACTGTCCCAAAGGCGCAGATTTTCATTTACCTCAGGCAGCATATCAATATTCCTTCCAAGAGCAATTTCAAATGCAAATATCTTCAAAATTGCCGAGATTGCGTAAGCCTTGAACAAGCAAACCCAAATAAACAACACATGTCAAGACATACAAAAGAACATGTATATCAGCAACATAATATAGACTTGGTACAATTACAAAACTTGAAGACTAGTCAGTAATAGCTTGTGTAGAATGCATGCTATAAAAGTGGTCCTGCTTGTCCTGTACAAAGACTTTAGATGAATTTACATACGAGGATGAAGCACTTTCAGTGATGGAATAAAATTGATGATCATGCCCAGACTAAACTTCATCACAGACAAATATTGATACCTTCTAAATAAGGTATTAAGGTTTACACATTAACCTATGTTTGTGTGTAGAAAATACATATATGTTAAATCGAAAAGCAACAAAGATTCAACTTGGTAATCGACCGAAGTCAACAGTATTACTATTATTGAATAGATATACTGCTAAAGAATTGATTAATAGATTGAACTACCCATGAAGTGTCTTGATTATCCAACATTAATGCACCCTGTGAAGTACATTGTAAATTGCAGACCAATTCCTAAATTGTACTCCCTATGTTCATTTTTACAAGGCACGGTTAGACTCGGCACGGTCTTCAAAATCAAAGTTTGACCATTAATTTCTCCTATGATATATTGTTAATAAGTACAAAATCATGATCATATGAAAGTACTTTCAAATACAAATCTAATGGTACCAATTTTGAGTTACTAAACCTATATATTTGGACTGATAAATGGTCAAAAATTACAAAAGTTTGACCAAAGAAACTCCAAGTGTGTAATGTTCCCCAGAACTAAAATGGCAAAGTATTACCTTAACTAGAATATGTCTTCTCATCTTTCAGCATAGAGCATACAGGATATAAAGAAGTCAATTGATCAATGAAACATAAGCTAAGCTACAAGAGCATACCTTGACAGTGTCATCAGTTGGGTGGGCCTCTGCTACATCACACAACTTTCCAATAATATAAGAAGCCGAATATTTCCCATCTGATGTTCCATATTCTCCCAAAACCCAGCATATTATCTGAAAGTAAAATGAAACAATATAAATTCGCCCCAAGAACTTGCTATGGGCTAGGAAGGAAAGAGGAAACATATATAACTACCTGCAGAAACGAAGAAGGAAGCTTTGGCTCCCCCACAATCCGAAGATAGGAATCTACCTGTTTAAAAAAACAAAAAAGAGTTGTAATAATAGATCAAGATCAAGTAGTGAGAAAGTTAAAAATAAAGAATCAAGCATCCAATCTAGAAGGCTGTCAAAACTTTGCTAATGGACTACGCAGTATCAAGTTGAACAGTATAGCAGGAATTAAGAATAGATTTCAATCCATTTTTGTGTGTGTGTGTTGGGGGGTTGGTTGTTTTTTTCTTTTCTTTTTTTTTTTTGGGGGGGTTATTGGTGGTCTACAGCTACAGCTGGTTTCATCAAGCATAATCAGCTCCTTTAGTGTGTTTATTCACACAAAAATCATGTTTAGCATAAAGAACTTGGCAACAAAGTATTCTTAGAAGTCCAGAGTACATACAGCTGATGATCTTAGTTGACTATCAGCGCCTTCATCCTCCTCTCCAAAGCCTTCACCAATAAGCCGCATCAAATTGTGTGCCACTCTAATATTGACAAGATCTCCAGCGTGCTCAAAGACTTTGTTCATGGTCTAGTAAATAATTAGAGGAACCAAATGATCTTCTGTTAAAAAACAATGCATGAAAATTACACCAAGTGCTTCACAACAAATTGGCAAATACTAACGTAGTTACCTGGATGAACCACTGATTGCTAGGTGCAAATTGTTCTGCTAGCTCAACACAACGTGATGCAATTTCTGTCTTGTAATGGTGATCAGTTATGTTGATCATGTACTCGATCATCCGATCAACAATCACTTCAACATTTGTTGATTTTGTCATCTTATAGAGAAGCTCAAAGGTCTTGCGCTTCAAAGTGTCATCAGGGTCCTATTCAAAAGAACATTCAATGACTGCGAAACCAAAGCACTAGTGGGAAAACACGACAACAAAAGTTGCTGATACAATAACAACGGATATGGCATAGTTACAAACAAACAACTAGGTAAACAGTATTGAATTAAACAAACCGGTATAATCTTCTGGTCGTTACAATTACCTCAGCTAACCTAATTTATATGAGGAAACATGAAAATTCACCATTCCTAGTAAAATTAAGTTATGTAACTAGAACATGATTTTCATAAAGAATCTTAGCTTCATTATCTTGAAGCATGCAACAAGTATATATATACTAGGATGGCAGCCACATGTTAGAGAATCCGTCATTTGCCATGCACTCCCAAAAGCTTAACTTGCCATATCAGTTTCACTCACCTCTAAGCAATCAATAACAGCCAATTGGTGCTCTTCCGCGATATCTGGATTTATTTTTATTAGCCGGCCAAGAGCATCAATGCCCATGTACTTAAGATTGTGGCTATCACTCTGCAAAGGGCAAACAGCAAAGGGATAATCAAGTCGGTCAGCTTCCAATGAACAACACCATGAAAATCATCTCTCTCCCATAATGAAGATTATGCGCAAACCTTCAGAAACTTCGATGTTGTTTCAGCTGCAGCGTCTAGCATCTTAGGGTTTGGGAAAATGGATGAAATACAGCATATGCACTCGTACAATATTGCATTGCCAATGTTGCTAGCAGTGTCACCCTTCCTAAATATGTCACCCAAGACTGTGTACATATGCTCACTTGCTTTCTTATCACCGCTACCCAGCACAGCAAGGATTTTCAATAGTTTTATCTGCAAATAACAACATAAAAATCTAAGGGAAATAAGACAGTAGCAATTGAAGACACCAAACTGTTCGAAGAAACATAACTCATTATCAACCTGGAATACGTGAATACTTCAACTAAAATTTCAATAGAGCTCACGCACCTGAATAAATGGTGCGGGCATTTGGTGGTAATCGTAGGAAGTCGGAAGCCTCCTCTCTGCAACTTGTTTGAGGATGTTAACAAAACTAACAACCATATCCTTGTACAAATTTGGCTCTTCCAAAATCAGGTCATAGAGGGGGCACAAAGTTGCACCCATCACCCCAGGGTCATTATCACAGAGTCTCTGCACAACAATAAGCACCACTACTCAGAGCCTAACTCAGAAACAGTGATTCATCTGCTTCACTAACAGTTGGGAAGCTCAATGGTTTCCCGGGTTCCCAATGAGGTATTGAGGTAGATATTGGAGCTCCCTCTATGTCACGATATAAGATAAGAAAAACTGATCTATCTATCATGAAAGCACAGATGAATGAAATGATATTAAACATGCATCATTGTATTGCACACAGAAAAGATCTGCATCTTTGGTGTTTAAAAAACACATCTTTGGGCCAAAATTGCAACATATGACTAGCTCATTTATCTTAGTCTTAAATAACATGTACTACACATCTAAGCCTTGCAAATTCACATCTTAAGACTAAAAAAATGCATATATCAAGCCAACATAAATGCAATTGGAGACAATAGCTAGGCGCTCCAACTCAACATACACAATGACAGAGAGACACATTAAACACATACAAAACACCAATCAACCTTTAGCAGGACTAACAGTTGTGCGTCTTTGAGACAAATTTGCAGCTATGAGAAGCTAAGACATGAGAACGAGTTATTCTACTTCTATTTTAGTTAGAAAAGGTCGATTTAAGCAAAAGGAAAGAAAACTAAGGGGTAAAGTTTGGACCTTGCGGAAGTTGGAGACAAGGTGGGAGACGGAGGAGGGGGATCGCTGGTAGAATCGGTGGAGCGCCATGACGGCCTTCTTCCGCACGGTCTCCTTGGGGTGCCCGAGCAGCTCGACGACCTGGGGCAGCACGGCGGGGATGGCCTCCTCGCCGATGAGCCGGCATGCGGCGGTGAGGGCGGCGCAGACGACGAGGTAGTTGTCGGACCTGAGGTCCTTCTGGATGGTGTTGACGACGAGGATGACGAGGTCGTGGCGCTCGTCGAGGAAGAGCGCGACGGCGAGGTAGCCGGTGCGCTTGAGCGGGAGGGACTCGTCGTGGGTCATCTTTACGGCGTGGATGTGGCCGAAGGAGGCGTCGTGACCGAGCATCTCGGCGTAGACGAGGCGGAGGAGGAGCTCCTTCATCTTGCGGCGCGGCACGTCGGGGTCCGCGAGGCGGCGCTTGAGGTGCTCGAGCTCGCGCGAGATGATGCGGTCCTCCTCCGCCTTGGAGCGCGCCTCGCCGATGGACTTGACCAGGTCCAGGAACTCCTTCGACTGCCCCCACCCGCCCTGCGACCCCATCGCCAGCTCCCGCCCGATCGTCCGGAGCTGCTCCATTACGTTCCGTTGGAAACCTCGAGTGGGTGTAGGTTGGTAGCCGCCGGCGACGGCGTCGACGGCGGAAGCGTCCGGTGGGGTTGGGGAAGTGAGGAGGTGGAGGAGATCTGGATCGGCCGAGTGGGGAGGTGGGTTTGGGCCTTGGGGGTACAGGGGGAGATCGGGATCGGGATTGGGATTAGTGAGGGGGCTCCAGTTTTCCCAACTTCTTTACTACTTGGGTTGTTTTGTTTCGTGAGGGATGTCTTGTTCTATTGTGTCTCCTTTTCTTCTTTTTCTCCACATTAAAAGTGTGAATTTTGTACTCCGGTTTGGTTTGTAAGTTGAAGTCAGGTGTTATTGTCTACTTATTATACCAAGCGATGGACAATACAAACTCCTTTACATTAGAGTACTCTAATAGTGTATTTATTATCGTCTCTTAGCTATATTACGTCAATAAAATCCTACGTAGAGAAGAGAAGATGAGAAGAGAGAGCATAGATTGTCTCTTTCTGAAGAGATTGTCGTACACGCGAAACAAGATATCATACATTAAACTACTCTAGTTGACGTGTAGGTCCGTTTCAAAGAAAAATTATAAAATATAAATGTTAAAGAGTGTGCTAGAGACTATCTATCAGAGATGTTATCTCTGAAGATGATGTAGCATATGTTAGAGACAATGTTATCTCCAACTATTGAAGATGCCCTTAGCAGAACGCGAAGCCTCCAAATCTGTTCAACAAAGATAAGCTTGATTTGACAAACACAAATCATTCGCACGGCAGTCCAATGAGCAGATAGCAAACTTGAATTCTCTTGTTTTATGGAGAATTCTCACTGATCAACCGTCGCAAAAAAATCATTGATCGTTCGTTTCTAAGGAACAACACTTCAACAGTTGATCTTGCTACCTGTTGCTTCGTTGTTCCTCTGTTGTAGCAGGAGGATGCGACTACGCTTCAGGACAGAAATCAGGTGTTATGGAGAAATGGTAACACCATCTTGCACATGTTAATTTCCTAGATCATTTAAACTATGAAAGGAGCTTGATAATGTCGTACCAGCTATTTAATATGCGACGAAGATCACTTGAAAGGAGCTTTGTACGCAGCTGCGCGGCGGTAAGCACTGAGCAGTGAGCACAGAGCGAACTATTCCTTCGCCTTTTCCCATCTGGTCACTGTATTATCCACAAAACGACATACATACTAACGTACTCACATGGATGATACATCACTAGCCTGAGTCCTGACTGAGCCACGTTCACCTTGTCAATCTAGGAAATTGATTGTTTATATCACCATTACACAACCAAAATCGTTCACCTTACGGAGTACCACCACTCTCCAGTATACACGTTGCCTATTTCAAGCAAATTTACACCACGGCAGCTGCTTATGTAGGCTACAAACCTTAGCGAGCTTACAATACTCTGGGCTCTCCTGCACTGAACTTCTGATAATTTGCTTCTTTTTAGCCACCGGTGCACCCATGTTTCAGCAACTTTCCAAACCAAAACCACCGACAGTTTACTGGCTGCGAAGAAATTTCACCAAGATGCCTAGTCAGCCTCCCCAAGCCCGTCACTGCTAGATTTTTTTAAATAATATTATTTTAAAAGATAATTACAAAAATAAACAGTCGTTGCAAAAAATTACAAAAATAGATCTCTATCGTCAGTTCAACTGGCGACAGAGAGCCCTGTTACCAGACCCTGTTCTCTCCTTGTTGCCGGTCCAGCTCCCTGTCGACACTTGGAACACCCTAAATCCTAAACTAGTTGGTCTATTTGTGACTTTTTTTAGATTCTCAACAGTACAAAATCTATTAGACTCACAATAATATTTTTTAATCGTCGTATGTTGTTCTAGTGCGGTGAATTTCTAAAGAATTTTGTGAGGACGATTAAGGTATCAATGATTCGTAAGTAGGAAGGTAAGTGTTATTGCGATGCGCCAGAGAATTCATACACGGTTGTACTCCTTGTCTTGCGCCTTAGCTCTCACCGCGACGGTGTAAGGTATATTAGCGGTCTAGAGAAGGTTATGGGATATTTCAAATATGCTATATTTTCCGTACTTATCTTCTATTAAACAACGACAATGGATAGCTTTCTGGAGACGTGCTTGTATGTAAACATCCTGGGTTATATTTTGGTGATATACGTATCTTGACAGCAAGATATATTAGTGGTCGTTGGTGTGTTTGTGATTTTCGTAGATTCTGAACGGTACGAAATATGTTAGACTCGCAATAACATTTTGTGATCGTCGTATGTTGTTGTAGTGCGGTGCATTTCTGAAGAATATTGTGAGGACGATTGAGGTATCAATGATTCGTAAGCAGGAATGTAAGTGATATTGCGATGCGCTAGGGAATTCATACATGGTTGACAATCTTGAAGAAATGGCACAACGATAACAACACTACAGTTGATCGGACAAGGGGGTTACATGGCACACAGGCTAACGAACCAAGGATAATACACGCATGCCTTTAGTGAATTAGAAATACATGGGACATATGGACGAAGAGGGTCAGACTACTGCGTGGACCGGGGGCATTTGCCCTTCCTTGCGAGCTCGGCGTTGTACTCCTCGTCGGCCGCCTTGGCCTCGGCCACCATTTCCCTCTTTTTCTTGCGCTCCCTCTCGCGAGCCTCACGCCCCTGCGCCTGGGCCTGCGTCTCCCGCCGAATACGCTTGTTGTGCTCTTCGGTGCGGCGCTCCTCCTCCCTTCTCTCTCGGTCCCTGTTGGCATCCCACTCCTCACAATCGAGAGTCCATTGGTCGTGTGGGTGGATCTTTGGATCGATCCACTTGCGGTAGCCACATAACGGATTCAGGGACTACGGGTAGATGAGAGAGGTTGTTAGTGCGTACTTTGAAAGAGAGATGGTAGGGGAACATATTGTAACCTGTCCTTACCGGCTGCCGATAGCGGCTCGTGTTCCAACAACGGTCGGGATAGTCGCAAAAGTAGTTCACGCGACTCCAGTAACACATGCCCAGGCTGAGCCGGTGCTTGGACTTGAAGAACTTGTATCTGTCCCTGCACCAACAGAGAGACGACGTCTCCTCCTCGGACGGGTGTTGCGGCGAATGCTCGGTTGAGATGTTCTGGTAGGGGTTGCTGCTATGGGGGGCGACGTCATTGCGAAGAGGTGGTCTCCTGGTACGTTCTCTTTGTTCCTCCTGGGCCGCATACTCCCTTTACAGTTCACGGATCTCCTCCAAGTGCTTCTCCATCTGAGCGAGATTGTGTTGAAGTCTGGATGCAGGAGAACCCCGCGTGTAAGGGGTAGTACTTATATACCGAGCGGGCGCTGCGTACGTGGCTGAATTGTAACTCGGTTGAAAGTAATTCGCGTCCGCGAGGCAGCGGCCCTGAGTAGAATCGTTGGGTCACGTCGCTACGCAAAACTGACTCGCCGGATTATGTCGCTGCGCAAAGATGACTCGTCAGGTCACGTCATTGTGCAAAACTGACTTTGCAAAGTAAGCGTTGCAGTGTGTTGTCATATCGGTCTGTAAAACTGGCGTAGGGGAGTGAAGGCGTAGAAAGAGGGTAGTGTGTCCCAATACAAACTCTATCACGTGGTCGCGGTTTGCACGCAAAAAAAAAGAGATATGGAAACATGAGACTAACATAATAATAGTTGTACAGAAATTAATATTTACATAGCATGACTGATTTTTAAAGGAACAAATATCTACTGGCAGCCCCTCTTGGGACGAACCCCGCGTGTTGCCCCTGACCTCACCCGGCGATGATACGAGTACGTCAGAGGATTAGGCTGCCTCACTACTTGACCGACGCGAGTCGTCGGAGGTGGTGTCACGAGGGGGATCCTGCATCGGTTGGGTCGGTGCCGACGCACCGTGCAGCTGAGAAACCCCCACAGAGAACTGGGTGCCACGCGGGTCGAGGTAGTAGTCATCGAAGTGTGCCTTGTCGTGCGACAAATAATCCTCCTCCCAAGGCGATGGTTGATCTGTGAAGCATTACGTTGCGCATGTAATCATGACGAAAACCACGAAAAAGGACGTTACGCAAGCAAACAAGGCGGTCATACCTGTCGACACAAAGGCGTGCTCCGACGACTCCGCGTACTCCTGCCCCGCGTACCGGTGGAGCTCAGGACCAGCAAGAGAAGATTGCTGTTAGTAACCACTGAGGTTCGAAATAAAGAGGCGAAAGTGAATATAGCAATAAACAAAGTTCATAATTTTATCATGCATCTTTACGTAGCCTATGTAGCTACTCCGGATTTTCTTTACAATTTTAAAATGTGTCATGCAATTTTCCTAGTTTAAAATGAATTTCCAGCATTACCAATATAATTACCGCGCACAAATAGGGAACTTAAAAAAGCTGGGATTATTCTGATTACGCTCTGCCGACCCTGCTAAGCTACTCTGGATATTCTTTATAATTTTAAAATATGTCATGCAATTTTCCTAGTTTAAAAAGGGAATTCCCGCATTAACAATATAATTACTGCGCACAAATGTGGAGCTAAATAAAGCTGGGATTATTCCGATTCCAGCATTACGCTCTGACTACCTGCTACACAACTGAAAAGATGTACTACACAATTTGACTACATTTATCTAATCTACTTAATTCTATGTCGCTATTTTTGTTTGCTAACTGACAAAGTTTTAACATAATGTACAAAGTTTAAAAAAAATGTACCTGTAAGATGATCGATCGGATCCGTTGCTCCGACAATCTCTCCTCCGCGATGAACTGATAGAGCTTTGCTGCCTTTCTTCTCTCCCTCTCCTTCTCTCTTTTTTTTCTGGAATTGAAATGAATTATGGACTGATTTTTTTTTTAGGGGAGGGGGGTTATAGCTGGATACCACTGACGACAGGTTCCTGTCGTCAGTTGAAGAACTGGCCACAGGAGCACTGTTCAACTTCCTGTCATTAATTGAACTGGCGACAGGGATCCTGTTGACCCCTGTCGCCAGTAGTTGGCTCCTGTCACTAGTTGAACTACCGATAGAGACCTATTTTTGTAATTTTACAGGGTGACTATTTATTTTTGCAATTATCTTTTAAAAAATGTTATTTAAAAAATCGTCATTGTCATCCCCTCTTTTGGTGATAGGAGTCATACCACCGCGTTTCTTGCCGTGCTACCTCCGCATTTTTCCTCAACACAGCACCTGGTGAGGGATACGGTCTTTGTTGGAACAAAGGTCCCTGTAAATTAAACCATGAAAAGACGCCTCGTTATTCTCAGTGTGGAATACTATTACAGTTTGGTCTATAGGTGAAATCATACGACATTGTAGTTTTTTAGGGAGATCCCAAATGTGATATTCTGACTTAGGTTAATTCCTTATTTACTATTGAAAATTGGTGAACTCCTTAAAATGTTATTGAAAAATTGCTCATCCTTTTTTTACCATTCGTTCTCAACTTCTTTTCTTTTTTTCCCACTCCCGGAGTTGACCAAGGACTTGGCCGTTGATTTGGACGCGAAAGACGATTTTGCCCCTAAGTATGCTGAAATCTTTATAAAATTGTTTGACATAGTAATATAGTTCCAAAAATTATGAAATTTTTAGGGGACATTCCTAACATAGTGTAGATTATTGTGTGATTTTTATAGTGTTTTACTGGCAACATGTTTTTCTCTGAAAATCTTTCAAGTTACAACCGAAACTTGAAAGATTTTTAGAGAAAAACACGTTGAAACTAAAACCCTATAAAAATTACACAATAATCTACACTATATCAGAAACTTTCCCTAAAATTTTTATAATTTTTGGAACTATATTACTATGTCAAATAATTCTCTAAAGATCTCAGCATTACTAACTTCACTTAGGAGCAAAATCGTCTTTTCGCGTTCAAGTCAACGGCCAAGTCCACGATCAACTCACGTGAGTGGCAAAAAAAGGAAGAGAAGTTGAGAACGAATGACAAAAAAGGGGTGAACAATTTTTTGATGGTATTTTGGAGAGTCCACCAACTTCTAATGGCAAATAAGGAATTAACCCTTCGGACTTCCACATAATCCCCAGGTCCCCATAACACATCAAGAAACATGGGAATTGCGAAGGACTTCCACATAATCCCCAGGTCCCCATAACACATCAAGAAACATGGGAATTGCGCACAGAAAATACAAATTCACGATAATTAACAGGCGCCGCCCAATTCTTAAGGCTGAAAACCATGATACATGGAAGCCTGTCGCTAGATTCTCACATAAGACTTCCTACAGCATTTGCCCCCATGAAGGTGGACTTTTTTTTTGAAAAAAACAAACCATTTTTAATCATTTTACACAAATAAACCATACCTTATTTTTTTACATAAATAACCCTCGGTCGCTGTCCCACTAGACGACTAGACCTAATCGCGTGGTGGACGAGCGATTTGAGTCCAGCCGGCCCACGATCGCGGACACGTGGCGCGACTGAGGGCTGCGACACTCTGTCGTGCGACGAGCAAACGACGTTGAGCCAAGTCGCCCAGTGGCATGTCCGTTGCGCGACTGGCAGGCGCTTAGCAAATCGGAAATGGACTGCCAAGAAGGCACAAACTAACCTTGATGGTTCTTGCAAGGATGCTCCTGTACCACCAGAGTTTTCACGCCCACAATACGACTGTGGTAACTCAACATGGATCATTCAATCTGCAACATCCTAGTGCCGCCGCCCGGGCTTACTACATGTGCTAGGATTGCCACATAAGTGAATGTCATACATCGATATTTCACATTGCATGTTGCATTTTAAATATTGCTGACTTTATTCATGCATGCCAGCAGTCGGAGCGTTGTTTCTTCTTCCAATGGATCGACGGCCCGGAGAAGTACGACAAAGCGTTCATTCAGCAGAAATACATGTTGAATTACGCAGTTGCACCCGTTACCCGTTAGAAACCTTACTCAACCGGGAGCAAGGAAGACAAGGGAAAGGCATTGATGGTCCCTGATGCCCCTGTTGCATCAAAGATTATTCTGGACGAGGACATACCTGAAAAAGACCTTTGGGCCGAGTACTGAGAGGCCCGTGCAAAGGCCCACGAACGCAAGGGGGAGTAGGACATGTGTCCGCAAACCTAACTTGATTTCCATCCGTCGAGTATTTTCCTTTCCAAAAGGCGAGTTTATATCATAGTTGCAGTTTGGGTCGAAGGTTCGTGCATGTAGCCATTTCCAGACCCTACACGCTATGTAATTCAGACCTTCATGATCAAGTGTTATGTCGGGCTTGCAATCTCATCTTCGTTGTTCCATTCCCGTCTCACTCAAACCGAAGCTTACAAAATATTTTAGCAAATTTTGGACTATTTGTGCAAAAACTTAAAAGGGTGAACATCCACGTAAAACGATTAAAACACGATTAATTTACAAACAATTGCAGTCAGCAAACTCTAGATTTTTTACCACTAACAATTATTCACAAAAAATTCTTCCAACCATTTAATTTTGTAAAATTAAAACTATGTTTATTTAAATTATTTCTTAAAAAAATTATCTTATTGTTGTCGGTCAAGAATGCGACTGGGCTAAGTCGTTGGTCGTGAAAGTTAACCTCGCCAACTTTATTTCCAATCGACCCTTTTGGTCACGCCACCTCGTGGTGTGACCAAATAACTTCATCATGCCACCAAGTGGCGTGGCCAAAAGTGCCACGCAAGCCCTCGAGGCCCAAGGCCCGGCGTGGAGGGTTTATGTGGCACCCGCTATGCCTTTTTGTTTGGCGTGACAGAACTGTCATGCCATTTAGCACAGCATGACAGAGGCTAATCCAGTTTGTTTGTATTCCATTTGTATTTATCGATTTAGAACCAACAAAGGGACTTCGTTTTGAAAGATCAAAAACAATTCAAGGAACAGTAATGCATAACACCATGTACATGTAACATTTAACAATCCACAACTTGAAAATAGAGACCTCTCTATGTAACCAAATATAACACCATCCTTTTAACTGAGAGTAAATAGATATATGGACCGGTAATCTTTTTGTGCCTTGAAAACATTTGACACTTCACAATATTTCCAGGGCGTGTCCCAGAAGTGATACATAATGCATCCTGGAAAAAAAAAAGACTAATACGTGGATTGTGTGTGTGGTACAACATGAGGCACAATTATGCACATATGCTAGACAGTACCACTGATGAAAGATGCGTAGACATACTAGTAGAATGATAGGTGGTGCATAGACATCCTAGTGGAATAATAGGTTTGTGGTCGTAGACCAAACCGTAAACTTCCGGAACTCGTTTTTGTTATGTTGTTGGATGCCTTACTACGCGAAGAATTGAATGCGAAAAGACGACGAGATTTAAAGTTGCGAATTAAAATAGACTTCATAATAAAGCTTGGCATAACATGGCGCATAGGGTTTGGTTACATGCATAAGAAACAACATCATGCACGATGCAACAAACCGAAGTACTCTTTCGATACATATGCGCCTTTTTTGAATAGAAATAAATTAGACCTTCCGGGAGCTAGTACGGAAAGGTGCCTCGTACTACCCACATAGAGTGTTCTCCAGCTGGGCGCCTCGGACGTGGCTGGCCGTCGTTGTAGTGGCACGCACATATATAGCTAGGGTTGGCGCAGCAGCATGTGGGATCATAGGAACTTCCTATGTTCACAACCTCCTCGTTGCCCCTCTCGCGCTGCATCTGTTGGCGGAGGTCATCATTTTGCTCATTGAGATCGTCAATTTGCGCCTCCAAATCAAAGATTCGATTCCACAATGTATCCATGTGCATCACAACATGTCTTTCATGGGGAGGATCGATCCAGCGGGTAAAGTTGCATTTCGCCATCTGCTGCAAGGGACTGTTAGTTTGGAGGATGTATTAGTAGTAACATGAACAAAACTATTTACCCCAGAGTATGAACATCAGAAGAAACGCCGTCCGCCATCTAAAGGGCCGTCTATGACCTGCACGATAGCGTCCTCCCCGTGTCCGCATTTCGGCCATACCGGTTGAGCACGCTTGTTCGTCATCAACCGGTAGTTAGAGCTGAAGTCCTCCCTCCTTTCGAGGGGAAGGTCTTGCCAGCGACCGGTTGGGCTCGGTCCTCGGCGTCTGCCATGGTATGTTAGTGTACAACGGAGAAGGTTCTTCTTCCTCTGATTTCAAGGGTCGAGTGGTCCTTCCGGAGCGTGAAGCGCACATTTTATAGCCCGCGGGGGGAGGCCAAGACCTGACGGGGTAATGTGTTAGGTTGTAGATGACAAGACTCGATGGGGCATGCGCTTTAGCAGAGATAAGACCAAACGGGCGACTTTTTACGCAAAGGACAACACCAAAAGAGACAGCCTTGCGCAGTGACAACACCGGACGGGGCAGCTTTTGCGCAGTGACAAGACCACACGGAGCAACTTTGCGCAGTGACAAGGCTAAAGGAGACAGCCTTACGCAGTAACAAGACAAGACGGGGCAGCTTTGCACAGTGACAACCCTGATCGCCTCGCCAGTTTTTCAGAACGAAAAGGCATGACTCTGCAAAGAAAGACGTAGAGTGTTGTCACGTCGATTTGAAAACCTGGCGAGGGTCAGGGTTGTCCAGTCGCTCTGAAAAGCCTAAACCCTAGGCCTGAACCCTAACCGTAAGCCTTAACCCTAACCCTAAACCGTGAACCTAAAAACCTGAACCTAGACCTAAACGCCTAATAGCTAAACCCTAACGTAAACCTAAAACTCTAAATCCTAAACTTAAACCTAAACCTAAAATCTAAAACCCTAAACCTAAAATCTTGTCACGCCACTCCCCGGCGTGATGTAACTACCTTGTCACACCACCATCCGTATGCGTGGCAAAAAGCATCGCCACGCCACAATCCTTGACGCGTTCAGGCGTTGCCAAAAAGGGCGGCGCTTCGAGGCCAAATCCTGTCACGCCACTTACTCCGGCATGACAACACTGCCTTGTCACGCCACCATCCAGGGCGTGGCAAAAACGTACTGCCACGCCTCAATCGTTGATGTTCCAGAAGCGTTGCCAAAAAAGGGCCAGCGCTCCACGGCTAAGTCCTGTCACGCCACTTACACCGGCGTGACAAAACTGCCTTGTCACACCACCATTTAGGGCGTGGCAAAAATGTACTGCCACGCCACAATCGTCGATGTTCCAGAAGCGTTGCCAAAAAAGGGCCAGCGCTCCGTGGCTAAGTCCTGTCACACCACTTACGTTGGCGTGACAAAACTGCCTTGTCACGTCACCATTTAGGGCGTGGCAAAAACGTACTGCCACGCCACAATCGTCGATGTTCCAGAAGCGATGCCAGAAAGGGCTAGAGCTGCCGGAGCCAAATCCTGTCCCGCCATTTACCCCGGCGTGGCAGGACTGCCTTGCCACGCCTTCAGTAGTGGCGTGACAGCATCTCTTACTCACATAAATCAAATTGGCCTCATACACTCAACATTTCATGCATACATAATCAATACAGCAGTGTGATTTCATTCAAACTACTAACGAACTCTTCGGAAGGTCGCTCTTCCACTGGGGGGCTCGCGAATGATGGACAGCGGGGTCTAGTTTCTCCGTGTTGCCATTCACCACATCCAAATTGTCTGAAAAATCCTCAACAACGATTGTCCTTTCTACCGCCACCTCCAACAACCGGACCTGAGATGCGAGCACAATTTCTTGTACATGTCCCAATCATCGGCGGACAAGATTGGCACCAACAAGGCGTGCACCTTAGAACCCACCCCTGCATCATATCGTCCTTGCATTCCGACAACGACCCCGGGCTCATCCCATCCAAAGGTCGACTTAATCCTACTCATAAGAGTTTTAAGTCCGGTGATTCGCGAAACAAAAGGGCGGTCGCTTCCATACCGCCGAAGTCGACAGAACTTCCAATTTGGCTAATGGCACCACCAGTAAATACACGCACAACTTTGTCCATCTATATCCAATAAAATATTGCAAAGTCAATACTGCATGTCATATGAACGAAATACCGCAAGTACGAAATCTCACAATCAACATTGGACATAACAAAAGCTCAGTTTCCTGAGGCATGCTAGCAGTTTGACAGTACAAACATATGCATAATTGACGGGTTGTTTCACAATGACTTGAGGTGTGTTAGGCCATACACAGTGGATGAATAACACCAAGAAACAAGGAGATACAAAAAGATCTAAAACCTACACTACCTGAGTCTCGTGCTCATCACGCCGAGATCTCGTTCTCGAGACCGTCCAAACCACGTGTTTGGGACCGCTCGAGCTTGCCTCTGAGTCGACCTACACTACCTCGATCCGCGTGCCTGTGCGCTCGAGATCCGTTCTCGAGACCGCCCAAACCACGTGTTTGGGACCGCCAGGCTCATTCTCGAAATCGCGCCAGACTTCGCTCTGGTGCGCCAATCTTCACGCCGAGTGCCACGAACCACTCGTTAAAATCTTATATCTGAGAAAGGAGGTAAGTCAAGATTTATTTCATTTCTTCTATAGAGGTCCTTTCATAATTTATTTTCGGTTAACTAATTCTGCAAGGCATAAGGTGAGAGCTTGAGCAAAATGCGGATTACTTCTTTTCACTGCCATTGTCTAGTGGTCATACATAAGTTATGTCACAAATTCAGCTAAGCCAATTCAAGTATGCATAATTTCCAATAAGATGAATATGGAAAGGTACAACAATTAATAGAACATCCAAATTTAGATATTGAGATAATTAATTCAACTATTGCAGTTTTTGTTACCCAATGGGTTCTCTATACTATAGAATAATTTAAAAGACATGGAAAATGATAATATCATAAATGAATTGAAACGACAGAATATGAGCTTAACAAGGAAGTAATTAGTTTTACCACATAAGTTCTAAGTACATGCTAAACTAGCCCCTTCACTCAAAGCCAGCACCAAACTAAAATATTATCTGCTAATAAATAGCTAATAATTCACAAAAAGATAATACCAGAAGAGAAGTATCTCTCTCTTTTAGGGTTTCATTACAACACACGCACTCTACTAGTTACACATTAATATTGGAACTATGTATGTCCTTCCAACATACAAAGGATCGAAATCGAATATCAAGTCATGTCTATCACTATGACTAAGCTAGCTAGGCCTGTGCTCCATGTCACAGCTTCGTAAGAACTCTCGAGTTAACTGTGTAACCTTTGCTTTGTTTCAACTTGACAAGCTAAACAAGAAGCTCTGAAGCCAGAATTAACTACACCAAACAGCGAAGGTAGTTATGTGCACGAAATACTCTTGCAATCCTACAAGATTAAAGATTATGTGCCAAGCTATTCCGGATCACTAAAGTTAGCGTAAACCTCTATATAGAGCACAGTTACATATAGCTAGATCAAATTGGACAACACAGTAATTTTTTTGAGCATGCCATTGGATCCAGTTCCACACCGGGATAATTAACCAATTGTTCTAATCTGTTGATGGCGATAATAATATGATCATGTCATCTCCAAATTTCACAAAAATGGCACAAAGTTATTTACCTTCACGGTTTGGGGAGGAGGCTGGCGGCATGGGGAGGAGGCCAGCGTGGGGACGAGGCCGGCATGGCGTGGGGAGGAGACCGACGGGGTGGGGAGGAGGCTAGCGTGGGGACGACGCCGATGTGGGGACGAGGCCGGCGCGGGTGAAGACGACACGGGACGACGCAGGCGTGGGGGCGATCTTGCGCGAGGACGACACCGGTCACGAGACGACGACGCGGGGAGAGAGGCAGGCCGTGGGAAGGAGGACGGCGAGGAGGACACCGGTCTTGTGGGCACCATGGGGAGGACGCCGACGCTGGGAGGACGCTCATGCTGGGATGAGGCCGACAGGAGGCGAGGAGGCCGTGGCGAAGACGGATCTGGGGAGGGGAGCAGTCGGGACGAAGAAACGAGCCGGCGAAAAAGTAAATACCTAGGAAGGAGACGGTATTTATGTAGTCACTGTCACGCCACCCCGCTTTGGCGTTACAAACGCACTTTGTCACGCCACCCCCTATGGCGTGACAGATGCCACGTAAGCCCTCCACGCTGGCGCGGCGCGTGGCCGAGGGTTTGCGTGGCAACTTTGGCCACACCACCAGTGGTGGCGTGACAGTTTTATTTGGTCACGTGATCAAAAGGGTCCGATTTGGAAATAAAGTTCGCGATAGGTTAACTTTAAAATATTAATAAAAAAGGATTAAATAATAAAGAAATTCCAAACTATAACCATTCCAACAGCAGAGAAAGGAAATTTGCAAATCAAATAACATACAGCTGCAGTTGTATCCGCTGCTCGTGGCAGTACGGCCCTTCAGGGCAGGCCGACAACCCTGAAAAACCAGAGGATTAACTTGTTAGTTCAGAATCAGTTAACTAAATATACTTGCATTCTTCCTCGAAGCACATCCTAAGTTCCTAGCTACAACTTCCAGTAGGATTATCAATTTCAACTGAACCATAATTAGCCGCCAGGACGAGAGAGATCATGTACCAGCCACCCCGTGGAGCATCTGAGTAAGAATTGGGTCAAGCTCGTCATCCTCAGGGCGATTTCTTTTGCGGTGATCTTTCTGTTTGCTTTGCCAAATAGGGGTTTCGAGCTCGATCCACATGCATACTATGATGCTTTTGTACTTAAGTATATGATTGATGGGAATATGTTAGCGACATAAACTAGGAGACAGAACATACGGAAGAAGCATAACCAATTAGGAAACCAAAGCATAACCAATTAGGGAATCAGTTAATGTGCCAAATGCAAGTCTCCCTGACTTTTGGGAGCATTGGTACCGCTTGAGTGAACGGTGTTGTTTGGGTAAGATGGATACTGTTCAAAAGGCAGATTTTGAACCCTGCAAGGAATCACAAAACAACATTTAGCTACATCCCTCAAATTATTTATCCGATGCATTTGGTATGGATATTAGTTCCTTTATAATACAAAGACAACACACGCAAGCTTAGATCCGGTGTCAGACTGCTAGTACATCTGCAATGGTATAAATCAACAACATAGTTTAGATCATGGAGATGGATCCAAAAGAAGGTATACTTTCAGACAAGATCATGTCACCCACATGATAGAGATAAATTACCTGAAAACCTCACAACATAACATTTACTCTACAAGATTAGATTGTCAATAGAGTACCTTGTGCAGTAATTGCAATATCCCCACGGCTGGACAAGACCAACTCCGCACCCACCACAGCCTAAACATCTCTGCATGTGAGGATTCCAAAGATCAGCATTTTGAGCGGCCGGCTGAACTGCAGCATTGGTGGGTCATGTGGCATAACACCTGGGTTCACAGAAGTAAGTGGCTCCCACTGCGTTGCCTGTGTCTTCGACTCTTCGTATTATAATAGTATTTCTGGCCTAAAATAATGCACAAACCATATCAATGTGACATTAAAAAAAATACTCCCTCCATTCAGAAATATACGATGTTTCAGAAAACGTGCAGTAAAACTTATCTAACATCGACTATTAACATATATATATAATATTCAGATTGATCATATGCAAATGGTATCATTAGATTTGCCATTGTCCAAAATGTCATATATTCTTGAACAGAGAGAGTAGCACAAGGGAAAAAGTTTTTCTTTCCTGTTGACTGTTGAAATTTCACTTAAACTGTATATAATATATAGTGCTTTAGGGATGGTTTTCTCTTAAGCCAAAATAAACTTAGTCAAGCTGGATGTGCACATCAACAACAATTAATCAACTCAGGTTCGTGTATATTGACGGATTCAACCTAGGTTCCTATATATAGAATTAACATATGACTTGTTTCCAGCCTTGGATATGAAGTTTAAGATTGTTTTGGAATGTTTCAAAAGTCCAGAGACAAAATAATGGCAATTTTCGCTCTTTAATAGAGAGTAGTTGATACAAAAGATATAACACCTGTTGATTCGTCAATTGCCTCCTCCCAATTCTCTGGCAAGGATGGAGCAGCTTGATGTTGCACGGTATTCACATTTAACAGCACCACCAGGGCAATCCCATTGGCTCACTCCGATGCTTTGATTGTAGAAATAAGAAGCACCAGTTGTTGGGTCCTTTGCCTCAACCTAAAATTAAATAAGTTAGCTCTTAATGCAGAAGAACCAACTATTGTAACTATTATCTGCTCACTATCAATAAATATAGCAAAAACACAACAAATGTTAGCTGTTGAAGGATACCGCGTATACTAGCCCATCCAGTTCTCCATAGCAAATGAACGGTAATAAACTGATGACTCCAGATACAAGTTTGTTAATGAAGAAATGCACTGTAAATTGACCAAGAAAATCAAGATACATTGGCTACACATATCAGCTAAACAACTTAACCACATCACAGAACAGAAAAGTATGAGAAAATATTAGCATATACTTACCCAACCGGGAGGAAACTCTTTGGCAGATTTGTTCTGGCCTTCTTGCGAATCCACCTGGAATCCAGTGGCATAAGCACAAAATGAATGATAAATTAACAAAAAAAATGTGTTGAGATAATAAGGATCAACTGTGCATTAAGGTTCTCAAAAGTCAGAAGAGAGGTTAAGACCAAAGACAAAAGGCATCTTTTTTACTTTTTTCAGTATACCAATCAGCGAAAAACATCCTCAGCTGATATAAGAAGAGAGGTTAAGACCAAAGACAGAAGGCATCTTTTTTACTTTTTTCAGTATACCAATCAGCGAAAAACATCCTCAGCTGGTATAAACTAACTTTCCCCAATTTTGCTGGATCCTATTGTAGGCATCAGTAGATTCAGTTCTTTTTTATCATACAGCTTTGATAGGTTTATGTCACAACATCTTCTCTTCATCTAAGTCACTTGTACGAACATGATCCTACATGATATCAAATGATTTCTCTGTCTACTATTGAATAATAAAATCGTTCTAGCACTAGTTCAAGGTTTTCCCATCTACCAGCATTCAGTTTCCAATTTCCATGCATCCTTTCTATCTAAAAGAGTGTTGTGGACGCGTTTGTCGAGAAGACGTATCAGAGAAGACTGCGTCGAGATGCCTGTACTGTAGCAGTGCCGGGCTTGGTTACTGTTCGCAGTGTGGGAACCGAATAGTATGGAGGAAGGTTATCTATATAGTTAGTAAGAGATAAGATAGAGTTAGATATTAAGTTAGAGTTTGAGCCAGTTACTTTCCAAATCAGTTTGTGCATTCATCTAGACTATAAAGGCAGCATATGTAATCGAGAAAAGGCAATCAAGAAATAAACTAGTCTTTTGCCTCCATCTAGTTCGGCAGATCAGAGCCACTCGCACGCCGGCAACAGTGCCAACGTGTGTGAGGGCGATCCTCGCCTTCGCCAATTACCAATCTGTTAGATCTTTTCTCTCGTTCACCCACACTATATCAATTTGGTATCAGAGCTGTCACCACCACCCTTAGCCATGGAAAACAAAACTCTAGACGATGAGTTCCAGCAGCTTGCAATCATGATGACGGAGATCAATAGCATCAAGGCGCAACAAGCCGCACATGATCAAGTGATCGCCGGGTGGAAGACAAGTGGCAGCGCTGCCACGGCGTCCAGCGAAGGCGATGGCGGCTTCCACGGCCGAGGCAGGCCACCCAAGCCCGGGTTCCGTGACGAGGAAGATCGGCGCACGGTTCCTCGCTTCCACAAGCTCTCCTTTCCGACGTATGATGGCGAGGAAGATCCTCTTCCTTGGCTCAACCGATGTGGGCAATTTTTTCGGGGGCAACGAACCATAGATGAAGAACGAGTTTGGTTGGCACACTACCACTTGACTGGCGCCACCCAACAGTGGGACTATCAACTCGAACACGATGAAGGCATTATTTCATGGGTTCACTTCTCGGAGTTCGTCCACATACGGTTTGGGCCTCCCATCCGCAACAACCCTCTTGGTGAATTGGCTCAATTTCAACGAACGACAACAGTTGACACATATGAAAAGAAGTTTTTGGCGCTCTTATGTCGTGTCGAACCGCTCTCGCCTCTACAGCAAGTGCAACTTTTCACCGCCGGGTTGGGCAAGCCGTTGCAAACCGACGTCGAGCTTCAACATCAAACGCATCTTCAGACGGCCATAAGCTTGGCTAGGGCATACGAGCAGCGTCTTGAGGAGACATCAGGGGATCCAAAGCCTCCACCAAAAAACCCCGCCAGTCCGCGCTTCATGTCCGGGACATTGGTGCCACGATCTAGCATGCCAACTTCGACAATTGTGGCGGCGGCCACACCAACTTCCGCCATACCTTCGGCGACCACCGACACCACGGCCAACCCCGCCTCCCAATTCCGACGTCTCTCCGTGGAGGAGATGTCCGGTCGACATGTCAAGGGTCTTTGCTACAATTGCCCGAGAAATTCTTTCGGAACCATCATTGTTCCATGAAGGGAATTTTTCTCCTCGAACTTGACGACAACGACGATCCAGCCGATGACGTTGATCATGTTGAGATTTCACTTCACGTTCTCACCGTCATCCGCACGGGCTATACAATGCAGTTGAAGATCGCAATTCAAGGTCAAGAACTGCTCGCACTCGTGGACTCCGGCTCCACCCATACGTTTATGGCCAAAGCCGTCGCGCAACGCCTCGACCTATCTCCACTTCCACGGCCGGGCATGCGAGTTGCGGTGGCGAATGGTGACCGGGTGACCAGCACCAGTGTTTGTGTTAATACTCGCGTCACGATTGCTCACGAAGACTTCTTTGCCGACTGTTACATTATTCCACTCGCCGGGTTTGATGTGGTTCTTGGCATACAGTGGCACCGCACTTTGGGACCTGTTCTTTAGAACTTCACAAAGCTCACCATGTCGTTCTAGCGGGATGACCATCGTGTGACTTGGACCGGGCTAGATTCTGCACCGATCGGCGGATAGAATTGCGCCATCACTGGCCGCGAGTTGATGACTGATCTTTTGGCCGAGTTTTCTGCTCTTTGAGGAACCGCATGGCTTGCCACCACGTCGACGGCACGATCACCATATTCACCTATTGTCGGGTACCGTTCTAGTGGCCATTCGGCCATATCGTTATCCGCAATTATTTAAGGACGAAATTGAGAAGCAATGCGATGCAATGTTGGCACAAGGTATTATCCGCGAAAGTACTTCGGCTTTTTCATCACCGGTTTTGCTTGTCAAAAAGCAGGACGCATCTTGGCGCTTCTGCGTGGATTATCGTGCCCTCAACGACAAGACTATAAAGGACAAATTTCCTATACCCGTCGTCAACGAGCTTTTGGATGAACTCAATGGTGCTTGTTTCTTCACCAAGCTCGATTTGTGCAGCGGCTACCATCAGGTTTTGATGCATGGTCCCGATATTGAGAAGACAACATTTTGTACGCACCATGGTCACTTTGAGTTCTTTGTCATGTTGTTTGTCCTAACGAACACTCCGGCGACATTCCAGGCGCTTATGAATGACATCCTCAAGCCTTTTATTCGCCGCCTTGTCCTCGTTTTCTTTGATGATATTCTGGTTTACAGTTCCTCTTGGGCAGAACATCTTCAACAAGTGCGCACAGTGCTCCAGCTCATGCGCCATCATCAGTTATTTCTCAAGAAGTCCAAGTGCCTATTTGGTGAGGAATCGATGGCGTATCTCGGGCACATTATTTCTAGTCAGGGCATGGCAATGGATTTTGACAAAGTAGAAGCCGTTCAAGCATGATCGAAACCGCAGACCCTTCGTGCACTTCATGGTTTCCTCGGTCTTACAGGGTATTATCGCAAGTTCATCAAAGAATATGGCTCGGTGGTCGCTCTCCTCACCAAATTGCTCAAGGAGGAAGCTCTCTCATGGACGGCTGACGCCAATTCTGCATTTGCGGCTTTGAAGGCAGCACTGGTGACGACTCCCGTACTCCATCTTCCTAATTTCGCCAAACGTTTTACGGTGGATTGCGATGCGTCTGGTGCAGGGTTTGGTGCAGTCTTGCATCAAGATGGTGGACCTATTGCGTTTTTCAGTTGGGTAGTTGCTCCTCACCACGCCAAGTTGGCCGCGTATGAGCGTGAATTGATCAGATTAGTCAAAGTCGTCCATGACTAGCGGTCGTACCTTTAGGAGCATGTTTTTCTTGTTCGAACGGATCATTATAGCCTCAAATTTTTGTTTGATCAGCGCCCCTCTACTATTCCACAACATACATGGGTGAGCAAGTTATTTGGTTACAATTTTTTGGTGGAGTTTTGTCCTGGCCGCCAGAATGCAGCTGCTGATGCTTTGTTACGGCGAGATGAGGACACCATGGCAGTTCAGGCCTTGTCCAATCCTGGCTTCACCCTATTTGAGGCACTTTGGCAGGAGGTTTCCTCGATTCCCGAGTTGGTAGTGCTCTAGGATAAGGTGTTGGCCGACACAGCTGATTCCGGTTGGACCTTCGTCGACGGGTTACTCTTGTACAAGGGCGTATTGTTGTGGCTGCTTCATCGCTTCTTTGGGCTGATTTACTTGTAGATGCTCACGGCACTAGTCATGAAGGCGCCTAGAAAACTTTACATCGCTTTCGGGTGACTTTCTTTAACTCTAGCGCTCACAAAAAGGTACGGGATTATGTCAAAGGTTGTGTGATCTGTCAGAAAAATAAAACAGAACATTTGCATCTAGCAGGGCTTCTACAACCTTTGACCGTACCATCAGCTGTTTGGGAGGATATATCTATGAACTTTATTGAAGGCTTTTCGAAGGTGGGAGGTAAAACAGTTATTCTCACAGTTGTCAATCGTTTTTCAAAGTACAGTCATTTTATTCCGCTCAGCCATCCATACACTGCGAACTCTGTCGCTCGCGCGTTCTTTGATGACATTGTTCGCCTACATGGGATTCCCTGTTCTATCGTCAGCGACCGTGATCCCGTCTTCACCAGCAATTTTTGGACCGAATTCTTTCGTCTTGCCGATGTCAAGCTTCACATGAGTTCCACCTTTCATCCACAATCTGATGGTCAATCGGAAGTGGTCAACCGCACCATTGCTATGTATTTGTGGTGTTTGTCTGGCGATCGTCCAAAACATTGGCCTCAGTGGCTTCCTTGGGCGGAGTTTTGTTACAATATTTCGTATCACTCCTCTCCCCATACCACGCCTTTTCGTGTCGTTTATGGACGTGATCCGCCAACGTTGTTGACTTACCAACTGAGTACGGCCAAAGTGGCTGCAGTCGACCGGCAGTGGCGCAATCGTGATGAGTTTCTTGCTGAAATTCGCGAATGTCTCCTTTAAGCCCAAGATTACATGAAGCAAAATTATGACAAACATCATCGTGCGGTTCAATTTGAGGTGGGTGAATGGGCCTGGCTTCGTCTTCACCACCGTACGGCTATTTCCATCACAGATCAACAGCGTTCCAAGTTGACTCCACGTTTTTATGGACTTTTTTGGTTGAGGAACGCATTGGAGTAGTTGCTTATCGTCTTCGTCTTCCTTCCAAAGAGCTACCTCACATTATATCTTTAAGTAGCGAATGACTGGGGAACCAACTACGTCATAAGTATAAACAATGTGTATAACTATAACAGTTACATAACATAAGAAAATGATAGCCAAAATGTCCATAGTTAACAGAAAGAAAACATAAGTTGTAGGATCTAATTTCTTTCGCAAGCAACAGTGCTTGCTATAGAATTTAAAATCATAATCGCCATAGTTGCTTACACACTCTAGAAGTGTGAAACTGAAAATGGAAGGAGACTGGAAATAGACAAATACAGTGTTATCATGGAAACATAATGACCATTATCTGCATGAAGTGGCTCCCCCCCCCCCCACCTTCTTTTGTTTGCCATGTCCAAGTGATGCTCAGCCGCCATTTTTAGTAAGTGTTCCTAAAAAACGTCAAGGTAACAAAACTAAATTAACTAATGAAGTTCATAGAGAAACAAATGAAGGAGAAAACTACACAAAAGGAAAATGATTGTAGATCATTCACCTTCAATGCATTAGGATTACGTCGGCTCGAAAGTATGTCTTCCCCATATTCTGCAGGCTCGCTTGTTGCTTTTGCTTGTCTGAATGAAAAACGCACAGGAAGCAGCTAGATCAAGCAGCTGCAGACAACCAGTACAGAATGAAATGGGAGGAAAAAAAAACCCTTTTATTTTGTATGACTTGCAGGGTCTCAATATCCTAGTTATCATATATAACCACCGTTAATAAAACAGCAACATAACTGCAAGTATAAATGTATAATCTAGATCCTCTGGAGGATATGAGTACCTGTTCGCGAAGAACAGCCTCTTGGACAGCAGATTCAATGTTTGCTGCAGCACCATTATGATTGGCGACCTCATGCTCTGTCTGATGGCCCTCAAGATCTGATTGTCCATTCCCAGCATCCGTGGTGGCACCAAGAATCATACTTTGAGTGGGGGGGAAAGGCGTGTTGGGTTGTGCAGCAGAGAAGAGGTTTGTTGTATTGTGATTGTTGCCATAATTGGGTCTGGTGTCATATGGTGGAGGATAAGAATGTGGACAAAGCTGAAATTGTGATGGATGATTGAAAGGAGGCGGCGGCCACGTCCCAACACCAGGAGGTAATGGCTGATTTTGAGAGTTGTTCATTAGTAAGCAACAGTTAAATATGACGTGTGCCTAGCCAAATTTCAGCAATTTATGCTCACTAAACAAATCTGCAACACAAGGCAATAAGTGTATCAGTGCACAATTACCTTAATACCTTCACAATTACTACTATTCGGTCCTAAAATCACACTCGCAAATCTCCATGATTCCACGCAATCCTAATCTATATGTAGCAATATAACAACAAGAGGTTCTTCAGTTCATGTCTTCACCACTCAGGCCTACTCGAGCGGCAATACATCTTCTCGATATCCAAATCCATTCACCTTGTAATATATGAACAGAAACCGCACCTGAATCCTCTATTACCACTCCCAAGTTCTTAATTTGCACCGCACAAAACAAAACTTAAACCCTAATCTTTACAACTAATGCACAAAATCATATCAAGCATGCAGATAAAACATTGAATCAGCAAGGCTACTCTCAACATCTGATCACATGAAGATTGACGAGACTTTACGTAATAATCAGGCATTCGGACCCCAATCGCATCGAGCGGATCCAGCGTTTTTGCGTTTTGCGCAACGCGAGTCCATAGTTAGAGCGTAGCTATCCGATTCTTACGGCCGAAATCTTGGTGGAAGGTGCGAGTAAATACAGGGATTGAGCGGGCGAGGAGGCGGGAAGGTGAGACGTAGCTTTCTCCGGCGAACGGCGCGGCGGCCGTGTTCCTCCGGTGACGAGTAGGTGACGGCCGGCTGCGGCCGTGTTCCTCCGGTGAAGCAGAAGAATCGATCGAAGTTGTTCCCGTCGCGAACGATTAGTCGGTTTCCTCCGGGTTTGGATGCCGTCAGATCTCGCCCGCTGATCCGATCGACGGTCGAGATGGCTCGGGTGGTTTTATTGCAGGTCTAAGAAACGCTGTCCAGAATAATCATGGAAAGATGGACATGCGCCACCTCCCAAACCTCGGATCTTCCTCTCCCGCGCATCGGCGCATGCGACCACTCCGGCCTCCGCATCGGCCTCTTCTTCCTCGCCCCGCTCCTTGGCGATCAATCCCATGGCCGCTTCCTGACTCCCTCGTGCAGCGGCAGCGAGTTCGTCGAGCCGAACTCTTCGCTTATCGCGACGTACTGCAAATGCGGCGCCCCGGGGGATGCCGGTAAGGTGTTTGATGGAATGGACTTGGCGTCAATAGCGGAGTTTCTGTGGACAATTGACTGCGCTGCCCTCCCATAACGCGTCAATCGACACTTATTTGCACGAGAATCATCATCTCCGCCTTGGAAGGTACGGCATTAGCATTTCTCTTGCTTGCGGATTGTGCTACTGTAGACTTGTTTGCTGTTTGCATAAGAGAATGCATGCTCAGTGGAAGAACTTTTAGTGGCACTGCTCAGTGATGACTAATCAAGTAACCCAGTTAGTTGGCAAACTTATGGAAACTTATCCATTTCTTGGCAAAAATTATCGACTTCTACTTTGCCCACTTCATAGTTGACCTGCAGTCTGCATAAATCGTTGAAATGCATACACGACGATGTAATTATGTTAATATTGCTTCTGGAGCTCGTCTCCTATTTTTTGAAACAAACAGGCAGGAGGACTACCTATTATATTAACAAAGAAGATTGAACGGTACAAAAGTGTTAACAAAGAAGATTGAACGGTACAAAAGTGTCTAGCGCGGGGCATAGAGCTTGATTACAAGCTAATTATTTGTTGTATGCATTCAGCCTCGGCTAGGGTCGAATCTCTTCCTTCGGCTTTTATCCTGGCGAACAGATCCAGGGTGGAGGAGGGCCCGTTATTAAAGATTTTGGCGTTACGCTCTTTCCAGATCTCCCAGGTGATTAGAATAACCACCGTGGCTAAAGCCCTTCTTGCCTTCTTGGGAGAAGTCCCAGCTTACAAGTTTTTTTCTCACTTGTCCCCGATGTTTGTGGCTATCAGCCCCGTGAGTCGGCTGTAGCGGAGCACATCCCAGCCATTGAGCCATCAAAGTCCAAACTCGTCGGGTGTACCTGCACTCCGAAAAGAGATGTAAGGCGCCCTCCGGCAATTACCTGCAAAGTGCAAAGTGGACAGGTGTCCTGGTTCAGTCATCCCCGCGCTTGCAGTCTGTCTGCTGTCCACAACCTGTTTTGGATAGCAAGCTAGGCGAAAAGTTTTCATCTTGGGGGCGCTCCGGCTTTCCAGATTAGCTTTTTGTACTCAGTTGTCATCGAGCCGAGAAATTGTAACGCGTAAGCTAATACTCCTTGATATTTTATCTGCAATCATGCAACATAATTCTTTGTTGAATCTGGAAGGAAGACCCTATTCATTGGCAAAGTTTCAATTATCTTCATGGTTTTCTATCTTTTTAATGCCAATTCTCCTCCATTCATATCCTTTATTGGGCAATGGAAATATGAGGCAACTTTCAGTGCAGTTTGATTGTTAGCATTCTACTCTGGATCAAGATGCGGTTAGAAATGCTATTGCATGATTCTCGTTTCTCTCATTATCTATTGGGGATATTGCTGTTAAGCCCCTTTATCTCAGGCTCATATCTCATGCGCAAGCCCACATTTGTGGACATATGCACATAGGCCATCCGAGCCGTCCATCGTGAGTGCAGCGGCCAGGATCAAAGCTCCCTCCCATCTGCCGCCACTTTGCAAAAACACCCCCGCCGCCCAACGCAACTTCTCGCTCAACTCCCCATTCCCCAATACTCCAATCCCCAATCCTCCTCCCGACGCTTCTCGGTCGCCCCTGCCTGCCTCCTCTCTGGCGCGCCGCGTTGGATCCATTGTCGACCTTGCGCCTCCTCCCCCACGGCACCATCCTCCATCCAACGCCGTCGTTCCCATCCGGTCACGCCACCTCCTCTCGGCCGCCCCCGACGGCGAAAAGGGTTAAGGGGGGGCACTGTGCCACCTCCTCGTTGATGCCCCTGCTCGCCGATGATCTGCCGCGCTTCCCTAGTGCCACACCGTCGACGCATCGCCCCGGTCGACCTTGCTCCCATAACCCCGTCGTCCCCATCGACTCACCTAGGGTCAAGTGGATGGTGACTTCCTGTATTGATGGAGGTTCTAGATGTGCATATTTTCTAGTTCTCTTGACCACTTGCATTCAGTATAGATGATTTGAGAACTAACATGCCAATTTTCATGACTTCATCAACGATTCAAGGGAGTTTGATAGAGGCTATTGCCTTGTAATTTTGCTTCCTCTAAAAATACATGTTTGCCATTGTCTTCTGGCTGGCATAGGTTAAGTTGTTGCCTTATTCATATTGGACATTCTTCGGTTGTTTATTTGTGGCGAAATATTAAGCCAGACATACCCAAATTTATCTATGTTTGTTCATGTTATCTTGAGTTCTTGGCGTTTCGACAGAAACAATACTAAGCATTTCAAAAAAAAAATAGCAACCTTAGTAGGAGACAATTTGAATGTGTCAACCTAGAAGCAATGGATGAATCTGCCGAGTGGAGAATGAAATATAACAGAATTTGGGGAAAACAGGCAGCTGCGAGATGAACTTTTAAAGGTATGTTCTACTTATAGTATATGTACTTTTACACAGTTATGCTCCTTCAATTTCCATCTACAATGCTCATTTGAGAACTTTGTTCATAGGTTAAGGCCTCGCTGTCTGCTTCAACCAGGAGATTTGACTTGTTGCAAAAGGTAAATTCGCGGCAAACTTAAGTGTTTTTCTCATTGTATCGTAATCTTAGCTTTATTCCTCCTCTTTAATATGAGATTACGCTTCCTCTCCATTTATTTCACTATCTCTCATGTGTATTCCTTGCTTATGCTCATTTTCATCGCTGCAGGATAATGAGATGTTAAAGAAGCAGATTGAATCCATGAAACTGCAATGCAATTGCACTATTCCATTGAACCTTACACAGCAATAAGGATAATACTGGATGAGCCACTGCCAATTTTTGTTGTGTGCTGTGAATTTGTAGTATATTGAATTGTGTAATGTTGAACACGAGTGAGAAAATTTCTATGTAAAATGTATCACTGGATGTGTTCAAACTATCAGAACATTTTTGAAATTTCTTTTGTTTTGTGAATCGAAGAAACCTGTGTGGGTTTGTTTGAATGGAAATCAATGCAATGAGTTTTAGATGATGTATGTGTGTATGATCGGAAGCATATTGTTATGTTGTATATCTCAGCATGACTTGAAGAAATGGCTTTTGTCCATATTGCAAGCACACCATTTAAATAGTATCAGAAGCATGGGAGACAAGCACTAGCAAAATCCTGATACTGTAGCTAGAGCTTCTGATTGTTCCTGAGAACTGAAAGCAACCAAGAGGTATTCAGATATCAGGTTGCTCCTACAATTGAACAAGGGAAAAACAATGAAAACATAGGTTGCTCCTATCAGGTTTATCCAAAGATTCTTTCCAATTTTGTAGTGAAACAAAATGAGCCGTCTATCTTTTACTGAACCTCGCAATGAAAACATGTAGCTAGCTACACTTCCAATGGCAGTGCTACTCTAAGGGCAACGATAAAAAAAAAAAACCCCAGTAAAGGAAGCACACAATCTCAGTAGAATAGGTAAACTAGCTATGATGTCCCTCAAGCATATGCTCAAAATCATCAATCATGTTTTTTCTTCTCCAGAAGTCAATCCTAAATGCCATAGGTTGAAATCAATGAAGGCCTTCTTCTGGACTATCAAGCAAGGCTTGAAACATGAAACTTTGCATGCTTGGAGTTGCCAACACAACATACAGATTGATAATTTCATAGACATATATACATCAAAGAAATCACACATTTTATTCATTTCTGAGTGATAATTTCACTGTGTACATGATAATCATAATTTTTTATTGGGATGTACAATTTCAATTACAACACTATATACATAAAGATAACTTCTTCATCTAATGGAAGCATGTCGTCCACTACTCCAGATTAATGAGTTGTTCCTTTTGTCAAATCAGCATCTTCGCCAACCTGTTATACAATATAACACATATAGTTAGCACAAAATTTCTAGAACTAGAAGCAGATTGCACAGAATATGTTAGCCTGATTCACGTAACACTACTCATTAGGAATTCTTTAACTTACATTGTTACATACTAAAGATTCATGGGAAAGGATTCTGACCAGTGCATAAAAACAGTACAAGATTCTCAAGAAGTAAACGCATGATACATGGTATATGCTAGTTACAAGATTATCAAGAAGTAAAAAACAGTACGACCCCTGCATAAGGAATCACGCAAAAGCATTCAAGTCATACAAAAGCCTGTTTTTCCCAAATTATGTGTCATATTTCATTCTCCATTCGACAGATTCATCCATTACTTCTAGGTTGGCACGTTCAAATTGTCTCTGCAAGGTTGATATATATATATATATATATATATATATATATATATATATATATATATATATATATATATATATATATTGTTTAGTATTGTTTATGAACGCCAAGAACTCAAGATAACATGAACAAACATAGATAAATTTGGGTATGTCTCGCTTAATATTTATACAAACAAACAAATCAAGAATGTCCAATATGAATAAGGCAACAACTTAACCTATGCGGTCGAGAAGACAATGGCAAATATGTATTTTTAGAGGAAGCAAAATTACAAGGCAATAGCCTCTATCAAATTCCCTTGAATCGTTGATGAAGTCATGAAAATTGGCATGTTAGTTCTCAAATCATCTATACTGAATGCAGGTGGCCAAGAGAACTAGAAAAATATGCACATCTAGAACCTCCATCAATACAGGAAGTCACCATCCACTCGACCCTAGGCGAGTTGATGGGGACGACAGGGTTATGGGAGCAGGGGTCGACCGGGCGATGCGTCGATGGTGTGACACTGGGGAGGGGCGACAGATCATCGGCGGGCAAGGGCATCAACGAGGAGGTGGCACAGCGCCCCCACCCTAACCCTTTTCGCCATCGGGGGTGGCCGAGAGGAGGTGGCGCGACCAGATGGGAGCGGCGACGGTGGATGGAGGATGGTGCCGAAGGGAGGAGGCACAAGGTCAATAGTGGATCTAGCGCGGCGCACCGGAGAGGAGGCAGGCAGGGGCGACCGAGAAGCGTCAGGAGGAAGATTGCACTACTACAGAAAAAGGTCTTCACAGACGGTTCAAAAACATCATCACAGATGGTTTCCGGAGCCGTCTGAGTTTATGGGTCAGTGATGACATAGGTCATCACAGACGGTTTTCGAATCGTCTGTGATGCATGCTATCACAAACAGCTATTAACTCAGAACAATCTGTGATAGCTGACTATCATAGACAGTTTATAGATAAAACCGTCTTCCAAGCAATGGCTGCTTTTGCCTTTAAAACCGGCTTCGTGTGTGTTTGTGTGTATATGACGCTCGTTTTGTACTCCCAGGACTACATACTCCCACTTCTAATATACCAATTAAACGAACATATTATACTTCTTTATCACTTTCAGTATACTTAAATACCGATTATAAGATCTTCCAATGCGACTTGATTGTAAATTTTTCATTCAAGTCCTTTATTTTTGCTATATACTCTTTTCATATATAAAAAAAGTATATACACAGATTTTGGTATAAAAAGTGGATTTTCAAGAATTGTTTCATGAAAATCGCTTTGGGGTATCGTATAATCATTATTAGAGTATACTCAAATTGATAAAGAGGTATCATAATACGATTTAAGTGGTAGATGAGATGTGAGAGTACGTACTCCTAGGAGTACAATACCATTTTCCTACATATATATATATAGTCCCTTGTTAGCTAACTCGATTCCTGAATTCAGCTAGCTAGCTCGCTCCTTGGTCGTTCATCCTAAACATGCAGGTGAACCACGGCCTACTTCATCGAACCTGACACACTGGAGTGTACGATTTGCTTTATGCCAATCCTTCACGGCATGTAGCAAATCATAGGTATGAAGCAAATCGTACATTCTAGTGTGTCAGGATCGACAAAGTGGGCTGTGTTTCACCTGAACGTTTAGGATGAATGCTCAAGGAGCGAGCTAGCTAGCTGAATTCAGGTCTCGAGTTAGCTAACAAAGGCTACGAACTATGTGTGTGTGTGTAAAGGCAAAAGCAGCCACTGCTTAGAGATTTTGTAGAGAAGAGATCAAGAATAGAGAAGAGGGGAGGTGGCTCGGGGAGGAGGCAGCCACTATTTGGAAAACTCTCACAAGGATTGAGACAAAACTCTCATGGATAATACTTGAATACAAGTCCAGTGAAACATATAAAATATGTTAAAACAATTAATTAAGACTTGGACAATTACAATCACATCTCGCTCAAGTATTTTAATACCGAGCGGCAAATTTCTTCATACTAAATAAGAAGACCATAAACTTCTGTAAAAAGAACATGAATGGTAATAAGATAACAATATATGGTAAGTTGACGATATCATGTTAGGATATAAAAAAGAGTTTTCCTTAATGGTTAACTCTCTATCTATAAAGCAGATAAGATCAGCAGCCTGTAGAAACTCACCTCTATCCATGTAGAAGTTCGTTTACATTCATATGTGCAAACTATGTGCAAGGATTTTGATTCTATATATTCATAAGCTTTTATTCCAAAATTATCCATATACAATTCACCCTATTGTCCCTGTAGATTCATTTCATATCTCATCAGTGAACACAACTAGTAACATTTGCGGTTTTCATGTCAAATAGATAAGAGCAGCAACCTGTAGAAACTCACATATATCCATGAAACACTTACATGGTGTTATTTATCCTAAGAATATATGGTGATTAGACTTACTATTAATAGACAACCGTTTGTTAAGATCCTCTCCAGAGGCAACCAAATTGCCTTCCTCAAATTGCCACTTCTTAAGGTTGCATCAATGTATTTTTTTCAGCAGCACACCCTGCATCATACGTATCGAAAACAAAAAATGTCTTTAGGAACATACCAGCAGTCACACCCGAATACAACCCCATTCCCCACCTCCAGATCCATCCATACATCCATCCAGCAGTCACAGAGGGCAAGATAGCAAGACAACAAAGCCAAGGGTGTCCAAATTACCGACCATCAACCGACAAGCTAGCTAGGTAGCCCACATTGCAACTCGGTTCACATGAATACCAACAGCACAAACCAATAGATCTGTCTTACCTCGATCGACATCACCGGTGTCGGTGGTGAGGTAGCCAAGGCCGAGGTTGGTGGAGCTAAAGGTAGCCGGGGGAGGTCGATCAGTGAGGTAGCCGGGGTCGCGCACGTCGGGGGGGAGGAGGAAGAGGGGAAGGCAGCGTCACTACAGTTGTGGCATAACGGTGACACTGCAAAAGACACTCTTATCGTACGAGTGTCTTATGCAGTGAACCGTGGTGTCACAACCATTGGCGACGGGAAGAAGGGCGGCGTCAGCGACGGGGTCACTCGAGTAGGGAGGGGAACAGATGAGAGTAAGGGCACTGGGGAGTGATACTTATCACAGACGGTTCCACAATGGAACCGTCCGTGATATGGTGTCGTATCACAGACGGTTCATTATGAAAGCCGTTTGTGAAGTACCACAGACAGTTGTTTGTTGAAAACCGCCCTGTGATATATAGAATTATCACAGACAGTTATTGTTAAGAACCGTCTGTGATATTTCACACACGGTTTTCATTATGAACCGTCTGTGATATTACCTCTTCACAGACGGTTTTTAACGCCGCGAAGAATACGAGCGGTCTCTAAACCAAAACCGCTCAGGATTGCATATATCTGACGACAATCACGAGCGGTTTTGGTCAACCGTTTTGTGATAGGACGTCCAGTATTAGCCTTTTTGTTGTAGTGTTGGGGATTAAAGGATTGGGGGAATGGGGAGTCGAACGAGAAGTTGCGTCGGGCGGCGAGGGTGTTTCCGCAAAGTGGCAGCGGGTGGGAGGGAGCTTCGATCCTAGCCGCTGCACTCGCGATGGACGGCGCGGATGGCCATGTGCATATGTCCACAGATGTGAGCTTGTGCATGAGATATGCTACCTTTATCTTGGGGCCTAGTTGAATACAAAGGTTCATGTACCAGAAGGCCACACTTAATTCCTAAATATTTCATACATAGTTTCCTAAAGATGGTAACGATTTTGCCTGTGCTCAACACTTCAACTTTCCCTTTGTACAGAACGTGCTGTTATTTGCCAAATTCAGACGAACATTCAAGTACCTACATGCATGAAGACAATCCACATCATCATCTTCACATCTTGTGTTGTGAACTCTACATCATGACTTATGAGGCACATTTTATCTACAGCCATTTACTCTGTGCAAGTAAGAATCTTTCTGCGGTCTAAGTCAAATGCATGCCGGCATCCTGTAGCTCGCAAGGGCCCCAGATTTGCGTCGTCTTCTGTTCGTGCTGCTCTTACTGTCAGCTTCCAAGATATGTGGGTAACTGGGCATTTATTAGATTTTGACAAGTGCTCTTCTGATATTCATGTGGATGCTAGCTGCTATATGTCGATGCTACTCTGAGATGTTTGACAATGCCCCTGCTGTTTAATAGCTGTCTGGATTTTATATTTTAACAACAGCATGGATATCTATTATAGATGAGATCTCAGTCAACCACTTTGTGATTCTGCAGCATATTTTCTTGATCTTCAGTTAACTTGAAGTCAACTGCTGCTTCCATCACATAAAAGCTTACTGCTCCAGGTTCTCAGATGGCTCTTGTTCTTGCTACCTCAAGAATGCACTATATCGGTTTGGTCATCTGGCGCCATCTCCGGAGATGCCCTCTGCATGAAATTTTCTTCTGAAATCTAAATACCGATTTCACAGGTTAGCTTCCAAACTTCCAGCTAATCTGATTATTCTGCTCTTATCATGTCAAGCAAGATAATGCATCGACTAATTTATCTGCACTGCACTGTATGCATAGTAACAAAAATAGAGCCATTACCGTTCGAGTCCGCCGCCGCCCAGTCTCCGATAATTGAGATCAGTAAGACAGTAAGCCAGAAAGATGATGTGCGCACGACCCATGCATCACTATTTTAGTCGTCTTGTATTCTTCCGGGTTACGGCAGCTATGGAAGCACATAAAGTCTTAGGATTATGGGCAAACATGCATGATCCGTTCCATCCGGACAGCTCAGATGGGATTAATATAACAATTAACAAGTACTTTTTCAGAGTAACAATTGACAAGTACTAGTGGTGTTTTGCGTGCTGCTTTCTTTTGCTCCAATGTTATCTCATATCTGTACTTATCGTTCCCATTGTTGATCGCTTTTGAGATTTGAAGATTTCAGTTCACGTGATCCCTTTTTTTTATGGTTTGTTGTCTGACGTGTTTAGGGCATCCTTATCAGTCAATCGACGATATCTTTTGGGTGGTCAGACTGTCAGAGGCAATAGCATGAGGGATAGCATGAGAAATGTACTACTCGAACACAAATGGATACGGGATGCAAGATGGTTGTGCGTATTTTGTTTAGCTATCCGATGAAAGAATCGACGGGTGGGATGAGGACCATCAGGTATGTGTTTTAAAAAAAAATTCGAGAACCCATAGCTCATAGGAGATCTGCGCGTCTTTGTATTAAGAGAAAGAAATAAACAACGGGCAACAAATCCAAGGAAACAACCACTTCGGAGAACAGCTGCTGCCCTATAGCTGAACTCGATAAGAAGAACCAACAATAAACCCTCTAAAACAACATCACACTGAACAACCACTGAGACCTAACTAAACAACTTATCTATACAATCTATACAGCTCGCTCCTGCTAATCTCCACATATTAAACTCCTCTTTGATTTCTTTCACAATCAGAGACAGATCCTTGGAGGAGTTACTGAAAACTCGTGCATTCCGCTCTAGCCAAATAATTCTAATGCGAGGGTTGTCAAACTTTGTCAAGGTGTTCGGTCAGACGGTGCCTTCCTCCGGCCTAGAGTCTGTTCACTGGGACAACGTTATTGTTCAGATGAACACCTGATACTGAAGTGTTTGTAAACCTACTCACATAGCCATGCATAGTGATGCCTCTCAGTCTCAGCTGCCCATTCCGAATTGTCAGTGGCGTTCGAAGTAGTAGCAGCTTTTAATATTTTACAGCAACGATTCGCAAGTTTAGAACTTATGATTTGTTTATTAATTTGAGATCCGTCGCAACAAATGGGTATTTATTTTACTAGTAAGTTATAAATGGTACTGTAGACGGGCACTTACATCTTTGTTTTTATTTTCACCCGTACATGGGTGGTGATCGAACCAGAACCTCGTGACTTAGTAGCACAAACGATGCTGATCCACCGGAGTAAGCCAAGCTGAACGACGTTGATCCATGCTACGAGACAACCAATCCTCTTAGGTTTAGCTACCAGGGGCGGAGGCAGCTAGGTGTTGCACCCTATTTTTTTAGAGAAAAAAACAAGCATATACTAGATATAGTATATATGTACACATTCATGGCCATATACATTATATTTGCACTTTAGTATTTAGCTCGCAATTTGTCATTTGAGTCATGTGATTCTTGTTAGTATGTACATTGATATGCTGTATCAAATAATACTTTTTTTAATTCCGCACTCTCATCCAAAATCCTGACTCCGTCACTGTTAACTATTCAAATTGTAAATTTGCAGCGTGCACGAAACAACCCGGATTTTCAAAATTTTCAAATCTTTTTGAAAATTTTACTTGATTTTCGAATTTCTTTCCCTTTTTGGAAAGTCCAGCCCAAAACCGCTTTCCCTTTCGGGCAATCCTGTTTCCTCTCAGCCGAAAACGGCTTTCTCCCCAGGCGCCTCTCCCTTCTTCCTCCTCCGGTCGTCACTCCCACGCGTCATCGCCCGCGATGTCACCGCCTCCCTCTCCGCCTCCGTCACTTGCCACCTCCCACGCCACGCACCACCTCCAGCGCATTCCACCGCCTTTGCTGCCGCCACCTCACCCCACCACCTCGCCCGTCCCCACGCACGACCGCCCATGTCGCCGCCCACACGCCGCGCCCCCATTTGCCCAATCCCTGCTCCTACCGCCTATCCCCGGCTATAAAAGCCCACCCTCCGGCTCGCCGCTTCCTCATTCCCACCTCCAACACCTCCCACTGCCTCCCTCTTCTTCAACGCCGGCGAATTCGAGCTTTTCCTCCGTCGTCCTCTTCTCGGCCAAGGTGAGCCATGTTAAATTCGTCGCCTCCCTTCTTCCCCTCCCCTCCCCACTTTGGCAATGGCTCCACCTCGCCACCGCACTTCTTTCCCCCACCTTGCCCCACCCCAATTCTCACCGGAGCTCGCCGGCACCGCTCCTCCCTACCGCCTCCTTCACGGCCACCGCCGCCAAGCCACCTCCGGCCTTCCCATTGCCCCACCGAGACCACCTTTGAGCTCCTCTCCACCCACTAATGCTCCCTCACCCCTCATGGCGGGGCGCCATTTGTAGCGCCACCACGCCGCTCACCTTGACACAGCCGCCCCCACGCCACCATCCCATTCCCATACCTCCTCGGCCAGTCCAAACCCCAAAAATGGAGTCCCCTTAGCTCAGTGGTGCTCACGCCCTTCCATTTCCCCCCGCCACAAGTCTTGCGTCGCCTTGACTCAAGGCCGCCCAAGCACAGGGCCTTTTAAAGCCTAGCCGAATGGGCCGTGGGCCACCCTGTTTACAGGGCGACCCATTATTGTTCATCCAATTGAGCCTTTTGCTGTTCATAGCACAGTAAAGTGATTACTGTGCACAAATTCGAAAAATGCACAGTAAATATGTTTATTGTTCACCAACCAAAAACAGTAACCCTAACGACTGTTCATACCCCGTTTTCGTATGTGAATAGTAAAATAGTACTATTCACTATCCGACACTTTTTCGTCTAAAACCCTAATTTGACACTTCATATCCATTTCGACCGTTTCGAGCTCGTGAATCCATTTCTCAGCTCCGTTCAGTCCAATGAAGCTCCAAATAAATACCTACCATCCCACACCACCTTCCTTTAAGTTTTTTTTCGATTTTATTTACTTGCATGTTGTTCCCAGCTCATTCCTTGTTGAGCCGGATTTTATTTGGTTTGTTTTATTGTATTGTTTCTCGTTAGGTCACGACTTTGACGACCAAACTCTAGAAGACGTCGGACAATACCAGTATTTAGAAGATTTTGTGCAAGAAGGCAAGTAGCATTCCTTGATCATTTTGAGCCTACAAATCATATATTTATTATTACTTTCATTATTATATTTGTGCCAATTACTTTAAATAGTGAAATAATACTTTTGAATGCCATGATATTTAGATAAATCCTATTACCCCACATACAAACCCACCTAGCACTTGTAGACCATATTCACCGTGACAAAGTTAAAATCCTTTGTAAGCTATATTCACCTTAACAAGTTCACATAAAATATTAGCTATATAAGTAGCTTTATCACATGTGTTTACAAATCCTAAAAAGAGTATTGGCGGTTCGCCAATGGGTTTGGTAGAGAGTTGAGGGTTGTATCCAGGAAATTGAACAACCCAACAGACTTGTGTTAAAAAGTGAGTTGAAGGTGGGGATGGACAACCATGAGTTGGTGTTGGTCCATTTCCTCACTAGAGACAGGTAAGGATAAGAACCTTGTGCCAAGTGACCGACATAGAAAACCACTCAACCACAAGCGTGGTCATTACTCCCTGGCTAAGTACACTGCTCTCCCAATTGAATATCTATTGGACAGGTAACTGCTCTTATGTGATAAAGTAGTTGCGGAACAGGGGTGTGACAGAGGTGGGCCTGAAGGGACACTCGGTAGTCTACACAACAGTGGGTGCCATCAGCATAGGGGTGCAAGATCCACTGTGACCAATGGAGTCTTTCGAGGCCTGTATGGAGTTAAAACCTACCGGGTAGAGGCTAGAAAGGGTGAGCAGTGAAAAAGTTTTGTTATCTCAGCTTAGTCGCACGCTAACGTATTGCGTGTCTATGTTCTGACAGTACGAGCTTGAGATATCTTGTGAGTAAAGTTGGGCAACTCTATAGAGTGAATAATTAAAGGTATTCGAATACGCCGTGCTTTCGGTTAATGAAACTGTGTTATGGGTGATTCCAGTACATGAGGCATAAGTAGAGTTCTTGAGATGTTAAGTTGGTATGTGATTTGTTGAGAAACCCCTGATGTTATTAGTTATTATTGTTTTACTGTTTTAAAGATAAACTGCTTTAACTAGAAAGTGCATCCATATATACCTGTTAAGGTAAACCCTAACCATCCATTGAACTCCTCGCATGTAATTATTTAGCTTTTCTACATGGCTTGTTTAGTACGGAAGTTGTATTTATTCTTGCAAAATCTGTAAAATCATCTACAGAGGAAATTTAGGAAAATCACGAGGATCTTGATGAGGAGGGATTTAGCAGAATTACCGGACGGCGATAAATACTGTTATTAGGTCTCGACCGCGTTCAAGCGTGCCTGTGGTTTAAAGTTCTTTGTTTTGTATTATATTAAATTTGGGCTTGGATGCCTGTGTCAGTGTTAAAACTGTCTGTTGAATCTTAATCTTATGTAATAAAAGTCTGATTTTTGTTGTAATCGAAAGTTTGTTTGTAACGCTGCTTACTTTGTTACTGCACATCCTAAACGGTTGTAAAGAGTTTACCACTCCCAAAAATAGGGACTGTTACAGTGCACTGATATGTATGCTCCGAGGACCACGAAGAGTCATCGCCTCGGCCGTTTCCCGGCGTCGCCATCCCCGGCGGGCGTCCACGTTTTGTCCAACCCCGACTCCCGGACGGATCCCACGATTCCCACCCGCATTATCGTCCAGATACGACCGCGCCTCACGTCTCCCCTCACGTGGGGTCCAGGTTCACTAGCGCTTCCCTATCCCGCCCGCACGAATCGCAAAGCGCGGTTTACGGCAGTCAACTCGCCACGTACCGGCCGTGAGCCTCTATAATTGCCCTCTCCCCCACACCATTTCCTTTGCTCGATCGCTCACCAAAAGAAAACAACAACTCTTCTTCCTCCTCCTCTCTCTCTGGTGAGTCAGCACTGAGCGGTTTGCCTCTGCGCCTCCTGCTGTCCGGTGATCCATGGTTCATTAAGAAGCTGCGGTTTCTTGCAGGGGCTTGGGCGACCTGGGAGCACAGGGCATCGATGGCCGGAACGGTGGTTGACGTGGCGGCGCCGGCGCCGGCGAACGGCGGGGCGTGCTGCCGCGCAGCGACGGGGCCGGGGTACGCGACGCCGCTGGAGGCCATGGAGAAGGGACCGCGGGAGAAGCTCATCTACGTCACCTGCATCTACAATGGTACGCTTCCTCTACATAATCCCTATCCCAACTCCCAACCCATTTATATCTACAGTAGGACACTTTCCTACTGTTTTCCTGAAAAAATCACATCCCACTAGCGAATACGAGGGAGGCTCGTACACAAGCGCGCGCGCGCACCTGCGTTACGACTTGCGAGTAGATCTCGGACGATTAATTAGGAGCTGATTTTGAGGCTCTAAAGTCATGTACAATGGGTTACATCAACGGTTTATAGTATCTGTCACGGAGGATTTAAGCTGATGTGGATGAGAGTGAATGAAAAGAGATAAATGTATTGTCTACATGTAGCCGATTGAACCAAAGAGGAAATATCTTAGATACTTGAAAGCATTAAAAGATTGTGTATCTATAAAGATCTACAGGCGACATGAAGAGTTACTATAAACTGCAACTGTCTGTACTGTTGTACATGCCCTAATGAGGTGTACTAGTAGAGTAGTAAAAGGAGAGCTCAAGACTTGACCTGGACTGCTGAATCTAATCCCGAAAGTTTCTTTAATACAGAGTGTTGGGGGTGAAAGGGACCCTTCATAAATTAGCCTGAAATGAGGTTATGAAGGGGGGGAAATCTACTGAACCTTGGTTTAGATATAGGAGTATTTCTTGATTTAATTTAGACGACAGCTTAATGGGTAACCAGATAGATCGTCTTTCATTCTGGATTCTGGTACATGCGTGTGCGGTGTGCATACTGTCTCCATGGCAGAAGGGAACATTATTATCTGTTACACAAGAGTCCAAACTGGATAAGTTGCGGTTCGGAACCGTCTACTCAGTCTCTGTCTGTAGCTAAGGTTCACATGGTTTCTTCTTGAGATTTTCTGATCACAGCGCTAAGGTTCACATGGTTTCTTCTTGAGATTTTCTGACCACAGCGCCAAGATTCACATGGTTTCTTCTTGAGATTTTCTGACCACAGCACAGAACAAACCATTTGAAGATAAGGAGGGATGTAGGAGTGTTCGGTCATGTATGTGCTAGGAATTGCATGTTAATGGGTCATTGTATGAACTTGTGCAGGTACTGGGATTGACAAGCCAGATTACCTGGCTACGGTGGACCTTGACCCCAATTCCCCTACATACTCCCAAGTGATCCACAGGCTCCCGGTGACCCATATTGGGGATGAGCTGCATCACTCTGGCTGGAACGCTTGCAGTTCTTGCCACGGTGATCCGTCCGCAAGCCGCCGTTTCTTGATTCTTCCTGCGTTGCTGTGAGTCTGAAGTGACAGATGATCAGATGAATGAATGGTTGAATTAGCTGATGTCGTGTGCAGAACTGAGTTTGTAATGTCGCTGTGATGGTTGTTCACAGGTCAGGTCGTGTGTATGTCGTTGACACAGTGAAGGACCCAAGGGCGCCTGCCTTGCATAAGGTGGTCCAGGCTGAGGACATTGCCGAGAAGACTGGGCTTGGGTTCCCTCATACATCTCACTGCCTTGCATCTGGCGACATAATGATTTCTTGCCTGGGGGACAAGGAGGGGAATGCTGCTGGCAATGGCTTCCTTCTGTTGGATTCAGAGTTTAACGTCAAAGGACGGTAAGTTCTTTTCACAATTTAGACACATTCACATGGAAATACACCATGTAACTACTAACTAGGGCCAAAATTACAGCAGATAACCTAACATCATCAAACCACCTCATTCTGATTTACAACTTACCAAATCAGCACTATAATACTTGTGATCTATCATGGATGCTGTAATTCAAGTAATGTGCTAAGAAATGGCAGTTCGTATATGACATGTTGTTGATTGACTTCTGAAATGTATGATTAAATATTTGCTACTTGTAGTTGGGAAAAGCAAGGTCACAGCCCCTTGTTTGGCTATGATTTCTGGTACCAGCCTCGTCACAACACGATGATTAGTTCGTCATGGGGAGCCCCTGCAGCGTTCAGGACAGGTTTTGATCTTCAGCATGTCCAGGATGGTCTATATGGAAGGCACCTGCATGTGTATGACTGGCCTGGTGGTGAGCTCAGGCAGACACTAGATCTAGGCAGTACAGGTCTTCTTCCACTTGAGGTGTGTATCAAGTGCTGAAAATATGAGTACAAGAAAGTAGCAGTATAATCAAATGACCATACTTCACTGTTTGTCTCTGCAGGTGAGGTTTTTACATGACCCATCAAAGGACACTGGCTATGTTGGCTGTGCTTTGACAAGCAACATGGTGAGATTTTTCAAAACCACAGATGGATCATGGAGCCATGAGGTTTGTTCAAAACTACATGCTAATGGTCTTCTTTTTTCATGTAATAAAGTTGATTTTCCAACTTATGTACACACCTTTATTTTGTGCTTGCAGCTTGCTATATCTATAAAACCATTGAAGGTGCGCAACTGGATTCTGCCTGAAATGCCAGGATTGATAACTGATTTCGTTATCTCTCTTGATGACCGCTATCTCTACTTGGTCAATTGGCTTCATGGGGATATTAGGCAGTACAACATTGAGGACCCCGCAAAGCCTGTGTTGGCTGGACAAGTGTGGGTAGGTGGCCTTCTTCAGAAGGGCAGCGATGTCGTCTATGTGACTGATGATGATAAAGAAGAGCAGTATAATGTGCCCCAGGTCAAGGTAAATTCGATCGCGTTCCTCTTTACACTTTCTTAATTCAGAACATAATTTAGAATCATGAGACTTACAATTTTAGTAGTGGTTGCATTAAGTTTTCAAGCAGTACCAAAGTACTATACCACATCCACCTTGCCTGCTGCTGTACATTGCGGCATTCAGAATGCTTATCAGCATTGGAATCCTGCACACTTGTTCTGACTTGTAGTTGAGTGATCCAATTAAACTGCAATATTTGTTCAAGGAAAGCATTTTATCTCCAGTTACTTAAATATTATTCTGACATACCATGCTTCTTATAATCAGGGGCGTCGACTGAGAGGTGGGCCACAGATGATTCAGCTGAGCTTGGATGGCAAGAGGATATATGTGACCAACTCTCTTTTGAGCCGATGGGATGAGCAGTTCTATGGCCCTGATCTTGTCAAGAAGGGCTCTCACATGTTGCAGATCGATGTTGACACCGAGAAAGGAGGGCTGACTATCAACCCCAACTTCTTTGTAGATTTTGGCACGGAGCCTGACGGTCCCTCATTGGCCCATGAGATGAGATATCCTGGCGGGGACTGCACCTCTGATATATGGATCTAAGGATTTGGCATACAGGCAGCTGGAGATCCCTGGTGGTGTTCACTGTAACTAAGATGGTTTCCCTGCAGTGTTGTGTGTAATACTGTGATGTCAGTGGGAATAAGTTCCATATAGAACCTCTTAACATCGGCTCTATGAGAGTTTGAACTTTAATAAGAGATGTCTCAACGCTGAAATTTCTGATACTGCAAGACCATAAATCATCTGCTTAAAATTTTCTAATACGTTTTGTTGAAATATCTATGTAGCATTTGGGTTACAATAATCTGCATTGATCTACTGCGCTGAAATGGACATGTGAGTTCTCAAAGCAGAAGTGCAATTACAAATAACTGTGCTTACTTGTGCTTCTGTCAGAGACTCAGAGTAAAGCAACCCTAAGTTGAAGAAAATATGATGCCCCTGACGAAAATGCAATGCTACATGTGCTTGCACCTACAAGCACTATCTGCACCGTTGCTTTTTTACTAACAAGCCTTTGACCTAAATCCATCACAACTCTGAAGGCTAATGTCAAGAGCATGAATGCAACTAGTGTTCTTTTTTTTTATTATTTGTGAACAACTAGAGTTGTTATTCCATACCTCAAAACACACATGCATTGGATACATCATACATAGATAATCCATTGCACCAGTACCATCCATCCGTCACAAATATTTCTTTAGCAAAGTAAAATTAGGCTCGGAAAGTATCACCAATGCCATGGTGGCATGGTCTGACTTCCTGCCATGTGTTGAACCAAGCTGTATCGGGATTCACAAGCTCCTGATCCTTGGCCATGTGCTGGACCAAGCTGGATGCAGAGGAAGAAGACGGGGGCACATGAGCGGCCAAAGCCATGTGAAGGCTGAAACTTGGTGCGAGCTTCGTTCCCCAACAATGAGGCAGGAGCTCCGGCGCATAAGAAGAACCAGTCGGTTGCCGCCGCCTCTCTCTCTCTCTCTCGGACGCCGACCCCTGCCTCCCCCGCTGCATTCCCCTCCAAGCCGTCTCATCTCATCCCATCCCCCTCAGGTACGTACGTCTCCCTCCTACATTTGTTCCTCTTGATCCGATCTGTTGCTTCCGTGGCGCCAGAGATCTGGCGATCCACTATCCCTTGTGTTCGATTGATTTTTCTTAGTCCGAAAAGAGGGGAGAAATCGATTCGTGGGTCGACTGACACCGCTGGCGTGTTGTTAATATCGAACCGCGTGTTGTTAATTCCTAGCTCCCGATATGTTCGAATGGAGCCCTTCGCTAGTACACATGGATTTTTTTTTCTAATAAGGGTTTGCATCCCATTTCTATTTAAAGGAAACAAACTACAAGATTCGAAGTGCAGCAGGGATATATACATGGACATTTAGAAGGAGAAGCATCTTGGAGGCTAAAAGCAAAATACAAGTTACAGAGCTTCGGAAGAAGCTCAGACAACCTCTAAGCCAAAAAAAAAAATACTATCCACTACTAGAAGCTATTCTATTGATACAAGGCGCCCAACTGCTCTTAGCACCTAAAACTTCAGTAGCAACCTTCTCAATTGCTCTAGCGTCTTTGAGGAGCACCTCCCGTCCTTTCTCCTTCTGTAAAGCCGACCAGAAATCAATCCAATGGCAAATAATATGAATCACTGAGATAGGTTCCGTAGGCTATTTTTTTCTGAAAACACGCCAAATTGCGTACTTTCCAGATGCTCCACAGAATGGATGATACGCCAACCAACGCGAGTTTCCTGGCCTTCCTAGCAAAACTCCCTATTCATAAAGAGAATAAACGGGCAGTATCAGCTGGTGGGCTAGGCAGGCCAAAGATACAACTCATGATATTCCAAATATATCTTGCCAAATGACACTGCAAAAACAAATAATCAATGCTTTCAATCGCCCCACACAGCATACATTTTTTGTCACCCACCCAACCCCTATGGCCAAGATTATCCTTGGTCAAAATGCTTCGCTTCATCACTAACCAAAGGAAAATTTTGAGCCTTGGGGGTAGTTTAACATCTCCAATGAAATTATGTGGAAAGGCAATACTCTGCATCCTTAGAAAATTATAAAAGGATTTGACTGAAAAGGTCCCCGAAGGAGACATCATCCACACCAAAGAATCACTTTCCTCCTTCAGTATTATACCATTGCAATCTGCAATAAGCCTATTCCACAGCACAAGCCCTTCTCCACACACCGATCTTCTGAATTTGATGTTTGAACACTCTCGCTCAAGGGGCCTTTGCTACTAAGATATTTTTGGACGTGGTAATATTATATAGCCTTGCATACTTTACTGAGAAGGACACATCCCCAAACCACCGATCTTCCCAAAATCTAGTTCTAGTACCATCTCCTAGATTTCTCTTGCAGCAAGACAAAAAGGTATCCCTCACCCCCTAAAACACCTTTTCAGAACCAGGAATCCCCCACCTTAGGAGTCACTTGAACCAGCGTTTTCTTAGTAAGGTGTTTTTCTTCTAATTAGGTTTTTCCACTGACCATCCTCATTCTCCAAACTCCATAACCATTTACCCAGTAGGGTAGAGTTCATGTCGCCCAGATCTAGTATGCCCAATCCCCCTGGTCTTTAGGTAGACATACCACCGGCCACCGAACCAAATAATTTTTTTTTCTACCTTCATCTAACTTCCATAAGAATCTGGACCTAAAGAGATCCATTCTTTTCTTAACCCTCACAGGGAGCTTGTAAAGGGACATCATATACAAAGGTAGACTGGTAAGAGAGGAGTTCACTAACATCAACCTCACCCCTATTGATAAAAGCTTCCCCTGCCAACAGCTTAATTTATGTTCCAATTTATCCTCTATCCTTTTCCAATCCGAATTTTTGACTTTCTTCCTATCAACAGGGATGCCCAAGTATTTAAGAGGTAAATCCCCTACCTTGCACGTGAGTATTTCCTCATAAATTTCCCGTCTCATTCCTACTGATCCCAAGCAGAATATTTCACTTTTATGAAAGTTGATTTTCAAACCTGAGACATGCTCAAAAAGACAAAGGATAAACCTCAAATTTCTCGCACTCTCTATATCATCCTGGACAAAGAAAATAGTGTTATCTGCATATTACAAGATTGCTAGACCACCCTCAATTAAGTGCAAGTTCAACCCTTTAATCAAGCCCAAATCTTGCGCTCTCTTAACTAAGAGAGCTAAAATGTCCCCCACTAGATCAAACAGCAGAGGTGAAAGAGGATCGCCCTGCCTGAGACCTTTGTAGGTTCTGAACCACCAAATCTGCTCTCCTAGTACACATGGATATGATATCTTCTTTGTGCCGCTTGCTTGCTCGATTATCTTTGCCGGTTTGAACCACCAAATCTGCTCACCTAGTAGAAAAGTAGCGGAAAATTAGTGCGGGTGTTGCGACCGCCGGCCTCTCCAACCACTGCATGGACTTGAGCATCAGCATGCTCTTCATGATGGCGCAACTAGAGACCCTGGCTAGACCCGAATCGCTTGGATAGGAGCTGCAGGCATGGTGAGCGCTAGATGCAGACAACCCCTATGGGCAAGCGCACGGGCATCGTGGCGCCTTCGGTGGGGGCTATGGCGGGGTCAGCGGATTCACCGGTCGGTGGTGAACGGCTTCGCGGTACCTTGCATCATCGGGAGGGGAAGTGATAAGAGGACTAGGAGGACCGGGTCCTCTCCAGTACCGCGGAGGCGCACGGCAGCAACAACAATCTGAGTCTGTTGCTTTCTGATGTAATCTGATACCAGATGTGAATAGCAACAACAATCTGCTTAATCTTAGTAGCACCGGCGCTATACACTATTGATCTACGCCTGAAGGACTATGTGAGAGGGTCCTAGATTATGCTATGGTGAACTATTGCAATTTGGAAAGGTCAAAAAATTGATTTGCAAATTTATCAGAGTTTATAGGTTGTATGAGACATGTTACTGCTAATGTAGGTCAAGTTGTGAAGAATTTGTGCCCGAAAACGATTTCTTTGTCTTTGGATGTGCAGGGTCGCCTGGAGTCAACCACGGTCAACGATAAGGATCGAGGCTGTGAGAACCCTCGTAATGAAGCTAATCTTTTCAGCAGTAATCGGTAGTTAGCATAATTAAGAAAATCCATTAAATTAATATCAAGCATAACATCGGTTGCATTAAGCATATCATTAGTACATTTGTCTGCATAAAGCATTACAATAGCAGTGCATCATCATCATCTCATTACATCAATTGTTGTTTACATAATTACAACCCAGAGTAGTTTACATTCATTACTAAAAAATTGCATGCATTCTGCCGAAGCCCTCCTTGTATCCTCTTCCGTTTGATCACAAGTCCATAGAACCATCTCACGATCCATTTCCATCGCTCGTCAGAAAAAATCAGAAAGCGGTTAGCAAGCTAATTGAAGGCAGTAATTGTGAGCAGTAGAATTTAGGGAGTGGCCGTCAGACTTCCCAAAGTGCAGTAGAATACCCGGAGCATCCTGAGTAGTCGGTCCCTTGACCATCAAGACACCCAAACCAACCGGAGTCAGTCGGATCCTTGATCGCCAAGATATCCTGACCACCTGAAGACGTTCGGTACCTGTCACTTCTATGGGTCTCCTCATCCAGCATTATTAAAAGGCAACACCTACTATTCGCCATTGCGGCAACCACCATATAAGCCTGTAGTACTCATCCCTTTAAACCCCACCCTCAACCAAGCATCACTGGGCATATCAAAAACCGGTGAATGAATCAACTCGGGCGGCAATGCCAATGAATGCCAATGATCTGTTAACCCACAACCCACAAGATTAAGCATTATCACCACCATTCATTCCCCCCAGCCAAAGCTCCACATTCATTCCCCCAACCATGCAGCACAGCTGAACCATTCCCCCTGGAAAGCCTCTGCTCTTTCTTAGCCAATACAAAGCACCAAGCCATAGTTGAAATGCATTCCCCGACCTTCTCATTCATTTCCCCCGACCAAATACCGATCAAGCAAACACATTCATCTCCCCATCACCCCCAGCCAACATTCATTCACCCGGTAGCAAACCGGTTCATTCCCCAAAGACTTTCCACAAGTGCATCTCCCCAGTTCATCGGTAGAGAGCACAAAGCAAGCCACTTTGCCAACACAAGTCACCACCAGCCGCAAGAAGGGAGCCAGGGAAAAAGGAGGAGAAGCAGGCCAGGCAGCCAGGAGGTGAAATCAAGTAGGGCATCAAAGCGAAGAAGGTGACCCTGTGGCAAGCTCGGCGCCCTTGCCATCCACGACCAAGCCGATCGCAAGGAGGAACAAGGCGAGAGCACCGGCTTGGTAAGCCTTCGCCATCCTCCTACCCCATCCTAGAACCCAACAGAGGTAATCCACAATAGCACCTCGGTATGCACACATACACATTCATCATTCACATAGCATCGAGTTAACGAGTCATCCCGGAGCGGTGAGGGGTAGCGGAGGTGAACCTCGGTAACAACCGAAACCATCATCCATCATCCACCTCCGATAACCACCACCCCAAAATCAATCACCGGGAGCATACATGCATGAATCATCAATTAGCATTAAGACTTGTTTCATCTGTAATTGCTAAGAATCGTCGAAACTAAGAGCAAAAGGAATTAAGTGGGAGGCGAATCCATACCACTAGAACAAGACCAAGCAAAGGCCGGCAATGGCGGCAAGTGAAGGTCGAGCCGCATGTGACCATGGTAGTGGCACACACTAGGGCGAGCCGGACAAGAGCCTGGCGGCAGCGGCGGCGAGAGAGGATCGGCGGCGTCGGTGGCGTGGAGCGCGTCGAGCCGGATCGAGCCGGGCGGCCTGGCCTTCTGGCCGTCTTGGAGAGGCTTCGGGCCGAGCCTTAGTGGGCCGGAGGGAGTGGGGAGGACAAAGCGGCGATGGTGGCGGCGCCACACCACGCCGATCCATTGGGAAGAGAGGCGACCATGAAAGCGGCCCAGTGAGGCGCCGGCAACCTGGCAATGAGTGGGCTCATGGAGGCACCGGCGACTAAGCGGTGGGGAGGTGAGGAGGCGGTCTTGGGCGGGTCAGCGACAAGAAAGCGGCAGCGTCGGCGAGGCGGCGGGCTCAGCCTGTCGAGCAGAGCTCTCCCTGGTGGCTTGTTTTGGGAAGAAGAGAGAGAGAGGAGAGTGAGGAATGAGGTGTGTTGGGGAAGGAGATAAGGCATGGGTGGGTTTGTGGTTGTGTGTGTGCGCGTGTGTGAGTGTGTGTGTGTGTTTTGGTGCGGCCGAGTGTGTGTGTGTGTGTGTGTGTGTGAGAGAGAGAGAGAGAGAGAGAGAGATTAGGGGGAATTTAGAGATTAAAATTTTCATTAGGGAGGAATTAGAGATCGTGTGGCTTTTAGTAAATTGTTGCAGTATTGTGTTTAATCGGTAGTTTTTATAGTTAATTAACTGTTAGCTGTATTTTTGTTGCTGTTAAATAACTTAGCTTAGATCTCGTTTAATTAACCCGTGAATTAAAATTGCTAAATAGAGCGAATAGTCGTTAATTCTATTATTAATAAAACAACTAGTTTGTGTAGCAGCTTTGGGCTTTGCGATTATTTATTCGGGTAATTTAAGCTATTTCTTACATTAGCTTATTAGGTAGTTAAGCGTGGGACCGTGGGTTGTCAACCATAGTGCGCGCTTTCGGTAGAACTATTATTCGGTGCAGTGCTAACTTAGTGTAGATCTCGAAAAATATTTATTTAAATTAAACTGTGCTAACAATTAGGAGTCACTAACCTAGATATTTATAATATCACTCAAAAATCCACTATGTATTTACCTATATTACTATTTGTGCTACCGTGTTGCTGCAGAGGACGAACTAGCACCGACGGGAGCAGTTGATCAAAGTTTCGTCGACGCCAATCTTTCCTACGACTCCAAAGGCAAGCTATCCTCTTGAACATAAATATAGTTAATTTAAATGTAAACCGTATATTGCACTATTGTGTTTATTGCATCAAAATTGTTTTCTCAAAACTTAAATCAATGATTGAGATAAAAATGATTAAGATGATTATGAAAGAAATGAGAATTATTATGGTTGGTAAAAGGGGGCCCTGGCAGGGGAACGCGACAATGACAACGATGAAGAGGTAAGAGGTGGGCCCCTTTTTACATATGGTTATCATTTAAGGACAAACAAAACTCTTGCTCGATGCAAGTAAATTGATACCAACCATTTTCCGTTTAGGCGGCGGAAAATGCTACCTTATTCGTAATTATGATCTCCACAATGGGTCACATTGGAGTGTTAGGTGCGGAAGAGCCGCCCCAAGGTGGAGTGTTGGAGCACGGACGGTGGCGCCCCAACCAACATTCTTGGAACTTCGATGTATGATGAAATCAACAACGTGATTAAATCGACATCGGCGGAAAGTAATGGGTGGAGACTTAATCACGTAACCTGGAAAACGTTCTGTATTCTGAACTTGAACCCGCATCAAAGGAAATACATGGAACCCGACTCATTTAGAGTTCAGAATAGCTATGGGTAAAGTGGTACAAAGCCTGCGCAGTGCTATATCAAATCATGAATTCATGCCAGTCTCCTGGATTGGAGTCTACGGGAACCGTCGGGGGTCCTTCTTCTCTCCGAGTAATAAGTAGCGTTTTTCAGTATTAAAATTTGCCACCTAATGTTTTAATAAACTTATTTTCAGAATGAGATGACTTAGAAAATGTGATAACAACTAGAGATAGTCATCCAATGCATTCTTTGCTATTAATGCTTCTTGAGTACACTCGTGTACTCAACCTTATTAATATTGTCCTTTGTAGATCCTAGTCGGCTCGGGAACCATCCCGAGTGGGGCGAAGACTTGAATGTGATACAACCACGGGGAGGAGAAGGAGGCGCTCGAGGACGAGGCGAGATAGGCGTCATTTTGGCGCATGGGACGAATAGGCGGCCGAGACTTCAGGGCTCACAAGAGAGGCGGAGAAGCTCCTTTGGTAGCCGTATAATACTTGTATTAAGAACCATAGCCTTGCGTGGCCATCACTGGAATAAAAAGATACAGTTTCCATCTTATTGTTCTGCTGCGTAACCCTGGTAAAGGCTTACTATTTGTTGGAGCAGTGTTTTACTGAGCAAACGAATAATAATCTGTATGCCTAAGTGTGATTACCCTTGGGGTAATGACACGGGGCGTCACAAAGGCTAAGCTCATGGGGGAGCTGAGACCCGGAACGATCGAGGATGCCAAGTGAGGTGGTGATCTCAAGCATAGCACAAGAAAGGCGGGAAATGTTGAAGGGAAGTTTGAACGGCGGGATTGCACCATGTGTCTTGGTCAGTCCAAGTGAGGTGTGGTCCGGTGGAACCGGAATGGGAGAGACTTGCCGACGCGCGTCAAGCCAATGGCGCATCTACAAGTGGCAAGCATGGCGATTGCTTGCAATGGATAGAGAAGACCGGGTCAAGGAAGGTGTGACGCCCCGTGTCATTACCCCGGAAGGTAATCACACTTAAGCATACAGATTACTATCCGTCTGCCCGGTAAGACACCGCTCCGATGAATAGTAAGCCTTACTAGAGTCAACGCGGCAGAACAATAAGATAGAAACTGTAGTTTTTATTCTAGTTAGCCACGCAAGGCTATGATTCTTTACAAATAGGAATTTACAACAGCAAAAATGTGACCAAGCCCCTTCGCTTGCCTTCCTTGCTCCATCAATCTTCTACTCGTCCCATTCGTTGAATAAGTTGCCCATCTCACCCTGGTCCTCATAATCAACGCCCTCGCCTCATGCGGCCTCTTCGGTACCTGCATATCCTTTGTCCCACTCGGGATAATTCCTGACCAGACTAAGATCTACAAAGGAGAATACTAGCAAGGTTGAGTACAAATGTACTCAGCAGGCATTAATAGCAAAAGATACACTGTGTGACTTATCTCTGTTCGTTATTACATTTTATATATCATCCCTTTTATGAAAATAACAACTTGTTAAAACATTAAGTGACAGATTTTAATACTGAAAACACTACTTGTCACTCGGAGAGAAGATAAACCCCTAGTGGTTCTCGTAAACTCCAATCCAGGAGACTAGCATGAATTCATGATTTTATTTAGCACTGCACAGACTTTGTACCACTTTTCCCATAGCTACTCTGAACTCTCTGTGAACTGGGTCCACCGTATTTCCTTTTATGCGGGCTCGAGATCATAATACAGAATGTTTTCCAAGTTACGTAATTAATTTCTCCACCTATTACTTTCCGTCGATGCTGACCTCGTCACTCATCGAGTTCTAGTAATGTTGGTTGAGGCAGCTTCTATCTTGCACCCAATACTCCACCTTAGCGCTATAGCGCCTTGGATCCCCCACTTCCGGACTTCTCCTACCGGTCCTGGGTTCCTCCATCACACTCACACATATTACTTACCCAATGTGGAGAGCATAATTACGTAACAAGGTAGCATTTTACGCTTTCGTAAAGCAGGAAAATGGTTGGTCTTGAATTCTGATCTCGACAGAGTAAAAGTTTTGTTCGCCCTTATATATTAACCATATGTAAAGAGTCCCACCTCTTGCCTTATCTCTTCCTTGCCACGGCCCCCTTTACCAGTCATATAATTCTTATCTCTTTCCTTTCTCTTATCTCTTTCCTCTTTCTTATCTCTTTCATCTTTATCTCAATCATTCGATTTGATTTTTAGAAATAATTTTGATGCAATACATATATGATACAGCAATATATGGTTTACATTTAAGATAGCTATATTTATGTTCAAGAGGATAGCTTGCCTTCGAAATTGTAGAAGAGACTGTCGTCAATGGTTACTGAATCAAACAATCTAGCTTGTATCGGTTTGCCCTTTGCAATTATACGGCAGACGCAAATAATACGCAAATAAATACTTAGTGACTTTTGGTGTTAATATGCGTACATAAATTAGTCAATTTTATTTTGTTATCCTATTTTATTTTAATAACATTTGTCGGGTCCCCTGTTAAGTTAGCACTCCCCCAAACAACGGTTATTTTAATCTGTCGGCTCTAGGAATCGCTGGTTCCCGAAACTCATTTTTTTAACGCACGAGAAATAAAATTCTACTCGTACCTACCTTTCAATAAGTCTATTAACCTTACTCGTGCAAATATATCTAATTGATTTTATTTAAGTACGTACATATTTATTCACTTCTTTAAATAGACTTGGAGTTGATTATTTTAATTAATCTATCATGGTTAAATCATTTCTGATGTACCCGAATTGTTGGTCTAATATAGAGAGTTTTATCGATGATTAATTTTATTTATAAAGTCTTAGGTTTATTTATGATTTTTCCTATTTTTATTGTCTACCGGTCTGGCTACCGTTATTTACCTGTACGAAGCTTATAAATCTATTTTGTTTGGCGATTTGACTGAAACTTGTAGATAACGCATTAAATCATTTATCTAATGCAGTGGTGATTTTATAAAATTTACTTTACCTTATTTTCCCTGCTTTTGATTTTTTTTCTACCTATCGGTCTGGTCTGTGACTAGTTATTCATACGCGGCTCGCAAGATTTATTCGGTCTAACTAATGCACCATCGACAGGCATTAAGGCATTAATACTGGCGTTTAATTCTACTATTAATTTACTACTAATAATATTAATTTGAAATTATCTTATTACTTAATTTCTAATTCTTTGTCTAACCTCTTCTTAATCCCTCTCTTTAATTCCCATATAAACCCATTTTCCTAATTACTCTCTTCTCTCTCATCATTGCCTTGGTTCGGCCGAATGCACTCCTGGCCACAAGTTCCTCCCCTTTCTTTTCTTTATTCCCTTCTCTCTCTCCTCATTGCCTCTTCCTTTGGTTCAACTAGAGCTGGGCATTGGGTCGTGTCGTGCCAGACGGCCACCTGCCCACGTGCTTCAGTCGCGTCGTCTTGCGTCTTGGGTTCGGCCAGTCACCCATTGTGTCGTGCCATGCCTGTCCACCTCGCCTCCGGTCAAGTCCAGGCACAGCCCAAAGTCCGTCGTGCTGGGGTCGTGCCGTGCCAGCCCAAGCCCAGCCCAGCCCTAAGTAACTATAGACGGTGGAGGCGGAGGCGGCGATGGCGACCACCATCTTCAGTCCTCTCGTGACCGCCTCATTAAAAACCTAGTTAAAATTGAATTAATTGCGTAAAAACATGGACACGTAAATATTTCAGGGAAAAGGTGAATTTTTCTTGATATTTTACAGATACAATGTTACTGCCTCGTTAAAAACCTTACGTCCCAGAGTGGGGTTCCCCGAGTAAGGAAAAGAGCACAATAATAACATGCGTACATACTAACTACTCATCAATTTCAAGATCATTCATGTGTTCGAGGTTAGCGTACGCTTGCACGATCTCAAGATCCTCCAGTTGATGCTGTTGCCGCTCTTTAGCCAATTCCCAGTCCTTGGCGCATGTGATTGCCTCCACCGTCCTAGGCGTGAGGGATGATCTTTTTTCTTCAATTATTCTCCCTACCATCTTGAACATTATACGAAGAGATAGTGGACACCGGCACCAAAGAGAACATCCGTCGCGAAATGTGGCGACCAGAAATATCCGCTTATTGTTCTTCCACCACTCGAGCAAGTCTATCTTTCCACCTAAAGATCTCGCATGAGCGAGAGGCGAAGCTGGACTTACCCTTTAGCTTCTTACACAAGTGGGATGTCAAGCTTTTCTTTCCTTGTTGTGTCTGTTTGTGAGGCCCTCCGATCTCGTGCTGCTCTACGAATTTGTCATGATACATCGGGAAAACACAAAAAGCTCCTCTTTGACATGTCGAAAGCTTTAGAGTAATCAAGACCGAGGCATTGACTATTCCTCCATCTGCGATCTGCCGTCGGCAACTTTTTCGTAGGATCGAAAATAATAGCAAAGCAGTACACGTGTGAAATAGAACAGAAATATTTAATAATTTTTCCTCCATTAGTGCAACAGCATAACCTAAAGGGGATTCTCCCTAGATTTGGCAATGCTGTCTGCAATTAACTGAATAAATTCTATAACTAAAGAAGAGGTAGGGTAATAAACATCAGATAATATCTTTGTTGCTTTATCAAAAGGATTTAAAAACTCTCGGAAATGACTAGCAATCTACCAATCTGAATTAGTAACTACCAATTCATTATTTTGAGAGTTAGCATCAACAAAAATGGATATGACATGTCCGTACCCTTGTAGCTTCTTTAACATGTTGTAGGTCGAATTCCACCTCACCTTCATGTCAAGACCGAATTTTCTTGGCTCCTTCCCATTGGCCGCATAGTACTTCCGAACGTTGCGAGCGTTGCTAATGACCCATACACTGGTCACTCTCCCTGTCTCCTTCTATCTTTTTTCCCCGATTCCCTCTCCCTGTCTCTCTCGATTTGAATGAAAACCACGGTTGTGAACGTTGCTAATAACCCATACATCGGTCACTCGCTATCTCCCTCTATCTTTTTCCCCTGATTCCCTCTCCCTATCTATCTCAATTTGAATGAAAGCTAAACACTGAGTCTCCTCGGTCCTCACCGCCACCCGCCACCTCATTTTCTTGGTTCAGTCGACACAGGCTTCACCTCCTATCTCCCCTATTTTCTTTCTTTTCCACCCCTCTCTCCTCATTTTCTTGAAGCTTCTCCCGGCCGAATCCCCAGGCGCCTCCTGCAGCCCGTCATCGATCCTCGGCTTTCTTGGCTCCATCGTCACTTGCCTCTGGTTGCCCCCCCACGCCTTTGGCCGCGCCCGCTGAGCTCGGTCCCCTCCTAACTTGGTGGTGGCACAACGTTGCCGCTCCGCCCTGGCTCAACCCGCCATGGCACCTACTCGGCCCCGACCTCGATTGCTCCTCCCGGTGCAGCCTCCCTCCGGTTCCTCCCCGCCTCTCTGTGTCCGCCCGCCGGCTTGGCCCATCCGCGCCGCCCCTGGCACCTCTGGCTCACCACCACCTACGCCGCCTTGGCAGGTCGTGCCGAGCTCCCCTGTGCCCAAGCCTTGATCTTGCCACCGCCAAGCAGCTTGCGCCCTCCGTCACCTCGGTTCCTCCCCTGGCGTCCACCTGTCAATGCACCCTGCCCCCGCCTCTGCCGTGCGCGCTGGTGCGCCCTCTGCTGCTAACTTGGCTCGGGTGGCCTCGGCGGGCTTTGAAGGGCATTGCGAGAACATCGCCCGGCGCTGCGTTACAGCCATGCTAGCCATGCCGAGCATCTTTGGGCGTCTTGGTAACCGAGCATGGCACGCCACACCGGCCGTCTTGTGCCACCGCCGTCTTAGTCTTCCTAGGCCCAGCTTCGGCCATGCCGTCCGTCTTGGTGCCAACTCAGCCCGCCACATGGTGTGCCTAGGCCGTGCTTGGGCCGTGCCGAGCCGGCCAGGCCTCGGGCGGGCACGAAATGGCCTAGCCCGACTCCCACCTCTAAGTTCAACCGAGAGCACAGGCTTCTTCATCCCTTCTTCATTTCTTCTCCTCTCTCCTCTTCATTTCTCCACTCCAATTTTTCTTGCCTGGTGTTCTTCCTCTTGTATTTCTTGCTCCTGGCCGACCCCCCATGGTGCTGCCTCCTCCTGCCGTCGACCGCTGGCTCCCGGCGTGGCGCCATCATCGGCACAACTTGCCCCCGCACTCACTGCCTGCTCTCCTCCTGCTGCGGCTCCCGGTCAGCCTGAGTTGCTGGTCACCTTGGCCCGCTCATGCTTGCCTCCCTCGGTCCACGCCGCTGCTGCGCGTCTCCCGCTCCTTCAGCTCGCTCCCCTTCCCCGCCTCCTGAGACCTGGTGCGGTCCGCTTGGCTCCCTGGTGTGATGGTGGCTCGATCCGGCTCGGCCTGCGACCGCCGGTCCTCGCCTACCCCCGCCCCTCGGCTCCCTACGCCCCACCCCATCTCTCTTCTACTCCAATCCTCAGTTCCCCCTTTAACACTTTGGTTTTATGATTGGGGTTTGATTATTGCTCTGATGTGAGTTGATGTTGATCATGCATGCATGTAGATGGTGTAGGATCGTATGGCACAATCAGAAGGGGGTGAATGATTTGCGCATATTTGACCTTCAAGTCTACTTCTGAAACCCTAATTTCAGAACCTCTCAGAGAACCTCTTTGAGATTGCCTCAAGAGCCTCTTCTGGATATCTTAAAGAAACCTCCAGATCTTAAAGAAACCTCCAGAAACTATCTTCAAGATTTCCACCAACAATCACACACACAGCTGAAACAAAGCAAAGCTTCGGAGACAATATAGAATCAATCTAAATTGTATTGCTCAAGACTTTGATCTGTGGCTACAAGGTGCCTCTCAAAAACCCCTCAAAGTCTTCCACAGATGACCTTACAAAACTCTCTCAACTTCACGCTCAAAATACAACTCAAAACCGTAACTCCAAAGCTGCAGCCAAAACTCTCTCTCTAGTCCATGGGTTAGCTCCTAACCCTTCCTCTATTTATACCCTAGAGTCATATCCATGTCCAACACGACACCTACACGGACTCTATCTCAAAAATGTCCAGATTTGGAATTCCTTCCAAATCTGTCACCCTTTCCCAGACTCCCACGTCGCAAGCCTCTAGGACTCCTCCCGTAGCTCCGGTGCGAACCACCTTTGAATTCCACGTGCTCCAGCACAAGCTCAACCATCTCGCAACATCCACGACCACCAAGACCTCAGATCTCCCCAATCCTAGTCCGAGTCCTCCTCGCCACGACAACAGTTACCTTCACGCTCAACCTGCACATGCAAAGATCAAAGCAAACAAATCCGGCACAAGTTCTCCAAACTTGACCAACATTAGCTCACATACGCATAAACATCATCATGCATCAAGTAACACAACTTAAAGCTCATGAATTTAACCAATCCTTAGTCAAAACCCCAAAACAGCGAAACAAACCGAACACAATCGATTAGTACCTCCATATTATTCCGGTACTACCGCACAATGGCCGATCGTCTTAAAGAAAACTACGGAACTACCGCTTTACCAAAATCATCCGAAACTCTTCAAAACAAACTATCTGGAAAATCCATACCGTAAACAAACGGTCATACCTTGGTGTGGTACTACCGCCGTTAAAACTGCGGTATTACCGTTTTGCAGTCGTACCGTTCCACAGCTACGGTACTACCGTTTTTCACTTATCAAAACTGTCAGAAACGAGTTTTCTCTGGAAAAACCAATCGCGGTACTACCGTCATTAAAACAACGGTATTACCAAAAAAACGGTACTACCGCCTTTAACCTGCGGTACGAGTGTTTGTCAAAACACACTCAAGAGCTTCGAAGATGCACGGACGCTCCAGATGACTTGGCCGATCGGACCTCGCTTCAAAACCGTCGGATTTAGGAGCACTGTAGAAAGTCCGAACGTTACCTTTGATTTCATCCGTCAGATTTTAATCCAAAGGCTCACAATCCTTTAAGAGTTCGGACGGTCGACGTTCCTCTCAATATGAGCCGTCGGATCAAGATCTAGCGGTTCGAGCAAAATCTGGCGTTCGAACCCAATGACTTGCGGTACTACTGAGTGCTTCACAGCGGTCATACTGCATGATCTGTAGTCTGCATAAATACAAAGCGGTACTACCGCTTCGAGAAAATCGAAAATCAAACACAAGCCTTGGAAATTTCATCACCGTCAACAAACACGCATCTGCTAGTCTTCTTGGTAGTCTGCTGCCTAGCAGCAGTACTACTGCAAAACTGACAAAAAGCGTTTTTCGACAGAATTCAACATAACTCAAAAGCATGTCAGCACCTAAGATCACAAGCATGTCCCAAAGACAATGTAATCACCATTAAGCACCAAGACTAAGTCTTTCTTATTGTCAATGTGTTCATCATCAAATATCATGACCAAAAACCTCTTGGTCTAACAGATGGTGATAGGGATGGGTTGAGGCATTGTGAGGAGGCTGGAGTGGGCTTGTGTCGTGGCTACCCTGTCACTCTAAGGTATACCCTTGCTCTACCCTCTCTACTCCCCCTTGCTCTGTGATGTGGAGATGGATGATGCTCTTGCTACTGTGGTTGTTGTATGCGCTATTTGTGCATTGCTTAGCTTCTAGACTGTGGTTCCGTGCGGGCAAAAAATAATAGTGAGGGCAAAATGGTTGGTTACCTGGTTGGGTTTGGTTTGGGATGGAATGGCAGTGATTGATCATGTTGTGATGTTGGCGCCCTCTAGTGCTCCCTGCCAGTCCCCTTCATTGCTCCTTGTCCTGGCCGGCTTGGCATGGTTGGCTTGTGGTCGATGGTGGTTGTTGGTCGATGCTTGCTATTCCCGCTCCGTCGTCTTCCCTGTCTCCTTTGCTCCTCTCCTCCTTTGCTACTCTCTTCTATGTTGGTGATTTGGTTGGATGACAATGGTGGGTGATGGTAGTTTGGGGTGCTGGGCTTGCTTGTGCTATGCACTGGGTGGCAGTGGGAGGTGGTGGTGAGGCTTTGTTGGTGGTGGCACTGGGCTTGCTTGCTTGAGCTCTTGCTCTTGGTTGAAGAGAAAGAATGGGGTTGGCTTTGCTTTGCCTGTGCTTGGGTGAGGCCTTCAGCTATGCTTGTGATAGGGACTTGTGAGCTCTTGTGTTGGGTGTGAAGAAATGTGCTTAGTGGAAAAGGAAATTGAATGCAGCGGGTTTAGTGGAAAAATATAAGGCTAGGCTTATTGCTAAAGGCTTTACACAAAGGGAAGGCATTGACTTTGTGGAAACTTTTTCTCTTGTTGCAAAGTTTACTTCAATTCGTATTATTAGTGCTTTGACGGCTTGTTATGATCTTGAACTCCACCAAATGGATGTTAAAACTGCTTTTCTTAATGGCCTTTTGGAGGAGGAAATATATATGATACAGCTGGAAGGTTTTGGAGAAAAAGGAAATAAAAATAAGGTTTGCAAGTTAAATAGATCAATTTATGGTCTTAAACAAGCTTCACGTCAATGGTATATTCTTTTTGATAATACTATCACGTCATATGATTTTTCAATGACGGAAGGTGATCATTGCATATATACAAAAGTTATGGGTAATTGTTTTGTCTTACTGTCTTTATATGTTGATGATATCCTCATTGCTTTTAATGATAAAAATACATTGATGGAAGTGAAAGCTTGGTTGTCTTCTAAATTTGGTATGAAAGATATGGGAGAAGCTTTCTATGTGTTAGGAGTTGAAATACATAGAGATCGGAATAAAAGGATTCTTGGGTTGTCTCAAAAGGCATACTTTCGAACTGTTTTAAAACGATTTTCTATGGAAAATAGCAAACCTGTTAATGTACCTATTGTAAAGGGAACTAAACTCAGAGAGTAATTATGTCAAAAAACTCCTGAGGAAAAAGCTAGAATGAATGGTATTCCTTATTCTTCAGCTTTGGGATGTCTTATATATGCTATGTTATTTACACGACCTGATCTTAGCTATGCCATTGGAATTCTTAGTAGATATCAAAAGAATCCTGGGGAAGAACACTTGAAACAAATCAAATATGTATTGCGTTATATCAAAGGAACTATGGATTATTCATTATGTTTTAACGGTCATAATCTTTAGCTGCAGGGTTATACTGATGTTGATTGGCAAGGGGATCCGGATGACCGAAAATCAACTTCTGGCTATCTATTTACTTTAGCAGGAGGTGCTATTTCTTGGTGTAGTAGGAAACAGAATTCAGTTGCTCTTTCCTCTGTGGAAGCTGAATACATTGCTGCATCTAAAGCAGCAAAGGAAGGTGTATATCTGAGGAAATTTCTTGCATCACTTAAGGTCGTGGAAAGCGCATCACAACTTTGTCACTATTTTACTCGTGATAATCGGCGTGATCAAGGTCTCAAGGATCCTAAATTCCATAGTAAAAGTAAACACATTGAAGGAATGTATCACTATATTAGTGATGTAATAAATAGTAGAAATCTATTAGTTTAGTTTATTTGCCTAGCATTGATATGGTTCTTGAGATCCTTGACTAAGCCGATTAGTCGAGAATTATTTTCTAAGCATGTTAAAGACATGGGACTTCAATTTATAGATTGAAATGTTTTTGACCAAGTGGGAGATGTTGGATTTTTATGTGGCTTTTAACATTTATTGTGGTTATTATCTGCTTTAACTCAATGTGGAATATAGATATATGTGATAGGGAATTATTTGATCACGGAATCTAACTTTCGATGAATTAATACTCGAGGTCTTGAGGGCAGTTGTCTTTGGAATAGGTAGACATATTTATTGAGATCGAGTCTCTGGAATTTAATATGCATGCGTATGATAAATCGGATCTGACACAAGGCGGAATAAATTTGGGTTTGTTTTGCAGGATCGGCTCTGCAGGCTGTTGACCCACATGATCATATTGGAATTGATCTCATAAACAATCTGATCATAGCACATGACTCACACATGTGTGGTAGGGACTAATATATATTTTAGACTCATTAAACTGGCCTGTCTGATCGTGGTTGGTGACATGGTTCAGGAGTCTCGCGGTGTACCGGAAACAGAAAGTGGAGTTTATAAATAGGTCCCTACCCTCTAGCCACATAATGCAATTATGAGCGGCACCACGGAAAAGGCAAAGGAATAAAGGGTAGACCTAATAGACACCACAAAATCAATCTAGGGTTTGCTCCAAACCCAACATTGGTGTGGCCTTCAGTTGGTCGATGTGGTTCGCTACCGTCGCTGGCGGTGTCCCCGCTCTTCGGCTTCCCCTTCTCCCTTGCTCCCTTCCTCCTTCTCTGTGATCCTTGTGGATGTGGATGGGGGTATGGCCTGTGAGTTCTTGGTTGTGGCTTGCTCTCTTTTGGTGGCCTTGTGCCCTTGGCCTTGCTTGCCTTTTTTGCTTTGGTGGTGGAGAGGCAGTGGGAGATGGTGCTTGGCTTTGTGTGCCTTCGGCTGAGGAGGAAAGAATGGGGTTGTGGCTTTCTGAGTGAGGGGGGATGGTGAGGCTTGTGAAAGGAAATGGTTTTTATGGGGGAGGTGACTTCCTGGTGGTTTCTTTCCCTTGGCCCTTTGCTTTCCCACAATGCCCCTTTCCTTATCTCTTATGTTCTCACATGATACGATTTGGCTATTGGGTCTTTTGGTCTAAAGGATGTTTCAGCTACTATACTCGTAAACGTGCGTGTTGGATTTTAATAAACGTTGAGTGATGAAACCTACGGAAGTGAAAGGTGCCGATTGACTTAGGTTGGCCTGGGTATCTTGATGATCTAGGTGCCGACTAATTTAGGTTGATCTGAGAACCCTTCTGAGCTTCGACGATCTGACGGCAATCCACTCGTAACTTATAATCTTATTATAACGCGTTTGGTTTTCTATTGATATGTTGGTCAATGGTGGGCGATGGAAATGTGGTTCAGGTTGCGGATTGGTCGAAAAATGGTGTTGGTGGGCTAGCGATCCATGGACAAGGAAATGCTTCGCGGCATGCATGCAATAATTTTACTTTATTCTGTTGTAATTCAACTAAAGTTGTAATTTATACTTTCTGATCTGATGTAGTGCATTCTTGTAATAAATTTAGAGCTTGCACTATTGTTTTATTTTTGCTTGTAATGAAATTATATTGTGCTTAAATCTGAGATTGAATTAGTGCAGTACATCCTCTCGTAACGAATTCTTTGTAGATATTTTTGAGATGTAATATTTTACTTTTGCTTGCAAGTGATTTTTGTAAGGGGAATTAGCTACTGAGACCTTTGCACATTAGCGTCATTTATAATGAGACATCAAAAAACGTCTTTGCTGACGAAAGATATCATAAAAACGTGTAATTTTGTTGTTAGACACTCTTCCCATTAAAATAATATATCCGAGTGATTAGGAGAGAGAAATGGGGTAAAATGCCCTCAATGCTCTCACTGTCATACATGCATACACATAGAAGGCGGTACGGCGGCAGAAGCGGTGCTTCACGGTGAGAGAGTCGTGGCGGCGGTGAAGGTGTCCAAAATGGAACAAGCTATCTTGAGATGACCACGAGGCGGTGGTGGCATGGCTTGAAGCGACCGTGTGAGCGAGGGCGATGAGTCTTGGCCGGAGATGAAGGGAGAAAGGGCGCCGGTCTTTGGGGAGGAAAAGAGGAGGTTCGATTGCGCGCATGAGTGGGAGGAAGTGAAGGAACTCACCGGGGCTATCCATGGCGGGGAGGTGCAGTGGGTGGCGGAAGCCAAGCGGCATGGATGCTCGCCGATGGGGGCAGCTGAGGCGAGAGAGGGCTTGGCTGCAAGGATCAACAAGGGAGGTGAGGAGGTGCTCCCACCCAAAGGTGGTTGGAGACTTCCGAGCAGCAGGAGCGGCGGCTAGAGGCGGAGTTGGCCGGGCCGGTGAAGGAGGCGATGGCGGCTCCCGGTCGGTTGAGCTTACAATTGGAGGAGGATAAGGGCCATTGGGGTTGGAACACGTGCCAGAGGTTGCCGGGAGAGGCCACCGGAGCAATGAGGGAGCGGCGACCAGGTGGAGCCGAGGCGACAGGCGCTTCCTCGGGGAGGTGGGCTGTGGCGGCCGTGGCGAGGAGGCGGCTGCGTGGTGGTGAGTCGGCGCGAGAGGAGGCGTGATCGTGGCGGTCGGCGCTTGAGGAGGAGGCGGCGGCCGTCGTGGCGAGGCGGCAGTGATGGTGGCGAGGCGGCGTGGCGGTGGTGAGCGAGGCGGCGTGAGTGGCGAAGTGAAGAAGAGCACGAGAAGAGAAGAGAAGGAGACCGAAGGGTAAAAGAGACATTTCACGTGCTTTCTCTCACCTCTTTCATCCGGAAATAATATAATAATCGTCTTAGTGTCTAACAGTAAAATTACATTGTTTTGCAATGTCTTTTGGTATGACCGCGTTTTTTGGATGTCCGTTGGCAAAGGAGGCGAATGTGCAGTGCCCTGTAGCTAATTTCCCCTTTTTGTAATTGACTCTGAGATTATATTGATGATTCTTTAACACAGCAATAATTTTTGTTGTTGAATACGATGTTGAATTCCGGTTGTATTATTTCATATGAGACCGCTTGGCGATGTGTTTAAAATTAATTTCAGATTATGAATTACTCTTGATTAGAACATTTTAATTTACTGCTAATTACCGCTTAGTGTTATTTAAATTGGTTTAATTTCTCGGTTCTCACGTTAGCAAAGTAAAATTATTCAGGGAAATTATCACCAATGGCATGGTCTGACTTCTGCGAGCTAGCCTTGGAAAGCTCTTGACAAGTTCAAGATTCAGAAGAACTGTCGTTGTCCTAACAGAACGTTTGCCGAGCAGAACATAAGCTCGATCCTCTCGCATACGATGCTCCAGCAAAACCGTTTATGATTAACAAGGGGGAGATTTTGCTTCAAGTCTTGATTGCATCAACAACGATGACACGACCTTCAGGGCCGATTCTGATCTGAATTTCAGAAAGCACTTGACTTCCGGCCAAGTACGTACCCAAGATTATGATTAGCACATTATATCCAATCTGACAGATGACATTCGTTCTGAAGGATTTGTGCAGCTTGCATTCGTTGGAGTTGACCTGAATAAATATTCAGCAATGGTGCAAAAACGGCTCCTAAGGAACCCTAGAACACTAACTAATCCAGACGAGGTACATTAATTAGCATAACCAAATGGCGCAAGCGACCGGTCTAATGCGTGCTCTACCACTCAAGAAAGACAACCAAGAAGAGGCACGCACAACCATTCAACCAGCATATCCCCGTCTCCTCGTCTTTATTAATTTCCCCCTTCTGTTCAATCACAGGAACATCTTGTGATCGAACAAAAACCAATCGAAAGATAAGAGGCGATGGCATTAGCCTTTGCTAAGCTACTCATCGCGGTGCCCATCGTGCTCTTCAAGGGCACAGCCGTGCTCATCGTGCTCGTGCTCAGGCTCGTTCGGCTCCCGGGATGCCTCGTGAGCCTCTTCCTCTGCGCCGTCAGAGCAGGCACCGTGAAGATCCTCTCGGCAGCCTGCGCCGCCGTCGCGGGGGCACTGGCGCTGGCGATGGACGGCGCGGCGAGCGCGTGCAGGGCCGCCGTGTCGTCGAACAGCGCCGCCGTTGAGGCCGTCGTGGAGGTCGCCAGGGGGAGGCCCGAGGCCCTGCTCAGCGCCACCGTGGAGCTGTCAGAGTACGCGTGGGAGGTGGCCAAGAACACGGTGTGGAATTCGACCGAGACCTTCTTTGATGCCGTCAGATACGTCATCAAGCACGCATAATACAGCAGACAGTATGATCCTGCACATTTCTTTGATATGTATGATGCACGGTGGATGTAACCGTTTTACTTTTGGGTTTATCTACGCAGAACGTGACAATTTTTTCTGTAAAAAACTGTCATATTTTGAAAGTTTATTTACAACTCCATTATACATAAATTATAGTAAATTGTGTATGTAATTTTGGTTCTTGGTCACTGTAATTATTCTTGAAAGTCTTAATAACTCATTTTTTATTGTATGATTCAAAATCTCATATATACTTTGAGAGGTTGAGAAAAAAAAACATTTACAACTCCATTATACATAAATTATAGTAAATTATTTATGTAATTTTGGTTCTTGGTCACTTTAATTATTCTTGAAAGTCTTAATAACTCATATTTCCATCACATGATTCAAAATCTCACATGTACTTTGAGAGGTTGAGCAAAATATATATATATATATATATATATATATATATATATATATATAAATAACAAAATCAATCTTGATGAACTATTATATTCTTCACATGTTTTGAGAGGTTGAGCAAAAACAAAGACAAAAAAAAGTATATATATCAACATAATATGGCAATGTGGTGAACCCATTGTGTTCCGAATAAAAAATCATAATAAATTCAGATCCAATTCATCATATGGGAAAAAGTGCAAATCTAAAAGCATATCGGACAAATGAAAATTCAACTATTATGATTTTTTTTCTTACAGCACATCAACAACACGAATCATATATCACTTTGTGAATAAAGAGGAAAAGAAACTTTAATCGATCTCTTTTGTTCAACAAAAGATTAAAGGGATGCATGCATGGTAAAAAGAGTTGAAGGGCTCAAGGAAAAAGTCTTTGCTATTCTTCAGGTAGCTGTTCCATCCAGCGACATGCATTCTTTTTAGAATTGGAAAGCGAATATCTAAAACTTTCTATGTAAAGGTTATATATCACTGTGTAACTTATAAGAAATTGTCTAAAACCTAAAGGTCATACTACACATGGTAAAGCATGTGTAAGTGATAAAACGTGTGTAAGTGATTGGAATGATGATTAGTTAGCCTAGCGGTGAGCTGATCAAGGCCAAATAGTAGCTATTAACACGAATCTTATAGCACATCTAACGAATAGAAAAATGACAGTTTTGACTTAAAAAAACTTTATGAAGTTATGTAGCAATTTCCTTTACTTTTACCTGCGAACGAATATAGCCGAGGTCACGCGTGCACACGGTAGGGAGCAGCGCAGCAGGACGTGTAAATCCCGCGCGTACCGTGCCACATTATCATTGTCTCATCGGCGATCATGCGCGCCGCCGTTCTATCATGTGCGCCGTCGTTCACGGGGAGAGACTCGAGGCGTGGTGAAATTTGGCCGCCGTTGCGTGTGCAGTAGCTTGCTCAGAGCAGAAGGAACACCGGCCGTGGCCTCCGCAGGCAGGCGGCCTTTTGTGCCGCGCGCGGCGCTTGAATCGTGACGTCGCCATCTCGGGTGCTACCGCGCGGCTCGTGGCCGTGTGACCTACCGGCCCAGTTAAGTGGCTGGGCCTAGGTAACTTCCGCTGGCCACGAGATATTTTCATTGATGCGTTCAAGCGAAACAGATATTTTCTGCCGAGTCGGAAGACCCAACAAAAGCGAGACAAGGCACCACCAAACCCTAGCCGCCTCCCCTTTCTCTTAAACCCCAACCCCTGCCTCCCCCGCTTCATTCCCCTCCCAGCCGTCTCGTCTCATCCCCCCACCCACCAGGTACGGCTCCCTCCTACCTCCTCCTCTTGATCTGATCTATTGCTTCCGTGGCGCGACGGATCTGGTGATCCATTATCGCTTCTGCTAGATTGATTGTTAGGTAGTCTCAAAAGAGTGGGGGTGGGGGAATCGATTCTTGGGGGGTCGATGTAAGGGGGAGGGTTTCAGATGCGTGTTGCTAACATCTGATTTTTGCCTTTAGAAAGTAGGGAGGAGAAGTGTAATTTGACGTTTGTTTTGCTGATTTTTTTTCAACGGATGTTGTCTTGCTGGTACGAATTGCAAGTTTCCAAGTGGAAGTCCTGTGGTTTTAACATGTAATTAGCTGGGATCTTTGGCTGAAAAGGGTCAAATACATCTGATTTGTTTTGACTTGTGGTATCTAGCTAGTTTCGTTTGGTTTAGATTGATCTTGTGCACGAGCCAGCTTGTATGGCTTCCATGCTATGAAAGGCCATAGAAGTGCGCTGTGAGATGATTAATAGAAGATTGGATATCATGTTTCTTGAAAGTTTGCACCAGACACTCGAACAAGGGCATATTTGCATTATGCTTTGTTACAGTGTCTCGTTCAATAATTCATGAGTATGCTAGTGTTTACCCATGTTTGTCTCTTTGGTTCGTTGTCTTGCTGATGATTGAAGATGTGTGTTTACGTATCTGTGCAGATTTAGTCCTCCATGGCGGCCTTCAACAAGCTCGGCAGCCTTCTTAGGCACAGTGCTTTGACGAGCAGTGCCTCGACCGGCTCAGCCCCTGCCATGTTCAATGCTGCTCGGCTCATGTCCACCAAGCTTTTCGTGGGTGGTGAGTTTTCTTGTTTCGCTTCTGATGTATGTACACAAACATGCCTAGCCCGCCATGACTTAGTCCGTGTTCGTTCGTCAGGTCTTTCCTGGGGTACCGATGACCAGTCGCTGAAAGATGCGTTTACCAGCTTTGGGGAGGTCGTCGAAGGTCAGTGTGTACTTTGAAGCCTTGTTCTGTTGTTGCAGAACATGAACAATTTGTCTTAGTATTTTTTTGTCAGCTGTTTTTCTGATGTGGTTCATTTAATGTTATATTTTGCGTTTCAAGATTTAAATGTGTAGTAACGCACGAGCAATTTGTTGAATAATAGTGAAATCATCATTCTTATATGTTTTTTGTTCTGTGGTTCATTCTATCTTATTTTTTATGGATTCAAGATGTAAATATTCATGTTGCAGCTCGGGTAATCACTGACAGAGATACTGGAAGGTCGAGAGGGTTCGGCTTTGTGAGTTTCGTCAGTGGTGACGATGCAAAGAATGCTATGTCTAGCATGGACGGCCAGGTGAGGCACAACTAGACCCGTGCTGCTCTGTTTTAAGTAGAGTTACTGAATAGTAGCATCTGGCTAAAATCTAAATGGAACAAGTGCATAGTGAGAAACTAAGAATACTACCCCAGATAAATATGTTATCGTGTTGAGGAATTCAATTCAATTTCTATAGCATGTGAATGGGGTTAAGATGCAGTGGATGCTTTTCATGATTCCCCTTTGTATTGTTAGGGTGTTTCCTTTTCCTTTCCTTTTACCTCCCTGATGAATCATGAATGTTCTAATGTATTGTGTCCGCCTTGACCAAATTGCTGATGTTTGATATATACCCTTGATAGTCTTCAGTGTGTAACGCCTTTCCATTTTTTGTAGGAGCTTCAAGGGCGGAACGTCCGTGTGAACTTCGCGAATGAGAGACCTGCTGGGAACCAGGGCTTCGGTGGCGGCGGCGGCTACGGTGGCGGCGGAGGCTATGGTGGTGGAGGAGGCTACGGTGGTGGCGGCGGTGGCAACCAAGGCTATGGCAACAGCAGTTTTGGTGGGTCTGGAGGACAGGATGCCTTTTAAGAAGAGCACAGACTATTAAAAATTAAAATTACGAGCTTTAGGACCTGATGTGGCTTATGCGAAACCTTCATGTTTTACTCGTTTTGTTATTTATTTGCAATTGATGAACTCCTAGGTGCAGATCTGATCTGGTGCTATAATATTTTCGTTTTGGTTTATTTTGAATGTTGCAAGACAAGTTATGTGTATTCTTCTGAGGTAAAGCACATAACGTGCTTGCATTGCGATGATGCCTATCTATTGCAATGTGTACAGAATTATTACATGATCTATAGCGATCAGAGGTTCTCGTGTACTACGCGTATCTATTCTATTTAGTAAAGTTGGTGGAAACGGCGGTCTCCGGCTATAGACATGTCACCTTGATAAAACCCATCCGTCGGATGCACGCACGACGGCCAGGATGGCCTAGAGATCAGCGTGATGGCGACTGTCCACCGTCCGATCTCGCTCACGGACCCGCTTGCCCGTTTGATTGGACCCAGTACACGTCGTGCGAAGGGGCGGTAGAGCGCGGCTCACGTCACGAAGCTTCACGTCCTTCTTCCCTATCCTCGTGGGCTCGTCGCACGATCGGCCTACCTCCACAGCCACCGCCGCCCCATCCATCTTCTTCCCTCGCCGCCTCCTACGTCTTCTCCCCTCGCAGCACACTCGATCTCCCTCCCAAGCCGTCACCTCGCCGCCACCCTTCCCTTCCCTTCGGTCCACATCGCCTCCGGCTCCTATCCCCTTCCTGCCCCTCCTCCGTCTTCTTAGCCTGGACGACGTTGCCGCGGTTTCGCCCCGTGCCTTTCCTCTTGCCACGTCTCCTCCGCCCGCTCGCTCGCTTCCTCGCATGATCGCGATCTGCTTTCGCCGCCCTTCTCCTTTCCGCCCTCTCCGCCGCCTCCACATTACGCCGCGGGAGATCGACGGTCGTCGGCGATGATGTATAACAATGGCGGAACCACCACTCGAAGAAGCGAGCCAGCTACCGGGTGTTCCGGCCGAACCCCCTCCGCCATGACCGTAGCCCCCGTAAGCCTCCATGGCTCCATCGCTGACTCCATGAGGCATGAGCGGCGGCAGTAGCGCCACGGGCATTCGTGGGCATGGGTCAGTCCGAGAAGCGAGAACACCCATGACCAAGGCCCAAGCCAAGCCAAGCACAACCCTAAAAGCTAGACCCTATTTCGATTTCTTCCCAATCCCGTTCCTCCTCTTGGTGATTTCTTCCTCCTCCTCTCGTCAAGTCAAGAAGACCTGCATGGCCTGAGCGATAAGAACAGCAAGAACAAGCCGGAGGCAAGTAGGCATGAAGCCAAGTAGCCTACTACCGGCTATAGAACCTCTGGCCGGGTCAGAACTCTGGCGTCGGCATGAAATTGTGAGTCTTGGCAGTCTGTTGCTGCCAGCCGTCCCGCAGCCACCGAGGTCCGAGCCTCCAGAGTCCGAGCCTCAGCGGTCAGCGGTGACGTCAGATCGCATCGTCGTCGTCGGTCGGCCTCAGCGCCTCTGGATCGGCAATGTGTGGGTCATGCGGAGCCGAGGGTTCTCATGAGGTGGTTCATAAACAGTCTAAAATATATAATAGGCTCTTCTTTGATTTGTTCGCAGCTTCATTTTAGCTTATCATTTGTTGGTTACAAGCGCACAATGTATATTCGATTTGCTAGGTCGCGAAATATCTGGCGCATTTCAAGCACGGATATTAATGATTGAACTATGTGAAACTTTGGGAAACATAGTCCGAGTCTGTCTATTATTTTGCTTTGCTCTATTCCTTCGTCTATGGTTGTTTGTTATGATATTTCCTATGGGTTTGTGAGTTTGTCCTTGGAAGTATACATTTAGCCCATTTCTAATTGCAAAAACTAACATGATATCGTGCTTCTTCTCAGTGTCCATAATTGATTGTGCATTTACTGTCGCATTCAATCCATGTTTGATCCATTGCTTCAAGCATCAACAGATGCCACAAATACTGGAGTCAAGGTAATTTCTACATATTTTTCCTTCACTCTCCAAAGGTAATTTCTATACACTGGAGTCAATAGACTCGGATAGATATACGAATGATTTCCATAGGCACCTTTGCACATGTCATTTCTAATAGGAGGTCTGTTTGGGGTAGAATGAATGAGTCCCTTTGCTCCAATGGGACACATTCATAGGTATTTATTGAAATATCTTCTTTCGCTTTGTCAATTATAATGTTACGGTTTATACTGTCGTCTCTCTAGCTGCCTCTGTTCAGCTTTTTCGATTTTCACCTGTTAGTGACCTCCTATGGGTTTGTGAGTTTGTCCTTGGAAGTATAAATTCAGCCCATTTCTAATTGCAAAAACTAACATGATATTGTGCTTCTTCTCAGTGTACATAATTGATTGTGCAGTTACTGTCGCATTCAATCCCATGTTTGATCCATCGCTTCAAGCATCAAGAGATGCCACAAATACTGGAGTCAAGGTAATTTCTATATATGTTTCCTTCACTCTCCAAAGATAATTTCTACATACTGGAGTCAGTAGACTCGGATAGACATCTATTCTATTGTCGTTTGTTTTTTGATGATGCAGTCCAGTACTCCAGTTCTGCAAGGATAACTCGAATTTACTGCAACTACCAAGCATGGCAGGTGGATGACTCATGTTCGGGATAATCAAGATTTTCTCCTATTTCTCTCTCAAAATCTACCTGAAGCCTATAATTCTGTTAATTATTTGTGCTGACTACATTGGTGCACTGTTTGGCCTCCAGATCTTTATAACCAACGTGTTCGTTGTGCATAGATTCCTAAGGGATAGCTGCTACTATATGTGTTGTGTGGTTGTTGCTAACAATTGAAAGAAGGTTAGCGCTCATACACTGTTAGCTGTTTACACTTTCTTGATTGATAGGTCAATGTAGATTTGATAATTTCATACTTTTAAATTATCTGCCTTTGCTTAATTAACATGATCAATAGAGGTCTATGAATGTGAACGATCTTGATTCCTTTCAGGAGGAAAGTGCGTCAACAATTTGACTAGCTAGCAGGATGGTCCACTCTATGAAGTTCCAACCTGTCGATGTAATAGGTGCATTGCTATATATTAAATTAGATTGTTTGTCTTTAATTTGTACTTGCTTATGCATAGCCTCACCTACATGGAGGTAAAGAGATATTGAGTTTTCCGTATTTCAGAATCACCAGGTGTTTAAGGTTTGATTGTGCTTCATAGTCCATTTTTTGGTGCTCATATGATAAGACCGACACTGTTGCCTGCATGCTTGGAACATTGCATATGTTTTCTTGCTAAATTTTGCATGTACCATGCTCTTAAGCTCTACGTACAAGAACTTTATTACTGAAATGGTGTGTGCAGTGACATACTCTGAAAAAGGACTTGCACTATTCCTGATTCTAGACCCAAGACTACAAAATATGCAGTCGACGAACGGTTTAGGTTGACGCTATAAGCTTAGAGTCGTATTTTTGTTTGCCAACATATATATGTCAGCATAGTTCTTATCTTGACATCATTTGCGCTTCACTCTGACCTTTTTCGTTAGCTGCCTTCACCATTAAAGTTGTCCTATTTTTACAGTGTACATGATGGGATCAATGTGTTCACATGGCCTGGAACTATACAACCTCAATGAATCATCGCTTGGATGGAAGACAAACAAGTGTGTAATTGAGGTTCAAATAGTATTCCCATTTTGGGTAAATGTAAATCTTTATACCTATACCTTCATTAGTGCCCTACAAAGTTGTCGTATTCATGTGAAAAAAGATTCAAATATTTGAGCCTGATTATGTGCTCTAAGGTCCAAAGAAAAACAAGAAAGAAATGCAGTAGTCAAGATGCATCTGCACTGCTTGTATTTACCCTTAGTCAGTGACTGTTACGCCAAAATTTTTCGTATTTCGAAGAATTTGAAATGCATTCAAAATTTGGGTTGTTACAAAACCCCTACTGGTTTTGTAGGGTTAAGTAACTCCCTACATGCTTTGTTTTCTTAGAAGCTCCTATTGGTTTTGTATGGTTGAGCGCTTCATCGGCCCATATTTATTTTGTAGGGTTAAGCAAAGCCCTATTGGTAAGCTCCTACTGGTTTTGTATGGATAAACAACACTTCAATGGTTTCGAAGGGTTTTGCAACTCCCTGTTTTTTTCTAGATATGTGGACTTTTTTTTTGCTCTAAATGCATGCTACTTTGGTTCTTCATATTTTCGACCTTCGTTCTCCATACCTGAGGTGTTCAGAAATTTTAGGATTTGTTGTACCTTTGAATGTCTTTTGTCTCTGTAGGGGTTCACCAATTATGGCCATTTTTTGCCTACTTAGAAGTATTTTATTCGTCCTATTGGTCTCTGGTGAAGTTCACTAATCCTAGAATTTTTTGTTTATCTATTTTTTTGGTCGTTCTATCTTACAATTTTTTATTGTCTTTTATTTCTGTATGGGTTCACTAATACCATTTTAAAGTGCTTGCAACACAGATTTCAAGATTTTATGCATGTCACAAGTGCTACGCACGTGCATGGACATATCATGCTAGCTACAACAGGTCTTATGTTGTGCATCATCACCATGCCAACCGTTTGTAAACCTATTGAATCTAACAACTATAGCAGCCGTTTGTCTCCTATCTCTGTCTCCTATCTCTACCGGATCAGTCTGCAGATTATGTTTGTGTAGGCGTAAACTTTGTTGTGCCTGTGATTCACACCTCGCCTCTTTTTTGGCGATCAAAGCGCGCATATTTCCTCATCAAAACACAACAGAACAGGAGCAAACCAAACCACAAACCTACCGCCAGTTTCATCATCAAGACAGAACATGCGAAGGTGAAGGCGAACGCAGCGTAGCGCGTTATCCTACCTAGTTCAATCAAATGATGAGCTTTGTGTGCAAATTGTAGTACCTTCAAGGATTTGCATAGCAGTCATTGAGGATGGCGTGCCTTAGCTATCATGAATTGTTGATTGTTGATCGGATGAGTGGTTATTTTGGGAAACGGGCCCTTTGCATTGAAGATAAAAAATGCGGAGGATCTACTGTCAGTCCGTCACTAACATTAGAGCATTGTCTCATACGATCTAAAATGAACGGTCTAGATCGAGTGACATAATACCAAATGGAACAACAAAATTGCTATTGTTTTCTAATGCAGTAAATATACGATGTTCCTGCAATGCTTTGCTACAGTACTACAGCATAGGACTATTCACGCAGACTTGAAACACTAGCCCCTTTCTTTTACCTTGCTATATATGAGCCATACATAACACCTGCCCCCGCGCTCCCTGAGCCGATGGAGGCGGCGAGTGAGTCCAGTGCTGCGGTGTGGGAAGTGGTGGAGCCAAGGCGGAGGAGGGGCTAGTCCATCGCGCGCGGAGAGTAGCGACGCGGAGGGTGGCAAGGCGATGGTGGCGGCCTGCGACTGCGTCGACTTCAGGAGGGAGGCTAGGGAGGAAGAAAGAAGATAAGTAGGCGTGCAGGAGGAATGGGAAAGAAGGAAAGGGACCGGAAGAGCAAAATGGACATTTCGCATGTTTTCCCTCCTCTCTCACCGGGTTATAATATAATAATCACATCAATGTCCTATAGCCAAGATACACACATTTTTAGTGTCTTTTAGCAAAGTCACAATTTTTTTTTTGTGTCCAGTAGCTAATGGCGCAACAGTTGAGTGTCCTGTAGCCAATTTTGCGTAGTATTAATTACAAAATAGCTAGATGGTGACCTTGTTTACAGTACCAAATGTAACTAAGTTAAATATGTCTCATAAGTCTGTTCTCTGCATTCCACATTGTTTACAAAAAATGTATAAAGTTCGACCATGGAGGAGGTCATCCCCACACCATGGATCGAGTGCTAGATCCGGTGGTCTCCACCGTGGATCGAGGATGTTGTGACCTGGATCTGTGTCGACGTCACTAGCGACGGCTAGGATTTTGAGTCGATAGCGATTTAAGCGACAACGGCGTGATTGAACGCGTGGATCTAGGAGGGGGTAGAGAGGAGAGCATAGAAGTCGGTAGCGACAATGTGGGGCCGCCAGAGCCAGCAAAATCAACGGCGTCATAATTGAACGCGGGGATTTAGGAGGAAGTAGAGAGGATATAGTAGAAGTCAGTGATGACGATGGGGCCACTGGAGCCAGCAAAATCGCCGTCGACGTCCTCCAGGTGAAGTGGGAGGACGAGGAGGAAAGAGAGCGAAGTGTTGGGTTTGGGATTATTATTTTTAGTTTGACATGGGGTGGGTCCCACTATGAGAGAGAGGAGGGTATGATTATGAGCATGCTTACAACAATTAGGGCCATGCTCACAGCAAAACGCCTTATAGAATTAGAATGTAATAGCCAACGTTTGATTAACCCACGTGGTGCGTGGTCTAGTTTTTTATTGAATGTTAGGGTTCAATGATGAAGTCTTAAGATAACTATGTCAATCAACTCACATCTTCTAACAAAAAATAATAAAAAGTATATTTAAGTTCAAAGTTTTAGTTTTGCAAAAGTTAGGCCAGGCAAAATATTAATAGGAGAGGGCTAGCACTCCAACGTCTGATGATAACGCTGCCATCGGACGTCCGTTCTACCACAGGATCTCACTTAAGGATATTTATCCTGGGCGTTGGATTTGGCACAACAAAAATTCATGAAGTGCAACAAGTTCATGATCTTGCAACAAATCCCGCTCCAGTTGCAATAACCCTTTTCAATAAATGGTGCAAACACAACAACAGTCCTATTGCAGTAGAAAAAAAAAGCTCTCGTGCAACGAATCAACAACCCACCACATCAAAATTTCACTACAAGATTTGAGGAAGACGGTGCAAACACAACAGCAGCCCTATTGCAGTAGAAAAAAAAACCATGGTGCAACGAATCAACAACCCCACTGCATCAAAATTTTACTACAAGATTTGAGGAAGACGGTGCAAACACAACAGCAGCCCTATTGCAGTAGAGAAAAAAAGCCCTGGTGCAACGAATCAACAACCCCACCGCATCAAAATTTCACTGCAAGATTTGAGGAAAACGGTGCAAACACAACATCAGCCCTATTGCAGTAGAAAAAAAAGCCCTGGTGCAACGAATCAACAACCCCACCGCATCAAAATTTCACTACAAGATTTGAGGAAGACATACTGCAACAAACAAAATTACTCTATGCAACAATATAGAATGGGACTGCAACAAATTCGAGAAACGCCTACACTAAAACCTCTTGCTACAAGATTTGATAAAGACACATTAAAAAAACTATATGCAACAATGGAGAAAGTGTCGGGATTCAAATATGCAAATCTGGACCCTCTGTGTATACTGCACTAGTCCAAAATCACGCTAGTGTACGCAGTGACAACATCGATGAAATATAATTCCATATGCAAAGATGACTAAGAAATATACAATTAACAATAATTATCAGAGTAACGACCTTAAGTCAAAGCTTACTATTAATACCTCAGAAGATGAGTAACTCAAATAAGCTGCAGCGGAAGGAAACATAATAACTTTAGTGAAGCTCATCCATATGCCCACACAGACAATCCACTGGGGTAACATGACTTAATTCTCCACGATCCTTGAAGTAGACCTTATTGACCAACGGTGAACCGATGTAGTCTTCTTCAACTGAACAACATTATTTATATCAATAGCGAGTATATATCGTACTCAGCAAGTTGCACCACATGATGTAATTATAGATGATGGCTTATCCCAAAAGATATGATATTTATGGTTCTTTTGCATAAAAGTAACAATTGCGGTTGAATATGAATAATAGATTGAAAATGTAACTAAAACAAATAACACACACAAAAAAACAAGTATTTTCACAAAAGCTCATCAAGCCTAATCAATTTCTTTCACACAACCATATGAATTAAATCACGCAACTGTCCCTCCCAATAGTTTTATGAAAATCTACCCCTTATGTGAAATCTCCGAGCATGCCCATGACCGCGGACACGACTATTCGGATAGATTGTTCACACTCTTCAGAGGTTGTACACTTTACCTACGAGATGCAATCAACTTGTACGGAAGAAGATCACAATAAAACATTTTCGAAACTTCGTCTCGATACTGACTCTCCCAATGTGCATACTACCGACACCAACCTTACTCGTTGGTCCGACGCACACCGTTGGACATGGAAATGACGAACCGTCCATAAATATGACCTACAGAGTAGTCCATACCTTCACCCATCACCGAGCACCTAACCTACTACCTGAGTAGTCAATGTTAAGACTCCGTAACTTACTAATTAAGTTAGGCTTGTTCCATACCAGACATATGGTCATACAGTTGTGGCTCAGTTTAATGGCGCACAAAGTTAAATCCTTAATTGACCAAGATGAGATTGTCAAATTCTAACTAAGTAACCACATTTCCATTTTCCCAATCACTGAGTTCCACCATATCACAAATCTTTTCCACTCGCCTTAGTCTAAATATTTTTCCACAAAGCTTTTCCAACTCGCTTTTCCACATGCCATTAATGAACAACAACATACAACACACGATTTCTTCACAAGTTGTTCTGTAATCACTTAGTCAATTTTAGTTTTGCAACTCAAAATTATATAAATAACCCACTGCATGACTAAGCAGGCTATTCGTGTCTAACCAACCCACGTTGGTGCTATGATAATACCAACTAATAATTAACCAGCTAGGGTGATAAAAGATCATGGTAATATAATGGGCAAAGTGGATATAATCAAATGGGTGTATAGCTAATCCTCAAATATTTAGAGAATTAAATAATTGAAGTAATATGCAATAATTTGAATCAAAGTAATTTTAGAAAACTGAGTTTAACATGGTCAAATGTACAACTTGACTTGCTATAGCAATGGTGTTCTTATTTTATCTTCAGTCTTCTACTTCCTTGAACTTCATCTCTTTTGGACGATTCCGGAACGTCGACGTCCAACGAGAGATAAAGCGCAAAAATGGATTTTTTTTAAAATACAAATAAAATGAACTCCAAATTGGAATTGAATAGCACATGAAGGTATAGCTTGATTTTAGATAAATTTAGAAACTTGAATGTGTTCAATCGGAGTTCATATGAGGAAGGACGAGCTCTCAGAAGTTCGATCGGGAAGGAAAATGTTGAAAAAGAAAATGGAGAGAGAAACTGATAGGTGGGGTTCACAGAATATTCTCAGAATATTTTATTTTGAAAATATTGGAAAATGATGGAGAGAAAGACATGTAGGCCCCACTGGAATTTATGGATTTTTGGAATAAAAGGAAATTCGAGAAAAAAGCTTAGAGGCTCACACGTGGGGCCATTGGTCCATAGACCAAGTCCACAGATGTGTGCTGGTCCATGGTGGACCGAGTTCATGCAGCTGAGTTGACCGTGGGTTGACTTGACAAATGGGGGCCGCATGCAAGTGAGAGAGAGAGACAGAGAGTTGTATCTAGGGATTGGATTGGGTAGCTGACACGTGGGCAGTGACGATGTTGACACATCATGCGCATGGTGACCACGTGGCGACGAGGTGGCAGGGTTGGGTGAGGTGGCCTTGACATGGCTCCAGCGATGTGGCACGACATAATGATGGCGCTCGAGCGTGAGATGGTCGTCGGCTACAATGGCCACGGTGGAGGCAAAGAATGTGCAAAAACGGAACAAGGAGAACATGGTGAAGAGGATGATGCATGCATGGCGGTGAGGAACAGTGGCAATTGCCGGCGGCGAGGAAAACAACGGCGGCGGAGGCGGCTTGCTCAACGGCGATGACGAGGGAGGACGCCCTAGCGATGGAAGAGTGAGCACGAGATCGAACGTGAGACGGGGAAGGCGAATGTAGGGTCGATGAGTGGCGGAGATTACTGGAGGTGGTGAATCGAAGCGGCAAAGAGTGGCGACCGGAGAGGAAGAAGAAAGAGCGAATCTTGGCGCATGACGGATAAATCTTGGAATCAAAGGAGGAGGAAGATAGATAAAAGTGTGGAACACATGGTGACACACTTAGATTGGCGAGGGACTCACTGGGGCGGCGAGGAACGCGACGAAAGCATTTCGGAGGTGGCGGATGCGGCCGGAGACGCTGAAGAAGGAGGTGGCGCCGGCTAACAAAGAAGACGACCGGGGTGACGATGAAGGGATATGGGTAGGCTACACTAGCTAATAATTAAAAAATTGTACCATGTAAACTAGGATGCCGTGCAAGTAAGAGATTATAGATCATTACCACCAGACGCGCAGTGCAGCGGAAGAAGAGTTGGAGCAGCTTGGTCCAATGAATAGCATGTTGAGGTAGTGGTCGTAGTCGATCGTCCTACGTCAAGTACGTTAATGCAGTGGTCGTAGTCGATCGTCCAGCGTCTGTCCAAGTCGATCGTCCCCTCCAGCAATCTCTGTAGTTCCTTGTAAAGATCATAGATCGTTCTCAAGCGCAACAGCAACCGTAGTAGCACCTCAACGATATCCACACGTCTAGGGAATAAACATCGTACGCTGGTGTGCTAGCGCTAAGTCGCACGGGAAGGCTCTCTCTCGAGGATGGCAGCTAGGATTATGAGCAACTCACGTCAACTCGTATATCGTATATACTCTGTCTGTTACACGAATCTCCTCTGTCTCGTCGTCTTCTCTCAACAACCTCAAGCATCTCCTTATATAGTACCCGTGACGGATCCTATCCGAACATGTTTGACGAATATTATCCGTATTGGTTTGTTCCAACCCGTTAAGTGTGTGACCCGTTAGGTTCATGCGTAATCGGTTGTGACTCGAAAACTCCTTTCCGATCACGAGTCGTCATTGGCTCCTAGCAGAACATAACGATTACCGAATACACACAAATTATATCGGACAAACCTTAATGCAATATGATCTACGACCAGATCCATATCACTAACGACCAGCTTGTATCTCTCTATGCCCAATTCATACTTGATCTCGACTAGTTCGTAACTCCTTACAACAAGGTTTCGGCTAGTTAGTGATCATGTTCGACCAGCCTACGACCAGCTCGTATCTCCATACGACTAGTCCGTATCTGATCGAACTGAAAGACCTTCTCATGTATTCTTCCTATGCCTCACGATATCTGGTTGAACTCCAGGTGAGATTTATGTTATCCATGAATTGTTCAATACTTTCTCGATTAAGTGTCGAATAACTTTAAGTGGTCGAACACTTCGACTACTAGTGGCATGGCTATGCACTTCCTTTATCCGACCACATCGAGGAGCCTAGAGATATTTCTCCTGTTATGTTAGGAGAGGCAAATCTCATATCCGACTAGTCACATTTCTTCGCATGTTTCACAGCATACGTGAAATCTATCTTTATAACTACCCAGTTACGGAGTAGCGTTTGGCAACTCCAAAGTGTACTCTTACGTATGTAGGAAACCATGCTGATCCCAGGTCCAAGGATTATACATCATCATTACTTGAGACCAACTGACGACACATAAAATCATAATAATCTCAACAGCGTCTCAAGGTGGGTCAATCCAACCCCATATTCTCTAACATGTGTTCACATTATTGATTCAACATCCCTATATCCATGATCGGTGAAACATGATCATTAATCAATACATGTGCTGGTCGATAGTCACTAGTGTTCCGACTAGTGACATCCGACCAAGGATTCATTTAGAACGACATCATATAAGTTAAAAGAGTTTCACCAACAAGTCACATACTTGTTAATCTTTATAACCAATGATTCATTCAAGGAATAGAATAACACTTATTCAATAACACATAAACATAGACGTGATATCATCATCTCCATGATTGCCTCTAGGGCATATCACCAACAGACGACGCATGACGGTGTCTCCAGCGAAGACAGCTAGGGCGTGGGAGGCGGCGACGTGAGGGACACCGAGAAATGATGGCGGAGGTGTCTGGCGAACGCCACGCACGTCTTGCGCTAATGCGTACTGGTGACACGCGGGAGTTCGGCCGAGGGACGATCTGCCAAGTGGCTAGTTGAAATTTGAAAGCGAGCGGGTCGAGAGAATTTGGCCCACGAGAGAAAAAAAGGAAAAAGAAAGGATTTCGAATTTAGATAAAGTCAAAAAATTCAAAAAAGGCAAAATAAATAGCAAATAAATCCAGAAAAATCCAAGAAAATTCAGAAAAAATCATTGGAACACAAGGAACCCAATTAACACAGTTTTTCATTTAATGGATGTTTATATTAGTCAAATTAAATTCTTTTAAGTTTAGAAAGTCCTATTTAAGCTTTATTAAACAAAGATAAATTACTGAAATTTTTAGAGACCTAAACTATAAAGAAGATTTTTTGAAAACACAAAATTTAGGACAATATAGAAAGGGACGGTAATAATTCGTGAAACGTCCGAAAAAAAAAATCCTTGGAACACAAACTTTGTATTAATCCTTAAAATAATTCCAGGAAAATCCAAGAAAATTCTTGGAATAATTCCTTGGATTTGGCAGGGGACGTAGACGGAGCGTATGTAGACGGCGGCGAGCTGTCGGAGATGGCCGACCGACTGGCCCATCGTGTCGTCGCTGGTAGGCCTGGATTTGGCGGGGTGAGGAGGCTGCCCTTGTGCCTCGTCTCTGGCTCACCCCCGTCCCGTTCTCGTCGTTGTCGCACACTCCTCCCGTATTTTAGACCCGGTTACGTATTCCTCCCGTTTCCCGTTCCCCGTTCCCCGAACCCGAAAGCCCAGCCCAAACAAAAACGACGGCACCGTATCACATTCGCACACACCTCCGCCTCCCTCGCCGTCACTCTCCCCATCTAGCACCACCACCACCTCCTGTTCCTCAGGCCTCGCCTCTCCTCGCCACCTCCCATGAAACCCTAATCCCCCCAAATCCTCACCCGACAGCTCCTCCGCCGCCATGTCGCCCCTTCTCCAGGCGCCCGACTACAAGTACATCACCGAGGACTGCCTCCGCGAATGGAAGAGCCAGTCCGCCGCCGCCTTCCGCCTCCCCGATCCGGTCCCCATGGCGCGCTTCCTCTACGAGCTGTGTTGGGCGATGGTGAGCTCCCTCCAGTTTGTACTGCCGTGTGATTAGGTTTTGCTCTGCCCGTTGTTTGGTCGTTTTTTTTTGGTGCTGATTGCGTGGGTTGGGCTGCGCAGGTGCGAGGGGACCTGCCGCCGCAGAAGTGCCGGGTGGTGCTGGATTCGGTGGTGTTCGTGGAGGAGGCACGGCGCGAGGAGTCCGGTTCGGTGCTCGCCGACATCGTCGCCCACCTAGGGCAGGATGTGAGTATAAACAGCTATTTTTTGCTGCCTTGTGGTGCTTAGTGAACTTCGAATTGTGGTGCTTAGTGAACTTCGAATGGCTCAGTGGAGTGCGTCTGATTAGTTAATTTGCTAGAGGGGGATCGTAGGCAGTAACACTGGATGCATGACTTAGCTAAATTGGTCAGCTTGTAGTGCCTGTTACTTGTTGTGCTGACTAAATTGACAATTTGGTTGAATTGTAAGGTGTTTTCATGATGAATAATCTCTCACTGGATTGCTAGAATGTGGTAGCCCTGGACAGGGTTCTAAGGCTATGTTTGGGGGAAAAAAATCCGCTGAAGTTGTAGCAGAAACAAGTCAAACTATGCTCTTCCTGGTGAACATGAAAGTAACAGCTTTTGGAATAACAAAAATGAACCTTATAATGGTCCGGAGTTAAGGGATGTGCTTAAAAATGTTCACAGAGAGCCAAACAGTCCAAATCTATCATGACTCGAACTGGTTAGCTTTACATGCTTATGCACGTGAACATGTGCTAAAGCTAGCAGCAGATGACTTCTCTTTGCAGCGATAGAGTGTTGGTATTTTATGATCTTCTGTGGGAAGTGCAAAGCGCTCTTCCAGATAAGCAAGCTGATTAAGGGACAAAAGTTTGTGTTTTTTCTTTTCAGTTTTTGATGAACTGATTCAAATGTTCATTGTGCATGGTTCTAGTTGTCTTGTTCGGTGCAATCGAGCTAAAATTGAGCTGTTCTGGATCTATACCAGAAAAAACAAGAGTTATAGATGTCTCTAAAAGATAGTGAAATGTAAATGCTATCCTCCGTTCAGAGTCTTACCATTTCCTATCGTGACATTTGTTTTTTTCTTGACGTTGTTCGCCTTGCTATGTACCCACTATAAACCCACTATAATCGGGCTTCAACCTATAACTTTTTTGCTTGTTGTTCTTTCGAGGCCATCCTTAAGTTCAAGATTCATTTATTTCAGAATCATGTAAGATGTAACTTGGCTTTACCCCTCTATTGTTTGTATTGCTATTTCCTCCGAATGATTGGGTGTTGCATTAGTAGTTGAGCTGGTTTCAACCTATAACTTTTTTGCTTGTTGTTCTTTCGATTAGTGGCCATGCTTTAAGTTCAAGATGCATTTATTTCAGAATCATGTTAGATGTAACTTGGCTTTACCCCCTCTATTGTTTGTATTGCTATTTCCTCCGAATGATTGGGTGTTGCATTAGTAGTTGAGCTGACCTATATCAACCTGCAGATTACAATCTCTGGTGATTATCGCAGTCGTCTTGTCAAAATGGTAACAACTATTTTTTGATACTTTTACACCTACTCATAATTTTAGTAATGTAAATAGACTATATATCTTCTCGATGCTTACTTTCTTTTGGTTATAAATGTAATGTTCACTAATCTCTAGCTGAATACTCTTCCCACAGACAAAGTCATTCGTGGAGTCGTCGTTGATTGTGCCTAGGCTTCTTCAAGAGCGATGTGAAGTGAGTATTGTTGTCCCTTGTACTAGGGCATCACATGTCTGTTGACACCAATTTCAAGATTGAGGCTGACACCTGCTGTCTTTATTCCCTCTACTTGCACACTTGAAGGAAGAGTTCCTCTGGGAGGTTGAACAGAGTAAGTCAAAGGGCCAGGATTTAAAAGCCAAGGAGGTATTTGTCACATACTAATACCATACATATTGTCAGGATTTCATGTTACTATCATCTACTGCTGATATCTTTTTGTGTGTTCACGTGAATTACAGTGTATCGTGTCACATTAATGCCCATCCTTTTTAACCATAGTTCTTGAGCAATGCCCTTCTGCCCATTTTGTTAGTTTTTACTTAATTTGCTAGTTTACATGATTTCAAATTTTTTCTTTGTTTTACTCATTTACTGTATGGTTGTTTGATGGTTGCTTCAAATAATTGGTAATAGGTCAGAGTCAACACACGACTTCTTTATCAGCAGACTAAATTCAACCTTTTAAGAGAGGAAAGTGAGGGCTACGCCAAGTTGGTATGTATATCTATCTGTTAAACTTCCGACCTTTTGTTCTTGTGATAATTGTACATTGGTGCATATTTTCTTTTGGAAATTTCAGTAATCACAATCTTTTCCACATGCTGTTTGAAATGAGTAGAAAAACCTAGAATTAGGAAACGGTGCTTGGTGTGCTTCTAGTTTCTACACTGAGATACTTTGGTTAGCCTTTAGCGGCACTGCCTTAAATTACTTGATCAGTATTTGATCCAAATTACTGTGCGGACAAGCTTACAGTTCAAGGGATGTCTTTAAAGCAATTAGCTAATTTCAATATTCGATTTATGATTGATCCTAATTTGCAGGGTTGGATTGCAAAATAGTAGAAAGCAAAGAGTCCGTGTTTTTCAAAGTTTTTTGTTTAACGAGTTTTCTCTTAATCTAGAGGTCACACTCTCCAATCTTAGATACTTCAACAATCAATTGCAATTACAAATGTATATATCCACACACCGTGTTCTTATATTTTTAGTTTGAAAATTATTTGAGACTATCTTGCAATTATCTAAAATGGTTTGCCGAAGTTTGGTGTTTTTAGCATACTTATCTTTGTTTGTCTGGATAATTCAGGTAACCCTCCTTTGTCAAGTTGGTTCAGATTTGGCTTGCCAACATGCTTCAGTTACCATCAGCATTATAAAGGTTGGGTGTTAGAATTTACTTATTCCTCCTATGTTACGATTTGAGCATGTAAACAGTATTATGCAATAACATAATGTTTTTGTGACAGTCACTGATTGGGCATTTTGACCTGGACCCTAATCATGTATTTGACATTGTGAGTTTTCATTTACTATCATTATTATGACATAATATTGTAAACGTATGTCGTTGAGACCATGTAATTCTGTTATTCTTGTTTATCTACTAGGTGTTGGAATGTTTTGAACTCTATCCAGACAACAATATCTTTTATCAGCTTATACCTCTTTTTCCAAAGGTATTCATTTTAATATGATCATGTAGATTGCCTCTAAATATTAGTATCATATTTCATGTAGTATTTTCAGCCCATCTTACAACTTTCCTTTATTACAGTCCCATGCTGCTCAAATTTTGGGGTTCAAATTCCAATATTATCAACGATTGGATGTCAACAGCACTGTTCCATCTGGTCTTTTCCGAATAGCAGCCTTGTTGGTCAAATCTGGTTTTATTGACCTTGATAATCTGTAAGTTTGCTAATTGTCCCGTTTCTCTAGATTTCCTGATTGTAAACAGTGATTTTAGACATCATCCTTAAATATATGTACAATTTTGTATTCTTGTAAAAAATATATCTACAATTTTAAATAATTTGAGATCATGTTTTTAATATGGCTTATATCCAGGTAGATTTAATATTTCAATATTACAGTTCTCTTGTGATGTTCTTTCAACTTTTACCCTGTTTGTTCTTCAAATTTTGCTCTTTACTTTTATGGCTATTTGTTTTAATTATGTGAGTTGCGCCATGGTCATAGAGTTCACGCTGTCAGAAGCCATGAAAGCAGGTGCCAAGATCAACCGCTCTGATACCAAGTTGTTATGAACTGTTTTTAGGAGAGGGTAGTTGGGGTAGGAATTGAAGAAATAGCAATAGATTGATTGGGAGGCAGCAAGAAGACAGGAAGAAGGAGCCTTCGGCAGGGAGATAGAGAGATGTGAGGGAGATGTTTGGTTTCTTAATTCTTGTTTGACTCAAAGATAACAGATTGGTTGGCTTTTATAGCCGCCCCTAACAACCATATCTAGGATAATAACCAAGGAAGGATATGCTAATCAAATAATATCTTTCCAAACCGAAAATAACAAATCTAATCAATGCCTAGTCCTGCTGATTTGCTGCCCGCAGCTTGCTTCCCACGCCTTGCATGGCCCATGGCTGTGACAACAATTCTGTTATTATTTCAGCAGCACTAGACAGTCTAGACTTTTATTAGTTCATTTTCCTCAAATTGAGTTAAGTGCAAATGTTTGCTGAGTTAAAGGAAATTCCTATGTAGTATGAATAATTGAATATGATATCAAGTTCTTGTTTATTTTATTTTCCTAGTTACTACGAGTCTACAACATTGTATGAGTATGAGTTGGTTTTGCTGCTGCCTGATCCATTTATTTGGGAATAGCCTTTTCAACTGCACCTCAGATGTTTCATGACACGTTTGCGGCTTTTGTTTCAGCTATGCTCATTTACTTCCAAATGATGATGAGGCATTTGAGCATTTTGACTCTTTTGTTGCAAGGAGAATTGACGAGGTTAGTATCCATTTTGTCTTCTGAAATTCATTTTTCTAAAAAAAAAGATTTGCTGTATTTGACAGGATTATAAGGGATAATTGTATATATGCCACTGCAGTGCACTCAAATAATAAAAATACCACCCCAAAGGTTAAAACTTTAATAAAACCACTCCAAAACACATCTCTTATATTTTTGCGATTCCGCTCTTTTATGGAAACAAAAGACAATTCTACCATTTTAAAAGAGGGAAAAAAGACCATGTATTGAAAACTTGAAATCATGATTCTATTTATGCAAATAATATCGCCATGGTAATGCATAGGCCTTGGGATCCAAAACAAGTCATTTCGAATGATTTTTAATCAAATTCAAACAAATTTCAACCAGGTTTTTCGGAAAAGCGGTAACCGATTATTACGTTCTGGCGAGCCACCGGGAAGCTGTAGTGCTCCGATTCTTTGTTCCTTGGTCAGCAGGGGAGGTGTAACATGGGTAGGGCAGGATCGAATACTGCTTTAGGAGGAATCCCACCGGTAGTTGGTAATTCTGCATCTGGTGGTAACCGAATTCGGAAAAACTTCGGTCAAAATTCGTCCAAATAAATTTGAATTTGAGATGTTTCGCGAATTTTGAATTTGAAGTTTTCCGCGATTTTGAATCTGGTTCCCACCGTAAATCCGTTCTTCTTGGTAACCGGCGGGAACCGGCCGGGTTTTTCATCCCTGGGTAGGAGGCTGGGCATGATCATGAGGTGACAAATGCATGGGGTCCGGAATTTGGAAGAAGAAAGTTTGGGTTTGAGGGGAGAGGATATAATTGGAATGTCTTCTTTTTCAATATAAAATGGGCTACAGTGGCAAAAATATAAGAGTTCTTTTCGATTGACATTTTTGTAGTTATAGGTTTTGAAGGAGTGTCATATATTCAGCTATTTCTAAATATAAGTATCGCTTTGTCGACCACAAGATATACACACTGATGTAGCAGTACGACTTACTGGTTGTAGAATGGCATAACTGCGTTTTTAGTAACTGGATCAATTTCAAGCTACACATGTGGATTTGGTCTTACATTGATGCCGTGGGCATGGCTGTATTTATCTTCAATACTTCAGTAATTATAGGGCACATTGAAGTTTCAATTTATGGAGCTTAGTCCTCTCTTTCTTGATTCCAGGCTAGTAAAATAGGCAGAATAAATCTTGCTGCTACTGGAAAGGACCTTATGGATGACGAGAAGCAAGAAATAACCATTGATTTGTACACAGCATTGGAGATGGAAAGTGATATAGTTGGGGAGCGAGCCCCTGAGATAGAAAAGAACCAGAAACTTGGACTTCTTATTGGTTTTCTCTCAGTTCATGATTGGTAATGACGTGTTTATCGATTTTAATTGTTGTATAATTATACTGCGAAGATTCAGTTATACTCAATTGGTTATACTCCCTCCAGTCACAAAAGGAAGTCGCCTTAGAATGCGTGCAGTCAAATCGTATAAATTTTGACTAAATATACTATCTAAAATATGTAGTTTGGATATACGAAAATGATATGGGTAAATTTGTCATGAAAAATACTTTCATATACACTTCAAGATTTTTTTTAGAAAATAGGATGATAAAATTTAGTGGTCAAAGTGACATCTTGTTGACTTTGAAAAGTCAAAATTGACTTCCTTTTGTGACTGGAGGGAGTAATTGCATTTCTGCAGTAAAACACATCTGTTTTTTTCACGTTATAAAATTGTACTGATCAAACTCTGCTGTTATTTGCCAGGGATCATGCACAGCTACTCTTTGAGCGTCTTGCACACCTAAATCCTGTTGAGCATATTGAAATTTGTGATGGTTTATTTAGGTTTGTCAACTTTCTCTGCATATGCTATTAGAGCCTCAGCAATCTGTATACTGTTACCTGTACTTCTGTGCAAAAATGCAAACATGTCATTTGATGGTGTGCTTGAGTATGTGTCTTGTATTGTGATGGTTATGTTCGTCGGTTTATGTTGTTTAATTCTATTTTTCATTTGTGCAGAATAATTGAAATGACTATTTCTCCAGCCTACGATATAATTTGTCAGACGTATTATAAAATCCCTCGTAACACCGATGCTCACATGATGGACGCATCACCTGTCTCTTTGCCAAAAGAGTTTTTCCAAATGCTTGCCGCTTGTGGACCATACCTTCATCGTGACACGCAATTATTTCAGAAGGTACCGTCAAATCTTTTTTCTACTAATTCTTCTCATATTAGTACTGGCTCACTATCATGATATACTTGATGCTGGCATACTGTGTATGACTGGAGATTTTCTCCTGTGCATTTATGTCATATACTCATGTATTATTGATTTGTGTTGTGATATTTGTACAAACTACAAAGAATACCATACCACACGTTTTTCCATTTCATCAATGGTTGTCATGACCAGGATTTCGCTTCCTGGCTTGCATTGTTGTAATAAATAAAAAATGCCATCCTTGTTACCTAGCTGTAACAAATTAAGAATGTATTTTGCAGCTTATAAGTTATAACACAAAAGGTTGTCATTACATTCTTTTAGAAAGCATTCGAACAGGCTGTCCTATGAATACCCTTGCTTGCAATTTTGCAGTTCCACGTGAAGCCTCAAGTAGCAAAAATTGTTGGAAATTGTTTACTTAATGTTCCATTCTACATGTTTAACTTTTCAGGTTTGCAGAGTACTAAAAGCATACTACCCCTCATCAAAAGAATCAACCCGTACAACAGGTGTAATATCTCCAGAATCTCGGATTGAAGAAGCACTTGGGTCATGCTTGCTTCCTTCATTGCAGCTTATACCTGCTAATCCTGCTGTTGATATGGAGATATGGGGAGTTCTTTCCCTTCTTCCTTATGAGGTTTGTCGTGTTGCTTCATGCTTTGTTTTACTGCCCTATTCGGTTTTAAGCAATTTGGTATCATTCATGTTTAGGCCCGTTATCGTTTGTATGGTGAATGGGAGAAGGACACTGAACAAAACCCCATTGTCCTTGCTGCAAGGCAAACTGCAAAGGTTGCCTACTTATTCCGTTACTGAGGTTTTCTTTTCTTTCATCTATTATGTCATCTTAAGTTTTAAATTCACCGACATTCTTATTTTTAATTAGCTGGACACCAGAAGGCTCTTAAAACGGTTGGCTAAGGAAAATCTGAAGCAGCTAGGCCGCATGGTGGCTAAACTTGCTCACGCAAATCCAATGACTGTACTTCGGACAATTGTCCAACAGGTATCTTGAACCAACTTATGTGTATATAATTGCTAATTGGGGCAAACTTATTCAAAGCAACTTTAAATATTACTGCAGTTATATCTGAAACATAGTGAAACTTTGGAAATATGAGATATACCTACTTCCATTTGGACTAGTGGCTGTTTTTTTTTTTCAAATAATTTCTTCCACTTATTCGTTTTTTATTTCTCTGGTGTTGGAGATGGCCAACCATTGCTACATCTGCTGATAGCTCCATGCCCACTGTATTAGGCACTTCTATCCCCACTGGGATTTCATGATACCAACCTGGTTGTATCCGTCATATGTTCCTTTAGCCTATATGCTTTGCTTACCGAATGCATCTATTTGTTTTGACACCGGCTACATCAGCTCTTTGTGTAGTATATCTGCCGATGGGTGTGATCCGTGATGCCCTTCCTTGGTGGTGACCTTTCTAAATCTACTCTAGCCCTGTACTGTTAGCATGCACCAGACCCCAATGTTGCTCTGCCGTCGCTAGATCCTCCTATGTTATGCCTTATAGGATCCAGTTCTGGCTAGTCACGCTGCCTAGAATGTGACAGAGGAGAGAATAGTCAGATCGTAATTCGTAAATGATGAAGGGGAATGTTCATGTCATTAATGTTGAGTCTGGATCAACTTAATGCGATCATTGTTGATTGTAATGATGCTGAGCTGACAGAATGGTAAAGGAGGAAGTTTGGCCAAAGGATTTCTAAATATATTTTTTTACTGGGTTAACTATGATAATTAAGTGATTCTGCGAGTTCGCCTTTATAATCCTTCCTTGATTGCTTTATCTTCAATTTTCCATATTTTTTTACCTCTACAATACATTGTCACAATTTGCAGGTTGAAGCATACAGGGACATGATAACTCCAGTTGTGGATGCTTTTAAATACTTGACTCAGGTATTAGCCACATATGTGATGTATGTTTTATACATACGCTCATACCCTTTTTTTAATCTCTATTGTAATTGTTTTGCACATGTCTTTGGATTGTTATAAGTTCTATTTATAGCATTATTTTAATGTGCTTCATTTACAGCTGGAGTATGACATCTTGCAATTTATTGTAATTGAACGCTTGGCTCAAGGTGGTCGTGAGAAACTTAAAGATGATGGTCTTAATCTGTCAGACTGGCTTCAGTGTCTTGCATCATTTTGGGGGCACCTGTATGTACTTTGACTCCTGAACTGTGTTTACATTCTTTACACATGATATGATGTACTGACTAGTTTTAGTTAAGCCTTATGATCTTTTGAATTATAAACATGTACATTGTTACTTATTGGGCACCTGCAATTGCTTCCATCATAAGGCTCAAACAGTGATATGTATATTTATTCAAATTTTGTGTTGACATTTTCTTTGTGTTTCTTCCGTAGTAGTTAGAACACAAAATAAATGAAATGACTATCTGTGTAAGCTGCACTTGTTGGATATTAAATAATGCAAATATATATTCTTAAAAAGTAATTAATAGAGGTGGCTACGCATAAAGACAATAACATTTTGTCGAACAAACATGCCAATGATGTTGAATATGCTAATCTCAGCACGAGGTAACTGATTTATAACCAAAAATTGAGTGGTTTTTGTTTTATTATTAGGATCATTAGCTGTTATCTGGCACATATTCTTGAGCGGCCCCCATTTGTTTATGCATTTTGTCCGCGCTTCTCATATAATTTGGATCATGAAGTATTACAGATGCGCCGAGACTCGAAATTCTTGCTCTTGTTTGTTAATCACATATGATCTTGTACTTTGATTGATGTATAATCAGTTGACTATTGAATAAATCTCTTCATGTTTTGAAAATGACATCAGTATTTCTTTTAATGATATACACCTTTTTAATCACTGTGGCTCCATGGGTTTCCCTTTTCAGTATTAGGGTTATTATCTTTTATCTTTATGCCCCTATTCGTGTCTGCCATCATTAATGACAGATTTTATAGTGCTATTTGTTAGAATATTGGGATGATGATTTTGCTATTCACAACTATGCATCTTATTCATTAATGGGAGAGTATATACAGAGAAGAGTACATGGGCCACATGGGCTAAGAGAGGGAGAGAATATACAACCAACACTACTCTTAACACCCCCTTTAAACTCAAGGTGAATCAGGAGGATTTGATGCACTAAGTTTGAGTAGATGAAGTCGATGATGTTCTCGAGTCTGAGTTTTAGTGAAGAAATCTGCAACTTGAAGCTCTGAGGGAACATACTTGAGGGCGATGATTGACTGCTGACAATGAGATCGTGTGAATGATGCATTAACACCAATATGCTTTGTCAGCTTATGCTTGACCGGATCACTAGCAATCTGAATGACACTTGTATTGTTACAAAAGAGTTGCAAGATTGTCACAATGGACACCTAGATCAATCAAGAGCCATCGAAGCCAAAGTGATCTTTGAGGTGGTAGCGGCAAGAGCTCGAAGCTCAGCTTTTGCACTAGAGTGTGACACCGCAGTCTGCTTTTTAGACTTCCAAGCAATGAGTGAAGTACCAAGAGAGATACAATAACCAGTGATATGATCGCTCGCCCAAGTGGAGTCAGAGTAAGCGTGGAGTTGGAGTTGACTCAAACTGGCATAGAACAGACGTCTGGACGCCGTCCCCCTCAAGTATCTCAACACACGAAGAACGTGACCATAGTGGACTAATGTGGGAGCAATGACAAACTGGCTGAGCAGATGAACATCATGAGCAATGCCTGGCCTGGTGACAGTGAGATAGACAAGGCTCTCAACGAGCTGACGAAGCGGGAAGGATCTGTCAAGGGTACACCGTCTGTAGGTCGAAGATGCAATGAAGCTCCATGGGTGTGGCAGCAGTACGAGTATCAGTCAACCCAGAGCGAGCAAATAAATGCTGAACGTAGCGATGTTGAGAGAGGTAGTAGCCATCACCATCAGAATGAACCTCAATCCCTAGAAAATAGCTCAATGGTCCCAAATCGGACATCATAAATTGTTCACTCAATTTCTTTTTGATAAAAGCCACGTAGTCCATGTCATCTCCTGTGATCAGCATATGATCTACATATAGCAGAAGCAAAGTACGACCCCGCTGAGAAGTGTGAATAAACAAGGCAGGATCATGCTCACTCGGAGTGAAACCAGCAACTCGAATCACATAACTGAAACACAAGAACCAAGCACGAGAAGCCTGCTTGGGACCATATAGAGCACGCATAAGGCGACAAACATAGCCTGTAGGAGCCAGGGGGGGCCTTGCATATAGACCTCATGTAGATCACTATGAAGAAAAGCATTCTTGACATCCATCTGAGATATAGTCCATGCGCGCATCAACAAGAATCGCAATAAGAGTCTGATCGTGGTCATATGAGTAACTGGAGCAAAAGTCTCGTCATAATCTCGACCATAAGCCTACTGAAAACCTCTTGCAATAAGATGAGCCTTGTATCGCTCTACTGACTCATCTGACTTGTTCCTTACTTTGTACACCCACTTGCAAGTGGTAGGAACATCTCCAGATGGTAGCGGAACAAGATCCCAAGTCCCTGTACACTATAATGTTGTGAGCTTCTCTGTCATAGCCAACTGTCACTCAGGTACACTGGCAGCCTCCTGATAGGTACTCGGCTCAGATACCACATCTGCACGAGAAAAATCCATCTCTCTGGTGCTAGAATAGAAGAACGATCACGTAGGACATATTGTGATGTAGTAGAACGATCGTCAGAGTCGGTGGTACTGGCCGAAGGGTCAAGTGGAGGAGAAGAGGACTGAGGATCAGAAGGAACTCTCTGTCGGTGACTATAGTGAAAGGGAAAAGTGGAAGTGTCAGAAACTAGTGGAGCTGGTGGAGGAGGCACACTAGAAGGTGAAACTGGTGGAGAAGATGTATCTGGAGAAGGCAAGTCTGGTGAAGGAATGGGAGGTAGACACAAAAAGGAAGTGTAATCTGTGGAAGAAGTGGGATGTGTAGAATGATGATAAAAGAAAGGTCGACCCTCATCAAATGTCACATCACGAGAGATGCGAATGCGACGTGCTAAGGGATCATTGCAACGATAGCCCTTATGCTTAGGACTATAACCCAGAAAAACACACTCAACTGACTGAGTGCTCAGCTTTGTGCGGTCACGAGGTGCTAGAAGGACATAGTAGACACAACAAAAAACACGAAGATGAGCATAGCGAGCAAGTGCTCTGTACAGGACCTCACCAGGACACTTGCCCTAAAGCTTGGAAGAGGGCTGACGGTTGATGAGATAGACTGCCGTAGAGATTGCTTTCCCCCAGAAGTGAGGGAACAAAAGAGGAAATGAGAAGAGTACGTGTAGTCTCAATGATGTGACTGTGCTTGCGCTCAGCAACACCATTCTGAGCACGAGCACCAGGACACGAGAGCTAAGGAAGAGTACCCTCAGAAGAAAGAAACCGATGAAAGGCTGATGAATGACATTCTCTTCCAGAGTCAGAACGAAAAACACGGATGGTAGAAGAGGATTGAGTATGAACCATTTGAGCAAAAGACAGATAGAAATCAACTGCGAATGGTGTTTCATGAAGTAGATCTAAGTGTATCGGGTATGATCATCAATGAAGATGACATAGTAACTGTGGCCACCCTTCGAAGCAAAAGGAGGACCCCAAACATCCGAATGGACCAAATCAAAGGGACGATCAGAGCGAGGAATGCTAGAGGGATATGGGAGTTGTACTTGCTTGCCAAGTCTACAATCTTTGTACTAAAAATTTGTGTCAACAGAAATAGGACCAAGAACACCTTGATGAATCAAGATAGAGAGGCGTGAACCACACAAGTGCCCAAGCGATGATGCCATTGAGGAAAGGATTGGCAAACAGAAGTAGATGCAGAAGGACAAGGGGTTGATGAACCAATAGAGGATGAAGGAATAGGGTCAGAAGCAATACCAGAAATGGAGGATAAAGGGAGACCCAGACGATCAAGAACATAGAGCCTTGCGGAATCTCTCTAACGATGACCTGTACCAATGACAACTCTTGTTCGACAATCTTGCACAAAGCAGGAGCCACCATCGAACCCAACAAAGCAGTTCATATCTGCGAATTGCCCGACAGAGATGAGATTTATAGAGAGCGTGGGGACAAGTGAGACATCAGAAATTGCGAAGTGAGAGGTGGTAAGAGTCCCCTGATGAGTGACCGTGCATGGCTTTTCATCAGTTGTTTGAATCTTGATACCTTGTATAGCAAGACAACATGATGTGAGCTATGATGCATCAGATGGCACATGGAAAGAAGCACCTGAATCCAACACCCATGGGAGTGAGGCATCCGATATAGGACATGATGGTGCAGTAAAACCGGTGGATGCCTGCAGCCAACACAACTGGGCCTGAAGATTGCTCATCTGAGCCTTAATCTGACCAAACTGAGTTACCCATGACTCAACATCACTAGCAGGGACAGAAGAAGCAATAGCAGCATCACCTCGAATAGTTTCAGGACAAAGAATGCCATCAAGAGCCATGATAGGATCAAATACACTAGCACCAAGCAACAACCTCAGTAGAACCAACACCACAGTCAATTACAGGAGAACATGATCAACAACACAACAAGCTAACACAACAACATATCAATAGTAGTATCACTAGCAGATAGGGCTGGTAACGAGCCGAGTTGGCTTGAGTCATGCTCGGTCAAGCTCATTTGAACAGTAGGCTCTGCTCGGCTTGAAAGAAGGCTCGAGCCTTACTGCGGCGAGGAAAAAAAATGGATTCTGAAGTGAGCAAAATTCTTAATCGGTCCCGGAGAAAATACCTACTAAAACTTTCAAACTTGAATTTGATTTTTTGACTGCATAATGCCATTCCTAGGTTGGTTTAGGCCTTTTTTTTGTGCTAGAATACGTATGCATGAGCTAAATATGCTTGAATTAATATAGAACGATCAAGTCATTAATGTTTTCCGGTTTTTTCAACCGGTTCTTGGGTACACGTGCGTCCCGAGCAGCTTCATCCTCCCCTACAACCACCACAAACCCATGCCCCAACATTTCGAGGAAAAAATCCCAACTTTTAGCGCATTTCGAGGGGAAAATCACAACCCCTGAACCCAAAACCTTGTGCAGTGTCTTGTACCTGCGGGAACTTAAGGTACAACATAGGATTCATTCTCCCGAGATCGGCAAGCTCCCACGCGGCCTTTGGCTAGGCTCGAGGAGGTCAGGAAGGAGAAGAGGAAGCTCTTACCTTGGCGCCAACACGATTATGTCATGCGGTGTTCTGGATGGAGCGAAATACCGAGGAGGACGGGAGCAGGGCAAGGGGAAGGACGGCAAGGCATGAGGAGAGGGAGAGAAGGATTGGGTGGGGATCGAGAGGATTGGTGGCCTCCTGGAGTCTTGGCTAGGGCAAGGGGCAAGGGCGCTGGACTGGGCCTTCGTGGGCAGCACGAGCCAAATGAGCCGCTGAGCGGCTTGTTTTTTTGGCGAGCTGGGCACAGGGATTGGCTCGAAAAATCACGAGCCGGAGCCGAGCCGGCTCACGAACCACAAGCTTTTTTTCTAGCCCTACTAGTAGAGCAGGGCTAGAGTAGTACCGAACAGCAGGTAGAGCAATCAACAGCAGTAGCACAACAGTACCAATACCAGCAGCAGTGAGGATGTATCGAGCTTGAGGAGCTGAACAATAGAGCCACAATAGATAGTGGTCCAGCAGCGAGGACGAGGAGCTCCAGCAACACCGAGCTTGAGGACGAGGAGCTCCAGTGAGAAGCCGAACAACAGAGCCGACGAGGAGAGCTCGAGGTGGCATTGCTACACGGATCCGGAGGAGGAACAACGCTAGACGAACTTGAGGAGGTGCAGTGGCGCGGATCCTCAAGCTGGTTGTGCAGATCCGTAGCTCAAGGAGACGTGCGGCGCGGATCCGCAAGCCGGTGAAGCAGAGGAGTCAATGAAGAGAAGGCGGCGGAGGAGCGACACCGGATCTCACGCTCGCACTTGTGGACCCGGATGAGGCGGCGACAGCCGACGGATCCGTGGCCGGCGAAGCAGAGTCGTCGATGAAGACGAGGCGGCGGAGGAGTGACGCCGGATCTCGCGCTCGCGCTTGTGGATCCGGATGAGGCGGCGACGGAGAAGACGACCCCGCGCTCACGAATCCGGATGAGGCTGCGACGAGCGGTGAAGATGAGGCGACAGAAGACGGGGTGGCTCGGTGTAAGAGCAGAGGGAGCCAACGTCGGGTGGAGAAGAAGCCGACGTCGGGTGGAGGAGAAGCAGAGGAGGGGCCGGCGGGGAGTAGAGGAATGACTCAAGCCCGCCGGCCTGAGCGAACGAGTGTACTGGCACGACGGTGGTTCAAGGAACTAAGGTTAAAGTTTGGCTCTGATACCATGTTAGACTCTTGTGATGATGATCTTGCTATTCGCAACTATGCATCTTATTCGTTAATGGGAGAGTATATATAGAGAAGAGTACATGAGCCACATGGCTAAGAGAGGGAGAAAATAAACAACCAACACTACTCTTAACACTATTGACTTCTGTTCTGAACCAATAAATTTTAACAGGTGCAAGAAGCATATTTCCGTGGAGCTAAAAAGCCTTTTCCAATACCTCGTTAATCAACTGAAGAAAGGCTCGGGCATTGAGCTTGTTGTACTGGAGGTCTGTTGGCTACCTTGAAACTTCCTTACTGCCTTGGAATTGTATATGAATCTGAAGTCAGATAATTAATCATGCAGGAACTCATTCAGCAAATGGCAAATGTGCAGTTCACCGAGAACATGACTGAGGAACAGGTCGATGCTATGGCAGGAAGTGAAACGTTGCGGCTTCAATCCTCACTGTTTGGATCAACAAGGAACTATAAGGTTGTAAGGAACCAGTGCTCCTTTCTCAATGCAATGTTAAGGTCAAATCACAAAAAAAATAAGTTACCAAATCATTTTATTTTGTAGGTCCTGAATAAGTCTACAAACAAGTTGAGGGATTCTTTGCTTCCAAAAGAAGAACCTAAACTTGCAATTCCTCTACTACTGCTTATTGCTCAGCATCGATCCAAGTAAGATATTTTTTTTGAACTTGCAAAACCCTCTGCAATCCTCTGTGGTCCCTCTCCACATGCCTGGGCATAGATTGTCTTTATTTTCCTTCTGCGTTCTTGACAAAGTGGACTTTAGTCTTGGCACAATTATGTAATATTATAATTGTAATATAGATGACATATTAACATTTATTATGGATGTATGAGCCAAGATCTATCCTAAGTAAATGGCTTCTTGAGTCTTGACTATTTTTCGGAAGTAGACGTTGAAGAAAATATCCAGAAAGCACCCAATGGCTATAGCTTTATTATCTGTCTAGTGTCTTGTGGGATCCTTGTATAGGAAATTCATGTGTTGGCCATCGAGCCTGTCATATTCAGTTTTTACTTTTTGCTCGCTCCACTCTTTTAAACTTGATAATGTTGCTATTGTTCTCAGGATTATAATAAATGCGGATGCCACATATATCAAAATGGTCAGCGAGCATTTTGATAGGTGCCATGGAATACTACTTCAGTATGTCGAGTTTCTTTCAAGTGCAGTAACCCCAACAACCTATGTTCAACTAATACCTCCGCTGGAAGATCTGGTTCATAAATATCATATTGAGCCAGACGTAATACTTTCATATCTTGTGTACTCCCAGTATTTTTTTATGTGTTTGAGCTTATTTCATTATTTTACTTTTGAGCTTATTTCATTATTTTACTACACCTCAACTTGAGTAAACATGGGAGTACTTTCACTTTATTCTAGGTTGCTTTTCTTATATACCGCCCAGTGATGAGGCTTTTCGAAAGCCCTAATGGAGGTGACATCTGTTGGCCTCTGGATGACAATGAAGAAGGGGAGTCTGTATCATGTGATGATATGATCTTGCATGTTGACTCGTCTCAGAAGTCAATCATGTAAGTCTTTTATGAACATCTTCCACGAGTTTGCATGCGCTGCATGACCTTTTACTTGGTGATGGAGATGCTATAATAGTATTATGCCATAGAACACAATCCCTAAATATCATATAACCTGCATTAATTTATACACTTTTCATAACATGGGCCGTTGGAGTTCATAGCAATATTCATATTTTATTTGTGCATTTCAAGCATCTTGTAAGTAATGGATTATCACATCTTAGTTATTTCTTCCTGTAGCAAGTTCCAGGTACAAAGCTAGCTAGCTGGTTCCTCTATTTGTCCACAATTGTGAGTTCATTGTACACAAAACTATCACAATTCTAAACTTTTATTGGCTTACACAACATTCAGTCAACACAAGTATTTCAATGGGTGATTTCCCCCCCTCATTAGAAGTGTTAAGGGTAGTAGTGTAATGTGTGGTAGAAGTGTAATAGTCATGTAAGTGTTATGGGTAGTTATGTAATTGTATTATAGTTTAGGTTTCTAATCTAGGGTTTCTCTTGTACACTATATATTGCCCTTTGGGCTCTTGCAATAGAATGAACGATTCAGCCCCCATTCTTCTCTTCTCTTCCAAAATCTAACATGGTATAATCTAACAAGAAGTATAAACGTAAAAAATAAATTACAAAGAAAGAGAAGTTAAAGGAATGTATACGCCCTTCAGAACTTCAGAGTAGAATTACAAGAACTTGATGCCCACGTGTTTGCCATTAAAAAGATCAGGGCGATCTTGAGATCCCTGGAAGCTGGTAGGGACCAGCGGATATACCTTGAATCATTATTGCTTTCAGAAACCCATGAATTTAAAATTTGAATCCTCCTTGAGGTTAACTTTTGGTTCAAATATTTTTCTGTTTCTAACTGACAATCATACTTCTTCGACATATCTATAGTATTTTAGGTTCTCAATTCACATGCAGTTCTTTGTATTCTGTTTTACTACAGGTGGTCAGATCTTCTTAACACAGTCCGGACAATTTTGCCAACAAAAGCCTGGAACGGTCTTTCACCTGAATTATATGCTACTTTCTGGGGCTTAACATTATATGATCTTCATTTCCCAAAAGATCGTTATGATGCAGAAATCAAGAAGCTGCATGAAAATCTCAAACAACTGGAAGATAACTCAGATAACTCTAGCATTGCAATATCACGACGTAAGAAGGACAAGGAGAGAATCCAAGATTTACTTGATAAATTGAACAATGAATCTCAGAAGCACCAGCAGCACATAGCATCAGTGCTCCAAAGGCTAGTCCGTGAAAAGGATAAGTGGTTGAGTTCCAGTCCAGATGCACTGAAGATCAACATGGAATTTCTCCAGCGTTGCATATACCCGCGCTGTGTTTTTAGCATGCAGGATGCTGTGTATTGTGCTACGTTTGTCCAAACACTGCATTCGCTTGGGACTCCATTTTTCAACACAGTGAATCATATTGATGTCTTCATTTGCAAGACACTACAGCCAATGATCTGTTGTTGCACAGAATATGAAGCCGGCAGGCTTGGAAGGTTTCTTCAGGAGACATTGAAGATGGCTTACTATTGGAAGGTATTTTATTGCTTCAAGCGTGCTACACACGCTTTACCATAGTATTCATGGTAAAGAATGGAGGTAGCACACATTATTGGATAGTTTTCCTGCTAGTTATTATGTTATTTATAGTGCTTCTGAATTTTCATTTACAACATTTTGCAGAGCGATGAATCAATATATGAGCGTGAATGCGGAAATAAGCCAGGTTTCGCTGTGTACTTCAGATTTCCAAATAGCCAGCGTGTATCTTATAGCCAGTTTATTCGAGTATGCTTTACTCACTCCTTAAATTTATATTTATAATATAATTAAGTATTTTCTGTATGTTTTGTCATTTCCCTTATGGAATTAATGAAACATAGAGATCAACTAGAGCTTGTTTTGTGCTTCGATCACAAGAATTTAGAAAATTTTAGGACTAAGCTACATTCTTGTAGACTTGTAGTGACGACTTTTCCCCTTACGGAATTAATGAAACATAGACATCATAGTAGAGCTTGTTTTGTGCTTTGATCACAAGAATTTAGAAAATTCTTGGACTAAGCTACATAGTACATACTTGTAGTGGTGACTTTTATAATAGGACAAGTGGACAACGACATGGAATATGGCATGATCTGGTCATATGGAAATTTCCAAAAGTTCCAAACGTGACTACATGGCTGTACATATGTAAAAAATAAAGTCCATATATGTTTTTCAATTCAGGAATTAATCCCATGTGGAATACTTGTGCACAAAACCATGTTTAGGTGCTAACATTCTAACTCACAATGTGAGCCGTTGGATGAGGTTTTGATGCACCAGATTTAGACAGACTCGAGTGCATGTATTTACATTTTTTGCTAAGGAATTGGGCTTCCTCATTCAACCTAATTCTAGTGTATTCAACACACATTCAATGGCTCGTATATAGAGTTAGCATGCTAGTACCCAGATATGGATACTTCCCATAATTAGCGTAAATCTTTTCTACTCGTGTAGTTTGTCACTGGCTACATTTGCAAAAATGTGGCAAATTAGTGATTCTCTAGGATGCACGGACACGGATACGCGTGTCGGACACGACACGTATCGGACACGGGATACGCCATTTTCTAAAAAATGGCGATACGGGGACACGGCTGTATATATATATAATAATAATAATAAAAATTAATAATAATATATGCATATGTATTATTGAATGCTTTTCTACGTGTTTATCAAACAGAAAGTGTACAATGTTAGGAATATGTACCTCAAAGATGATCCTCGGCTCCTGGTCTTTTCAGTTCTTCATAAATCATAAAGCATAACTTCATATTAATACAAGAAATTCAGAATTCTTTAACCTGTGAATAGAAAAAACTTGATTAGTAATTAGTAAATACAAGTAAGCAATGTAACAAATAGCCAAATTTGTCTGAATGTTGCAAGCTGCAAATTCAAGTCTTAGTTAATAGATACCTAACCTTCCAAATTGCGATAAGAGCAGCAGCCTCTTCCAATCTGTAAATTGCATTCCAACCGGCCCCCAACTCTGACTGTCCCCACGTTTTCAGGCTGCAGCTTCTCTCTCTCCCTGTTCTGGTCCAATCACTAGACCTTTCCCTTTCTATGACTGCCACCAAAAGAAAGTTCTCCATTTGCTTCGGCCTTTATCTTGCAATAACCCTTGTACACACCTCACTTGCTTGCTCCTCCTCCTCTCTCTCTCTGGCGAGAGATGCGCACGGGCACGCAGAGCAGCATGAGCGAAAGCAGTAGATAGCAGCGCGAAAGTAGCGGGCAGTGGCGAATGAAAGTGAGTGCCTGTGCGAGAGGCGGCGCGTGGAGCGAAGCCGCCAGGAAGCACGCGGGAGGAGGGCGCCGAGGAGAACATCGTGCAGGAGGAGCCGGCGGCGAAACAAACCGAGGAGCCGCGGCGAGCCTGAGAGGACTCGTCGCGTCGGGATCTCGCCATGCGGTGGCGGATCTGGCGGCCAGGCGTTCTGGGCGCGTCGGGCGCCGCGAGGCGAGCTCGGGAGGCGAAGTCTGCGTCGAGTCTGCTCGGGAGGCGCAGCAGAAGTAGGGTTAACCTCTGTGTTGCTGGGCAATTGTTCATTTGGGCTGAATTAAATGGGCCGTCCGTGTCCGATACGGCTGGATACCGTGTCCGATACGTATCGGAATTTATTTTTCTTTTTTTTCGCGATTGTAATTTCCGACACGCCTCCGATACGTATCGGAGCCGTGTCCGTCCGACACGGTGTCCGACACGGACACGGCGACTGACTGACGTGTCCGTGCTTCCGAGGTGATTCTAAAGAAGCAGAGTTCCTCTGCTGTTTCTTATGCAAAATCCAAAATGCATTGAGGCTTAGTTGTTCTTGAATTGTTTTTTTTTGTCATTCTGCTTGTATTATTAATTTATTATTATTATTATTTGTAAGATCAGAAACAACCTGATTCCAAATGTGGGAGTTGGTACCGCATGTGCAATACATGTTGGTTGAGTGAGCTGTGCAATAGAATTGGTCATGTGTGAACTAAAAGTGTAGTGGTAACCTAGCTTTGATATGCTAAAACTTGCAAGTTTTCCAGCTAGATAGCACCATAATGTGTAAATGCAATATTTTTTTTTGACCCATTGCATGTATTTTCGTTTATAAGTATCTCCTCATTTTTTGGGTGAAACTTCTGTTTCTTCAATCCATGATATAAATTCAGCATGGTTTCACAGACTAATATTTATTGGTCATTGCTGATTTTGCTGTATATTTTGGTCCTGTGCACTTGAAAAATCAAGAAAATAAGTGAATATCTAACATCTTAAATTTTGTGGGGTCATCCTTTGTTTTGCTATTTTCTGTACATTATATGTATTTGAACACTCTTTTTTATTTTTCTGTAATTTTGGAAGGTTCATTGGAAGTGGAGTTCAAGAATTACCAAGGTGCTTAATCAATGTATGGAATCAAAAGAATACATGGAAATCAGAAACGCTCTTATTGTGCTCTCAAAGATATCTAGTATTTTTCCTGTGATTCGTAAAAGTGGTGTCAATCTCGAGAAACGGGTAAATCCATTATCACTCATCATTCGTGATATGTTGCTGAGTTATTTCTCACCAATACATTTTTCCAGGTTGCCAAGCTAAAGGGGGATGAGAGGGAAGATCTGAAAGTTCTGGCCATTGGTGTAGCTGCTGCTTTGGCAGCTCGCAAGGTAAGTGTTACATCTTTCTTAATTGGTACTTTTTTTCTGCCTACCATTAGACAGCCATTTGTGTATGATTATGAGCTGTATACGTGGAATGCTCAATATTATGCAGAGTTCATGGCTATCTGAAGAAGAGTTTGGCATGGGTCACCTTGATCTGAAGCCAGCGCCGGCAAAATCTGTTCCTGGTAAATAGAAACTACAAAAGGTGTTTTGTCGAAGCCATTATGATTAGCTTGAGCATGACTAATCTTTTGATCTCCTACAGGAAACCACTCGACAGATCCCTTGACAGCAAAAGATCAGAGTGTTCGTGCAAAATCTACAGAGAGTAGACATGAAAGGTCAGAAGGTGCCATGAAGCCTGATGCTCAACAAAAGAAGAATGCCTTGTCTGCAAATGGATCTGATAGTCAAATACCATCTTCCTCTGCGCAAGGAAAAGTTTCTGGGGTTGTACGTGGTGCAGATGAACCTCCAAAACTTCTGTTTGATGATGGAGTTAAGGTTTCTAAGCCTACTGCAGAATCTGAGGTACCTCCTAGTTTATCATATGTACAAGTTAACCTATTATATAAATAGGGTAATTTATAGTGCTATATTATGTTTGGATGTATAGCAGGAGCAATTTTGTGCTGACATTTATCTTTGCAATATATTCTAACTGTTTTTTACTACAACAGACAAGGGCGCCACAAAAGCGTGCTGCACACAATGTTGGGAAGGTATCTAAGCATGATACGGTAAAGGAAGATGCTAAATCTGGGAAATCTATCAGCAGGGGCGTTAATCAACAAGCCTCTGCGGCTCCTGTTGATAGAGAAGTATCGTCTCAACTAGCTGATGGTGTGCAAGATACTAATTACGCTAGTTCTTTGGTTGGTACCAATGGTAACGTACATCCGGCACCACGAAAGGTATCAGCATCCTCCCAAAGATCAACGGTGTTGGCTACACATAGTGGTGGAACAACTAATCCCTCCAGTGAATCTACTGACTTGATTGACTCTACCATGAAACAGCAAAAGAGATCTGCTCCAGCTGAAGAACAAGATAGAGCAAGTAAACGGAGGAAAGGAGAGATTGAAGGCCGGGATGGTGATTTGACAGAACACACAGACAAGGAAAAAAATTTGGAGTCACGATCAGTAGATAAATTTCGTTCTGTGGATCACGAGAAGAGTGCTAATGAGGAACAAAACCTAAGTAGGACAGAGAAGTTAAAAGAAAAATTTGATGAGAAGTATGACAGAGATCCGAGAGAAAAACCAGATCGAACTGAGAGGCGTCGTGGGGAAGATTTGGTTGAGAGATCAACAGACAGATCATCGGAGAGGAGAGAGCGTTCTATTGAAAGGATGCAAGACAGAGGGACAGATAGAGCTCCTGAAAAAGGAAGAGAAGACAGGAATAAGGAGGAGAGGAACAAAGTTAAGCATGCTGAACCCTCCATGGATCGTGCACATCCTTCTGATGAACGGTTCCGAGGGCAAAGCTTGCCACCACCTCCACCTCTTCCAACAAGTTTTGTACCTCAATCAGTTGGTGCTAACCGAAGAGATGAAGATAGTGACCGAAGGGGTGGCAGCACCAGGCATACTCAACGGTTATCTCCCAAACGCGATGAGAAAGAAAGGTGGCACTCGGAGGAGAATGCTTCGTCATTACAGGATGATGGGAAGCACAGAAGAGAGGAAGATCTCCGGGATAGAAAGCGTGAAGATAGGGATGTTTCATCAAGCAAGGTAAATACGTCTTACCCCCTCCCTCTTTTTGTTAATTGTGACCACTGTTCTCTGTTGTTTAGTCCTATAGAGTATAGATAAAAGTTAATGTGTGTCTTGTGCTCGGTACTTGTTCGCTTTGTCACTTGACCGCTGTATGGCTCTAATGATTTGACTTTAGAGACATGCAATCATTCCTTTTGTTAGTTTGCAGTGCGTAACCCAAAGAGCATACTTGTTTGACTTGCTAATCCTTTGATGTTTTGTATAGGTTGATGATAGGGATAGGGACAAAGGTAATACTATGAAGGAAGACAGTGACCCAAATAGTGCTTCCAAACGGCGAAAGATTAAGAGAGATCAGTCTGCTTTAGAAGCTGGGGAATACACACCTCCTGCTCCCCAGCCTCCCAGCCATGGAGCTGGTAGTTCGCAATTATTTGAAATACGAGAGCGAGAAAGAAAGGGTGCTATTTCACAGCATCGGGCATCGCATGCTGATGACCTTCCTAGGATGCATGGCAAGGATTCAACAAGCAAGACAAGTCGTAGAGAGGCTGATCAGTAAGTTTAGGAAATAATATTTTCTCGTTAAAATAAGCATTGCTCACTTTCCTAAAATTTGCAACATTATACACTTTGCAATGTATTTTTCGTATCTTGGTTGTAGATCATTCTTTTTTCTTTGAGCTTTTTTAGGACCACTCACCCCTAGGGATGTAAGGTTTGTACTTTTTTAGGACCACTCATCCCTAGGGATGTAAGGTTTGTAGACAAGTCCTAACTATTCATGATGAAAGATAGATTTAGTCAAGATTTGTTTTGTTATTCCGGGTTACCAAGTCGTTAGGCATGTAAAGAATATAGAAATTCCATCATTCCACCTTCCTGAATTGCAGATCACGTGGTGCTACGCACTTGGTGAGGCACTTCGTAGCTGGCAGCGAACCAATTAGGCAATTTTGTTCCAAGCACAATATCTCTACGACTACATCTCATCTAAAAATTGTTTTTTAATCCTTGTGCAACAAATTCTGGTTTCATTTAGACAGACAACCATTCAGATCACTTGTTCTTGCATATTCTAAAAGTTTGGTCTTCGTCTTGTTCAATTGACTGACATATGTCTGACCTGTGCATTCATCAAATGATGACATTATGTACACACACTATTCTCATGTTTATGACAACATACAAATAACTGCCCCACACAAACAGTTCAATGGAGTAATGTCTTACCAAGAATTGGTAGTTTCCAAATTAGTAATTTCTTTGATAGTGAATATTGAGATTTATTACCTATTTAATGATCATGAGTGACACCATATTTAAATCCGAGCCAACAAACCAAGATCATTGGATCGTGTATGCAGAAGTGGCGTACCCTAAAAAAATCGTTTTTTTTTCTTGACATGTATGAGTATCTAAAAAGAAGTAAATGTTCAAACTTTACAGGAGTAAAATACAATATTAATTCACATCACTTAATTATCTTGAAGCATATTTTAACCGCATGATTCTGTGGTTTCGTAGATATTTGTATTCAAAATTGTGATAATCCTCATCTTGGTGCATATATTTTGAGTTTTTATAATAAATTGGTGATAGTTATACACAGGGAAGAAAAAACCGGCCGGTTACTGCTGGTTACCGGCGGTAACCGGGCTTACCGGTGCGGTCCGAGAATAACAAAACCGGCCGGTTTTGTTACGGTCTAGCAAATTCGAATTTCGGTCGGTTTTTAAGCAAATTCAAGCTAACTTCGTCTAGATTTTTTTTCGGGAAATCCGGTAACCGGCCGGTTACCAGCCGGTTTTTTTCCCGGCCGGCGACTGGGATTTCCACCAGAAACGGGTTTTGGATCCTTGGTTATACATACAATAGTGAGTAATCACATTGAAATGAGTAGGCTTAATCCTAATCTTAAATGCGTCGCGGTCATAAGGTATATTAGAAATAAATCCAGAAACGATGATGACTGGTACGATTTTTGTTTCAATTTCTGCGCAACATTTACTGTATCGTACATCTTCTGCTTGAGCAGCATTTTTTGGTAAAGGGTTTTAAACAAGCCTTGTTTAAGTTGCAGAATGCACGAGAGAGAATGGGAAGAGGAAAAGCGGCCAAGAACTGAAGCAAAAAGGAAGCATCGGAAGTAGGCTACTTGTGAGAATTTTGATCAATGCCAAATAACATGAATTCACTTGAGCTACATAAAGAGGCGCATGATCAACAGCCAACAAGATCACGTTTTCTTGTAGCAGGAAAACATATTTCGGCATGTTTGAACAGGTCTATTCAAGGGTGTATGGCTGGTTTCTTAGAAAGATGTGCTGGGGCTGATGTGCCAGATAGTCAATCCTTCTGCCGAGTACCATGAATAGAAGTTCGTCGATGCAAACACTGCACCAGGAGATACACCATGGTTTAACTTTATACATTTTTTTGGTAAACATTGTTGAATGCAGAGAACAAACTTATGTACCATACTTAACTTAGTCAGATTTTGTACTGTAAACAAGGGTGAGCAGGTCGCCGTCCAGCTATTTTGTAATTCATACGAACTGCAGATATGTTGGTTGGTTGTAGGAAGCATTTGGATTGCCATTTTTGCACCATCCAGGAATAATAGTCGGTTGCAGATTGACTGGATTGTACATAGTAGTACAGTTATAATGCTTGCAGGAACCTATTTTTGTGTTCAGTTTTACTCAAGTTTGCGCAGATATGATTGCACGTCATGCTTTACGTATTGCTGTGGTTTTGTTTCGGTCATTTGTCGATGGTGTTGCTTTGCCCTGTATCCACGCGATGGCTGTGCCTGTGTCTAATATAGCAATTCGAATAGGATGTTGGAGCTTGAAGCCACTTTGCTTCTCGGGTTTCTGGTTAATGACAGCCCATTCTTGTGATAGACCATCATGTCGATCAATGTGAAAAAAAGAGGTAAATGACAGTTGCTGAGAAGCTATTAAGGGATAGTAGGTGTCTACTTAAATGATCAGAACGCAGAAGTGGAAAAAAATCAAGCAAGTATTGATGTTCTCACAACAGAGCATAAGTATCGCGAATTCGCACAAAAAAAGAAAAGAAAAGAAGGGAAGGTGAAAGTATTATGAGCTTTGGTAAGACAAGTCCATTGATGTCCGACTAAGCTGGCACTGGCCAGTGCAAATTTTTACGAGGACATACTATTTCATGTGTCAAACTGCAGGTCTCACGTGTTAGTGACACAACGGATGATATATCTGGGATTTGTGCAATTTGCGCACGGACATTTCTTCAGACCTTTGTTCTTCTTCTGCTGTTTGGCTGTCCAACAAGAAAGCTGACCTGCAGGTAAGAGGAAACATACAGATAGAGTCAGAGACCGTAATTTGTATGGATCATAGATTTGAGGTAAACATCCCAATAATATGTTCTTCGCCTCTGACTGTGTATGGTTAGACATATGGTTCTCATCCTTCGAACGATAAGTATATCTAGCTAGTTTTCAAAATCATTTCGTCGTAGTCATTGAACGAGCTAGTGATCACCATGCATTAGTTTTATTTTCGGGATAGGTTGGCGGGCGATACACTTTTCACTTCAAAACTTGTATTCGATCATACATATTTACATGCAAGGGCATCACACGACACACACGTCGACGTTGCCACTACAGTTGGCCGTTGCTTCCCGTGTATATATACCTCTACTCGCTGCTAAGAAAAACCACAATTAAAATCTAGATGGAGATTAATAAGCTCACCCCTGTTGGTTCTAAAAAAATGGTAAAACTATACCCAATGACTTTTTTTTAAAGACGTGGCAGAAGAGCTGCCAACATTGCATTAAAGAAGGAATAAAAGATACAAATATTCAAATAAACGAACCCGCAAGCGAAAAAAATAAAAAGCTAAGCTACCCCAAACACAATCCGAAACCTCTTAACCGCCTTTAGCCTCTTGCAGTCCCAAAAACTTCTCCACTTTTTATTTTTCTCCTTCCTCCGGAACCAGGTGCTTGCTTGCAAGCTCTAGTCCGAAACCCCGCGCGACTCCCCTTAGGAGAGGCGCTAGTCATGCAGTTGTTGCATTCCGGCCGATACGTAAGCTCCCAACTTACTTGCTCCACTCAGAATCCAAGCCCGGGCTTCTTCTTTAATTATTGCAACCAACTCATTAACCCCATTCCTCTGATGCTGAAAAATTCTGTTATTTCATTCTTTCCAAATTTGCCACATTGTCAATATTATTAAGGAGCTTTGGCCCTTCCTACTCAATGCCGCTTCTTTCTGCGATCTTTCCAGCCACCAGTGTAGAACTGACTCATCTACGTACTCTTGGGTCGGTAGGATACTGTTGTGTTGTGCCCAAGATGCTATGGTATTCTAAACCCGTTTCGTGAAAGCGCAATTTAAGAGCAAATGTCTTGCCGTTTCTGGATTATTTGTGCAGAGTGGATACCAAAAATCATTTTGCATGTGCCTTGTTAGAATGTCCGTCGTTGGTATGCGTTCTTGAACGGCTAGCCAAACAAACATTTTACATTTTTGCGGTGGCCGAACATTCCAAAAAAGGTTAGCGTAAGCCTTCTCAATGGATCCCCAGAACTGAGCCTGATATGCTGATTTGGCCGTATATGTACCTGTTGCGGTCTATTTCCAAGTGATATCATCCGGTGTTTCCGGGGAGAGTGTGACCTGTGCCACTTTGGCAAACAAACGTATGAACTCCGGGATATGTAACGCTGTGATCTTTCGTCTCAGGTCTGCAATCCAAGTATTTCCTAGAAGTGCCTCTCTCATCGTCCTGTTCTTCCTGGCCGCAATACGAAACAGGTTAGGGGCCTCCTCCTTGAGGGGTGTACACTCCAGCCAGGCATCCTTTCAGAAACTTGCCTTGTCCCCGTTTCCAAGTGCGATTTTTGTTGACATACGAAAAAGTTTATGGTCCTTTTCATCTGTTGGGAGCCTCATCCCATTCCATTGCTTTTTAGGTTCCTTCTAATGATACCAAATCCAGCGAAGACGTAGTGCTCGACCAAAGAAGAGTAGATGTAGAACACCAAGGCCACCCTATTTTTTTGGACGACACACCACATTCCAGCTGACCCAATGGCTTCTAACGATGTCAGCAGTTCAAGCTACATGGTGCCTCGTTACTATCGCCTCTGGTGAGCGCAATAGTCGTCATGTTGCTCAACCTCATGTCGCACACTCCTTCCTCGCTACCGCCTGGTGCTTCCAGTAGTGTTGGAGCAGCACGCCCACTAACTTGCTTTGTGCATATGCAGGTTTTTTTCTTTCAAAAACATGTTAAGGTTCCTTTTTTTTATCCGCACTCGCTTTCTGTCTAGAAGTTTGCCGCAAATACCACAAACATTTTGCGCGCCATAAAATGTCTGGTGCCCCACTTTGCCGTATTATTTTGGAAGAAGTCCATTCTACCCCTCTCAAGTATCGATATGCGGACACCTACCTCTCCGAACTAAAAAACCGGACCTTTGACACCCCGAAGTTACAAAATCGGACAACTTACCCTCTAAGACTGTTTCGTGCGATGGTTTTGCGTACGTGACGTTCGTTCGGCCCGGTTTCGCCAGGTAGGTCATTCACTCGACTGCGATGTGGCGATGACTTAGCTTCTAACCCCTCTTTCTTCCTCAGTCTCTCTCCCCGACGTCGTCTTCTACCCCCATCTTCTTCCTCAGTCTGTCGCGACCGACACCTTCTGCTCAAAATGTGCCTCCTCCTCTTCCCCTCCTCGCTCTCCTCCGCGCTAGCCACACTGACACCGCATACTGCCTCTTCGCCTCCACCCCCTCCCTCCCCCAATCCCCCACCTCTGCCTCCCGTCTCCTCGCCCAACTCTCCTACAAGTCCACCTCTTCCTTCGCCTTCTCCCGCGCCGCTCGCCTCCTCCAACGCCTTTGCGCCCACGGGGCCCTCAACCTCCTCGACTCCAACTCCCTCTCCCTCGTCGCCTCCATCGCCACCCGCTCCCACAATGCCAACCTCACATACTCCCTCCTCCTCTCCATGCTCTGCCGCGGCCTCCTCCCCGACCGTCATGCCTAAACCGCCACACTCTCCCGCCTCTGCCCCGCCCAGGCGCTCCGCCTCTTCAACGCCGTCCTCCACCACCTCCGCCGTTCCCCCAGCGACCAAACCTCCTCCTCCTCCTCCTCCCTCCCTGACACAGCCGCCTTCAATGCAGCGCTCAGCTTTTGCGTCAACGCCAGGGACTGCCGCCGCTTCCTCCAGCTGTTCGACGAGATGCACAGGTGGAGCACCACCCCCGACACCCTCACCTACAACGTCATAATCAAGATGTGCGTGCGCCGGCCACAAGGACCTCGTTGCGCGTGTCCTCGAGAGGATCCTCTCCTCCGGCCTCATCCCCTGCGCCACCACCTTCCATTCCCTCGTGGCCGCCTACGTCGGCTTCAGCGACATCCCCAAAGGGCTACATGAATGTCAATCGAGTCGACGACGTGGTGGCTATGGTGCGGGCGATGCGGCGAGAGGGAGAGATGATGCCCGCAAGCCGGTCGGTCCATGTGGCGTACACGACGGTGATATCGCCGCTGGGGAGATGGAGCGGGCATATGTCGTGCTGGACGAGATGGCCAGAGCAGGGGTTGCCGCTAACCGGATCACCTACAACGTCCTGCTCAAGGGCTACTGCCAGCAGCTGTAGATGAGGGAGGCGAGGGAGGCCCTACAGGAGATGATGTCCAGGGGCGTGGAGCCCGACGTGGAGACGTACAACACCCTCATCTACAGATGCGTGCTCACGGACGACAGCACGGGCGCGCTGGCCTTATTCAACGAGATGCGGTCGCGAGGCATCGTGCTATCCGTGGTGAGCTACACGACGCTGATGAAGGCGTTGGCGTCGTCAGGGCAACCAAAGCTGGCGCACAATGTGTTCGAGGAGATGGAGAGGGACCCGAGGGTGACGGTGGACAGGGCGGCCTGGAACATGCTGGTGGAAGGCTACTGCCGCCTCGGCCTACTGGAGATGACCAAGCAAGTGGCGGAGAAGATGAAGGGACAGCACGAGCTAGGTGGGCGTTGTTGTAGCTCGGGTGGAAGAAACGCGAAGGAACTCCTAAAAAACGTCTGCCAGCTCACCTAGCCCACACATCGGCCTACCTGGCGAAACCGAACCGCCCGGACGCCATGTAACACCCTAATTTTTGGAGCCTTTTTGAACCTTCAAAAATAAAAAGAACCATTTTGTTTTGATTAGAATTCAAAGCTTAACTTGAGAATTTCAAAAATGGTTTTAATGGATTAATCTGAACTTCAACTAAAAATTGCATGAGGTTATGTGGGTTTGTGGAGTTTTGGTGGTCTCCTCTTTTCTGCGTTGGTTTTGTTCTCCTCTGTGTTCATAGGACCTCATTGGAGATTCTTTGGACCCCCTCCTTGTCTATTTGGACCTCTCCGTGTTCTTCAGGACCTCCCCATGTCCTCTAGGACCCCCTCCTTGTCTATTTGGACCTCTCCATGTCCTTCAGGACCTCCCCATGTCCTTTAGGACCTCCTCCTTGTCTATTTGGACCTCTCCGTGTCCTTCAGGACCTCCCCATGTCCTCTAGGACCTCCTCCGTGTCTATTTGGATCTCTCCGTGTCCTTCAGGACCTCCCCATGTCCTCTAGGACCTCCTCCTTGTCTATTTGGACCTCTCTATATCCTTCAGGACCTCCCCATGTCCTCTAGGACCTCCTCTGTGTTCATTTGGACCTCCCTCGTACCCGTTCGAGCCCATCCGTTTGATCCAGACCTCTATCACTTGCGTACCGTTCAATTTGCATTGGACGGTTTGATCTTGGTGAGACGTTCGGATGGTCCGAACGTCCCACCCTCTCCGAGCCCTCAGATCTTTGCTAGACGGTCCGATTTGAAGAGGCGTTCGGATGGTCCGAACGTCCCACTCCTTTAGAACCGTCCGATCCGTATTGGACGGCCCTGATCTGTTGAAGCGTTCGCTTGGTCCGAACGGCCCAATTGCCTTGACCCATTCGATGGAAATCCAATGGCTCCCGCTTCTCCCGCCTCTTATCTCGCTATCGCTCACCTCCCTTGTTTCCTAACCGTCCAGACCTCCCCCTTTGTTAGATCTGACCGTTAAGACCTCCCCTTTGGAGATCCTAACCGTCCAGACCTCCCCTTGATTTAATCCAACCGTCAGGACCTCTCCATTGTGGTGTCTGTTGGACCTCCTGTCCGCGGGACCTTCCCTTGAGCTTTGACTGGTCCCACTTGGCAGTCACACCCATTTTTCTTTATCCTTTGACTATGTGATGAGGGCATATCTACTACTACTACATCTTCCGCTCCAAGTGTGCATGAGAATGCTCATGAAGCACCAAAAGGCCCAATGACTAGAGCAAGAGCTAAACTAATAAATCAACAGGTGAATTTGTTCCTTAATGCCCTGCCTTCTATTGATGATAATAATATACTACCTCATGTTAGTTTCTTGTGCATTCTTAGGTGCGAAGACGAGGCCACCGAACACTCAACGGAGGGAATCCATGCAGTTGGTGCAAGGCTTAAGTCCAACATGAGCCACGTTCAACCAAGTCCAACATTAAGCTTCGGTCAAATAACATTCACGTGAGAGTTGGATTGCATGATATGTGAATCGGCAGCCACATGCCTTATATTTTAATTAATGTCTTGCATGCTATCACGTCAAGCCAACATGCTATCACGGTCAAGCTTCGGCAGTCAACAAACTTTTGGTTTAAGCCACCATGTTGGGCTTTGTACTTTTATTTATCACGCTGAGTCCGAACAAAACACTAATTACCGTACTCAAGGCCCAGGGCCCATTGCGCGTGTGTGCGTAAGGGTTTTGCTGGAGCATCATAAGTAGCCGCCGCTGCCGATTGTAACGGGGGACGAAATATTTTGAGAATAATAGATTGCTTTGAGAGTTCTTCCATGGTGACCAATTCATCGTGAGGGGAAATTGAGAGTTCATCTAAATCAAGATCGTTCAACCTTTCCGCTGGGAATTGGGAGCGCGATAGGGCTTCGCTTGGTGGTCGTGAAGTCTGGCGCGTGTGTTCTTGCGAATTAAAGAGTGTTCGTTCTTGCATTGGCAACGGAGGATCACTACGATTCGAGAGACCACACGTGAGTATCTTGATCCTACGTCGAGAAGATCGGGCGACCCCGTATCATCTGGTATCAGAGCGCGGTTAACTCGGTAGGATTACTTATCCCTAGAGTAGATTGATTTTTTTTGCTGTTCTTAATACCTAGAGTCCATAAACCGAAAATTGCTGTACAAAAATTCCAAACCCTAGTTTTTGCATCTGTTATTTCCTGTGAGTTTAGTTAGGTTTTAATTCATTAGAATTTTTGTTTAGTGCTGATCGTAGTACTCTTTTGCGTCGCTTAATCGTTGGAAAAAAAAATCTGGATCGCGGCTGCTACAGTAGCGTTCTGCTACAGTGTTTGGGGCTGCTACAGTACCAGCCGATCATTATTTTTTTCGTTACTTGTTCGGATTGCTACAGTACCGTCCGAAGTCATTAGCGCGCGGTTGCTACTGTGCGCAGTTTGCTACAGCACCGCCCCAATTTTTCTTCGCGTTGCTACAGGGTCGGACTACTACAGTACCGGCCGAGTCATCAAGACGCGGTTGCTGTGATGCGCACTTCGCTACAGTGGTTCGCGAAATTTGCTACAGTAGTCGCGTGAACAGTGCAAAAAAAGTTTGCTGAATTTTTCCTGTAGTCTTTGAGACTAGTCTTTGATAATTGCTTAGGGCTGTTCATTGAATTATTTGCACTCGCTGAAAATTAGAACTCGTGTGAGGGAACCTTAAACCCTAGTTTCGGTAAAAAAAAAGAAAAGAAAGAGAGACAAGCGATAAGTTAAAAAAAAATATTGTGGCTGTGAAAAAAAAAAGAAAGAAAAGAAGATATTGGCCGAACCTTGGGAAAAGGATAACCTTAGTTCATAAATTTCAGATTGTGTATTTAATTTCTTTGAGCAATCTGTGCCCTTATATTCATAATTGTGCAATTGACTAGCGTCTCTCCTAGTACTTGGTGCAAAACGAGCTATTAATTCTCAATCTCAGATTGCCCCTATTGAGCTCATTCCTTTGTTTGCATTGAGTCACATTGATCTTTGCGTGTGCGTTCATATACTTCACTTAAACCTTTTGGATCAGCACTTAGGCAAAATATTCTAGCTTGGATTATTTCTTAGCTTTACAACATCAAGAATTTCAGATTGCTAGGATATACACCTCCATACCAAGCTCCACCAAATAACCGTTGTTGTGCAATTGTGGACACTCTTAAATTCGCTTGATCATCACTTTGCTATTGTAGCTTCCACCAAGTGTAAGTTTCTTTGGGCCTTAATTCACTTCGGAAGGGTAAGAACTTTACTTGGGAGAGAAAGGAGAGATTGAGTGCTTTTGACTAATCATCCATATACATTCTTGCTGTTTGTGTTTTTCTTTTGCACAATCTAACCATGTCAGGAGAAGAAAACAACTACGGTGAGGAGCATGAGGTTGATCTTAATGCCGGTGACTCGCTTCGAAAGATCGTGGCATTGAGAACTACATTGCAACAAGAATTTGTAGTGGCACCACTGCAATGGGGGAAGAACTCAGGGCGGACATGCAGGATCTCCGCATTGACCTCAATCAACAAATGAATGTGTTGCGTACGAGCATCGTGAATGATGTTGTACGGGCACTTCGTCAACAACAAGAAGAAGATAGTGTGCATCTACCGGCTCACATACCTCAGCGAGAAGAGGAGGTCGCTGCACGAGTCGCCCAGGATGCTCGACAACGGCGAGACCGTATGGTGGCACAAGCCATACGACCACCTCCACCTGGGAGAGGAGGTGGGGGAGGCGCCCAAGGACCCGGGAGGGGTCGTGGGCCTGGAGGCCGAGGTGGGGGAGTACCTCACTTCGACGACGACGACTTGTACCACTATGATGATGGATACCACCGCCGACACCGCTACGGCAATGAACGACCTCATGAAGAGAAATTTGGTAAGCTTAAATTTACTATGCCAACATTTTCAGGTACACATGACCCCGAAGATTACCTCACTTGGGAGCTCAAGGTGGACAAGGTGTTCCAGATGCACAATTACTCAAGAAAAGAAGATACACATGGTCTGCACTTGAATTTGATAAATATCTTGTTGATATGGTGGGAACAAGTTCAAAATCAAAGGAGAGAGTACAACGAACCTCCCATCACTACATGGGAAGAGATGAAGTATCACATGAGAGCGAGGTTTGTCCCTAAACATTACAAACGTGATTTATTTGATAAATTGCAGCACATGAAGCAAGGAACTCTCACGGTGGAGGACTATTATAAAGAGATGGAAATGGCCATGATTCGAGCTAATATATTTGAGCAAGAAGAACAAACAATGGCTCGCTTCCTTGCTGGTTTGCACCCTTCCATCAAACGCATCACTGAATTTCAGCCCTACAACAACATGGTGGAGTTGGTGCATCAAGCAACCAAAGCTGAAAGGCAAGTGCAACAAGATATGAGAGCAATAAGAACATCATCATACACACCCCGTTCAGCATCTACAGGAGGTAAACCCACATCCCGTTTCAATTCTTTTAAAACTAATCATTCTAGTGGAAGTTTTGCTCCTAGTACTAGTGCTACACCAGGCGGGAAAAATGCAACAACACCCATTGCCAAGAGAAGCCCAGCACCTTCTACCTCGTCATCCGTGGGGTATACAGCAAGAAGTAGTGCCATCCAATGCTTTAAATGCCTTGGACGAGGTCATATGCAAAAGGATTGTCCAAATAACAAGGTTATGTTGCTATTGGAGAATGGAGAGTATGACTCTACTAGCGAGGAGGAAGGTGAGGCCCTTGCTGATTTTGGAAGATCTGGTGTTGTACATGAGGAAGGACAAGGGGAGGAGGCGCATGAAGATGGTTTTTGTGACCCCGAGGCTGGTCCTATCCTTGTGTGTGCACCGACGGTGTTGAGTGTGCAAGCAAAACCCCACTCATGAGCAGCGCTGCAATCTTTTCCAAACAAGAGCTCAGGTGAGTAAAGATGGTAAGTGTTGCAAAGTTATTATTGATGGTGGTAGTTGTCACAATTTAGCTAGTAAATAATTTTGCACTAAACTTGGATTGAAATACAAGAAACATCCACATCCATATCAAATTCAATGGTTGAATAATGATGGCTCTATGAATGTTGGATACACTGTTGATGTTAGTTTTCAGATTGGGAATTACCGAGATACTGTGGAGTGTGATGTTGTTTCCATGGATGTCTGTCACTTACTTTTAGGAAGGCCATGGCAATATGATAGATCTGTGATTCATGATGGTAGAACAAATCAATATAAGTTCATGTGGAATAACAAAGAAGTAACATTACGGCCGTTGACTCCTTCTCAAATTGTGCACGATAACATGCAAAAGGTTAAGGTGAAAGTAGAGAATGAGAGAGGGAAGGAGCAAAAGAGTGTGATTCCACAAAAGGTGAGTGAGAGCCACAAGTTAAAACTGAATGGAAAAAGAAAGAATGAGGGAGAGAAAAAGTTAGTCGTGATAGCCACTAAATCTGATTTGAAAGAGATGAGAGATGATCCCACTTTGATGCCCTTTGTATTGCTGTACAAAGATGTTTTGCTTTTTACTAATGACTTAACCTCTCTTCCTAGTGTGGTTTCTCAAGTTTTGCAGGCATATGAGGATGTCTTTCCGGAGGAAGTACTCGCTGGTTTACCACCCATTCGAGGCATCGAACATCAAATTGACTTGGTACAGGAGCTCCACTTCCCAACCGCCGCCGTCAAGACAAACCGGAGGAGACAAAAGAAATTCAGCGGCAAGTGCAAGTGCTCATGGAAAAGGGTATGTACGCGAAAGTCTTAGTCCTTGTGCCGTTCCTGTCATTCTTGTTCCTAAGAAAGATGGTACATGGCGAATGTGCGTAGACTGTAGAGCTATCAACAATATTACTATTCGGTATCGTCATCCTATTCCTAGGTTAGATGATATGCTTGATGAATTGAGTGGCTCTACTACCTTTTCTAAGATTGATTTGCGTAGTGGATACCATCAAATTAGAATGAAACATGGTGATGAGTGGAAAACAGCTTTTAAAACAAAATTCGGCTTGTATGAATGGTTAGTGATGCCTTTTGGTTTATCTAATGCTCCTAGTACATTCATGCGTTTAATGAATCATGTTTTGAGATACTTCATTGGCAAATTTGTGGTAGTCTATTTTGATGACATCTTGATATATAGCCGCTCATTGGAAGAACATGTTGAACACGTTAAACAAGTGCTAGAAGTGCTAAGAACTGAACAATTGTATGCTAATCTTGAGAAGTGTACTTTTTGCACAAACAAAGTGGTGTTCTTAGGCTATGTTGTCTCAGCTCATGGAATTGAAGTAGATGACTCTAAAGTTGAAGCTATTCAAATTGGCCTACTCTGTCAATGTTAGTCAAGTTAAGTAGCTTTCATGGGCTTCTTGGTTTTTATCGACGTTTTGTGAAAGATTTTAGCACCATTGCTGCCCCATTAAATGAATTAACTAAAAAGGGTGTTGCTTTTGAATGGGGAGACTCACAAGATAAAGCCTTTGCTGAATTGAAGCGATGTTTGACTGAAGCACCACTGCTTGTTTTACCTGATTTCACTAAAACTTTTGAGATTGAATGTGATGCTAGTGGAATAGGAATTGGTGGTGTTTTGATGCAAGAAAGAAAACCTGTTGCATACTTTAGTGAGAAACTTAGCGGTGCACAATTGAATTATCCTGTTTATGACAAAGAATTATATGCTCTTGTGCGTGCTTTAGAGACTTGGCAACATTATCTTTGGCCTAAAGAATTCATTATTCATTCTGATCATGAAGCTTTGAAATACTTGAAAGGTCAAGCTAAACTGAATCGTAGACATGCTAAGTGGGTTGAATTCATTGAGACTTTTCCATACATTGTTAAATACAAGAAAGGTAAAGAGAATGTGGTAGCTGATGCTTTGTCTAGAAAGAATGTGCTTTTAACTCAGTTGGAAGTAAAGGTACCTGGATTAGAGAGTTTGAAAGATTTATATGCTTCCGATCATGAATTTTCCATACCATATTCTAAATGCAAAGATGGGAAAGGATGGGATAAATACCATATTCATGATGGGTTTCTCTTTCGTGCTAACAAACTATGCATTCCAGGTTCGTCTGTGCGTTTGCTATTGTTGCAGGAATCTCATGCAGGTGGATTGATGGGACATTTTGGGAGAGAGAAAACATACATGATGCTGGCGATCACTTCTATTGGCTCAGATGCGACGTGATCGTCGAGAGGTTTGTTCAACGATGTATCACATGCCATAAAGCCAAATCAAAACTTAATCCACATGGTTTGTATACCCCACTTCCAGTTCTAGTGCACCTTGGGAAGATATTAGCATGGATTTTGTGTTAGGATTGCCTAGGACTAAGAGGGGAGAGATTCTGCTTTTTGTAGTTGTTGATAGATTTTCTAAGATGGCACACTTTATTCCTTGTCATAAGAGCTTATCGTCGCATGTAGTGACTTGTTTTTCGTAAAAATTGTGAGATTGCATGGCGTGCCTCGCACCATTGTTTCAGATCGTGATGTGAATTTTATGAGCTACTTTTGGAAAACTTTGTGGGCCAAGCTTGGAACAAAGCTGCTCTTTTCGACAACTTGTCACCCACAAACCGATGGCCAAACGGAGGTGGTGAACCGTACACTCTCAATGTTGCTGAGGACAATGATAAAAAAAGAACTTAAAAGAGTGGGAGGATTGTCTACCGCATGTTGAATTTGCATATAATAGGGCGGTGCATTCTACTACTCAATTGTGTCCATTTGAGGTGGTGTATGGCTTCAAACCGATCACACCACTTGATTTGATGCCACTTCCATTACAAGAACGTGCTAATATGGAGGCTTTGACGCGTGCTGATTTTGTAAAGAAACTTCATGAAAAGACTAAAGAGGTAATTGAGGCGAATGTACGTTCTTATGCTTCTAAAGCTAACAAAACTAGAAAGAAAATGATATTCGAACCAGGTGATTTAGTATGGGTTCATCTTCGCAAAGAACGCTTTCCAGATAGGCGTAAATCAAAATTGATGCCCCGTGGTGATGGTCCTTTTAAAGTGCTTGCCAAGATCAACGATAATGCTTACAAGATTGAGCTTCCGGGAGACGACTATGCAGTAAGTACCACTTTTAATGTTCTTGATTTATCACCATTTTTTGGGCAAGATTTATCTGAGTCGAGGACGACTCCTTTTCAAGAGGGGGATGATGATGAGGGCATATCTACTACTACTACATCTTCCGCTCCAAGTGTGCATGAGAATGCTCATGAAGCACCAAAAGGCCCAATGACTAGAGCAAGAGCTAAACTAATAAATCAACAGGTGAATTTGTTCCTTAATGCCCTGCCTTCTATTGATGATAATAATATACTACCTCATGTTAGTTTCTTGTGCATTCTTAGGTGCGAATACGAGGCCACCGAACACTCAACGGAGGGAATCCATGCAGTTGGTGCAAGGCTTAAGTCCAACATGAGCCACGTTCAACCAAGTCCAACATTAAGCTTCGGTCAAATAACATTCACGTGAGAGTTGGATTGCATGATATGTGAATCGGCAGCCACATGCCTTATATTTTAATTAATGTCTTGCATGCTATCACGTCAAGCCAACATGCTATCACGGTCAAGCTTCGGCAGTCAACAAACTTTTGGTTTAAGCCACCATGTTGGGCTTTGTACTTTTTATTTATCACGCCGAGTCCGAACAAAACACTAATTACCGTACTCAAGGCCCAGGCCCATTAACGGCGTGTGTGTAAGGGTTTTGGCCGAGCATCATAAGTAGCCGCCGCTTGATTGTAACGGGGACGAAATATTTTGAGAATAATAGATTGCTTTGAGAGTTCTTCCATGGCGACCAATTCATCGTGAGGGGAAATTGAGAGTTCATCTAAATCAAGATCGTTCAACCTTTCCGCTGGGAATTGGGAGCGCGATAGGGCTTCGCTTGGTGGTCGTGAAGTCTGGCGCGTGTGTTCTTGCGAATTAAAGAGTGTTCGTTCTTGCATTGGCAACGGAGGATCACTACGATTCGAGAGACCACACGTGAGTATCTTGATCCTACGTCGAGAAGATCGGGCGACCCCGTATCACTATGTCGTTGTGCAAGGGAGTCTCCCCCACATTTAATGTATGTTGTATCGCATTAAATGCTACCACTTTTTGCAGCACCCGTGCCATACTTTTGTCACATCCTTTGCCTGCCTTCATTGTCCTTTTCACCAACTCAGGAACACCCGTACCTTGAGAAATCTCTATGGCTCTAGCTATATAAGCTTGGGCAGCCCTTCATCCTCATCTTTTTCCCATATCCATTCTCAAAAGCAACCGAGCAGCTCGTGGACCTCCTCCCTTGAGCTTCGGACCTCTCCCAAAGCTCTTGGACCTCCTCCCTTGAGCTTTGGACCTCCTCCAGCAAGCTCCTTGGACCTCCTCCAAACCGACCTAGCCTCTCTGTTGGTTACATTTTGGTTTCCTTGAAGTTTCTTTGGGTTTTATTTGAGCTTTGTATTGAGTTGCTGTGGTTTTCTCGTGTAGATTGTGAAGACACTGAAGAGCAAGAGCTCCCTGAAGAAGAAGAAGACATCCAGGCCCTTGAGCAAGGCAAGTTACACTCTTGATCATATTGCACCCATTACTTCAACCTATGTATATTCCATTTCAAATGTTAACGTATTGCTTACTTTACTAAGTTATTTCAATGCCGTCTTTAAACTCATAGTTATGCCTAATTTCCTTGGTATGACCACTGTTGAAGTTGAGCCAAACATGTTGTCACCCTAGGCAAAACCTGGTTTGCGCAATACAGTGAATCAGGACCTTTGAAAAACTAGAGCTTAGCCATGCTTAGAGATGACAACCTGGGTTTTGGGAGGTTTGGCCATAAATAAAAACTGTCTAAATGATCTCGACCATGGAATTGGTGTGTCATGGGGTTTTCTGCAAATGACCATGGCATTGGTGTGCCATAGGGGTTGGAAAAGCAAAGAAATGAGAAATGGATTTGGACTTGGGCGGCATTGGTTGATTGGTTGGTGCAAGTCCATGCACGGGGGTCGTGTGATCCGATGCCCCAGGGTTGTGGTGGCCGCCCGGGTCAGTTAAGGACCGGTCTGCGAGTGTATTTTGCTATGCCTCTCCGTACAACCACATGTCCTGTATGGGCAGGACTTGGCCAACTAATTTGCAAAGTTATGACCGCGGTTGGTCCGGCGGAATAGTGGGTGGTCTTTCATGGCCTGTCTTTTATGACTTTGTTGTACCCTCCTGGCTCAAGAGGGGGCCCTAGGAAGGGGCGAAACCTCAGAGTGGATGGATTGCGGTGGAATGATGCATTGTAAAGGTCTTGTCACGTGCTCTAGACCTCTTACCATCGGCAGTGAGAGGTGGTAACGACGGTTGTCAAGCAAACTAGAGAAGTCGTGTCATGTGGGTAAAGTATACAACCTCTGCAGAGTGTAAAACTATTCGAATAGCCGTGTCCGCGGTTAAGGACATGCTAGCAAAGTTGCTCAAAGTTAGACCTCTGGTTGGTTTTCAGATTGGATGGTTAAACTGGTTTTGGGATTTCTATCCCATGGGTTGGGGGCAGGAAGCCTTGTGTCAGGAAGGTATCCTTCACCATCATATGGATGAAAGTTATCCAACTGAAAAATGAAAATTTTACAAATGAATTTTAATTATTGTTATAAGCTTTGGAACTTAATACTTGTATTTGAAACAAACTTGGCTTTATGCAAACTAACCATATTATGCCTTCCTTGAGATATCCATTATGCATGTCATTCTGTTAATTGACGGGTGTAACTTGGGAGCACGGTTATTGTGCTCACTCTTGCTTGATTAATGAATTGAGCGGGAGAAGACTTCTTAGAAGATGATGAGGATCAGATCAACTAGGTCGCGCCCTCCAGCCAATTACCTGTGGTGTATTGGATGGACATGGTCTTGCTGGTTTTGCTTCCGCTGTGTATATGTTTGCCTTGTTGTCGTGGCTTGTAAGAAACTTTGTAATCAACTCCCTTGTTGTTAATGAAGTCTCGTGTGGATGTATGTTATCACTTGCAATTGCTGTGAGGACCAGCCATTGATCCTTTGGACTGGTTCGGATCACAGGAGGGTTATGATTTTTTCAAGTCCCATGACCTCCTCGGGTTGGTCTCTGGACCTCCCCCAGGTCTGGTCGTGGCTCCTGGGGAGGTCCTGAGCCTCAAGACCTCCTCGGGTCAGTTCCCTGGACCTCTAGGAGGTCCAGCTGGACCTCTTGGGAGGCCTGGGTGGACCACCCGAGAGGTCCCTGAGACCTCCTGGGAGGTCCTGACGGACTCCCAGGGAGGTCTTGGAGGGCCTCTCGGGTGAGGCCCCTGACCGGGTCGCCACAAGTGGTATCAGAGCATCTTGACTGTAGGTCGTAGCCTAGTAGAATGGTCATTAGAAGAAAGTTCAAAATGTGTATTGCAAAATTAGAGAAATAATTGGTTCTCCCCTTACCTGAGTCATCTCTCTATCCTTACCCCTTCCTTGTATCTTTTCTCACCTCACTCTCTCTTACCTTTTGCTTTCTTCATTGTTTTATAAAGTAATTGGATCCTCTTTCCCTTGTCATATCATTAGGGGGTCCTGTGGTAGTTAACCTTTGTAATTTGAGCCTTCCCCTTTGTTAGGACCTCCCAACTCGTGGTCAATGGTGGTGGCCTTTGCAAGGACCTCCTTTGGGTCTCTTGCAATGACCTCCCCTTGCGGCCACGACCTCCTTGCTTGCAGCCCTAAGGGCAGCGAGCCTTGAGTAGAACGAGTTTGAACCTGTGAGTTGCTGATTTTGCTAGTTTGGTTGTTTTAACCGCTTCCCCCTTAGCTCTCTCATCTCTTTCCTACCCCTTGGACCTCTGGCAGATGGTGATAACTAGAGGCAGTGGTAGCACTAGTGGTCAAGGCCGAGCCTCTGGGGATGATCCAGAGACCCCAGTGCCGCCACCACCTCCTCCTCCAGCTCAAGGTCCAGATTGGAACTAAATGATGGCAAACCAAGCACGCTTGATCGACTTTTAGCTCATCCATCACCAACACTCGTAACCTTCAAGCGATGGCAAGCCCAACCTCCTGTATATGTTCCACCTCCTCCAAGGGCAAATATTTCTGAGTTCATGAGAATGAGGCCACCCACATTCTTCAGTACTACTGAGCCTATGGAAGGCGATGACCTGCTCGAGGCGGTGGGAAAAGAAAGCTAGACATGATCCAAAGGTAATCTTGATCGTGAGAGGGTTTTGTTTGCCTCTCACCAACTCCATGGACCAGCCTCTGAGTGGTGGGACAACTTCACTCAGTCCCATGTTGATGCTCAGACTATAACTTGGGAGGAATTTGTGCAAGCTTTTCGTTGTGCGCACATTCCACATGGTATGATGTTGCTAAAGAAGAAAGAGTTCAGATCTTTACGCCAAGGGAGCCGCACAGTAAGTGAATATCTCCACAAGTTCAACCAATTAGCAAGATATGCACCTGAAGATGTGGCTACTGATGAGTCCAAGTAAGAACGTTTCTTGGAAGGGCTCAATGATGATCTCTCGGTCCAGCTCCTTGCTCACGACTACCCAGATTTTCAGCAGCTCGTGAGCAAGGCAATTCGTCAAGAGGGCAAGCATATTGAGATGGAGAACCATAAGAAGAGGAAGGCAGCTCAGCAATTCAGATCAGAGGGTTTTTCTAGGCCAAAGATCTCTCGATTCCAGCACAAGAGGCCTGTGACCTCTTCCCCTTCAAAGTCTCCCACACAAGCGAGACGTCCCTTCCCACCTAGTTCCCGTGGGGCTTCTCCAGGAAGTCTTGTCCAGAAGAAGCCATCCCCGTCCATAGCATTTGGGGTCACATGTTTTTATTGCCATGAAGTTGGGCACTATGCTAGCAAATGCCCAAAGAAGCTTCAAGCTGCAACTCCAACCCCCAACCAATCTGGTCAAGGGTCCTTAGTTCCTGGCAGCCACACCAACTCGAAGCCTTCAGTACAATATATTATAGGGCGAGTAAATCATGTCACAGCCGAAGAAGCTCAAACCGCATCGGATGTGGTTCTTGGTACGTTTCTTGTTAATTCAGTACCGTCAACCATTCTTTTTTATTCCGGAGCTTCCCATTCGTTTGTCTCTTCTAAGTTTGTGGGTAATAATGGGTTAGCTATGTCTCCTTTATTAAACCCTATGCTAATCCACTCTTCGGGTTCTGAAATGAGGACTAGCTCCTTGTGCCCAAATCTTTCCTTAGAAATCTTGGGAGTACCTTTCTTTGCAGACTTGATAGTCCTGCACTCCCAAGGGTTAGATGTAATTCGTGGAATGGACTGGTTAGCCAAGAATCAAGGTCAAATAGATTGTGCCAACAAGTTCATTGCGCTCACCAATGAGCAAGGGATACAAGTTGAATTTAGCCCTGAGACCTCTCCTAGGGCAGGTCCTAGCTTGGCCTGTTTGAGAGAAGTTAAGCTTGAAGACCTCCCTGTGGAGAGGGAATACCTAGATGTGTTCCCAAGTGAGTTACCTGGAATGCCTCCGGATCGAGATCTGGAATTTGTCATTAACCTGATTCTAGGGACAGCACCTATTTCCAAAAGACCCTATAGATTGCCTGCCATGATCTCGTTGAGTTGAAGCAACAATTGAAGAAATGCAAAACAAATGATTTGTTAGGCAGAGTTCCTCTCCTTGGGGAGCCCCAATGATCTTTGTGGTAAAGAAGGATGGTACACAACGTATGTGTGTAGGTTATAGAGCTCTCAATGATGTTACCATCAAGAATAAGTATCATTTGCCTAGGATCGATGACTTGTTTGATCAACTAAAAGGAGCAGCAGTTTTCTCCAAAATTGACCTAAGGTCCAGTTATCACCAATTGAAGATTCGACAAGAGAACATCCCGAAGATAAATTTTTTAACTAGGTATGGACTTTATGAGTATGGTAGCTTTCAAATGATATGCTGTTCCTGTAATGTATCTGGTAGCCTTCAAGTGATATGCTGTTCTGTAATGTATCTGCTAGCTTTCAAGTGATATCTTTTCCGTCTGTAATGTATCCGTGTTAGCTTTCAATTTTCTTTTTTTTTTTCGAGAACACGTAAAAGGATTGCGCGCCATTCCATTAAAAAGAATAAGAACCGAAAACCACGTTACAAGGTTGCGATGGAGGCTCGATGACGCAACGTTAAAGTAACAACGACCCTAAACACGACCTAGACAACCGGGACCGCGTGTGGAGCTACGCCGGCTGTGATAGCGCCTCCAAGCAGGCAGCTCCCGCCATGCGCCATTGGCTGTGATAGCTTTCAATTTTCATTAATTCTTCATCGTCGCGGCATATACTGAATGAGCTGTGTCGTCAATGCATGATCGCCATGCATCATTACACTTGTCCATCGCTCCAAGGCTTGCATTAGCCAGCGGGGCCACAAAGATTCGCATGCAATTTATTTGCTGCCAATGAAACATTTGGAATGGAATGGCGGGGCAGTGAAGTACGCAGGACAAAAATAAAGGGATGCTAAAGCTAATAAGATAAAATCGTACCAAACATACACATAATACATTTAAATGTCTAATGCGATTCAAATTTATACATAAATAAACAACGGACAAAGCGAGAATATAAAATAAAATTACCTGGTTAATGGACATAACAGTCCTAATGCCTATAAATATGTGTGAATAGCAATATGTGAAACAAAAGTAGCTAAATTAGTGAGAAAATCAGAAAATTATGACTAATTACAAACATTGAAATGAAATGAAAATATGGAACATACCGCAAAATCGCTAGCTATGACTAGGTCCACTAAGAGGCAGGAGCAGGAGGCAAGTCCATTCTACGAGATTTCATCTGTTGAAAACGATCTATGATTGTTTTATCATCAATGTTCTTGAATATCTCTCGCTTAGTATAGCACACCATCAAGTCATTGAGCCATTCATCGGAGACTTTGTTGCGCCAGTCTGTCTTGATCATTTTTATTGTCGAAAAGATTCTTTCAACTAATATCGTTGCCACAAGAAGAATCACAAATCACAGCATCAATTGTTGAAACGTGCATATATACCATATAATGATTGATCGATAGATAGCATAAAGGGTTAAGTTCTCTCTGGAAGTGTTGTTGCATAAATGGGTTTAATGCCTAGCTGATATTTGCACATAAACACATAGTTAATTTATTACTGCAGTTCACTCCCAATTCATTCTTGAATCAAGCACACATGAGAAATTTATTTTCCTTTGTTTAACTATCTTTGTATAACTATCGAAATCGAACAATGCATAGCCCCGCATGTGCCTTCTACCTTTAGGATGAAAGGTGCCCACACAGTCACAACCTCCTGCCCTCCTCACCTCACGTGACTTCCTCTTCACCTTCTTTGGCTCTTCCTCACGGCATGTGCCTTCGGCCTTCCTCAATCCTCACACGCCTGTGCAGCTACGCCTTCCTCAAGGCTCAATCCGGCGGTCGGCCCCAAGCCCCCAACTGCCTAGGGCCTAGGCGGCTAGGCTCGCTGGTTCTGATGCCCCGGCCGCTCAGCCTCCCCGCACTTGCTCGCCTCCTGGCCCCCACTCGTGGCTCACCGCCTCGCCCTGTCATCGCCATCACCCGTGCGTGCCAGTGGTGACCGCCTGTGAGGTGTGAGCCTTCGAATGGGGATAGAATTAGGGATTTAGGGAGTGGGGATGGGGAATTTTGAATTCGGGAATGGGGATTTGGGGGGAGTGGGGGATGGGAAATTAGGGATTTGGGGAGTGCGAACATGGGCCCTATGATATTGGATTATGGAAAGAATGTGGCCCAAACAGCCCAAATAAACTTGCTTGAGTTGCTTGCTGTCTTCGGTCTGTCTTCCTGAGTTCTTCTACAAATATTCGCTGCTACTTCTTTCCTTCATGGCGCGGTGCCTGCTGCAGTGTTGGTCCGGTGCTCCCTTCCTTCCTTCATGGCCCCAGCCGATGCTTTGTGCAGATGGGGAACCGGAGGAGGAGATGGTGGCAGAGGGGTTCTAGGGCGTGACAAGCAGAGCCGGTGCGCACGCCCCTGCGAGCACCGGAGGTGCGTCCGCCACTGGCGCGCACGCTATAGGCGAAGTTTCGTTCCACACATCCACGCACGTACGACTTACTCCAAAGATACTCCCCAACTCGCGTGTGCTTCTAGTTTGTTTACAGCAACCTGATCCGGCCGTCTCCTTTATCTCCGGCTAGCAGGGCAAATGAACCTTAACTAATTGCTATCTAGGTGCTATTTTGACCGTGAATTGTCTTGCAAATGGATACATCCAGAATCCGGCGCGCACTTATATGCGCAAATCTTGGTTCAGAGAGATTTCCATGACAATACTGATCGAAAAATTAATGCCATTTGTATTGTACAGTACTTGTATCCATTGGAATGGAATGCAGATACAAGCTAGTTGTATGCAATGGTACATCCTATATAAGTATGCATTGCAATATATATACTTCAGTTGAACAGAACTAGAGATCGATGCACAACCTCCTCGATCGAGTTCACACTACTACAGAAAACGTCTTCACAGACGGTTCAAAAATATCATCACAGATGATTTCGTGAGCCGTCTGAGTTTATGGGTCGATGATGATGATGAGGTCATCATGCAGCGGTTTTGAATAAATGCGTGATGCACCATATCACAGACGGTTATTAACTCAGAACCGTCTGTGATAGCTTAAGTTTCATAGACGGTTTGTATTTGGAACCGTCTGTGATAGACTCTTCGCAAACGGTTAATATTTCGAACCGTCTGTGATAGACTCTTCTCTACAAAATCTCCAAGCAGTGGTTGCTTTTGCCTTTAAAACCGGCTTCGTGTGTGTGTGTGTGTGTGTGTGTAGTTATAGTTTGTATTCCCTGGTTAGCTAACTGATGCCTGAATTCAGCTAGCTAGCTCCCTGCTTGACCGTTCATCCTAAATGTTCGGGGCATGAAGCAAATCGTACACTTGAGTGTGTCAGATCGGCAAGTAGGTAGGTGCGGCTACTTCGCCGATCTCGATACACTGAAGTACCATTTGCTTCATGCCAAGGTATGAAGCAAATCGTATACTCCAAAGGTGTCGATTGAAGAAGTAGGCTATGTTTCACCCGAGCGTTTTGGATGAACGACCAAGGAGCGAGCTAGCTAGTTGAATTGATCGAGCCTCGAGTTAGCTAACAAAGGCTATATATATACTATATATATGTGTGTGTATATATATATATATATATATATATATATATATATATATATATATATATATATATATATATATATATATATATTAGAGATTTTGTAGAGAAGAGATCAAGAATAGAGGAAAGGGGAGGCGGGCTCGGGGAGGAGGCGTCCACTGTTTGGAAAACTCTCATAAGGATTGAGACAAAACTCTCATGGATAATATATACTTGAATACAAGTCCAGTGAAACATATAAAATATGTCGAAACATGAATGGTAATAAGATAACAATATATGGTAAGTTGACGATATCATGTTAGGATGCAAAAAAAGAGTTTTCCTTAATGTTAACTCTCTATCTATAAAGCAGATAAGTGCAGCAACCTGTAGAAACTCACATCTATCCATGTCGTCCCTAGAGATTCATTTCATATCTCATCGGTGAACACAACTAGTAACATTTGCGGTTTTCATGTCAAGCAGATAAGAGCAGCAACCTGTAGAAACTCACCTATATCCATGAAACACTTACATGGTGTTATTTATCCTAAGAATAGATGGTGATCGATTTACTATTAACAGACAAACTATTTGTTAAGATCCTCTCCAGAGGCAACCAAATATTGACTCCTCAGTTGGCACTTCTTAAGGTTGCATCAATGTGGTTTTTCAAAGAAAGACACCCTGCATCATAATGATCGAAAACAAAAAATGTCTTCAGGAACATACCATGCAACAGTCACACCCAAACACAACCCCATTCCCTACCTCCAGATCTATCGATCCATCCATCCAACCAGCAGTCATAAAGGGAAAGACAGCAAGATAGCAAGGCCAAGGGTGTCCAAACCGACCATCAAGCTAGCTAGCTAGGTAGCCCATATTGCAACTCGATTCACATGAATACCAACAGCACAAACCAATAGATCTGTCTTACCTCGATCGACATCGCCGGTGTCAGTGGTGAGGTAGCCGAGGCTGAGGTCGGTGGAGCTAGAGGTAGCCGGGGGAGGTCGGTGAGGTAGCCGGGGTCACACACGTTGGGGGGAGGAGGAAGAGGGGAAGGCGCGCAGCGTCACCGTAGTTGTGGCACAACGGTCACACTGCACAAGACACTCTTATCGTACGAGTGTCTTGTGCAGTGAACCATGGTGTCACAACCGTCGACGACGGGGAGAAATGGCGGCGTCGGCGACGGGGTCACTCGGGTGGGGAGGGGAACGGACGAGAGTGTGGATATCATGAGGATATGTGCACAATCTTAGGATGATGTTACAATTAGTAATGTTGTTAACGATTTATCGAAACACGCATTTTTGTCAAAGTTTGGAATGCTGTCAGGTTGAGTGCGGTCAGACCGACGTTGGGCGGCGGTCAGACCGGCCTGTAAATGGCGGTCAGACTGGGCTGTGGTCAAACCGGCCATTCAATGGTGGTCTGACCGATTTCTTGCTGTTCATCGGCCAATCGGTGGCGATGAGTGTTGGGTTAGGTCAAGTTCATGGGTTTCATGGCATATGTGTTGCATGATGCATATTTTGACTAACGTGGGTCAAGTTGTGAAGAACTTATTCCCGGAATCGATTTTCTTTGTCATTGTTGTGCAGGTTGCTTGGAGGTCAATGACGGTCAACGGCGAGAATGATCGGGACTAAGCTTGGAGAGCTGAGGTCCAGAACGATCGGGGATGCCGGGTGAGATCACTGGATTCAAGCATGGCGCAAAAGGGACAAATGTGACCGAACGGGCAGTTCGGTGCGACGAGTTGGATCAAACGGCGCGGGGGTCGATGCAAGTGCCATGGTGGTTTCGGTGGGAGCCAAATGGGAGAGACTTGCCAACATGATGAGAGCCGTTGGATCAACCTACATGTGACGAAGCATGAAGGTGCTTCACGAAGATAGGACTCGGTCTTTGCAAAAAGATCGAGAAGGGGTATTTTGGTAATTTTACCAAATACTGCCTTGGTGACTTTTTGCCAACCTACGGCGCAAGATGGCGCATGATGAAGCGGATTAGGTCAAGAGGAGATGAAGACGGTGCTTTAAAATACGTACGTGTGTGACCCGTTTGTGTGTGGGCCTTAACGGGAGCCCATTAGGGTTAATGCTTCTAGAACGTCTAAGCCTCCACTATAAATAGAGGAGGGAGGTGGCTGCACCCCCTTCAACCCTTTCATTATTGAAAACCCTAGTTTTGATTTGGTGCTTAGGGAGAAGATAGTTGGAGGTTAGGGTTCTAAAGAGTTGGATTTGATTTTGTGCTCATGTATTGAGTCTTTGTCCTCCATTGATGGAGTGGCTGTAAACCAATACCATATCAAATCAATCCAAGGAAAGTTTCTCAAAGATGTGTCTCTTTGCTTTCCTTCTCTCTATTTGGTGATTTTGAGTCTTCCTTTGATCCACGAGTTTTTGCTTAGTTTCTTGCCTTGATCTAACTTGCTGTGACATGTGGGAACCCATTTAGGATCATCTTGATCATCATTCACCCACGAGTAAGTCTCTAGATCATATTTTAATTTTGACTCGGTTTTGGAGCACACTTCGTTCAAACTGAAAAAAATAGGAACTTTGGCATTGATCTCTGCGATCCTTGATTGGAATAGGTTCCTAATATCTTTGAGAAGGTGTGGTTCAAGTTTCGTGGAGTTTTGGTTTTTCGATTTGTTTCCATCGTTACTGCGTCAAAGTCGGTCGATCCGCCTTCAACGCCGGTCGAGAAGTTAAGGCGATCATGGTTTACACGCAGTTCTACCCGATCAAGACGCCACCCAACCGCGCAATCAACGCCGGTCTGACTGCCCCTCTAGGGTTTGAGCTCTGTGCTGGTCTTTTGATTTGGGGGTTTTGGTTTGGATTCAATACAAGTCTTCCGCTGTACTTGTAGATTGATATTCATAGCTTCCATAGCTACTGGAGTGAAATTGGTGTTGAATCCATTTAAAGTGAAAAAGTGAGCGTACTCCTATTCACCCCTCCTCTAGTCGTCTTTTCGATCCAACAGAGAGTAAGTCCGCTGGGGAGTGACGAGTTAGAGCGCAAACCCTAGCGGGCTCCTACTAATAAAATAGACTTATCACAGTCGGTTCTATTATGGAACCGTCAGTGATACTTATCACAGACGGTTCCACAATGGAACCGTCCGTGACATGGTCTCATATCACAGATGGTTCATTATTAAAACCGTCTGTGAAGTATCACAGACGGTTGTGTGTTGAAAACCGTCTGTGATATTTCAAAAATATCACAGACGGTTATTGTTAAGAACCGTCTGTGATATTAACTCTTCACAGACGGTTTTTAGCGCAGCCAGTAACACAGACGGTCGCAAAACCAAAACCGTCTGTGATTGTATGTAATACAGATAGTTTTGGTCAATCGTCTGTGATGAGACGTCCAGTATTAGTCTTTTTGTAGCAGTGTTAGCTGTTCTGTTCAGTTTCGGTCATCACCCTCTCTCTCAAAAAAAAGTTCAGTTGGGTCAAGGGTAAGTTTGCGTTTGAGTCTGTCAGAAAAGATAAGCAATGCATACGCACACAACCAGCTATGTGGGCAATGTTGGAAACTAATCTAGACTTGCCAAGTAATATGGCGTTAAAATCCTGATGCAATCAGCATCGGATCAAATTAGTTTGTTTCCTTTGTTAGGATTTCCATGTTTAGTTTTTAGCTTGGTTAGCAAGTTGATTAGGTAGTCTTTAAAAGGACGTGTAATCAGATCAATTTGATTGAAGCAAGAGAGGAAGAAAAATTAGAAACGTTGTCATGCGCCAATGCATGCAGCACAAAAATCTTTCTTGCTTCCCAGTACATGAGTACTTGCTTCTATCGCTTCTTGTCTACGTCCAGAGCGTCTGCTTCTATCGGCTTCTAGCGTGATCGCTTCTATGAATTGCTTCCGTGAGCGTGTACTTCCTCAGATCAGCTTGCTTCCAGAGCCTACGTGTTCGTGTGGTTCTTACTACTAGCATGTGTGTGTGCATCGCAAGAATCATCATCCAACCTTTCTGCTTGTGTCCCGCGTCAGCCGAGAGAAAGCTTTTGCTGTGTGTCTTCATCTTCGATCGTGTGGCTTCCAGGGTGTTCACGTGATTGACTTCTAGCGCCATCCAGGAGCTGCTATGCATGAGTCAAGGCACTGCCATGCGTGAGTCCAGGCGTTGTGGAATAGCGTGTTCGTCTTCGGTTTGGGCTAACAATTGGTATCAAGGCCTGAGTTCTTGATCCGTGTGTGCCCAAGATCATGTCTCGCTCTTCGGGAAATGGTGTCACCGGTGACGAGGCGATGTCGAGCGGTGGTCTGTCGAGGGTACCGAGAAGAGAAAGCAGCGTCTCTCTTCAATACCCTATGCTTAGCAAGAGCAACTACGACGTGTGGGAAATCAAGATGAATGTGTTCATAAAGACCCAAGGTGTTTGGGAAGCTACGGTGATTGACAAAATTGATGAGCGCAAAGATCAGATGGCCCTTGCGGCCATCTTCCAAGCAATCTCGGAGGAGATCCTCCTCCTACTCGCTAAAAAGGAGACGGTGAAAGCTACGTGGGACACGCTTAAGACGATGTACGTTGGCACCAACCATGTAAAGGAGGCGCGCGTGTAGACCCTCAAGAGCGAGTTCGAGGTTTTGCGCATGAAGGAAACACAGTCGGTGGACGACTTCGCTGTGAGATTGATGACTCTCGTCAACCAAATTTGCGGTCTTGGTGACAAGATGGAGGAGAGCTACGTCGTGAAGAAGCTTCTCCGCGTCGTCCCACACAAGTACCTGCAGATTGTCTCAACCATTGAGCACTTTGGGGACTTGAAGACAATGATGATGGAAGAAGCGATCGACTGTCTCAAGGTGTATGAGGAGCGACTACGCGGTATGAGCGGCAACAACGACGACGAACATCTTCTCCTAACACGCGCCGAATGGGAGGCCTAATCAGCAAAGAATAGAGATGGCGAGCCCGGCGACTCTGACAACAATGGTGGCCGAAGCCGTGGGAATCATAAATTTGACAAGGCTAAAGTAAGATGCTACAACTGCAACAACTATGGACGTTTTGCTTCCGAATGCCGCAAGAAGGAGGAACAGGCACATCTCGTCGAGGCAGATGCCGACGACAAACCGGCGCTACTGTGAAGCCATCTTGATTAGGGGGTGATTTTTTTTTAGTATTTTTTGCATGTTAGTCGAGTCTAAAGTCATCAACTAGGAGATGACAAGTATAGATTAGGGGGGAGATTGTTGGAAATTAATCTAGACTTACCAAGTAATATGGCGTTAGAATCCTGATGCAATCAGCATCGGATCAAATTATTTTGTTTCCTTTGTTAGGCTTTCCATGTTTAGTTTTTAGCTTGGTGCGCCAATGCATGCAGCACAAAAATCTTTCTCGCTTCCCAGTACATGAGTACTTGCTTCTATTGCTTCTTGTCTACGTCCAGAGCGTCTGCTTCTATCGGCTTCTAGCGTGATCGCTTTTGTGTATTGCTTCCGTGAGCGTGTACTTCCTCGTATCAGCTTGCTTCCAGAGCCTACACGTGCGTGTGGTTCTTGCTACTAGCATGTGCATGTGCTTTGCAAGAATCGTCATCCAGCCTTTCTACATGTGTTCAGTCGAGAGAAAGCTTCTGTTGTGTGTCTTCATCTTCGATCGTGTGGCTTCTAGGGTGTTCATGTGATTGACTTCTAGCACCATCCAGGAGCTGCTGTGCATGAGTCAAGGCACTGCCATGTGTGAGTCTAGGCACTGTGGAAGAGCGTGTCCGTCTTCGGTTTGGGCCAATAGGCAATGCCTTGCTACTTGCTCATGACCCTGTCCACGCCACTGGAGGAGCAAGCAAATTAATGGCAGCAACAACAAGCAACAACCTAGCAAGTGAACGTATAGCTAGGGTGCAATCGAAGTGGATACAATTGAATATCGCTCATCATTTATCTTATTCTGTATTTTTTCTCGGAGTCGGAGTTAGATACGGATAGTGTCGGATACCCATTTCTTCATCTCGTATTTGCTCTGCAAGCCTTCAGTTGGACGGATATTATCCACTTTTTTTTCCATCCATACACATGATATTAGACAGTAGGGGTGCAATCAGAGCGAACACAGAGAGACTAATCACTAAGATGTTGAAGGAAAAACACTTGGTATCCCCTGTGTTGATGATTTAGTATCGATCTTATAAATAAATATTGGGGGCTCTCCTGGAGCGAAACCACATAGAAAAAGGGCACGGGAAATTTATACAGGTTCAAACCTTCTCCTGAGAGAATAATAACCCTACTCTTGTGTTATTGTATTGATTGTGTTTACAAGAGAGAAGTCAACGGAGGCTAAAACTAATGACTCATGTCTTTTTTGTTACTTAATCGCTTGATCTTTTGTCCTCCCTCTGTCTACTGACTTTATTCCTTATATAGCCCATAAAGGGGTGGCAATTGTCCATGTCGAGAGGTGCCTTGTCATTTGATGCAATGCACACATTTAAAGGTAGTATTGTCAGAGACATATCCCCCCCCCCACGTCGCCTTGTAGTTATGTCAGAGACAGAGATTTAATATGTGCAGTTATCTTTAGGAATAACGCCACATATTAATTATTGCATGTATAAAACACATCATATAAATGTCTCAAGTCGATTGAGTCTACATGTCTGTAAACTTTATCGACCATAGGGTGGTCATAGATGACCTGATCGTAGTAAGACTTACGACCATAAGGTGGTCGTACTAAGACTTACGATCAATAGGTGATCGTAGAAGAACTTACAACCATATAGGGTGGTCGTAGACAAGTTTACGACCACTAGCTGTATATGATCTGCCTCATTGTTAATATTGAGGGATATCTTTGAAGGTTGTATAAGAGACATTATTATCTATAAATATTATAGATAAATAACTTAATTAATTGAGGATTATTATATCCTCCTCACCTGCTTGCTCAGATGTAGCAACCCACCTATTTGTTATCATGTTCCTAAGTGAAGTCACAACAGACTTTCCTCATGCCACCTAACATACAGATACATACAGACGGATATTGCTCATCCCGTATCATATTCCGTATTTTTTCCTCGGAGTCGGAGTCGAACACGGATAGTGCCGGATAACCATTTATCTCTTCTATATTCGCTCTGCAAGCTTTTGATCAATTGGTCGGTTGAGAATTATCTGCTCCGTTTGCACTCTACACACAGCCTCATGCCATCACCGTGTATGTGAGTGCCATGCAGTGTACATGGTGGCTTTGCGGATGCAAATGAACAGATCGAGTGGGCCTGATCGGCCCATAACATCATCCCTAAGTTGCTAGCTAGCCCTGTGAATGGGCTCACTCAACAAAATCGACCCAAAAGTTAACAATCGGGACACACCATCAGGGCCGTACCTGACATTTTAGGGGCATGTGCTAATAATTATCGTCAGGCACTAAATATAGGAAAAATGAACATCAATGCTGTCAATGTTACCATTAAGGTAGCATGTTCAATATTAAAATTGTCGACGTGACTTCACCAACATTATTATCAAAGTTAATTTCTAGGAAACATGGTCGAAAAATAGAACATCACCTATATGCACAAATACAATAAAGAATTGCAATAATAAGTGGAGTACTATTAAATTTCTAAGAACAATGGCTAGGGGCAACCACAACCGTGCATGTATGGTTCCCAGTGGCCACGACACAGCACAAATGGTCCATTACGACGAATAAGTGACGTAACACCAAAGCTCAATAATGGTAATGTACAAAGATCAAGAGTACAAGACAACAACACAAACTTGAGAGGAAAAATTATGTGCTTGAGGCCTTGAACTCACAAAGTAACTTACAATAAGTGACACCAACATCAAAACGAGAATTAAGTAGGAAAGAATTAATTTTGCTTACGATAACTAGGAGGAAGTAGTAGTCGTACTGTTTTTGTAACAACAAAAGAAAATAAGGGAGAAAGAGAAACTTGAGGAGACAACTTTTACTAATACTAGGATTAACCAACTAATAACAAAAATTAGACTAAAAAAATGGACTCCTTAATTAGTGGGGGACGTGTGCGGTTGATCATCCCGCACACCCTTGTTGTACGACCATTTTCACCCCTGGTTACTCTTCCCGAACACTCTTTCAAAAAAATAAAAGAAAGGGGGATAGCTCTTCCCTGCAATTAATGCTAGAGTTCTAGACTTAGGGCATCCACGATATGTATTCAAGCCGGTTCAAAGGGAGGAGAGAGATCGAGCTGACAAAAAAAAATTCCCAACTTGAGTTGATTCAAAGACAACAACACAAAAAAAAATATGTTCAGGCCCACCTACCAATCTTGCCTTCGCTCACTACTACAGAAAAGGTAGCCACAGACGGTTCAAAAACGTCATCACAGACGGTTTCGTGAGCTGTCTAAGTTTATGGGTCAGTAATGACATGAGGTCATCACAGACGGTTTTTGAACCGTCTGTGATGCAGACTATCATAGACGGATATTAACTCAAAACCGTCTGTGATAGTTGACTATCACAAACGGTTTGTAGATGAACTGTTTGTGATAGCTGATGTATCACAGACGGTTTGTTCTAAGGAATCGTCTGTGATGATCTCTTCTCTATAAAGTCATCAAGCAGTATATATATATACATTCTGAGTGGTGTTTTGATGTTGGTTGATTTATGCATAGTGGGGAGATGGATGTGGGTTGTGCTAGTGGTAGTGTTTCCACCGTTGCCGCGTTGCACTGAGGTAAACTACTCCCCTCTATTATCTATCCCGTTCCCTCCCCTTTGCTCTGTGATGGTGTTGGTGATGGTATGGATGATACTGCTAGTGTGGCATGAGCCCTTGAGCCCCACTCAAAGTGATTTTTTTGTGGGCTCGGTGAATTGCTCTATGATGAATTGATGTCACAAATGCAATTGGATGTGATATTGTGTATAGATTGTGCCTTGAGCTGTTAGATTACCTGCTGTTATCTATTGTTTCGAGCATGCAATTTATACATTCTGATATACTTGCTGTCATGTAGAAGTTTCAGTCTTGCAGTTTGTTTTTCTGTGATTATTTACAAACTATGGATTCTCTTGCAAATTTTTCGTGTGGTTCACATTGGAATATCTTATAATTAGTATATGAGTATACCCAAAGTGATAAAGGAGTATGTCAAGTTCTTTTAGGTGGTATATCAGAGGTGGGAGTAACCGCACCTGGGAGTAGAAAGTATTAATCCTATATATATAAGATATCGGGAGGAGAGGGAGGAGAGGAGAGGAGGCGGGTACCTTGCAGTAAAAGTGACGACGCACAAGGAAGATGCAAAGACTAAGGCATTCTTCTGTTGCCACGCTGTCGTCTCGAGTTCACCACACCATGTCCTCTTCATCCTAATCCTCCCTTGTGCCTCGCCGCATCCTGCTCTGCGCCGGCCAAGCAAGCATCGCCGCCACCTCCTCGCTTACCACCGTGACGCCGCCGCCACCTCCTCCCTCGGCCTCCCACCTCCTCACCACAATGTGCAATGGCTGGAAATGGGCAGCGCATCGGGGAGGAAAGTCGGCATCAACTTCAACTTCCAAAGGTAAACAATCTATAAGCTCAAAATTTTAATTTCCGAGTAGTAGCAGTAGCAGGTGATGCAATAGGTGGAATTAATGTTTTTGTTTATATGTATGTGAAGAAAAATCGATATTTATTATAAGGTTTAGGATCCCGTCTGCTGATATATATCACTCCCTTTTCGGGTTCCGTTGTAACGCACGGGCACCCTACTAGTATATATATCACAACGTAGGGAGCAGTTACTCCCTATATCGTATCTCACAACGTAAAAAATATCTTACGCAAACGAGGGTATGTACGCGTAGTATACGAGTATATAATACTACCTATGTCGTATTTACACTTTTTTAAGGTGGTAGGTATTTACAAAATACGCAAAAAAAAAAAAAAACTATGAAGTCTCTTGCAAAAATTTTCCGTGTGGTTAACATTGAGGTATGTTATAATTATATATGTGGAATAAAGTACATTGCAATGATATGTACTGTCGATCGATCGAACTGCGGTGCTTCATTTGGCCGGTTTGCACATAGCTGTACTGGCTGCAACAGTGCAAACACTTTGGATGCTTGGGATCACGGGTCCTGGCTAGGCCAGATCAGATGAGTGTGCATGCTTGCATGTATGGTCGTTTCTTTCTTCTTTTCAGAAAAGAAGATGGCAGCCAAACCAAAGATGGACGGATGCCTGCATGGATGCATCTGCTCGCTTTACTTTGCTGGTGTAGTTTCCACCGATCTCACAGCGCAGCTCGACCGGGTCCCCGGCCTCGTGTCTTCTTTGTCAGAAACAATTGGATCATTGCAACATTTGGAGCACCCCTTCTATACGATTCCATGTTAATACTTTAACGGGTTTACTATAATTTCTAAGTTGCCTGATTTTTTTAACTCTAAGATGGTTTTCTTAGCCTTTGGATTAAGCTTTGAGACGTGTGTGCTTTGATTTTAGTTGATCCAAAATATATGTGACTTGAGGCGTATGGAGGGTAAAATTGCAAGATCCATCCATGCAATCTTGAAGAAGGAGGGGGGGGGGGGCATTCGGGCATATCACGTCCTACGCAAATGTGCAATGTCCTTAGTGGCGAATCCAGGATAAAAAATAGAGGGAGAGTTCTACTGTTGAGACTATAGTATAACATAAGTATACCAAAACTACATCTATCGGTCTTTTGTCATTGGAATATCAAATTTATACATAAATAGAAAGATGACAAATTGAAAATGTACAATACAATAAATTTAGTACCTCGCTAATGGATAATGTGCCCCAAATGTCCATTTTTGTAAATCTAAGAAAAATCAAACAACTTGTCAATCACTAATTAAACAAATTGGCTAATCGGCTACTGTCATGATGTTCACTAATCAATTAAACAACAATTTGCTTCAATTCATCAATCACAAATTAAACAACAACTAGTCAACCACCAATTAAACATTTGCATCAATAATCAATTCATGATTCCTCAATCTTCAACTCAAGTCTACCTTCTATTCTACGGTTCTACCTACATTTGCAAATTGCAAGTTGCAACAGCCAACAGACAAGCAAAATGGGGAATTTTTTGGGAGAGAAACAAACTCACACTCACTTACTCACTGCTAGACTACCTCACACTGTCAGCCCTCACCCAGTCGTCCTCAGTCATAGCCTCCAGCCTCCTCATAGCCTCATGGCTCATCGCCACTACTCTCCATGCCCCTTGCTTGCCATGGCCACGCTGCCCTTCGAGCCTTTTGATCGACCACCATTGGCTGCCTCCCTCCCCTCCACACCTGCCGCCGATTCAAGAATCGTCAGCCGCCAAGCGTTGAGCCACCGAGTGACGCCGACCACCTCCCACCGCCAACTGCCTCCCCCTCAGGCCTCAGTGGGTCTCTCTCGATCTCTTGTCTCTCGAAATCTTGAATCTGGATTCTAGGGTTTGAGCGTCTCAGTCTGGCTGAGAGAATGAGCACTGAGCAAGTGAGCAGTGGGCTTATCTATTATTTGGGCCGACAGTCGAAGGGCGTATGGGCATTAAGCCGCATGTGTGGCCCGGGACGGGAAGCCTTTCTTCAACCTCCGAGGGAGACTCGCCAAGACGAACTCGCCGTACCTTTCTTCAACCTCCGACTCGCAATCGCCGCCTCGACAGTGCTCAGTGGGTACTAGGTCTAGAGGTCCGGTTGTGGGGGGTGGGGGTGCTTGAGCACCCACTAACACCCACGTTGGATTCACCCCTGAATGTTATGTCCCTATACTAGACACATACACTCATCATTTAAGCATTGCTCTTCGACATTGCATAGGCCATGGAACATACATTCATTAATGAGCTCCTTGGAGCGCAAAACTTCCACTTGAATGTCAAGATAAATTTTGCGCACAAACATGGCAAGTGTTTAATACTCCTTCCAGTCATAAATAAACATCATTTTATATATTGACATGATCCTCAAAATACAACTTTGGGCACTTTTTTTTGTAATGTAGTTATAACAACCAATGAAATTATAATATTATGAAAATATTTTTCGAGACAAATATGTATATATAATTTTCATGTATCCAATCTAAATATTTTTTTAAAAACATGGATAGCAGAAATTCTCGAAATGACGTGTATTCGCGACCGAAGGGAACACTATATATGCACATTGTTACGTGCTCCAAACCAGATATAAAGGCACGAACCGTGCAAACAGTCCCCTTACGTACTTAGCATTAGGGCATCTTCAATAGTTAGAGATAATCTTGTCTCTAATATATGCTACACCACCTTAAGAGACAACATCTCCAATAATAATTTCTAGCACACTCTCTAACATTTATATTTTATAATTTTTCTTTGAGACGGGCCTACATATCAACTAGAGTAGATTAATGTATCTTGTCTTGTTTCGCGTGCACGACAATCTCTTCAGGAAGAGACAACATGTGTTCTCTCTCCTCCCCCTCTCTCCTCCACGTAGGCTTTTGTTGACGTGACATAGCTAAGAGACGACAATAAATACACTATTGGAGATGCCCTTAGGAGCATGTTTACCTACACTGAGATAGGCGCATACAACGGCGAAAGCCCATTGATTAATCGCGGGCGGATGGGCCACCACGGGCTCGCCGGCGGCCTCATCACTTAGTGGCACTGGGCACATGGGTCCCACCTATCACTGTCACGGGCCGGTAAAACCTGTCAGTGCGCCCAACAAAATCAGCCGTCTCTTACCATTTTTGACTCATTTAGCTTCTTTTTTTTTGAAAAATAACCTCCTTCTCACGAATAAAATGTTAAAAATATCATTTCTACCATATGAAAACGTCGCGGCAAACCATCTACTGTTGATCTAGAGCACGCCAAAATATATGATGACGTTCCAACTGGCAGCAGACGCCTTATCGTACACCTAAATCACGATAGATCACCTACCGCTAACCCAATTTACGGTAGACGTCCTGCACAGCCATGAGTTAGGTTAAAGACAGTTGGCCTATAGCGAGCTCATACTATTTAGGCCACGAAGTAGGTTAAAGGTTAAATCAGCCAAAAACTGCCTACTACTTGCCACCCGAAAAACACAGCACGCTGCACTACTAACTAAGGTCTACTGTGACCTTTACCACCAGTCCACCACCACCTCCCGACGCACCAGAACGCTTCCCCTACACGTTCACTTACACGTGGGTCCGATAGTTTCGGACCCCACCAGTCATGGTGACTAGCTGGGTTGTTGTTGCGAGTGGTGAAGCAGAAGGTGTCAGTGTGGTCAGCTTTAATACGAACCCCGGCTCACTTCCCGGGTCTCTTTACTGTACTGCGTTCCGGTCTCTGTGTGTGAGGAATCCAAAAGAGAAAGGGAAACTAAACAGAACAACTAGGAGGAGGAGGAGGCGCCGTACCGCAGAGGAGACCAACTCCGGCCGGCCGCCGCCGGGGAATGCGGCGGGGAGGAGTGGAGCCGCGGAAGTAGCTACCTACTTGGATCAGGAGTGGAGTGAGGGAGGAGGTGGGAGCTTAGCATACATATATATGCGGGTGTGGAAGGAAGGGGCGGGGTGGTGCTTCTGCTCCGGCGGCGGCGGGGGCCGGTCGGAGCGGGTCAGGGCGGCGATCTTCTCGGCAAAGGCCGCCGCGCTGGCCGCCGTGGGTGGCCACGGCACCGGCCTCCTGATCCACCGCAACCTGCTGCTGACCACCCACGGCAACCTGCCGTCCGCCGCCGCCGCTGAGGACGCCGAGGCGCTTCTCGTCCACGGCCGCCTCGCCGCCCGCCTCGTGCCCCACAGGCGAGCGCTTCTTCCACCTCCTGCTAGCCCGGCCCCTCTAAACTAACTTAAATCACTGCAACTTTTGTGCGCGTTTGCGTCCTTGCGGATTGGGGATTTGTTCGGTTCTCGCAGTGATTATTGCAGAGTGATTAAGCTAAGATCTGCGTGTTCCGCTCGCGTCGCGGCAAGCAAGACCAGTCAGCCGCTGCCGAACGGGGCCCACGCGGCGGCACTGGGCTTTTTTGTCGGTGGTGGTGGGAGAGCTGTTGCTGCTGGTGATGATTAGCCATAATGCGGCTGATTAGGGAGAGGGAATTACTAGTCACTTGTGGGTTTTCTGTTAGGTAGTTGGAGTACGTGCGATCGTCGTTGTAATGATGGTGATCACAAGCTGATTAGTGTAAAGGAAGGAGTGATTGCTTTGTGGAGTTGGAAAGTCTCAGTGCATATACAATGGTACAGACAGCTGCTGTCTATAATAACTTTTCATGTCACATGTAGACCGCACTAAAAACAGCTCATACAATAGGTTGTGATGATACAGTCGGCTATAAAATTGTAGACAACACACAATCTTTTATTGTTTTTCTTGGTTCTGGTGTTACAGTCGGCTATAGGATTGTAGACAACACATTTCTCTCTGTATTCTCTTTCATCCACATTAGCTTAAATTCTACGTGGCAGAGGCTATAGACAGCTGATGTAAGCCCATTATATATGACCTTAATAATCTTGTACTATTCCACAAGCAGTGGTGAAAAGTGCCATTGGTTTCTGGAGTTGGTAGCAAGCACAGATCTTTACTTGGTTTTGAATGGAGCAAAGCACGAGGAACATAAAATTGATTTTTTTTATTAATTAACTTTTTTTGAATTTTATTTTAAAGTTAACATTTGACGCACTTTATTTTCAATTCTGACCTTTTTAGTTACACCACCACCCGTGACAGAAAGTGCTATTTTGGGGACTTATTCTGGCGTGTGACAGTGTTGTTTTGTCACGCTATCACTCGTGGTGTGACCAAAGGGTCAGAATTAGAAATAAAGTGCGCCGGGGTTAACTTTAAAATAAAATTCAAAAAAAGGTTAATTAATAAATAAAAAGTTCCATAAAATTACTGTTATTTTAGCCAATTGTCGAGTTGGTAAAAAATTTGTTTCTTTTCTTCCCTGGAAAGGTTTTTTAGGGACATGACATCCAAGAAAAGTTGTGACACCCACAAGCAATAAGTGGTTCATGGTAAAAAGCAGCAAACTTGGAGTCATGAAAAGTTCAAAGTGTCAAAATTATTCATTTTATGTCATGTCAGATCAGATGAACTTTGTTGCTCAGTCAAAAACCGTTTTTTCTGAAAGTACCTTGTGGTTGTTAGATGTATGCTTTTTGTTTGAATAATTTTTCACTGTCGGCTTCTTAATATTACTGTTTCTAATTCTATCATTACTTACATTCTTCCTGAAATGTTTCTTTGTGCAGATTTTTCATTACCAGCTCGATTCTTGACCTTACAATAGTCGGTCTTGATTCTACAGAGAATGACTCGACTTTGCTGGCTCAGCAACCTCACTATTTGAAAACATGCTTCAAACCAAGCCTAGATCATGGGAGTGTTGTTTACCTGCTGGGGCATACCGGAAAGAAGGAACTGGTGATCGGCGAGGGAAAAGTAGTGATTGGCACAGACAACCTCATAAAGCTGTCGACGGATGGGGTGACATGGTGCCCTGGATCTGCCGGTTTGGATGCCCAAGGGAACTTAGCTTTTATGATCTGTGATCCGATGAAGCTGGCCTCCTCCCCCACCGCAAGGTCATCTTCAGCATCCTCATCCTCATCACATTCGTCGAAGAAGGATCACCCAATGCAATTCGGGGTCCCCATATCTGTGGTTTGCGACTGGTTGTATCAGCATTGGCAGGGCAGCTTGGATGAGGTTAGCAAGCCAAAGTTACCTCTTGTTCGACTGATGTCCAGCAGGAGCGATCACTCAAGCACCTCCTTCACTCGTCGCCATGTGTTCAAGCCTGCAGATGACGAGAATGATGATGCATCGGTTTCTTCACAAGTGACTTCAAAGCCTAAATATCAGCAGGGATCAGGTAGCTCAGCCAATGCAAGGATTTCACATGATGCGAACCCTCTGGTTGATCTACGCACGAACAACGAGCAAGGAATTTCAACTCCAGAAATATACGAGTCACCAAGGCGAAGTTCATGTCAGGGTCACAAGGATGCTGCGCCAATTCAACTCTTGGATATCAACTTCCCACCAAGGGTTCCAAAGACTATCTTTCTACCACTGCCCCTCAAGCAAATGCTTTCTGATGAGAACAATGCAGAGACATCCAAACCTAGAAATCAATCTAGAGATAATGGCTTTCCATCAGGGCTGATATGGCACCGTAATGGTGAGGCTGATTCTAGGGATCCTCCAGTTGTTCCTCTTCAGGAAGATTGCTGCAGTGAGGGGCAGTCGAGCTCGTCACCTGTTGAGCTAATGGAGTATGGAAATCAAGATCAGTTTAGCAGCGAGGAGGAAACAATGTACTCAGCCGAAACCATGGAGAGCAGGAACATTCCAAGCCCCAGGGAGAAGCACGTTGGGAGGAGCCAGAGTTGTGTCGCCTACAGCAGGTGGAGCTCTCCAAGGACCTCGTCAATGCAAAACGGAACCTTGAGGAAGCAGCACACACTCATCCCTGTGCGGAAGACGCACTCTCAGAACACGGCTCTGCCACAGAGGAGTCATGACTATTTAAGCCCAACGGTCTCCTCGGCTATGAAGAAGAGGAACTCCATGGAACAGCAACAGCCCACAAAGCCTCGACGGAGCATTGTTCAGTCGTCTCCAAAACGGATGTTTTGATGGTTTTCTTCTTTCGGTTCTCCAGGAAAAAATTATGGTGCAGCATCAGCAAAGCGGTGCCGAATCGGTGAAAATCTGCTGCTCCGTTGCTTTCTCCTCAGAGCTTCTCTGTAAATCGATGCTCTCTTCCCTGTTCTTTTCTCTCTGGCATTGCGTGTGCAGAATGACTTGGATAAATAAAAGGAAAAAGGAAAAGTTCAACAGAAAAGGTTACAAATCAGATACGGTGAAGGCATCAAGCGTGAGCTGCTGCGAAGTGATGTATTGTCGTATGTAGGCTGTCTGGATATGAAATGATATATCGCCAGTACTGTAGTCTTCTGTTTACCACTTTGAACTAAACATTTCCATAATGATAAATTCTTTTTTGGCCAAAATATGCTGCTTCTATACTTTGATGACTATGATCATTTTGGTTGCTGTTAAGTTGCCAATTATCACATCCTAAACTAAATCAAGATTGAAATAGGTTGAAGGATTGCCTGGCAAGATCCTGCAGATGCCTATGCAGACATGAATGTTGTTAAGATTTAAGAGTATTCTCTCTGTAATGTTGTCTGTGCAAAATCATTGCGATTGGATGGAGTCTATGCTGAACCAACTTCCACCCACATTTCCGTGCAAGAAACTACTATTCCTCTTTTCAGATGCAGTCGCATTTTTGTCTGCCTACTACGCATACGTGTGAAGTGAAACCGTGTTCGACAGATCACTGACAGGCTGACCCCACCAGCAGAGTAGCAATGGGCATTCCTTTGTACGTGTAGCATTTCAATATTTTCGTTGGAGTTTCTCGAAATATTCTGCCTCAGAAAATGCCTGGTCGAAGAAGTTCGGGGCTTATCACCGCACCATTGTCTGACGATGCTTCTCATTCCAGCTCTGATGACGAAGTGACCAGCAGGCAGCAGCTGCGTGCCAGCGTGTCAAATTCTAGACATTGATGAACCGGGAGCTCCCTCAGAATCGTGCGACAGCCAGGCAAGCTCTCTCAGAATTGTACGTGTAGCATTTCAATGTTTATACATGTTCCTGGTCATGACAGGCAGCATCACCCCTCTTCCAGAATAAGATTATGCGGTCTTAAACTAATCCACTTAGCTAAATACAACGCAGAACCCCAGAGACCAGACCATGACTTCGTTAACTAAGTAGGAGCAAATAGAACTTACAGTTTCAAGATGTTATTATAAGCGTTTGGTTAACAAGCTAAAACATGGAATGCTGCAAGTACACAGATCAAAGTCAACTTGACCAATGAATCCAACTAAGCATGCATCTACATTGTCTAAATTTGAGGGTTTTCTATTTTGTCCTCGATATTTTTTCATTGATGTTGATGCCTTTCTGCACATGGAGAGGTTATTGCCACTCTGCCCCACAAGGAACAAGGAATGTGGCACTGCTTAATAGTTTGCAGGAAGGGTGTTTTTTTTACCATTTTCTCAACTTATATGCCAAAAGTGACAAATGGAAGGAATTTTCCCATGTTCATTTCTGAATGATGCATCTCAACATATGTACAGTAGCTTTCAATCTCACAAAGAGAGAACTACACATTTACTTACAGCAGCTAGCACGCTTTCATTACCAGCAATATAAGTTACTGAACATTATGTTAGAGATATATGTATAGTTTGTTATTCCCCATTGTTATGAGGGGTTCTTTGCATATTCACCACCTGTACTTTGTGTATATATACCGGCTCATTGGCCTCATATTGAATACAAGCGCTATTCATAACATGGTATCAGAGCCACGTTTAGGTTAGGGTTAGGGTCTCACCTTCTTGCCGCGCTTTTCTGCCGGCCATTGCCTTGCCGCCCTTCCGTGTCCGTCGCTTCCTCCATCGCCTCGACGCCACACGGTCATCACGCTGCTCGTCGTCTCCTCATTCTTGCCTCGACGCCACCCGGCGGGTCGTCTCCTCCTCGGCGCCACGTAGATCCGGCCGCCTCGACGCTTTCCGTCGTCTCTCGGCCATTCTTGGCTTGTTTTCGGGTCATCTCTTCGCTGACGCTTCGACCGACGCCGGCCTCCGCAACCGGACGGTGCCTCTGTCTCGGCGGCCTCCTTCTTGCTGCTCCTCTGCAAGGTCGCCGCCTGGACCATCTTCGCCGTGCCGCCTGGAGCTTCTTCCGTGCGCCGCCTCCACGCGGTACGACCCGTCCGGGCTCTACAAGCCGCCTCCGACGGTTGCTCTCGATCCTTGCTGAGGACCTCCGGGCTCTGCTGCACAGACGCTCGCTCATGAAGCGTGGCCCTCCGGACTCTCTACCGCCGCCACTTAGGCACCACGCACCAGCCCGTCTTTCGCCAAGCCACACTCGGCGCCGTCGGCCATGCTTTCTCCGACCGGAACATCGCCGGCCACGGCCACTCCGTCCAGCTCCTCCAGCCGCAGGCGTCGCCTCCTCCCGCCGCCATCGAGAAGGCTCGAAACCCTAGGGTTCCCCATCCCTCACGTCTTTGTTATAAGCCCCAAGTTAGCCAAAAAAAAAAAGAGAGGCAAAAAAACTAGCTTAACCGCCGTAGCCGGTATACTTTGTTGAACCGTTGCCTTTTGTCACCGCACAGTCGGCGCCGCCACCAATGGTTGTTCCATCGACCACGATCCTATTCTCGAACGGCTTCTAAGTGGTCTTTTCGATGCCACTCCTCCATGCTCGCCGCCGTCCACCCATCGCTCCACGCTTGAAAGACACCGCCTCCTCCAACGGTGCCACAGTGGTGGTGGCCGCCCATATGGCGGTGGCCGTCCTCATCGCTCCTCTCTGCGACAAGGTCGGTCACATTGAGTCCCAGCATATAAGCGGCGGCATCTTTCACGCCGTTCTTCTACTAGCACCGCACTAGTGCTTTACATCGACGTCTGCGATCGACTCTTCAGCGATTTCTCTCATCGAAAGCGAGATAGCCGACTTCGATGCTTGCTTGGCGCCGGGTTCTCCTCGACGGTTCTGCGGTTTCTATCGACGGCGCTTTGCATCGACTCTTCAGCCAGCTTCTCATCGAGCAAGAGATAGCGGACTTGACGCTTGCTTGCCGCCAGTTCTCCTCAACAGTTCTCACGGCTCACGCTCGACTCTTGCACGCTGCGAAACCACCACCTCCACAATCGAGCACCTCCCGTGGATTCTTGATTCGGAGCATCTTTCCACATGACTCTGATTCTTCCACTCATCCTTCATTACACCCCTTGATTCTCTGTCGGTGTTCTCACCGCGATGGTACCTCTCTTTCATCTCCGTCGAGGACCTCTTAGCAACTCATCTTTTCATGTTCCTCTGTTGCTCATGTTCCTCGCCTTACCATGCGACTTCTTTCTGTTGGGGCAGACATCGATCTTGGTTGTCGAGTCATTCTCGACTCTGACTCTTGTTGTGTTCAGGACCGCCACACGGGAGCTCTGGTTGGTTCTGGCCCTCGGCGTCTTGACTCACAGCGTCTTTGGGAGCTTGACTGGCTTCACCTTCCTTCCGCTGCCACCGTCGCTGCCAGTCTCTCCGCTTCTGCCACTCCGTCTACTGGCTCTTTCCAGCAGTGGCATCACCGTCTTGGCCATCTGTGTGGATCTCGTCTGTCGTCTTTAGTTCGTCGTGGTCTTCGGGATCTGCCTCGAGAGACGTATCTTTAGATTGTCAGGGCTGTAAGTTAGGCAAACAGATTCAGCTTCCTTATCCTCATAGTGAGTCAGTGTCTTAGTGTCCTTTTGATCTTGTTCACTCTGATGTTTGGGGTCCAGCTCCCTTCGTTTCGAAAGGGGGTCATCGATACTATATCATATTTATAGATGATTTCTCTCGCCACACTTGGATATATTTCATGTCTTCTCGTAGTGAGGCCTTGTCTATCTATAAACAGTTTGCCACTATGGTTCGCATTACGCTTCTCCACTCCTATTCGTGTCTTTCATCTCGACTCTGTTTGGCGAGTACCTCTCTCATCACTGCTTGGCTTCCTTGCCGAAAGCAGGCACTCTTCTTCGATTCTCTTGTCACGGTGCTCATGCTCGAATGGTGTTGCCGAGCGCAAGCATCGTCACCTTCTTGAGTCGGCTCGTGCCACGATGATTGCCGCCTATTCCACCTCACTTTTGGGCCGAGGTCGTTTCCATCGCCACCTATCTCGTCAACATACTGACCTTCTTCGCTCTTGAGTATGCAATTCTGTTGAGCGTCTCTGTGGTCTCCTTCGACTACTCGCCTTTCGTCGCTTGGTCGCGTTTGCTCGTTCTCCTTGCCCTCGAGAACGCACCAAACCGACTTTCGATCTGTTGAGTGTGTCTTTACGGGATCTGATCTTGAGCACAAGGGCTATCGGTGCTGGGATCCTGTTGGTCGACGGATGCGGATCTCTCGGGATGTGACTTTCGACGAGTCTCGTCCCTTCTACCCACGTCCTGTCTCTCCTTCGGCTTCCTCTGTGGAGTCTCTGTCTTTTTTGACCTTTCCAGATACACCTATCTCTATCTTGCCCTTGTCCACCCGTCCCACTGAGTCTCCACATATTCCCCCTGTGGCCTCTCCGCCGTTGTCGCCGCCTGCTTCGTCTCCTGCGGCTCCTCAGGCTCCCCCCACTACACTCGTCTACACTCGTCGACCTCGTATTGAGGATCTTCCAGATGAGTCATCCTCTTCTGATGATCCATCTTCCCCTGATGGGTCATCTTCTCCTCGCTACGCTCTCCGCGATCGCCCGATCGCTTGACCTCTGCCTGTTTTGCCTTTTGTTGGCGCAGACTACTGTGAACTTTGTCTCTTCTGGGATCTTGTTACTCACCCCGAGTGGCGAGATGCCATGGCCGAGGAGATTGCGCCTTGAGCGTATTGGTACTTGGGATCTTGTTCCCTTTCCATCTCACTCTCGTCCCATCACGTGTAAGTGGGTCTATAAGATTAAGACTCGCTCTGATGGCTCTCTTGAGCGCTATAAAGCGCGTCTTGTTGCCCGTGGCTTCCAAAGCGAGAGCATGGTCGTGACTACTGACGAGACTTTTGCTCTGTGGCTCACATGACCACCGTCGCGCTCTTCTTTCGGTGGCGTCTGTTCGCCATCGGTCTGCTTCTCGACTTGATGTCAAGAATGCCTTCCTTAATGGCGAGTTGCGTGAGGAGGTCTACATGCATCCGCCACCGGGTATTCTTCTCGAGGGCATGGTCTGTCGCCGTCGCCGCTCTCTATGGCCTTAAGCAAGCCCTCGTGCTTGGTTTGGCGCTTCTCCTCTGTGGTCACTTCTGCCGGGCTTTTCAAATGAGTGATCATGATCCTGCGCTTTTGTCCACACTTCATCTCGTGGTCGGACTCTTCTTCTTACGTATGTTGATGATATGATCATTCACGGAGATGATTCTGAGTACATTGCCTTTGTCAAGGCTCGTCTTAGTGAGCGAGTTCCTTATGTCGGATCTTGGTCCTCTTCGTTACTTCCTTGGGATTGAGGTTACTTCCACTCGGATGGTTTAGATGTCCCAAGAGAAGTATATTCAGATCTTCTTGATCGCGCCTCTCTCATCGATCAACAGATCTTGTTGAGACTCCCATGGAGCTCAATGTTCACCTCCGACCCTCGATGGCGAGCCTCTTTACGATCCGGCTTCGCTATCGTCATCTTGTTAGGAGTCTTGTCTACCTTCTTTGTCACTCGTCCGGATATCTCTTATTCATTCACATTTTGAGTCGATTCGTTTCGCTCCCACCCAGTCCACTCTGACCACCTTCTTGAGTTCTGCGATACCTTCGTGGAACTATCTCTCGTCGTCTCTTCTTTCCACGCTCATTTCGTTCTGACTTGAGCTTATTCGGATGCTACTTGGGCGGCGATCCTCCGATCGCCGGTCTATCTCTGCTTACTGTGTTTTTCTTGGTGGTTCTCTCATTGCCTGGAAGACGAAGAAATAGACTGCAGTGTCCCGTTCGAGTGCAGAGGCTGAGTTGCGAGCTATGGCTCTCTTGACAAAGAGATTACTTGCTACGGTGGTTACTTGAGGATTTTGGTGTTTACATCACTACACCGACTCCTCTCTTGTCGACAAGACAGTGCTATCAAGATGTTGCGTGATCCCGTGAAGCATGAGCTCACCAAGCATATTGGTGTTGATGCTTCCTTCATGAGGTCTTGTGTGCATGATCAGGTGATTACTCTCCAGTATGTGCCTTCGGAGCTTCAGATAGCGGATTTCTTCACGAAGGCCCAGACTCGAGAACAGCACGGCTTCTACCTCTCCAAACTCAGTGTTGTTGATCCACCATGAGTTTGAGGGGGGTGTTAGAGATATATGTATAGTTTGTTATTCCCCATTGTTATGAGGGGTTCTTTGCATATCCACCACTTGTACTTTGTGTATATATACCGGTCCATTGGCCTCATATTGAATACAAGCGCTATTCATAACACATTACAGCAGCTAAGTGTAGACATAGATGGTTTACAGGCTATTTCCAAGCGAGGAAAAATGAAAGGATGAATTCAAGCTGAAACTGAGACATAAGCAAGAAGGTAAAAAGAAGGAATTCAATCTGAGATGGCATACTCACTTTTGCAGCCTACTTACAGCTGTTCCAAGAACGTGCAAGTGCAAACTAGTTAGTGTAAGGTCAAAAGTCACTTCACAATCATGGCAAAAAACTGTCTATCATTCTCTATAGAACGAGGCTGGATGCAAGAGAGGCAACAAGGAGAGTGATGGTCTGATGGATGTAATAAGATGCGAGTTCAAGCACTTATACTCATAATTCAATAGTCAAAGATGGGGTGAAAAGCGGTGTGTCGATGACTACTGAAAGATTGGCACATGAGCTATCTCGTGGTATATAACTCAACATCACCTATGAACAGCACAAGCAGTAACGAAAGGTTTTTGGTATTTTCATACCTGTTGTTATATAACTCAAAACGGCCCAACATACTCAAAACCAACACAAAAATATGGAAAGACACAAACTCGTGTGTATGCAGTGTTTGCATTAGGAGTTGCATTACTACACGGCTGAATGTGTGAAACAGATAAGAATCAAAGCCAATGAATTGAGCACACAGTTTGATAACATAGTTTCAAATAAACAATAGAATCTGCTTAGCTAACTTAGGAACATGGACTGCCTATGATGCATGTGTATGTGCATTTACTTTTACATTTTTCACAAGTAGAACTTCAATGTCCAGGCATGAAACTACAAAGGAAAAATAAAAGGTACAATAAAGTTAATTAAATAGTGTGAAGCAGAATTAAATGCTTGATGATAAATATTCTTTGTTAGCGATGAAATAAATATTCCATCAATTGACGAAAACCAGTGTAATGCTAATTTGAGAACCTATTGATGTTGATTGTCGAAGTCACAAAAGATGACACCAACTACAAGATAAAAAGCCTTGCTTGAAAGTTAAAAGAACAGTCAATATGTCAAGTTACAGAAAACAGGTAAACTTGTAGATTGCAAAATGAAATCAAAAATTAAACATAGGGTCTAGTGAAAAATGTACAGGGTAATATGGTATCAATGTCACTTTTCTTAACAAATTACCAAGCAACACATCTTCACAAGCTGGGTAAGAGTCGAATAGCAGTGGATTGACCAGACATAAAAGCACACTAATAATATCTGCATGCATGTATAAATGGTTAATATGAAGAAGATGACCTCCTAAATGTCCTACATAATTCAAATTTACTGAAGCGGTGAAAAGAACATGGTTTTCAGAGCAGATCATTCTATGGCTGGGGCACATATATTTCACAGTCTGTAATCAAGATACACATACGCAGATCTGTGAGATTGATTCTAACAAGAAGACAAGATATGCACATACATATGAATGTTCCTGTCAACTTTCCAAGAAAAAATACATTATTTTCAAAAAGAGAAAATTGCACTGTAGATCTCTGATCTTGCGAGGTCGTACCACTTAACTCTCTGAACTTGCATTTTACTTTTTCAGCTCTCTGAACTTGCGAAGTTGTACCACTTAACTCTCTGAACTTACATTTTACTTTCTCAACCCTTTGAACTTGCGAGGTTGTGCCATCTAGCTCCCTGAACTTGCGTTGAAGCGAAGTTCAACGGATGCGATGCCGGCGACTTCGTCCCCTCCGAGTCTGGTGGACAAAAACGGATTCTTCGTGCCTGGGAACGCATTGTGCTCGCGTCTTCGCGGGAGCTCCACCGTCGCAGCTTGCCGCCGCCCTCACCCTTGTCTCCTTTGAGTCGGTCTTGAGAGAGAGAAGTACATTCTCGGTGCGAGGCGAGACACAAGACTTCTAAGGCGGCGGTGGCAAGTCATGACAAGGAGCTCCGGTGAAGACACGAGCACGGTGTGTTCTTGGGCCTGAAAAATCCGTTTTTGTCGGCGTGAGATGACGGAGACGATGGACACGGCCGAAATGGGGCGGCGACAAGTCCACCAAACTCAGAGGGGACGAAGTCGCCGGCATCGCATCCGACGAACTTAGCTTCAACGCAAGGTTATTAAGTCGGTAAGTCGGCACTACCCTCCTAGTGACCGACTTGCCGACTAGTCGACAGGTACTATACACAACACACACACAGCCAACACAACACACAGCGCACACACACAGCCAACACAACACACCACATAGCCACACACACAGCACAACACACACAGCCACACACCCCACACCACTACACACACACGGCACATCACACCACATCCACACACCACGCAGCCACCACACACACACCACATCCAGTCATCCACACACACCACGCGGGAGCATAGGAGGGCGATGGGGAGAGGGAGCACAACCACACACACCACGCAGGAGCAGAGGAGGGCGATGGCGATGGCGATGGGGAAAGGCAAAGGCACTCGGCGCAGATCTGGAGGGGAGGCGCAGATCTGGAGAGGAGGCGCAACGACGAGGCAGAGGTTCAAGGCGTCGAGGAGGATGGTCGGGCGTTGCTGGACCCAGGATGAAGACAAGGCTGCTCCGGCAGCGCAGATCCGGAGGAGGCGCGACGCGCAGATCTGGAGGAGAGGCGCAACGACGAGGCAGAGGTGCTCCGGCGGCACAGATCCGGAGGAGGCGCGACGATGGACAAGGCGGAGGAGCTCCGGCGACGCAGATCCGGAGGAAGCTCCGACGGCCAGAGAAGGCGCGACGATGCAGTCACGTGTGAAGGTGAGCCCCCGACTGCCCTCACTCCCTCTTGCCTCTTTGCCATCGCCTCGGCAGTAAGACCCTACGTCCCAAATTCGCGCCAAGTCGAGTCGGTACCTCCAGTCGATCGTTCTCCGGCGACTCGACGACTTGATAACCATGCTTCAACGTAGATTCAGAGAGTTAAGTGGCACAACCTCCCAAGTTCAAGGGGCTGAGAGAGTAAAATATAAGTTCAGGATGCTAAGTGACACAACCTCACAAGTTTAGAGATCTACAATGTAATTCTCTCTTTCAAAAACAACAAAAATACAGCATAAAAAAAGATAATTTATCTGGTCAATCTAATCACTCTGAAAATAGTTGGCCTGATTTGATGTGTTTTCACCTTCCAGGACAACGATTGAGACATAACAGAAACCATCCATTAAAAGGCACTGAATCTCTGCACTAAAAAACTAGCAGCTACAAACTATTAAGACAGCATACTAGTCACACATCCATGTAAGCAAACAAAGAAAATTAAACCCCACAGATAGAGTTCAGCGATGCCGCAAACAAAACCCTAGTACCAATTTCCAAATCAACTTTTTTTTTCTCTTGATCGATTCCAATGTAGCAACTACACCATATAGTAATTATCACAGCAAAATAACTAGAAACAATAACAATTGCCACTTAACTAAGCATTAGTGCGGAACTCATATATCCTTCCCTATCCCACCCTCACTCAACTCTCACTATTACTCTCATTCTCACTAACAAACGCTATCCCGCGCAAGAAGCAAACCAGGACAGCAGCACCTCAGAGGTTGCAGCCGAGGCAATCGCAGGACTTGGGGGTGAAGGAGCAGAACCCAAAGGGCCGGTTGGGGATGTTGCAGTTGATGGCGTAGCAGCAGGGGGAGAGCACGCAGACCCCCCTGGACCCGCCGCAGCAGGTGCAGGGAGCGCAGAGCTGGAAGCTGCCGAGCCGCCTCCGCGTCTCGTTGAGGACCATGGCGCTGAACCCGGCCGCCGGGGCCATCGGCACCATGCGCGCCGCCGGCTCGGGCGGCGCATCCGCATCAGAATCCGCGCCCGGAACCTGCGCGAGGCAATGTCAGAATTGCAAAGAAACTGAGCAAGATTAGGGGAATTGGGAGGGTGAGGAAGACGCTTACCTGGGAGCAATTCGAGGTCACGGCCAAGAAGAGAAGCAGGAGGAGGAAGAGGCGACTGGGTGTGGGAGTGGGCATTCTTGCTTGCTTGCTTGCGATTTTGGCTTGGCTTGTGATGGTGGTGGCGGTGAGTGCAGTAGCAGTAGGTGGGTGGGTAGGTGGGTGGGGGAGCTGTGGTGGAAATGGGGAGGCCGGGAGGGGAAGGGAAGGGGGGAGTTTGAAGGAGATGGAAATGGGGAGGGGAGGGATCAAGAGGGGGAGACTGGGAAAGCAAGTGAAGTGAGTGAGTGATCAACGGCTGAAGGGTGAAATGAAAGGAAGAAAAGAAAGGCTCTCTTTTCCGGGGAAAGGGAGGGGACAACTTTGGAGATTTGGGAGAAAAGCGCACCAGCTGTCGTCATGGGGGTATTTCTGTGTCTCTTCTCTTCATTGGGAAATCTCAAATCGCTCGTCGAATTCAGCAACGGGGTTGAGGGAGAGCATCAGAGCATGCATGCAATGGGGTGTGCAATTCATGCAGGTTTCGTGGTAAATGGATTAATCCACCGGGTGCAGGAGACGGGGCTCTCCTGGACAGTATATTTGCTCTCCGTGGAGAAATCTGTCAGGTGCGTGATTCCAATATCCATGTCCGATCCTGACAATCTTCTGTTGGATGAATCCGGTTACAGGGAGATCTTGCGAGGATTCAGGCGCACTGCCAGGCCTCGCTATGGAAGATCACCCAACCTTATCTGGACGATCACCGGATCAAGGCTGCAAAAACAAAATCATGGGAGAGATGTTCCATCGAACCAGTGAATGGGATATCGTCTAGTAGGCTTCTATTGGTATAAAATACTATATCATCAGTTAATTATTATTATTATTACTTGTGTGTGAACAAAATACAGAGCCCTTGTGCAGAGGTTACTGATGTGCTACAGTTTTGACAGACAACTAGGAGTGACAGTGGTGAGACGCGGGTGTGTATACTAACGAAATTTTCGCATAAACCGGCCACCTTTGAGAGTGACATACCATAGTTTTGAGGCAGGTATTTATGCTTTGCCACAAAAAAATGCGGTTGGACCGGGCTCGGCGCCTTACCATGTCCACGTTAATTTCGATTGTTGGAGGGAAGCTGCTTGCTTACCTCAGAAACTTTCTGAGCGAAATAATGATGGTGATGTGACAGCCGAATTCAGGTGCACTTTTGTTCTTCGTTTTACCTTCATGTGTTTGAGGCCTTGTGGATGTGGGTAGCGGGCTGCAGGATCTGCAGTAAATCACTTTTCAAGAGTTTTTATCTTGCTGTACTAGAGCAACATCCATTGCAGCTAATTAAAATAAACCCTCCCAGCGATAGCTAAATGATAACTCAATACCTACTAATTGATATTATAGCTTTAGCTTACAACACCTGAAAATGCAGGTTACAAATAATTCATGCAATGATGCATCTGGGATTGCAGGGCAAAAGATCACCTGCAGTTATTCCACAGCATTTCTTACCTCGCCACATGTCAGGAACCTTAGATGCAGCAATGTCAATAGTGCAGGAACCCTGAAAACTGGAGATCTGCATTTAACATTATTCCGGTTGCAAATGGCTTTTCCAAATATCTGAATTAACAAAAAAAAAAAGATAACTGTACATCTCCGGTAACAACTCAATTTACAGAACTTGATTCCGAGGAGTTAGGAGAAACATTCACAGCGCCTGGCACGGCGTGCGATGGATTTTATACATCAAGGTCGGTCAATTGTGAAGACGCCTAGGATGTGTACGCAGATCCAGACGGGGATTCCAGGAGATGCCGAACCATAGGTACATTAGTTGGAGTAGAGGCAGAGGCAGAGAAGCCGTATGCGTAGACTCCCATTGGAGTAGCCATTGGATGGTCAAATTTGCAATTTACGCCGAACTTGCAGATGCCATAACGAGAATAGAATTTGCACAGTTCTTCTCCCTGAAAATATCAAAACAGAATTGTCATAATCAACGAGTACCCAACATGTGTACTAGGAAGAGCCAAAGATGAACTGTTCGAGGAAGTGCAACAAAAATATCAGGTAAGCATAATGCGCCTTTTCTTAATTAGCAGAACTCAGACTAAGCACTGTCCGTTCGACAGCTAAATATGGAGTCCTAACAAATCTATAACTGAACATAGGTACTTCGTAGCTGCCCAGTCAGCTCGGCGTCTTATAACAATGCTCTAATTGGTAAACTGAATTCAGAAAGTGGCCTTTGCCTACTATAGTGGGATTATCTGCTGTGACTTCAACATTTGAGCTTTCATGATAGAACAGAGTGTAACCAAGACAAGTATGGTTACAGAATTCCTTGAATCTGCGGGATTTAGCTTCTTTAGCAAATTAACATGCAGTACATTTGTTGCTTGGAGAATATATTGATCATCAAGATCAGGAATTAGACCATTGCAGAATGAATCACCTAATTGAGAAACAGGGCAATATATGAAATATCCTCCTTTTCATTTATCATGATTCTGCATCTTTATACACATACAACACATCTTTGGTTCTACAATTCATCCTAATCTCAGCGACAGAATGTGGAAATGATGTGTAAATCAACAGCCCAAACAAGGCGTTCCTATCAGGGTCTACTCTCTCCCACAAAGGGTGAAATGGAACATAAATCTGTTAGATATGTATATAGTCTAGGGTATTCTTTGCATATTTGCAACCATGTACATGTTATATATTGGCCCTTTGGAATAGATCAAGCCTCATTCCAACATGGTATGAGAGCAAAGTTAGGGTTAGGGTTTGCCGCCGCCACCCTTCTCGTGCCCTCCTCTATCCCATCCACTGCTGCCTCCCCTCCTCTGTCACCGGATTCGCTCTACCGCCAAATTCCCGCGTGCCGTCGCCCACATCCGCACGCCGTCGCCGGATCCTGCCGCCGAGGTCTCCCCCGTCGCCGGATCCGGGTCGTCCATCGCTAGCCCCGAGCTCCTTCGCTTCCCTATCACCGGACCCGAACGAATCTCCTGCTGCCGCAACTACTGGGCTTCGCCCACGGCTGCTCCACTCCGGTCAACCTCCTCTCGACGCTGCTCGCCGCCAGACGCTGTCGACGTTGTCCCGATGCCACCATTGCGGACCTCCGCCGCTTCTGCTCACAAAGCGAGAGCAAAGCAAAGGCCGCTCAGGTGCTTCACTGGAACCGACGGCTCCAGCTCCACACCGGCTCCACCGATCTACTCGGAGCCGACGGGCTTCTGCTTCGGCTTCGCTAAGCCAGCGGTTTTTGCTCCGGCTTCCCTCTGCTCTGGCTTCTCTGATAAAAAAAAAGTCAAGTCATCACCGATGGCTTCTACCGGAGACTCCTTCGTCGCCCCGCTCCCCCAGTTCGTTTCAACTAGACGAACTTCTGGGAGTGAGTTGTTCACCTGAGGATTCACCTCAACAGCCAGCGTCTCTGGGGTCATCTCACCGGCGAACACCCCTATCCACCTTGCCCTACACTGCATGTTCTGCCTGCTCTCCCTGCTGGTGCAGATCATGCGGCTCAGGAGGTCGCCAATGCTGCACTGGAGGAGGCTTTGGGGCTCTACCAGTCTGAGCTGCACGCCTACGAGCGATAGCAGGATGCCAAGGCTCGTGTTACCGCCATCCTGGTGGGTAGCATGTCCGTGGCCATCTCCATGGATATGGCGGAGCTGCCGATGACACAGTTTATGTGGGAGCGCCTCTGAGCTCACTACCAGCCGACGAGTGATGCTATGTACCTCTCAATCGTGCACCAGGCGCATTCTCTTCAGCAGCTCGATGCCACCATGAATGACTTCTACCAGCAGATGTCTGAGGTGTGGCGTCAGCTTGGCTCTCTGGGGCCGGATGTCTGCCGGACCTGTCCCTGTTGTGTGCAGCTCCGTGCTCATCAGGAGACTCACCGTCTCTACGACTTCCTAACACGTCTTCGGCCTGAGTTCGAGACTGTGCGTGCTCAACTCCTGACTCGCCACCCGCACCCAAGCTTGGTGGAGGCTCTCACAGGTGTGCGTGCTGAGGAGACTCGTCACCGTGGCACGGCCCAGATGCAGGTTGTCTTGTCTCCTTCAACACCTACTTCTTCGCCTGTGTCTTGGCGCGGCGATGTGGTACCTCCCTAGCTCTCGGCCAGCACCATGGTTCTTTGCCTCTACTACGGGTTTCCATTGCACCTATTGCCAGCGTGACGGCCACGGGTATGAGGACTGCTACAAGCAGAGGAGGGATCAGGGTCGTCTGGGTGGACATCCTCCGAAGGGTTCTGGAGGTTCCTCCCACTCAGGAGTTGGCGCCTCTCACTAGGGCTCCTCCGGTGACGCCACATAGCAACTGCTCTCACTGCTCCAGCGCCTTGGTGTCGGCTCGTCCTCAGACTCCTCGGGTTTTGCTTGTCTGGCTCTTGCTTCTCAGCAATCTTCCTCGCCTCCGCCTCCTCCCTCGTCAGGTATCTTGTCTCCGTGGATCTTGGACTCTGGTGCTTCCTTTCACATGACACCAGATTCTACCCACCTTTCCGTGTGTTCCACAGTTTTCCCTTCTACTGTCCAAACTACAGATGGTACCTCTTCTTGTTGCAGGCCGAGGCACCTTTTCCACTTCTTTTCATGGTCCTACAGTCTCTCATGTTCCTCAGCTTACTATGCAACTTATGTCGGCTGGTCAGATCACTGATCACGACTGTCGGGTTATTCTGGAGTCTGACTCTTGTTGTGTTCAGGACCGCCACACGGAAACTCTGCTTGGTACTGGCCCTCGGCGTCGTGATTCGCAACATCTTTGGGAGCACGACTGGCTTCATCTTCCTTCCGTTGTCTCCACCAGCCAGTCAGCCACTACCCTTTCGTCTAGTCTTGTCGCGTCCTCGACTACCTCCTTCGCTCAGTGGCATCATCGCCTCGGTCATCTCTGTGTCTCGCGTCCATCGTCACTAGCAGGTCGTGGTGTTCTTAGGTCTGTTTTTAGGGACACCTCTTTACATTGTATGGGTTGCAAAATTGGCAAGCAGCTGCAGCTCCCCTATCCCTCTAGTGATTCTATTTCTACTCGTCCTTTTGATCTTGTTTATTATGATGTTTGGGGTCCGGCTCCCTTCATTTCGAAAGGGGGTCGTCATACTTGGATTTACTTCATGTCCTCTCGCGGTCAAGTTCTCTCTATTTACCAGATGTTCGCCGCCATGATTCGCACTCAGTTTGATTCGGTCATTTGTGTGTTTCATGCTGACTCTGCTGGTGAGTATCTTTCTGCTGTTTTGCGTCATTTTCTTGCTGGGCAGGGTACTCTTATCCTGGTGCTGACGCTAAGAACGGTGTCTCTGAGCGTAATCATCGTCACTTGCTTGAGACCGCTTGCGCTCTCATGCTTGCCTCTTCTGTTCCCCCACTTCTGGGCTGAGGCTGTTTCCACTGATGTTTTTCTCATCAACATGCAGCATTCCACTGCTCTCCAGGGTTCTACTCCTGTCAAGCGCCTCTATGGTCGAGCTCCAGAGTACAGTCATCTTCGTAGTCTCGGCTGTGTCTGCTTCGTCCTTCTTCCACCTCGCGAGGGAACCAAACTATCTGCTCAATCAGTTGAGTGTGTTTTCTTTGGCTACAATCTTGAGCATAAGGGTTATCGTTGCTATGATCCTGTTGCTCGCCGAATGAGGATCTCTCGAGATGTCACTTTCGACGAGTCCCGACCTTACTACCTTCGTTCCCCCACAGTCCGGTCAGATTCTCTTGTTGAGTCGATCTCCTTTCTGACTCTTCGCCTTCCACTACTGTTCGCTTCCTCCTTCACCTTCTTCGCCTCCCTCTCCTCCGGCTGCACCTGTTCCACCTCTGCCGGAGTTTCCTTCCCACTCGTTTGTTGAGGTTCCACCTTTTCCTCTACACTACTCTCGTTGTCCTCGGGCTACTCCTCCCGTTGAGCCTCCATCTTTGCTAGGCCCTGTTCCCATCTCTTCTTCTCCGTCCTTGCTGAGTCCCGCTCCGTCTTCTCCCAGATACAATATTCGTGATCATCCATGGTTATTAAGGCGGTAAGGCGAGGCTAGGCGACCCACCCCCTCACACCTTTTAAGCGCTAAGGCGCGAGGCGAGGCGACGCCTTACACACTCTTAAGGCGCTACAGGTGGAGGAAGATCCAGAGGTGTGGAAGAAGAAGAGCAGAACAAAAGAGAAGATAAAGCAAAAAAGAAAAAGAAAAAAAACTAACCTCAAGTCCAGCAGCCCATCACGTATTCAGGCCCAGGCCCAAGCTGTGCACGCGTGACTTCTCAACCCTCTATATATCAAAGCCTAAAGACCGTCCTCTCTTTCGCATCCCCGGCGGCGCATCCTCTTCTCCTCTTCTGTCCTCCTCCCCTTCCCTACCCGTGGCGGTCAGATCCTCGCCTCTCCCGTCCTCCTCCCTTCCCTACCCGTGGCCTTGATCCTCGCCGAGAGCTCTCCTCAGGGAGGTTGGGAGAGAGGAGGCCTCGCTCTTCCGATGCACCGCCAGCCTCACTACTCTGCTAACCCTTCTGCCGGCTCGGCTCGACGTCGCTTCGAAGCTCTCACTTGGGATCCGGCGCAGACGGGCCTCCTCTGCTCCGCCTCACTTGGATCGCTCTCCAACGCCAGCATGGGCGACGGCAACAGCAACAAAGCGACGAGCGACAACAAGGCGAGGCGATGCCTTGGTCTCCGGCGTATACCACCGCTTAGGCGACGCCTTAATAACCATGCGATCGTCACATCATAGGGCCGCTGGCCTTCTGGTTTTGGTACCATTGCTCGCCGAGCCTCTGACCTCTTGTGAGGTTTCTTGCTTTGCCCCGAGCGGCGACTTGCGATATCTGAGAAATTGTTTGCTTTGGGCAAGATCGGTACTTGGGATCTTGTTCCCCTACCTGCGCGTCACTCTCATCACGTGCAAGTGGGTGTACAAGATCAAAACCCGCTCAGATGGTTCCCTTGAGCGCTACAAGGTTCGTCTTGTAGTGTGTGGTTTTCAGCAGGAACATGGTCGTGACTACGATGAGACATTCGCTCATGTTGCTCACACGACCACTGTTCGCACTCTCCTTGTTGTGGCATTTGTTCGACAGTGGCTCATCTCTCAGTTGGGCGTTAATGGAAGAAGGATCGATAAAACAGCAGTGGAGAAGGGTTGACAAATAACTTACCGGGCGTAGTGGAAGACCCATTGGACTTAAGACACAGTCTGGAGGAGGCAGTGATCGGACCTGGGGATGATGGAACTTGCACACTGCACCAAATTTACAATCTCCAGTCTTCATGTAGTAATGGCATTCTGGTTGATCAGGTCTCTCAGGAAATACATTCTCTCTCTGCAGTGCGTACTGAGGTACAGGGTACGAACTGGATCTGTAGGGTGATAACATTCCCTGATTGCCTGCACTGGCTTCACCTTGTTGAGAAGTTCCATAGGTTTGTTGAGCCCCTGGTGACTGCAGTCGACTTTCAGAAGATGAAACAGGTAGCATTTGGCCCTTAAGAGGTAAGCAAAATCACAAATATCAACACTAAATAGACTCCAACAATTGATGTAATCATGTAAGAGTTGGTTTTGATGTCATAGTTACAAAATAGAGAAACTGGGTCATTAAAAGATAATAGACCAAGATGCATATTACATAGTTTCCAAAGATGTACATAGAAATGATTCATTTGTGGAGGAACTCATTTCTTTCCTTTAAGCAAATCATTTTGTACTACATTGTTATGGGAGTAGGAGTTCAAACCGCAACGTAATGCAAGCATAGACAGGCTATATAAACAGAGCCATGACACACGAATGTAATTCAAAGGTTACACTTGCAGAAATCCAAATAAGTGCAAAACACAAGTTAAAGTTGATAGTGTCACATTTTACACTTAACTTGTACTTCTTTTCCCCCTGTTGGTCTAGCAAATTAACATAGCAATAAGATAAATGCTAATAATTTCATGTGAAAAATTCATTATGCTGCATGACTATGAGAGGAAATTATCTTACAGGATATGAGTTCCAGCTTGGTACTTGAACAAGACCCTGTGGTACAATCACTGGTGCATAGTTTGAAGGACTTTGCCATCTAGGGCTTGGAATAAAAGAACCTCTTGGAAAAGTCCAGCTTGCTATAGTTCCAGTATAGGAATGTGGACCAGCGCTTGCAGAGGTATGTACAGAAGGATAAATAGGAGAACCACGTGAAGAAGCCACCGCATTGAAAAGTTCTGGATGGTGAAATTTACATGTATTCCCATATTTACACTGTCCTGTTTTTAAGTAATATGCACACTCCTTTTCATTCTACAACAGCAAAATAGACTTCAGTTCAGTATATCAAATGGAAAAAGGTAGAAAAAGGGCGGACAAATGATATACTGCAAACAGTAAACTACAAACCGGTCGGAGTGGGTATCCTAATGTGTTTAGTTGCACCCTCCCTGCGATTCCTGCCTTTTCTCTGGGATGGTGGAATTTGCATGTAGGCCCAAACTTGCATGTTCCAGTCTTCAGGTAGTACTAAATGAAAAACAGAGAAATTATTTCAGTTCAACACTTGTCAAACATGACATAAGACTACCACCGGCGGATTCCAAGATGTACAATCTAAAAACATGTCAAGACAAACAGAAAATTGCCAGTTTTTTTACACAAAAGGACATTCTGAGAGTGTGGTATTATCATTCTGAAGCTAATCATCTAGCAGTTCTTTCCTTGCTGTATGAGTACTTTTACCAATGCTTGTAAATATTGTCTGGTTTCTGTTGTCACGTGATAATCAGTTCTTATAGCAAAACAACGAAGAAAGAACTAAGAGAATTGCTAAGTGCTCATATGAACTTCAATGTTTTGTCAACCTATACGAGTGCATTAACCAAATTTAACACCCTGTTTCTCCATAGGTTTTCTCTAAGCATAAGTTAACCAGATAAGCGATTGCTTCTCGCAGTATTGCATAAGCAGAACTCAAGCCACATATGACTTTGTTAACCATTGTTAACTGTTAACCAATACACCATTGCCTGAATCCATGTAAAACTCATAACTAAACCATACTTCTGAATGACAGAAGAGTTAATAACCATAATTACCTGACATTCTGGTTGTCCCACCCTCTCAGGATATTCTCCTTTCATTCTGGCAGAGGCAATAGCCTAACATTAAACAGATCCAATCTAACTTGAGAACAAAAATATGAGATATGAAGTAAAGAAACAACAATTAGTGTGTAAAGATATAATTTTACACAAAACTGGCAGTCACTACAGTAATGCATCACTAAACAACAAGAAGGATCTGCAGCCCGCAGGTGACAATTATCCAAAAGAAATGCAGCATGCTGGTGACAATTATGAATTATCCAAAAGAAAAGAGGTTTTGTATCTATTATGAGTTATGACACATGAATAACATATAGCAAACTATCAAATGCAAATGGCGAGTTTTATATGAAAACCTGGTAGACAGCTAAACTTGTTCCATTGCATATTTTTTCCTAGTTTAGTCTATTCTTGGAAATTTGACAGTAGCTGTTACTTATGTTTAGAAGATTAGATTACCATTCTGAATGAAAAGAATGAACAGACTGGGAAGCATGAAGCATCAGGCCTCAGGTGGGAATTAACCCAAATTTTACCTCAACACGACCAGATAGAAGCATGAGTCACAAGGGAAAATAGCAACATTGGCAGTCATCAAGTTAAATCATTTTATCAGCATGCTGATGCTGGGATCTTCATGTGCCTCCAAATGAGAGTAATTAAATATCTAAAGGTGGTCATATAAACAAATCATGATAGGTGTTTTTCATACATTACTTATTGCATTTCATTCCATGGTGCAATGGAAACAAATCAATGCAAGATGCTTCTCTTCCAATTGCAAATGCATTTTAACAGTGCTGCTTATGTACATGAGAGAAGAACATATTGGATAATATGTAAAATGTAACCCTGACGATTACTTCCTGACTGAGACTGCCCAGTGATCAGTGTGACACAAAACAATATGGCATCATAACAGCAGTTGGGAAAGTAATTATTCACCAGATTCCTATCCGGAGGGTGATTGAACCTGCAGCTCATGCCGAACCTACACAATCCAGTCCTGAGGTAGTAAGTGCAGTCCGGTTCCCCCGGCCGCTCAGGATATGCCCCAGGTTGCACAGTGGCACCGCTGCTCATGGCCATCTGCTGCCACATCCCATCTGCAACCAACATTGCACACACAGTCAGAACTTAACAAAAAACCATTAACCACCACAATTAATAAAAACTGAGATCAAAAAATCTGCAATGTAAAATTAACACCTGAGCTACCAAACTGTCCACATTTTACTAGCAACAGCATACACACGACACATAGCATCGGACACCGCTTAATTCACAAATAGCTCACTGTGGTTGGAACAAAATACTACAAAAGCGTCGACTAATTATATATGCGTCACAAAGTAGAGTAAAAATACAAAACATGGAAACTAATCAACACATCACCGTCTAGCACAATAAACACCCCGCAAAAACCCAAATTCCACGACCACACGAAGAGCTCTCCACTATACAAAACAATAGCTTTCCATAGAATGAAATTCGACAGGATTAGTACTCCGTGATCCATATGAGAAAACTAGAGGAGCAGCCACTGATTCCACGGGAAATTACGAAAAAATAAGCACCCGAGCTAACCTACGCGGCGGAATTAAGCGTCCGAAACCCCAATTCCCCCAAACATCCCGACCGCTAGCGCGCGAGCGGGGAGAACCGCGGAAAACCCTAACCTTCATAGAGAGCGGCGGGGTCGGGGGAGGGTGTGTCGGTGGCCGTGGTGGCGGGGGGTGGGGGAGGAGGCGAGGGGGCGGCGGCAGAGGCCGTCACCGTCACCACCGCGGGAGCGGAGGCCCTTCCGGCGTCGTCCATCGGCGGCGAGGGGCGGCTTCCATCACGCTATAGCGGCGGCGGGAGCTGCCATTCGGAGCTCCGGCGAGGGGAGTAGCGAGCGACCGGTGCGCTTTGCCTGCCCTGTCCTTTGTATTTATTTCTCGCTCTCTCCCCTCTTTTTGGTGCGCGGCTTGCTACGTGCACTCACGCGTTGCGATGGTGGCACGCGCTTTGCTTGTGTAGGACACTAGGATGGTCTCGAAGTATATTTGTTCCAGGATTAAGTATATTATTGTACTCTAACTCTGGTCTTGTTTAATTTTCATTCATGAACTGTAATACCGGGTAAAACATATTCTCGAACTGTCAATATCGCGCAAAAGATACCCTTCATTCGTTTTAGAGCAGTTTTGACCGGTGTTTGACCCACGTGGCGTGTCTAGTCAAATCAAAAAGAACAAAATTGAAAGTAGCAAAACTTCGAAGGGGCAAATTGCCAAACTACCAGCTACAACCAATGCCCTCCAATCCCCAAATTTCGAGCCCGACGCTGTGCTTCTTCCTTATCCCCAAATTTCTTCCTCTCCCTCCTTCCTTAACTCCGGTGTCAGCGAGGCCGAAGCAAGACTCGCCGCACGCCACCGCATCCCCTGCTTCTTCATTCCTCAGCCCCGACACCACACTACCTCCTCTCCCCTAAAACCCGTGCTGCCATCCCAATCGGCGTCGTTGCCCAACTTTTCCTCACCATCGACCTATCCTACAACAACCTCATCGGCGTCATACCGACACTGCCGCCGTTCGCAGTGGATCCCCTGAACGGCACGGCAAAGTCGCAAACCACAAAGTGTGTTCTGAAATGTCGCCAATTTTATCTATCGAATTTTATGATTTCATGTCCAAACTATCGTGATTTCATGAATTCATGTGAACCTCGGTGTTTTCGGGTTTCATGTTAGTCCGGAACCGATTTACTCTGACAATACACATATAACATACAAAATATGCATACAAATATAGCACAACAAAAAACATAACACATATGTAGTGCATTTACACACGGAATACAATATTGCTCACTCGTCTGAGCCACTCTCTGCTCTCTGCTCGCTGCATCTTCGTCTGTGTGCGCGTCTTTGTTTTGCGTCGAGTATGTCCCATGGGATATGTAAGCTGGTCCGGAGAGCTCGTATCTGTTCAGAGGGGTACGGAGGCCATTGAGTGAGTGGGGGTGCATCAGCAAGCTGAGTCTGTCCAACATCAAAGTCATCCAGCTGAGTCATGCCAAACTGGTTGCCACTTCCAATCATATCAGTAATGAAGGAATCTAGAAATCCACGTCTGGATCGTCCACCCCCTAGATACGTTGTCTGCAAGCCCTCGGTGCAGAGGAACTCTAGCCTTGACCGTGTGAAGTGTCAGCGACCCCGGAGGAGCTTTGCCCTTCGTACAGTACTCCGTACTAGTCAACGTACGACAGAGGTGGGTGCCCTTGGTACCACGGTCCAAACCCTGCCGTTGTGTATGCTCCCTAGCAGGGGCTATGAGGGTTGTATACTCATTAGTGGATGGGTGATCGTTACCCCCACGGTCAACTGAAGGCTGCAAGACAGAATGATGTTATGCGAAATAAATACTCAGGACGTAAACTAAAACATCTTGTACCTCTAGGATGTGAGGTGCAGATGATTGAGGGAAAGCGCAAGTCTGAGTATGGGGTGCGGACGGCAAAAGTGATGCATCCCGACGGACTTGCGGTTGGAGAACAACATGATGTCAGCAAAACCTAAGGCGTAATAAAAAAATAGAACATAAATATGTACATAGCTTATCTCCTCGCCGATCTGGAGCGTGGATGAACGACGGGGAGAGCTACGACACCCGTTAGTTGACTAGGCTGTACTGACCTAGCAGGTGAGCATGGTCGCCCCCTCGATGCGCGGCGTGTAGGACATCGTCTCTCGAACGACCGCAGCTCATGTTCCTTACGACATTCTTCGACTCCTCGAAGATGTACTTCAAAATGCTTAGAAGCCCCAACACGGTGTACTCTGGATTGCGGATGGCAGTTTTCCGATGTGCTTGCAATGCGTTGTAGCCACTCCAACTGAAGTGATAGACAAAACTGGTTCAATAACAAACAATACAAATACCATCAATGAAACGAGCAAGGGTTGTAAGTGTATTACAGTGTCGTTGCGCCACGAAGCGTTGTGCCTATTGAACGAGTGGCTAAGACTCTCCTGGTGCGTCACCTGCTCTGAACGCTCTAGTGGAGGATAGGCCAGTCTGGTGCGCGACCGTGGTATGTACCACTTGATGTACTTACGGTATGTCCATACGTTGTACGGTCGCTGCTCCTGCAAGATCTCGATGTGTGCCGTCTCCGTCCAAGCCATAATCCACTCATGCTAGACTGCTTGCCAGTCCTCAGCATGTCGGCCCGCCCTCAATTGCCTGCATTCCGGAAGTATTCATGTTAGAACAACAGATGTAGGTATGAAGTGTAAACATTACTCGGATGGAGTTGGACTCACAAGTGAACGACTTGCTGCAGGATCCTGCCATCGGGAGGAGCACGAGTTGGTACAAATGTGCAAACGCCAGGTGGCAGGTCATCGTTCGTAATCCGGCTTCCTGCGTGCATTTACATGGATAGCCCGTGTGGAACTACCGTGTTCACGAAATCTGGGCTTCATGGAGCCCATATGATGTCGTTGTCGTGCAACGACTCGAATTCATTGTGGAACAACAAGTAGCATCTCGTCGGTCTGTCTTTGGCCTAGTGTAACTGGGCAGCAGTCGAACAATATCCCATAGTGGGCCTGTCTATCGGGTCATGCAACTCGGGGAACGGGTGCACTACTTTCTCGAAGGATGGCCGCCCAACAGGGAAGTACTCCCAACTCCACAACCGCAGTAGCACACAACAGACGGCAAGTCTTGGTTTCACACCGGTGTCGTGCCGCACAACCCCTTGTACGTGGTGCAAAGGATAGCTGATCCCTAGTTGTACTGAGGCATCGCTCCAACCTCTGCGTCAGCCAAAGACTCGGCGATGCGGACGAAGTTGGGGTACAACCAATCGCCCTATGTGGTGGGAAACAGGACCAAACTAAAGAGATGAAGAAGGTAAACGACGAGGTGCATCCTAACAACCTCGTTAGGTGCATCATCCGGGAATTGACTGAAATTCCTCAACAAAGTCCGATGGACGCCACAGACACTATCCGGGACAGGTATGCCGAACCGATGCCCCAACCAAGCCTTTCAGTCCGCCATCGGACGGCCTGGAACAAGTGGCTCACCCTTGATCGGGAGACCGGTCAAGAATGAGACGTCCTGGAAGGTGACCGTCATCTCACTCCACCGAAAGTGGAAGGTGTGCATCTCGGGTCTCCACCTATCGACAAGTGCCGATAGCAGATTGATGTCCAGGGTGAAGTGGCGTCTGACGGAGAGCAGCCTCGCAAAGGGCAACAAGCCCGTGTCCCCAAGGATTGGGACGCAGCGAGCGTCCAGTTGCCAGTAAACCCTCCTAGACTGAAGCACGAGGGGTGGAGGGCCATCCGCGTCCCCGGTGATCCACAACTTGCACCGGTGACTCTCATCATAGAATGGTTCCAGAAGCTCCGGTAGAGGCATGGCTTGCAATAGATGGAAGAGACGTATTTTTGGTGAAAAGATTGGTAATGGCGATAAATTACTAGAATTAAAAATTACGATTACACACGGACAAAAAATTAATATACACTAATTAACTATGACCAAATTAATTATGACTAATTAAGTACGACTAAATTAGTTGTGATTAAATTAATTAGGACTAATTAATTACCACAAATGAACTACAAATAAACAGTTATGACTTAATAGCAACAACCACTTTATTCAGGACTAAATCAATTACGATGAATTAAATAGCAGTAAAATAATTACGACTAAGTTATTACCAAAAAATTGATTATGACTTAATAAGGCCACTAAATTAATTCCGACTAATTAATGACGGATGATTAATTACGTCAGATTATCTACAACTAAGTTAATTACGACTGATTAATGACGACTGATTAATTCCAACTAATTAATTAACACTATGTAATTATGACTAATTAATTGGTAACTAATTAACTATGTGTAAATACTTACAACTAATTAATTACATAAGATTAATTTAACTACGACTAATAAATTCACACAAATTCTATTACAAAAATTTGAAAATGACTAAATTAAGTACGCCTAAATAGGTACAATTAATTAACTACGAATATGTCACTACGATTAATTTACTCACTACACCATAAGAGTTTAATTCCACTACTAATACCGGTGGATTTGTGGCCCCTGTAAAAGTTAGGATTATATTTTGGTCAAACAAAAAATAAAAGATGAAAAAGTACAATACATGTAATATGCATAATTATTATGTGTGGAGCTATTGTAATTTTTATGCTCTTAATTTGTGTCCAATTTTTTTAAAAAAGTACAACTAAGATAATATCTATATCACGTTTTGTTTGGAAACAATTTGAGTAAATTACAAAACAAATAACAGCATTTTAAAAACAAGAAAGCTGAGATATTCTGATACAATTTAGTAAGACTACCACATTGTTTTTCTCTCGCAACACTGACACAATACATGCAATTTAGTAAGACTACCATATTGTTTTCCTCTCGCAACACTGATACAATACATGGTGGATGGTGGTGTACCTAATAATTTTGCGATGTTGTGCGTACGCGTGCCAGCGTGCTGGTGTTCGCTAGCGTATTTTTTGTGTGCGTTGGGAACGCTCGCCTTTTGTGCATTTCTGGCCTTCTTTTTGTTCGGGTGTGAATTGTGAGGAGAGCAGCAAGAGCGTGGGAGTGGAGTGACCTCAGCCAGTCGTTTCGGCTTCCTTTTCCCCTCCTTTTATTTCCTTTCTTTTTCTTTCCGTTTTATTCTCTCTCTCTCGTTTTATACTCCCCTTTGCTCTTTTTTTTTCTTCACCAAGCTCTCCCACGAGTCTCCCGTCCCTTTTTATTTATTTCCGCTTGATACGTATCTTTCTTTTCCGTTCCTTGCGCTCACCGACCACTTGTTTTTTCCTCGACGTAACGTACGATTCTGCGACTATTGGGCTTTCCGAGTTCTGGGTTTGGTCCTCCTCCGGCTTGGAACTGAAGCAAAGCAACGCGAGCTTGTCCCAGCGATGTGGTATCTCATAATTTGTGCGTGGTGGTCACCCTGGACTGGACCTAGCCAGGCCTAGTTGATGGATGCCATGTCAATCAGTGATAGGCTCATGAATAAATCTTAGGTTGAGTAGGCTAACCGTCGTGTTTCTGTTTACACCGGTATTTGCATTTGCATGATACAATTCTAAAATAGTTATTCATTTCTACCAAATCAAACGTTTAACAAATCACATATTCCAATTCATTCCATTTTCAACTAATTTCCTCACGCACCAGTGGACGTGCATTGCTTTAGGCCTGCCTCGCATGCTAGCCAGCAGTCACTAGGGCTAGCTCGGCGCCTTGATTGGACTGCTCGAGCTTCCCTCCTCCAGAGTGCATGAGGGGGCCCTGACCATGTGATCAGTGGATACTAGACTGGGTGGGTCATACTTAGTTCCTCGTCATGTGGCCCAATACTCTCTCTCAGTCCCTTAGCCTAGCTTCCCAGGACGCTGCTCATCTTGCTTGTTCTTCCACTCATGACGGACGTTGAGGTGTGGGTTGGGGGTCCCATCGGCGACGTACCTCGGGCGGGTGCCGTCCTATTGCTAGATCCGCCCCTAATGCCAACCCTGTAGTGGGCAACTGTGCTGTTGGATGTGTACGTATTTGTAGATATATATCTCAAAAGAAACATACAATTTATTATATGTCACTTGAATAACTTTGTATGTTTATTATGTCACTGGCTCTTTATTATACGCCACTGATGTTTCGCTGATATGTGGATATAGACCACATATGTCAGTCAGTAGCATATTATGAATCATATAGTTATTTAGTGGTGTATTGTGAATTTTCTAATAAAAAATGTTTCACGGTAGTGGTCTCCCTAAAAATACTGTGAAAGAGTTTTGCAATATGCTCCTCACAGAACCAGGCATCTTCTATATAGTCCCTTTTTTAGGAATCTTGTATATAGTCTATGTTTAAGGGGGAAATCTTGTAATTTTTTTTTTTTGGGGGAGGGAAAAAATCTTGTGTATAGCCAACAGATGAAATTAAAGAGGAAAAGAAATGGATGGAACGAGTTGAGGAGTTGAATGGCAGCTACGTGCGGCCATTGGGTGTGTTCGGTCTCAGCCACATCCAAATGAACTGATAAATTTGGAACGAGTTGAGGAGTTGAATGGCAGCTGCGTGCGGCCATTGGGTGTGTTCGGCCTCAGCCACATCCAAATGAACTGATAAATTTGGGTGGTCTGCTAGGCTTGGCCCAGTCGCCCTCTCTTTATTGAATTTTTTTATTAATTAATTTTTTTTGAATTTTATTTTAAAGTTAACCTCCGGCGCATTTTATTTCCAATTCTAATCCCTTTGGTCACGCCAGCACCCGTGACGTGACAAAACAACACTGTCATGCCAGCCCATTTCTGGTCAAACTCTTGTTACGCGTGACAGTATTATTTGGTCATACCACAACCAGTGGCGTGATAAAAAGTGCTATTTTGGGACTTATCCTAACGTGTGACAGTGTTGTTTTGTCACGCCACCACCCGTGGCGTGACTAAAGGAGTCAAAATTAGAAATAAAGTGTGCCGAGGGTTAACTTTAAAATAAAATTCAAAAAAAGTTAATTAATAAAAAAGTTCCCTCTTTCTCCTTCTTTTCCCCCGATGAAATGTACCCATTTGGTTTAACACAGAAGCAACTCCATGCTAATTAAATTACTTTTTAAAAAACTGATTAGCGTGCGTTACGGTGTACATACAGGATACTGCAAGACAGGAACACGTATGTTACTGTGAGCGGCCGGCCGGCTAGCCAGCAAGGAAAGGCGATGTGCGTCTGTGCGGTGCCAACCGTAACCACGGCAGAGTAGAGGTGTAAGTGGGACGGACCGTTTTGCTGGTCCGCGAGCACACCCCGCAAAAAAAAACCAACAAAATTGCCCGTAGTTGGCCGTTTTTTAATTTTCTCCAGTGTTTTCAAGCGGGCTAGACCACCGAGCCCACTAGGCAACGCATCACAGCTAGCTACACTCACATCGAGGTAGGTCTCCTTCACTGTGCCCCCGTCATCACAGCGTCACCGCCCTCGTCGGCGGCGTTGCCCCCTCCAACGCCTCAGCCCCGCCGCCACAGTCGCTTTCTTCGCAAGGAGGGCGACAGGATACACAAGAAGTACAAGATTCTTTAGGTAGTTCGCCGTTGGCGAGTTCCCCTGTGGTCCGATCAGATCACCATGTGAGTACTCCTTTTCCCGCACCTTCTTGATTTCTTCTTCAGTACCTTCTAAATCACGTTTCCCTGCTCATTCCGATGTATGTGTGTATATATATTTGCCAATGTTTCTTTCAATTGGATCTACATATTTGAACCATAAAACTTGATCTTGCAATGAAGGATAACCTCCCCAAATCAATCACTGTCATTTCCTCATCCTAAACAGTGTATTGTTTCATGTATTTAATTAGCTTCACGGGGCGTTGCGTAAGAAAAAACAAAGGAAAGGATGCCACCATCTCTGAAGAGAGTAATGCTGTATTCACTTCTTTATTTTCCTCTACATCTGTGAACCGAATCTCTCTTTTCTGACATTTTCTTAGTTGTATATCATCAAAGTACATAAGAGGAGATGCTGCTGATTATATGAAATGAAGCAAAAAAAAATCAGAAATATTGGGACCTATCAATCTTGCAAATTTGTTTTCCATTTGTTTAAGTATAATGATATCCAAAGTTGCAAATTCCCGAAATCTGGTCACTTCAGTATGGTACTTGATTTGATTTGCTTTCACGGTGTCTAGTTTTGGTGCGTACTGTTTTCTAGTAGACATGTCTTAGCAACGGACCAGACAGTGTAGATAGAGGGACCCCGATTACCGCGAGGGGAACCAAGGGATCCTTGGTGAAAGGGGACCGATACCAAAAGAGAAGTTAATATGTGTTAATTATCTTGAAAAAAATCCTCCTCAATTATATGGGGAGGTGACTATTTATAGCATTCCGACCACGGTACACGAGATTACAGTCTAAACTCTAAAAAGACCCTACGCCTGTAGAGGCTACATGAGTTTTTCCTTCTCCTACGCGTAGCCTTCGGTCCATGGTGGACCCTTCTGGTCCCAGTCCATCTGGTCGGTACGCGTAGTCCACTGATACCTCTTTCCCTTCGCACCGTGCGAGGTGCCCCTGGGCTGAGAGCCCCAGATACCCTTCGGTGCTCAGTAGGTGGTCCCAGGCAGGGATCTTGAGGACCTCCTCCCTCCTGGATACGTGGTGCTCAGGATCTTCTTACACCCTTCGGCACCGCTGAAGGTACACGTGGTACCCTTCAAGGGGGGTGAAGCGTGCCTTCTGTCTGTGGCCTTCGGACACCCTCCCCACCCCCTCCCCCCAGGCATATTTGGTGCCCTCCGAGGGCCACTAGACACGTCTTTGGCCTTGGTGTCGGAACCCCAGATATGCAACTCCGGGACCCTCTGTGTATATATGCACTAGTCCCTGGATCAGTAGCTAGTGCACATAGTTGCAACATCGATGAATCATATCCATGCAACAAGGTAGCTAAGAAGTAGACAAATTAATACTATTTAGTAGCAACAGACCTTATGGTCAAAGTTTTATAGAGTTTGCCACGCAGGGCTTAAGACAAAAGGGTAAACTTGCAGCGGAATAAAACAACTCGTAATAGCCATCCGACATGCCCACAGGTAATCAAGTGGAAAACGCGACCTAGTTCGCATAGTCTTCGAAGTACTCCTCTTCAAAGAGCTCTGCATTTCCTGGTTCTTTCTCGGTGACTGATCAACAAATGATGTATAGCCGTGAGTATATAAAGTACTCAGCAAGTCGTAGAGAAATGTATGCAAATAGTATTCATATAAGGCTTGACAAGGATAGCTTTATGGCTATTTTGCAGAAAGCAGTATTGACAGTAAATACAGTAATTAGATTGAAAAGTATAATTTAAAAGATTAATACATAAGTAAACAAGTTCTTTGAAACAACTAGTGAACAATCCTGTTCACTTCCCAACCAACAACCAACATCCGAATCGCTTCCCAACCAAACCAT